>CM036338.1:2472120-3072120 GCA_020615435.1 Telenomus remus
GTTCGCGCAATTCAAGAACAAAGCAATGAAAATGTTCTCCTCGTGTCACCTTTGGTTCATTATAAAATTCAATTAATACGAAATTGAGGCGCGGGATTGAAATCCCGAAATCACTTTTGGATGGAATTTCAATATCCAGGAGACAATTTTAGTACAAGGTTGAAAAGACGGCAAAAAGGCAGAATGGGATCACATTTTTTCTGACACCGAGATCTCCATCCTTTTCATGAGGTTGGTGCAGGCTTAACTACTGCGTCAATATAACAATCGATAGCTGTTCGGAGATAATTTCACATGTTTTTGTATCCTATGTACAACGCGAATTCAATTCCGTAATGTAATACTCAATTATAAAGATGATGATTTCTTAACTCTCGCCATTGATACAAAGAGTGCAGTTTAATCAATTTCAAGCTGGCTGAATTCATTAACGCTTCATGTATGAAGTGAAAAAGAAAGAAAAAGGCATTTTAATTAAAAAATAATCTCGATGGGAGAAGTATTGATTGACCCTGCGGAAGATGTAGCAAAAACTGTTATCAATTTATTTCTATGATCAAAAGTTTGTTAAACGATACTTTTAACTTTGTACATTCTCATTGCCCTAAATAGAAGTTTTTTTTTCTTTCTTTTTTTTCATAATAACTTCTTTGAGAGGCTTAGCGAAAGCAACGAGCAATTAATTGGTCTAAATTTATTTGAATATCTATCTTATTTTATTACAAGGTTTATCATCCTTGCTAGTAAATGAAAACTATCGAGTTCGTCAAAAAAAAACACGGAATAACTCCATTCGCATGTCGTTCTTTGATTTACATTCAAACATTAAAAATAGTAACCCTGACTGTCGATTGGAAATGGCAGAAATAAATAACCAATGCTTAGTGTACGAGTTTGTTAAGTACTACACTCGACTTTTGTCTCATAATATTCTACAGATATGACACTTTAAATTTCCATTTAACTTCTTGAAAACGAAAAACAACATTTCATCTCCAGATTTTTTTAAACATACAAACAACATTAATAACAGCAAAAAACAGATTAAACTCCCAACTAACAAGTTTAATCATATAAAAGTAAACATGACTCAGAAGTAACTCGAATCGAGTCTATGGGAGATGGAGTTTGTTTAAAGCCGGTAGATAACATTGAATCTAGCACCAATATTGTGCAAAGTTTGCCAAAATAACTGTGGCAAAAGTTTTTCCAAGTTTCCAGATGGATTAACAAAATGTTGATCAAAATTCAATCGCACTCTGTTTTTTTTTGGTCTCAAATACGAGAACGCGAATAAACGGCAAAATCAGAAGTTTCGCAAAAGAAGTACTCTTTACAAAAGTCGTAGGTACAGAGTTTATCACACCGATTGAAAGTCGCGAAATCGTATGGTGCCTTTGATCTAAGTTGACTTGTTGTCAGGAAATGTTTAGGAACGTTCAAGCAACCGACTATCAGTTTGTTTGTAACAGGCATACCATAATTTCATAAATTTCGCTTCTTAAAAACCAAAAACAGTTGTTTAAGTCAATAGAATTGAACAAACATGAGCAACCAAAGCCGATGAAAGTCGTTTACTTTTGCAACAATTCACAAAGTCAGCACAAACACTTTCGTCGGTTGTTCCCTTCAACGTCTTGATGTCTAAGTTACAAAATACTCGCTCCTGATCGATTTACAATTAACTTTACGCGTCTTTCTTCGAATTGTAAGTAGACGTTACAAAATCGATAAAATAAATGTCGCACAATTAAAACTAGGGCTCGTTAAGCGTATAGTAGCAGTTTGAGCGATTTTATGAGACTCCTCAGAACGAAGAACAGAATTTAAAAAAGTGTACAACGGAAAAAAAAAACGGAACAAAATTCAATGCCAAACGTAGTAAACGAGGGTTGGTGCAGATCAAAATATCACGCAACGATCCAGGTGAACTATTGTTCAAACTTAAATGAAAATGATTCGACTGAATGAACTAAATTAACGTTCGTTGAGCTTAATTCTGGACTGCTGCTCGTTTTTTCAGAGTTCTTTCAGGACTGGGCGAGGGGCTCGGACTGGGCGAGGAACTCGGTGACCTTGAACTGCTCGAACTCGAGCTCGACCTCTCTTTCTGGCGTCGCTTCTGATCAATTTCACACTTCTTTTCATGCAACGGACCGCGAATGAGTTGAAGGGTTGTGTCGAGGGTGTAAATCTTATCTTTCAATCGGTTGTACTCGTCCAATTGGAATCCAAACTTTCTCATATTTTTGTGCAGCTTTCTCAGGTGTTGTCTATCAACAAAACCGTGCAAACCATATTCCTGAAACAAACGAATGTTTTTTTGAACACATCTGAAATTGTTTAATTAAGTGACAAGTTTAGAGATAAAAGAAATTGGAAACTCACCTCTCTTGTGACGAGATAGTACACGTACCAGGCCATTCCTGTTAAGTATGTTACAAAGTATGTAAAAGGTTCCATGATATCCCAAGAATACTCCCACCAGGTGGCTCTTGCCAAAGCACCGAATTGAAAAGACATGAGTAAAAGGATCCAATAGGTCCTATTATAAGCGTCCTTATGAGCTTCCAACTCAATATTTGCTAGTTCCTGAAAAAAAATTCAAGTCACAAATGTGACATCCCTCTTTAATTCTACATACAATATTTTTTTACACTTTGTTG
The DNA here is from genome assembly GCA_020615435.1 of Telenomus remus. NCBI lineage: Eukaryota > Metazoa > Arthropoda > Insecta > Hymenoptera > Scelionidae > Telenomus > Telenomus remus. The sequence continues at coordinate 2,474,787 of CM036338.1, forward strand.
TTACATTTTTTACTTTATTTTCATCAGATCAATATTTTTTAATCAAATTTGTTAGCTTTCAAGTTTCAATCAATTTCAATTACGACTAAATTTCTGGCTGAATGAAAAACAACGACTTTTTGTGAAAAAATGAATCTTCAGTTTAAATATTGGAATTGGTTTTGCACCTCTTGGAGTGGTTGTAATTGTAGTTTGGCTTCCTCAAGCTCGGTGAGGACGTGCTTCTCCATTTCCGCGTTTTCTTCGTGAGCGCGGAATGTATCATACAATCGTGTTATGACCGTCCGCACTTCTGACAATTTCTGTAGATCGTCCTATTTCACAGAAAATAAGAGCATAGTTAAGTCGGGGATTGCACGAGTGAATACATACCATCTCGACTAAAAGTTTAAGCAAAATCGGTTTTGAAATAGCCCGAAAGCAACACAACACAATTTCATCTTTTGTTACAGTAAAAAAAATCATCTTATAAGATTTCTACTTAAAGTGAAACTTGTCAAATAAAGTCTTTCAAAATTGTTCATGCAAATTTCAATTTAACGTGGAAAATTTTGTTATATTTTATTTTTCAATGCAAAGTAAAAAGTCATCTTGTAATGTCCCAGTTAAGGTAAAATGAATTTAAATAAAATTCTTTGAAAATGTTGCAAATTTAAGTTTTAAGAGATGAAAAAAATTGTGTTTAATATGAAATAGAAGAGGATAATTACAAGAGCCATATTTCTGAACGGCGGAGGCTTCAAAACGTATGAACAGTCGTTGATAATAAGAATAAAATCGGAATCCAGTAATGATTCGACGGTGTTACTCGAGGCTATCCTGACGCCCTCTGAAACACAAATTCAATTTTATTTCAACGGATTTACATAGAAATGACAGGACTGTGAATTGCAACTTTAATTTTGATGTAACTCTTTATAATTGAATAACGATCTGGCGCTCTCTCATTTAATAACCTTAATCAGATTCGAATCAAACATTTGACAATTATGCACCTCTGGAATGGTGAAATCGACCGATAATGACCCATAAGCTCGAATGGGTTAATTATACCGTTGAATTTACAATGCAACGTGTATAATTTCATATTCAGCGCAGAGCAACACTGTCAGAGAACAAAATCAGAAATTATATCTAACTTTGCGCTTGTCTGAGCGTCGCAAATTGTATTTTACTTTGAAATCCTTTAAACCAGGCTGTTAAGCTAAAGTCGCAAATATTAGTCGAGGCAAACAAAAAGTGGCACTACCTGTTGTTGTCACTAGGGCTCTGTCAATCCCACGGTCCTCTGCTTTAAGCATTTCTAAAAAATCGCCAACAGTGTGCGTGATAGGTTTCAAAATAAACTGACATTTTTCTCTCCTGGATGGAAGTTTGACGACGAATTTCGGCAGTCCCAGGACGTACTCCACCGACGCGTCTGAAAGCAAACATTTGTCATCCTCAGTAACAAACACAACTTTTTGATCAAAACAAAATCTTCGTCATTTTTCATTTTTTGTTTCATTCACACTCTCTTTTACTGCCGAATAAAAGTGAAACAAGTTTTTCCTCTGTGAAAATTTGTCATTTCAAGTTTCCGTGAAATTTCATCTTGAATTTAACCCGTTTGATGAAACGCGTCCCAGTTATAATAGCAGGGACAATTTCTGACGCGAACATTTGGCACAAAGGTGCTTCTTCGTACGAAAACACGCTGCGTGATATTGAAGCGGAGAAAATTCCTACACCGGCGGATTCGCACGAGATGTCATTGATTTAAGAGCAGAGAAACAAAGGAGCGGTTAATTAGACGACTCGCAGAGTGAAACATCATCGGGGCATCTACTTTGTCGATTCGCGAGAAGAAAGAGAGGAAGAAAAAAGGAACGCGTGCATTTTCACGATCAGCAGTTCTTAGTTCGCGAGATAAAAGTACACGCGTCTATAACCTGGTTATGCTTGTAGGAGCTATTAGAGTGTGGAGAAGGCGCGGATCAACGTTGAGACGATGCCCAGCGAAATGGGATGACGATTCCACATCCTCTTGTGCGAAGCAGGACGGAACGTTACGCGATTACCGCGAGAGCTGCGCATCCTGTGCCTCTCTCAGGTTGTTCTTTTTTTTTCATGCCTTGTTTACTCGTTACTGCGTGACAATGCTTTTCAAACACTCTCATTAAATGAGTCTCCGAAAATTACATTTGGAGACGCAAATTACGTCATGCAACACTTTTTTTTCTTTGAATCGCTCAACGTGGGACTGTTTTATATTAGAACAAATTGAAAAAAAAATTCGTTCGGTTGGCCCCACGTTAGACGCCACATTTTTTTTTATTCAATTGGCACCCATGTGGAGCCGAATGAAAATGTTATTCTTTTCAACTTGTTTTTTCGATTTTTTACAACTAATTTAAAAAGACAATTTAAATGTAATAAATTTGTTGTTGAAAATTGAATAAAAACTTTGTTCTGTTGATTGGAGTTAAAGGGCTCAATCGTAACGAAACAATAGGATTAAAAACTGATATGAAACCTACTGTTGGCTTTCATAGTGGAAGTTAATTTGTTCAATGGAATTAATTAACTCACAACAGCGTAAACGCAGCTTAATGTTATTTAATAAACTAGGTTGATAGGGCATCAACGCAACTTCAAGTTTTATGCTTCAGTTAGTGGAATTTCCTGATACCTGCGTATAATGTAATGATAACAAATTTAATAATAATAGATGAAGGTATTTCGTTTCCAACTAGAAAATGAGCAATTTGTATCTCAAGAATTATGATGCACCCTATAATATTATTTCGTAGTGACCAAGTAAAGTCTTGGTGGATTACAGAATAATGGCAAATTACGCATAATTCAGACCCCGAATTGTAAATTAATATTATCATATATAAATATTTATAATTAACTGCACATCCCTTGTTGAAAATAATTTTGTTGGGACAACGACCAGGTTGGACGAAGTTCTAATATTTCATGCAATCTCACGGTTGTAGTTTTTTCATTGTTTTCGGTATTGTAAAGTACATTTGGACTGCAAATTTATCTTGCAAACTTATGCGATACAAAGCATATATCTCTTGGAACCAAAATCAAATGTATAACTTTGTGATTTAAGGGTTGCTAAAAGATGTTGAGTTTGCAAAGTTTGATAAGATTAAATTGCCACTACTTTATGATTAGTTCTAGACATTCAAAATCATAACATCTTCAGACTGAATATCAAACAAATTTACCAGCTCAATTACAACAATATTTTTGCAATTTCATAAACTTTAATTTGTACTTTCTTTGAAACTGTTTTTTTAAATAATCGTATTTTCTTGAAAATGTTTATAATTTTATTGCACTTTTTTGCAACGCAAGTAGTAATTCCAACTTGATGCTATGTCATTAGGGTTCAAACAAATTTCACACCTGAGATGAAGTTGCGTGTCTCCAGAGGGGACACTAAATCAAAATATTCCGAGCTCTGTTATTGACTATAACGAGCGCAATTATTCATAATTTATACTGATAAGCGAGATAAAAAAATTGTCTCGAGTTGCGAGGCACGTTGATGTATTTTAATAAACGGACAAAAACGAGAAAGTGGAAAGTGAAAACTGAAAATTGTCACGTGCTGAATGTCATTTTCATGGCCTCCAATCATCTTGTTGATAAGATAGACTTTGATTAACTCTGTCTCAGACGTTTAGTTACATTGTTGATTACTTTTCTTTGTTACAAATTACAATTTTTTCTCGCCATTTCATAATACAAAAAGTATATTAATTTTCAACATATCAGAAATTTAAAAAAAATATCTTTCAACCAACTTCAAAACTTGGTTCTCGTTCGTTCAAAATTACTGCAAAATTGAATTTTACCAGCTCGTCTTCAACAAACCCCGAAATTGAAAATTGATTAACGTTTTTCCTCGTTTTGTGTATCTGATGTAACGAGATTCTCATAAATGGAATATTCGTTTGACTACCAACAATTTCAAAACTTTTACTAATGGTAAAAATTTTGCAAAAATTCCATTTCAGAATTGTCAAAACTCTGAATTGTTATCATTTTTTAAATCTAATTTCATTTTTTAAATTTCAAAAAAAATGTTGCAAAATGAGGAACCAACAAATGAATCAGTAAAAAAAGAAGAAGAAGTTCTCGTTTTTGCATCGTGGAAAGATATGAATTCTTTCTCCTCATCAAAGCGTCTTAGAAAGGTGGCAGAGATCTTTTCTCTTCCTCCACTGGTACAACCACTTCCAGAGAGTAAAGGTACTCCTCTTCTTGCACGTTGGATGCAGTTTATTTCACAACACATGTTTCCACTAGTGCACAACCGTGCGGGTACTTGCCGAGCTTTTACAACCAAAAGGCAATTCGATCGGACCAGCCGGATCGCGTGTTCCTTTATCAAATACCATTCCAAGTGTTTTGTGCCGAAACAGTGAACTTGTGAGCAATGCTCGGACTATCAAATATCACCGTACATTAGAGCCGGTAAACCTTCCTTTTCGTTCATCTTCATTAACTCAATCAGGGCAGGATCATAATAACATATCAAATTTTCAATTCTGATAATCGAGTATCAGTTTCGGTTTATTTTTTGGTTTCATCAAAGTTTCATCAAAAGTGGCAGTGATTGAAACGATGAGGAGCAATTGAATTGAGTGCAAAAATGTATTATTCAAAGTACGTTCATCAGCTTAGTGCGAAATTTTGAATTCAATATTTAGTTCATTTCCCTCCGACATTGTGTTATTAATGGTTCGAAAGTTTTTGATCCGCTGCCATCGCCGTTCGAAATTAACTTTTTGACGTTTGTGATTTAGATAATGTCGATCCGATGTATTGGACTTTGTATAAAATCAAGCCAAAGTTAACTGAAATTTTTCATCATAAATTTTAATTCATTAATTAAAAAAATTGAATTAAAAAAAACTATCAACCCAACTTTCTGGCAATTTTGATTTGATTGGAGAACGTGTAACGTGCGAGCGTAATTGTTTTTGTTGCACATATTTCGCGTACAGTAACTTTGATAATTACAGGTTTGAAATATTTAGGTTAATCAGATCGAGATTCTTATCTCTTCCTAATGGGAAGTAAAATCGTACAATTATTATAGTTTTTATGCCACATAAAGCGAATGTTGTTTCCAAAAAAATCCGAACAATTTCACAAAAACTTGTGATTAAAAAAGTTTTCATTCATTTCAGTTCAATTAAAAATTTTATTTGTTCATTTTTAGAGCTGCCATGGGGGGTGTTCAGAGTGGGACTCATAATTTGGGCGACGCACTATGGGTGCAGGAACGTCAAAAACAAAAATGTTTCCGGTAAGTTGTTACTTTTTACAAACTGAAAACAACCTTGAAAGCCAACTTGAAAAAAATCCACCTGATCAGTTTTCACTTTCCACAAATTGGAAAAAAAGCTTCGACAAAATTGACAAAATCTAATCTAATCAGTTTTCACTGATCGAATCAATCGCAATGAAGTTTCATCCAAAGAAAACTCGTCTGGACGATTCCATCAATTTGATTTCTATGAAATTTACATATCTCGAGGTTGTTTTCTTGCCAACGATGCCTCGTTACGTTCAATTTAGCGCAAACATAGTTTCGCGTAAAAATATTTGGCGAAAACGGCGGCGTTTAATGCGTCACGAATTCCAACGACCAGTACAATAATTTCAATAGCCGATTTCTATGCAACGCAAACCATGTGTGAGAGTAAAATCGGTCTTTGAAAAAAAAAAAAAAAAAAAAAATAACTCAGTTATCATTCAGTTTCACGTGTGCGAAGAAAAAAAAACTTCTCAGCTCCTGCACGCAATTTTGAAGATCGACCGTTAATTGGAATACGGAACTGTTAGCCTTTTCTTATTACGGCGCCGTCGTGGTCTAATTGCATACTTGATAAAAATCTAGTCTTGCAGACATCGTTCTATGATATTAAAATATTCATTCAAATATTGAAATGTTCATTAATTATTCAAATCACTGATCTCATTTTCTCACTCGAAATTTTCATCTCCACTTTATTTATTCATTTCTTTATTTAAACTTTCGACTTTGAACTTTTTCACATTTCTGACAATGGCCTCACGTTGGGTGCCAGCAAAACGAATTTGCACATTGAAATAAATAAATAAATTGAGAAACAATAAAAATAAGGGAAAATGAGGAAGATTATGTATTCAAATAACCCCACGTTGGGCGCCAGTTGGAATAATAAAATTGGCGCCCAACGTGAGGTCAATTGGGAAGAAAATATTCGATCGACATTGCGTTATTGCTGATTGTTGTTTTTGTCACCGTTTTATATTTTTCTGTCGACACAAGGAACAATTTAATTTTTATTCATCCTGCCTGGCGAATTGTTACTTTACAATTCAGAATCAACTCATCGATTGAAAATTTCCGATCTGTGTGTTCTCAGTGGAAGTGACTGTAGCGGATATCCGGTTTACAAATGCAAGTTACGAGCTGCAGCGTAACTCCCATTGCAAGCGAGAAAAAAAATCGCACGAAAATGCCACCGAATTAATATCGTTGGATTAGGTTTATTCTTCCATTCCATCAGGTTTCGAATGGACGACCGAATTGTTTTGTGATCTACTTCGTTTCCTATTTTGTTGTGAATTTCGATATTGGATTTGTACGAAATACCATTTACACGATTCTATACCTTTGAGCGACACTGATAACTTTTTATTTTTTTTTTTTTTTTATTTTCGATCAAACGTTAGCGAAAAAGTGCATTTTCCGGGTCTTTAGATGGAGCGATACAATTGCTGACGAGAGTATAGTGTTTCTTTACCGACAAATGTCATTGTGCAAAAATTGCGGAAAGAGAAAGAGAGAGAAAGAGAACGAGAGAGACCGGCGAAATTCCGAAACAAGGAAACGAGTGAAGAAAGGTGAACGATTTAGTGTCGTTAGTGAAACCGTGCGTTGAACATCATCATGTATTATGTTAAAATTGTTTATTGTCAAGTGACTATGGAGATTGTCGATAATAATTCAGGGTAATTAATCACGTAAAACAAAAAAGTTTCCAACTAACTTCCTTCGGTTCTTTTGAAATGAAAATCAAATTATTATTAAATTTTATTTTGCTCTGATAGAACATGATAAATATAATAAATTATAAAAACACTTTGATATAAATGAAATATGAAATTTTGCGAAAATTGCAGAAGACAACTTTTGCTTTTACTGAAAACAAGAATGAATATAAATAATGTAAATATTCAAATCAAAGTTAATTTCACGTGAAATAATTATTCTGGTGTAAATTTGTATAAAATCATAATTTAACACGAGATGAGAATCTTGTATAAAGAAAAAGAAAGAAAAAAGTGCAGTTTAGAGATGCAATGATGATTTCTAATTCCAACGAGCTTGCTCATTACACGCTGAGACACTGTCGCAAGAAAATGATGGCTATAGCGCGTGCACATGGAGAACATAGAACATATACCTAGCCCCGTTATGCCCGACAAATTACAACCTTGACACACTCACTGCCGGTCTACCCCGTACTTTTATTGTTTCACTTTTTGCACTGCCAAAAAAAATCTAATCTCCACTTTTATTTTTTTTTTTTTCAACCCATCCAAATTTATCATAATTTCGACTTTGTTTTATGCCACATAACGTAACCGAGCGCTCAAAATTGTTGGCCCAAATTTTAAGATGCATTTAACACTTGCATGAATAATTCAACGCGTATCCAAGCGTGGAATAATTTCGAAAATAATGTTGTATTAAACAAAACAAAAAAAACTTGAAATTTGGTCGCTGAACAATAATAAGTATCTCTTATGTTCCCTGAACAAAAACTTGCAAAATAAAAACTACGAAACCGATTCCAAAGTTCAAAAAAAGAGAGATCAAAAAAATGTCAATTGTCAGAACACGACTTGTTTTGTGCAATAATTTCACTTGGACATGCAACTAAAAGTGATTTTGTTTCGAATTGTCTACAATAAATTTTTTGCAACAATTTCGTCATTTTTATTGTTATAGGTATTTGCGAACAAAAAATGTTTTAAAATGAGGGAAACATAATTCCACGAGGAAGCTAAACAGAAATAAGAATGAAAAAGCATCAACTCCCACTCTATTCGATTGTCTTGCATGTTCAGAGCCCACATTCAGGTGTGCGGCGTTTTGGTCGGTAGTACAACGTGTTCTGTCGTGCCGAACCGCCGTGGTTGTCAGATCATATGGCCCGCGAGACGTACCGAAATTATGTCCGTCAAATGTTTCACCGCAAAACATACGTATCACTCCAATAATCAAACCACTCAAACTAATGCGATTATACTATCTACTGTAACCGAAAATCAAGAGGTCAGTAAAACCAAAAAATGGATTTTTGATTAGAAAAATAAATATTTTTCTGTCTACTTCACAGAATTTATCGTTTAACAAAAGTCTCAAAACAGGTACTGAAAAAACATTTCCATTTTAACAGTCGATCAAGCAAAATACATTGCGAAAAAAAAACTCGACTTTGTTACATTGTTAGATTACGTCCGTTGTGCAACGTCAGGAAGTGAGAGAAACAAATAATTTCGCACCAAAACGAACACGAAAATTGAACGATGATTATACAGAAACAAAAAATTGTTATTCAAAAATACAAATCAGTTAAATAATCTCAAAAAATTAGAAAGCGTTAAATTCTTTTTCAAATGTTTAAACTAATTGGATTAGTAAGTCAAAAAGTGAAATTTTTAGTAAACAGTCACTTTGAGCTTGTGTATAATTTCTGATGGTCTGCGAGTTTTTTTGCACTTCCTGCAACTTTTTATAGGGGGGACATTCGTACGAGGCTCATTGTGCCTGTTCCGTCCACATATCATGTACTCAAAACAGCGTGAAAAACCTGATAAAGCGTGAACTGTTAGAGTTTCGACTAACCATTACGTTCACAGGCGCGTAAACCGTAATCCAACTTAGTATGAGATTTCATCCCCAAGGTACGAAATTTGCCTGGTTAGTTTTTCGTGTTTGCTGATTTTGGAAGTTATGCAAATTGACGAATTTTGCAAAGTGGCAAAAAAAAAACTCAAAAAATAAATAACTCAAAATAAATGTTCGATTCAGCAAACATATTTTGTCGGCATTAAAACAATTGTAGGAACAAAGGTTAGCGTGTTGGTAATTTGAATGAGTCAGAAAGTTTGGAATTTCACGGCTAGTAGTTCCAAGCTTTGGTACCTTCGAAGGTACGGAAACCGCGCATATGCTACCGAGGGTTTGTTGTTTAATGCTGTCGTATCAACTCCTTTATCCGGTGCAATGACAACATATAGTTATGTCTTAATGGATATTGCTACAATAACAAAAGTGTCATGTAGGTGAAACGAAACAAAACGTTAATCATTTGTCATTTTACTCCTCGCAGTAAAATTTTCTTTGACAGTTTGAAAACGAGGGTAAGGAGAAAAATAAAAATGTCCCAAACGAAGAATGAATCGTTGAGAAAATAAATGTGTCTCGCAGTATTTCATATTTATTGGTTGTTGTGTTTATGAGTTTGTTACATTGTCAACTGAAACCACAGTGAATCGTAATTTGTTAGTTTATGGGTTTATAAATTTCAAGATAAATCACGTTTTGGAGGTAACATTAAAAATATTCTTTATTTGGCTTTTAATTGTTTAATAATTACCAATAACTGTGATTAAATGAATAAGAAGATTATTTTATTATTGAGTAACAAAAAAGTATGAACAAAATAAAATGTTATTTTTTTTATCTTGATAAATAAAGTGTGTTACTTCTAAATGCCAAAACACCTAATCTTGCTCGAATCTTAAACGTCACGACTGGCAAACATTGACTCGCGAAATATAAGTCATACATGTTTTATTAATACGATACTATTTTACAATCCACTTTATGAATTTTTCATCTGCTGTCTGATCTAATTCAGGGATAAAGTGTACGAGACAAAAAGCAAACTCACGAGTACGAGTTGTATAAATTAATTACAATCAAAGTAAACATTCATTTCGAGCAGTAATCGTAAATCCGAGTATCACTCGGGCCGGATATTAATTTGCATTTTGATCGTTTCCGTGACATGGATTTCTTATCAGGCAATTGTATTCGTGTGCAAGGCCGAATTCGAGAGGTGTCTTATTTCAGAAAAGTACTCGAAAAGAGTCGGCATTCAATTTGAAAAGCCAACTCGTTAGAAACAGAAACTGCGATGCTACAAGATTTTCAAACTCGCTTTTTGTTTTTAAATCACAAATCTTGACTTATCTATTTTTATGTATTTTTAGTGGTCTGAGATAATATTTTAACGTTTGTAATTTTACGACAAAGAAGTTTTTGTTTTAGAGAGGGCAGTCGGTACGAGAGTAAGGAAGAAGGGTCGTCGACGCAGGAACGCAAGCAGCTACTAAAACGAACAAGAAGTTTGGCAGTGATTTCTGAGGACGAATGGCGTAACGAGCGCGACTCACATCTGCGAGCAAGCGAGACAAAGTTCGATCTGTCGAGAAGGCCCCAATTAATACCAAGGGCCAAACTAATCGACCGGAACTCACTTAAAGACAGGTAGTCCTCAAGTTAACCGTCCATTGTAATCATGTCAACAGTTATCTGCTAAATTAAACAACTCAATTAAATCTATTTTATTTAATCTTTATTTCTTATTATTTCTTATTACTACTCAAGATTAAATTTTAATCACAAATCACAAATTTTCAAACAACGTATTTCATCATTTAATAAGTTCATAAATGAGGAATCTCGCTTTGAATAGTAATTTTCAATTCCCAAGTTTTTATTATTTTTTTATTGCAATTTCGTAAGTTATGTAATCGTGAAATGAAGGAAATGAGAATAATTAAATGACGAATAAATGGGCATAGCCGTTGACGTTTTATCTTCAGTATTGAGAAAGAATTTAATTGAAAAGTGTTTGAACATTTCATTGAACTCATGCCTCGATGACTTGTTAATCCGAATGTAGAATATTTGAATGAATTATGGATGTCTGATATTCGCTAAATTTACACATCAATCATCGCGCCGTTGCTCTGTAATTATCACAGTTATTCAGTGAAAGTATATTCCATAAAGTTTTTTCTTATCACGTCTGCAGTCACAATAATCTAAGTGCCGTTTAGAGATTAAAGAAGAAATTAACTAAAGAAAGTTCAGTGCGATTTAAAACCGTTTGTGTAATTTTAGAACGCTACAGGTTTTGTTTGTTTTGTCACATTTTTCAACCAACTCGAAAGTGCACAGTCTTACGATAATTGTGACACTTGATTCACACTTTTTCTCGTTTCTTTTTACGTTCACAACTTGTACAAATTAAGGGCAAACTCCATAAAGCGATCAATCTAAAGCTTCATCTTCTATTTCATTTTCGACGCATTAATTATCCAGCTTGTCACGCAAACAATTTTTTGTAATAATGAAATAAGAAACTCAATATTTGTCGAAATCCCTCTTTACATTCAATTCAATTTCTCCGCCCACACCAATCAACCTAACAATGTTTTAAGGAGAAAACACAATGAATCATCAGAACCAAGCTATTACATAACGATTGTAGAATAGAATCTCATATCAAATTCATTTCAGATTATCAAAGAGCCAGCAGCATCTAATCGGACCGTACGAAAGGGCCAATGAGACCAGAACCCATCAGTCAAAATCAGTGTGTGAATTGCACTCGATCCCTGCTTTGTCAACACTTCCTGATCCGGTGTTTTACGTAAACCGTTCGAGGCAGCAAGCTCACCCCGACCGATTGAACATTCTGGAGTGGTCGCAAGGCGTGAGGGATTCGCCGCCTAGAAGATACTGCAGTATCCAAGAGCTCGACACGGTCAGTGGGCTGGTTGACATAGTTGAAGATAATTGGCCCATAGAAGGCAATCGAAGCATTGATTGTATTTATACACAGGTACGTTCGTGCTTCTAATATGCAATATGCTTTGACGTTTTAATTCAAAACTTCAATTGGGCAGCGTTTTGATAATTATTTTTGATTAAAACGAGTCTTCAAATTGTCGCTTATTTGTTCAAGTTTGTAATGGAGCATGAGAGAGGAATGTAACGAATTTGCCATAGAACATTGTACCGAAAGGTTGATTAATTTCGCGTCGCGCATATTTCCTTTTGTCACAAGTTTTAATGAGACGTGGAGCCGTTTCTTGACGGAATCAAGAACGACGAAAATTGCCAACGTTTCGTTGATTATAACTGAAATGCGAGTCTTAACAATTATGACATTTTTGCAGAAGTTGTTATTCCTGAAGTTTTTTATTGTCGTTCGTAAAATTGATAACATCACGAGTTGAAGATAATAATTATTGTATCATCGTTATATAATAAATGGAGGATTTATATTTTATAATTCTATCACGCAAAGGCATAGTGTAACATTTTACAATCATCTCTTAAGTTATTAAATATACAACTTTTTAATATAATTTGATATTTCAATAAATTTTTCAAGATATGAAAATAATTTGTCATGTAATTCACACAGTTGAAATTAATTTTCAGCAATCAATTTAGAACGTGCAAATATTTCTGACGCAAAAATAAAGCTGTTTTAGTTTTATCAGTTCAAGAAAACAGTTGAGGTAGTTTGAGATAGAGTTTTTCACTCGCAGTTCTATATTGAATTGCCAGATTTCATCAATTCATAACACTCTTTAAAAAAATTCGCAAAAAAGCAAAGTATAGTTTCTTCACTTTGAGAGTATCTCATTGTGATGGATGCAATTGTACAAACTAGTCTTTGGCACTCAAAATGATTTCTGCAATGAGATTCAAAAGACAGGTTGATGAAATGATATTACTTTTTTCAGGTGAAACGAAAACGGAAAGAACATAGGAGTCTCGACAGTATTTTATTCGAGAACGATGATGAATTAGAATATTTTGACGTTCTCAAGTTACTGCCGCTATCAAATATTCGTCTGGAAGTAGCTGAGTCGGAATCAAAGTACCGGCGTGACGAGCGAAAGTCAATAAAGCCAATTGAACCGAGCCCAGCCTCGTCCCAGTATAAAGACGAGTATCAACAAAATTATTCAAAAGATCAGAGATCGTCCAATTATCTAAGATATGATAAAGACAAGCAGCAGGAATCTGGCAGTGCCCCAGACGTAATTGAAACGACTGCGGTTTCCAAGGAAGCGCAAGAACAGGCGGAAGATTCGCAGTCCATTTGGATCTCAGACTCCGAAGACACCGAGGAGATGTCTCGTCGACCTCAAGTGCTCAAGGTCATCGATAACGATGTCACTAGGCGTCAGTGCCGGCCGCCTAAAGTCGTTGAGATCGACGTCGTAGATGACAAATGGATGAGTTCAAAAGAGAGTGCTGACGAGATTACTCACATCGAAGGTGATTACACGTAACTTGTTGCACTGTTGACTACTGTCTACTTTCCAATGGTTTATGTTCGATCCTAATTACTCAACAGATTGTTTCAGTTTAATCTTCGATTCTTGTGTTTCTAATTTTTAATTTTTCTGCTTGTTCTCAGAAAAGGAAAACAGTCAAAACGAAGGGTCAAATATAACCGACGCCAGGAACTTTTTTGAAAGCAAAACCCTGGACCGGGAATGTCTGAGAAATCGTCAAAACAAAGGAAAGTTCGAGCGTATCGTAAAAGAGACATCTAGTATTCTTGGAAAAGCCTGCAGTGCTGTCAAAGGTAGTTTCGGGTTCGAAACTAGATCAGATAGCTCTGATCCAGGACTGGGTTCCGAGTGCGGCAGCGACATCAGAAGACACTCTGTCGACGATAGCTCTGAAGTCAAAATTCTAGAAACAAGTTCACAAAAGAAGAATCATTATTACGAGGACAAGAAAAACGGACACTTGACACTAACCAGGTCGAGAAGTTGTGCCGATTCTATCGATCAGGATCCAGGAGAACCAGAATTCGATCACGTTCGTTATAAAATCGTCAAATCAAACTTGTTTGGCAAAAATTTGTATGCTAATTTTGGCAACAGTGACGTCACCTATGACGGACTCATGCAATATCTTAAAGAGTACTCTTTCCAGGTAAAAAAAAAGATAAAGATCCTTGCGAGTTTAATTCGATCGGAATTTTTTAATCTAATTGGTACGTTTTTCAGGAGTTGCTATTAGACAACAATGTCGTGATCATAGAGCCCGTACGTGCAGAGTCGATCGATCGAAAACCAACGTCTATGAAAAGCTCAACGACGAATGGCGGTGGAAGTAAATTGTCAGTAGAAAGTCGAAGCACAGAGCGAAAGGTGACAAGATCAAGTGAAAAATCGGGCAACAAAACGTGCCGTCAGTCATCACTGCGCAAACATTTCTTCTACCAGCCGATCCGTGTCAACCGTGAATTGATAGACGACGAGCTCCCGAATCCTGACACTGTGCGAAACGTACGTGAAATGTTTGAGGCGACTTTCAAGAACGGAGGAAAGACTAGCGACGCCAGAACTGCAAAACAATCAAGCAAATGCATGGACAAAGAGGACGAGACAGTGGATAATATAACTAAGCACATCGACGAAGATAATGAACCGAAAAAAGACGAAGAAAAGGGAGAGGAGAGCAGGTACCTTGTAATCTTATAAGCTAATGCTACAGAGTCGTAGAATGAACATGCTTGAATTCACAGAACACAATGTTGACGATTTTTTTATACAGAAATAAGTAGACATTTATAGTAACGAGAGAATTTCAACAAGTTTAATTTGTATTCGAGCTCAGACTACAATGACCTAGATAAAAGGATAATTTGTAGCCAAGAACGTATCATTTCCAAAACGAACAATTTTAGTAGAATATATTATAGTTTATTGAATTCACGTACGTTTATAATATTCGTATGGAAATCGAGGCCAACAAATTTATCACCTGTGACTTTATGCACCAGAAACTCGATGTTTAATATTCTCATTGGATTATTTCGCGAGCATATTGTCTTTTGATCCATCCATCCTGTTAAACACTGCTATGTATTTGACACGAATGATCGCGTTTGATTTTATGGTAGGACACTCCGTGGAACATTTGAGTTTTATTCGTTTTGTTTCTACAAAAACTCAGCCACGACTCCATTTTCATGCAATCACAACCTAACTAAATCTTTGTTTGCTATTTTATGCATGGGCAAATAGGTCCAGAAGTTCCAGTCGGGCCAAGGACCTAACGAAGCATTTCGAGAACCTCAGAGGAAACGTTTCACCAAAAGAGCCTGTCCTCGAGAAGGACAATCAAAGGACTGAATCAAAGACGAAAATTTTGGCCCAGTGCTTTGAGATTCAAAGCCGCAACATATCTTCAAGTTTGTCGAAGAACCAGAAACCTCAATTCACTCAACTAGGAAAAAAGTATTCCAACCAGAAACAGAACTGGGACTCGGGCAGCGTCAGTTCTGGTGTATCTAGTGACTATCCTGACACAGATCCTGGGAGTGTTTGTCTCTGCAGTTCTGAAGATGAAATCGAATGCCAGGCAGGAACTGAAAAGATGGGACACTTTGTCTCGCCAGACGTGTTAAAGAAAATCAGGGAATGTGGTACTTCAGTTACGTACTACGGAGGAAAAGTAGTCAACGCCTACAATGCTCCGATGATATCACCAATTCCGTCCAAACGGTTTAACAAATCGGACGAGGACTGGTTCAAATTCCGTTTAGTGAAAAGCAACTCTTGCGATAGTCGGCTTGAACTTACTGGTCGGCTTGTTGAAGATAGATTTCCACTTGACGCGAGACATTACGAGCCTGTTGCAGAGGCACCGAGTCTCGAAATTTGTTCGCTGGAAGAAACAGAGAAAGAGGTAGTAAAGGACGACAATAAACGAGAGCCACCAGTGGTGGTGGGCTTGGAGCCCAAAAAAGATGAAGCTCGAGAATTTGAGCTGGGCATGTACTCAGGAAACTCCATCATGTTTAGTGGCAACAGCACCTTAAGAGGTTGGCAAATCAATGAGAATCACTGGACGCGAAATCAAGATTTCGGTAAAATGGAATTCGAAGAGTTCCAAGTGTTGGAAGACAGCCTGGACGACCCGAACAATCGGTCGGAGATTATATGAAAGATGTTATCAAGTCAGAGTTTAATCAAATGATTAGATTGCATTTAGAAAAAGTTTTATAAATAGTACCACTTAGTTAAGTTAAGCAAGATCACTACTACTGATTTCACTCTTCAAATCGCAATCACTGTTGGCAACGAATCACAAAAGGTGCTAAAATGATGTAAAGTCAGTATGTTCGAAATCTCATTATATTTATTGATTCGCTCATTCGGCTGGACGAATTATAGCACCCAAATCTATTATCTAGAAGATTTATTTAGTAATTGGCTAGCATCGATCGTCAAAACCAAAGTGTCATATAGCGCTGAGAGCAATTTCAAATTTACAATCGAGTGATTGCAACGACCAAATGAATGATCTATTATTTTCATAATCTAATTCTCCATCGAATTGTAAAAACAAAACTTTTAATTGTTGTCAAGAATATAAATTCATGAGACTCGTTAATGCAAATTTAATTTCGAATCCTAGTTTACACTCCTTGTTTGCCGAGGAAAAACTTGCTCGAAAATGAAATATTATCCACAACCGCGGTTCGTGATGACGGACCGTGCTCTGAAAAACATTCATATGAAAATAAAACAACCCGAAACAAAACTCACCACCGGTCGCATCCACATTTTTTTCGTTTTCGGATAATTTTTTAGTGTCCTTTGTCCCTGTGCTACCCAACGACGATGCAAGTGGTGCCTCTTTGACGTCTCCTGGGTTTTCTTGGTCCTTTTTTAAGTACGAGCTCAGACGAGGTGAGAAGGAATTCGTCGTAGTCGAGAGGTTTCGTTGAGAAATATTTCGCCATCTTCTGCACCACGTTTCCTGAAAAAATCAAATATCAATTAATTTCAAGAACCAGTTGCAATGCATAAAAATAAATTGGCCAAAGTATTTCTCAAAGCGATAAGTAGTTATTTTTTTTTATTATATTTTTATTGCTCAAAATAATAAGTTGATAGCCTCTCAAAAAACTATGAAATTTTATGGCTTAAAGTTCTTTAAAGGAGATATTACAATAAAAATTGTACCTAAATGAAATAGCAATTCACTCAAACTAATTTCATTGACTGTAATATTATCAGGTCGCTTAGTACAGCTCGTGTGACACAATTTACTGCATGTGGGTTAGGCTAGACCAGCACCTACAAACTTCACTCCCTAAGGAAACCAAACGAATTTACGCACCAGCGAAATTCGACTGTACTTTCACAGCGATTTTTGTCACAGTTTTACAATACGCCGGAGGACTGCTCATACATTTGTAAGTTCAACAACAAAGCTCCACGAAACTTTTTCTTCCAAATGAGTTATTTCAAAGCTTTGCCTTAATACTCAAAAAGTACTTTTTTCACCCCTTTTCTCCAGCACATTTAATGGTCTTTTTTCAGTTAGACAAATGTCTGAAAAGATCTACCAAGTAGAAAATTATGCAAATATGCAACAATAAAGTGCATTTCAGTAACCATCTCTATGATAAGCGCACTATCTCCTAAAGAGCCGCGAATATTGATTTGTCTACGGCACTGGTGATATTACGTGACGATAAACTCACCACGGGTCTAATTTTATCACTCGCTTTATTGTTAGGTGTCGTTAATCGCGCTCGCGATAATTGCAACTCTTAACTTTCTTTTTAGGGTCGACCATCAGGTTGAGATATTTTCAAAATATGTTCTCAAGTGCGAGCAATACAAATATCAAACGAGATAAAAAAAAACCGATCTGAAAATCCCTTTCACGTGATTTATTCGCGTCGTAAAAAGTCGCATAAAACTAGTAATACACCATCAAACTGCGACATCACAATTGCAAATGGAGTACAAACGTTGGTTATCAGATTCCGTAATGGCTCGTTGACAAGAGCATTCGTTATAATTATAAATCACTGCTTCATAGAAAGATATTGGCCCAAGTACAATCAGACGTCAAAGTTGGAACTTTTATTACATTTCTTGTTTTTGATGTTGGTTTTGAGTTTCAGTGCCAAAGCCGTTGGTCGCGTCAATCTTCGTCAGAAACTTGTCCAATATCGAAATTGTGGCGGTAACATTTGCATCTTTTGCTCCAGCCAACATCATGCATCTCCAAACAATTCAATAATCAATCATGAAAATTGATTGTCAAACTCAGTCTCCTGTTTTTTATTCCCTCCGATTCAATAAACTGCAATCGTCAGCCTTATCATTCAATCTGGATAGTTTTATACGAAAGTACAACCTGTGCTTTACAAAATAATGAAAACTGGATGTTTTGTGCCTCTGGAGAGAATTCAAGCACGTACCTACAGTTTATGGCACTTGAAGATATTCTGTTATATCAGCAGCTTGCGAGCGAATTTCGCAGTAAAACAAAATGACTTGAACGTTTTTTTTTTGCGAGGGTCGCCGCAGCTCCCTTCAGTCGATTACCTTGACATTCATTAACAAACCACTTGGACCATCTTGTTTAATTCATGAACCACGTTTATATTTACCAGATCCTCAACTGATATTGAACAGGTAACATATACCATCGGATCGATATGCACCCCTCGTTCCATGCAAAAATTGTTTACCTGACGATTCCAACTGAAAAGTTCACTGCTCTACAAATAGCTTCGTGACCTTATAAACTGTAATTCCATTCAATTACAATTCTTTCTACCCCGCTGCAGGAGGCAGAAAAAAGAATAACAACTTTTCATTTTGACAAATCTACGAACGAGTTAAGAGTAGCAAGTTTCTATTAGAATCGAGATTAATCCTGGCAATTTGTACGGCAATGTATTCGGTGCGTCTTTTTCCAATAAGTCCAGGTCAAGGAAAATTCCTTGCTGGCCCGATTCGGCGGAGCGAAAGTGGGCCACGAGTGGCGGAAAAGCGTCTGGATGATCCCTGTGCTTGGACACGCGATCGACATTAAACGTTTGAGTGTCGCGAGTTGAGACGATTTTTTTTTGCTAAGGGCTTTAAACTGGGTGGTGCCCTGTAGATCGATGCCCTTCGCTCACCCAGTTCCTACTGCAGCTTCCTCCGCAGTATCGTTACTCGAAGCGCCCTGAATTCCCGTACACCATTTGTTTCTATAATACAGACGCGCCCCTAAGTTCGAATATCGAGCGTGACTTATATTGACGAAAGAAAGTTAACGATAAAACACACCACTCCAACACTGATAGAGACGTCAATTTGCTCCTTGCTATTTATGGGGAAACAGTAATCGACGTTATCTCATAGCTTGCACTTGTTTATCTTTCAACGGTGTCTTCCTATCTGATGCAATTTTAATTTTGTTTACTTCGAATTTTGACTTAGATGAGTATCGTGATTTATTTTCTGTTTTTATTATCACTCTATAAATATTCAATCAAATTTTATTTATTTATTTATTTGAACCAGACATTAGTCACAAACTGGTATTTAAGTCTAAATGAGAAATTTAAATACAATAATATTATTTTATTCATTATTGTTTCATTAATAAAAAACAATGATTATTTATTTCGTGCTGGAATTTGTCATATTTTATTCATTCAGACAATTCGTGCGCGATTGAAGTCGTCCAAAGTACATATAGTTACAAGTCTAATTCTAACTGAATTAAAAGTTCTAGACCGCTGATGGATGCTTGTTATTCTGCAGCGATAAAAGATTCATACCCGATGAGATTGAGTTTTTCATTATTTAAATATAGATGGTTCGTGGAACACTAGAGACATATCAACTTTTGTAAACTTTTTATTCTCAAATTTATGCATCTTGGTTGACATTCACAATATCATAGCCGAAGTTTTTATCAAAAGTTTTTTTTTTCCAGAGACATGCATTTTTGTAATCATTTTCAACGGCATGATGTAACCGTGCCGGAATTTCGAGCAATTTCAATATTCAATTTTAATGATACAGCGCAACCAAAACAAAATGTCCAAATCAAACTCCGCAGTAAGCTTTTTTTTAATGCTAAACAAAAAATGCATCCAATTTCAGTTGGAGAGGAGAATATTCCAACATCAGTTTTGACTGATAAAAAATAAAACATGAAACAACAAAGTATGAATGATAATTATGAACTTTTTGAAACTCGGACTGGAAATGGTAGGTGCGTTTCGTGCAATCCTATTCAACGAAATCTGATGAAATCAAACTCGGTTAGTTGATTACAATCCTTTTATGCAAAACGCGCAGAAAAAGCTGCACCTAATAAATCGATGCCTTAGGAGGGATGCAGATTTAACTTTCTCGACAAAGAGGAAAAAAAAAGTTTCCAAGCTCCTGAGGCATTTTCATGATGGAAACGAGGTAAGACAATCTACTAATCGTCTAAAAAGTTAATAATTCAAGTGATAAGTGACGATCATTCATCTTTTAGGCTTCGTTTAAATTTGGTCACATAATTTTTGGGGTTCTGATGAACCAACTTTTTTCACACAGCAAAAATTCTTACACTCTATCAAGAAGTTTTGATTCACGTAATTACACGTTTTTTCATTTTTAGAAATTAATTATTAATCACAAAAAAATAGCGAAAAATAGCAAACTGTGTTTTAATTCAAGACACACTAGTTCACATCTGCGAAACGAAAGAGTTTTTGTGGCTTGATCGCAATTTAAGAGGTCGAAATACAAGACTCGTGTGCAGAATGTTAAAGAGGGCGTTGTTACTTTAATACCACAAGCTTACTATGATAATCCCACATTATCTATTGCCAGTTACTGTCGTACTTTTCGGGTTGAAAAAGCATCACACATTTGTTCGGCCAAAAATGAAATTTCAAATGATAACAAATTGCACCAGCTTGACTTTTACATTTTTTTGTATTTTTTATATTTTTTTTTTGTATAACGTTTTTTCAGCACTGTATTATTATTAGAATAATATGCACATAAACTGGGAACCTGTCCATCCGTTTGAAATCACGAAATGTGTCGCGAATGCCAAAAATTGCACGATATTATCTTTCTCGACGTTTTGCATCCTCTGAAAATAGTTGAGCAAACATCGGAGAAATTCAATTTCGTGCGACATAATTAGCTTGCAACATTTCTACATCTGATGGTTTTCGTTGAAGTCATCGTCTCGCCAGTGACGGAGCCGCGAGTGCAACTTTTGAGTACACACAATAAAATAACACGATCTTGATTTCTCTGTCGGGCAAAAATCGAAACTCGTCGTCATAGCGTTCAACAACATTGCCATATTGTGCGGGCGTGTTTAGTTAACCACAGTTCCCAGATGGAAAATTAAAATTACCCAGTGGAATATTATATTATTTAGATATCATTCCAAATTGATATCAATTCGAGAATCGCTCTTTTAAATCTACTTTTGAAATTTCCACATCTAACTTCTTTGTCTGATTTTTTTATGATGATTGGATAATCTTGCGAATTATGATATCGGTTTTCCTGGCCACTTCATCTTCTGCAACAATGAAGGAATAATAAATATTCCCAATCGGCACAATGGGAGCGAAATCAGGTTATAGTCACCTTAATCACATTACCTACTAAATAAAAAGCAAATGCAAGAATAAATTTGCAGAATATGCGGGCTCGAATTAATAACTGTAACTTGAATAAACGTCGATTTCAAAGAAAAAGTTCATATTCATCGATGTAAATCCATTCTTAAAAAATTAAAAAAAAAGAAGTTATGAATTTAATGTGGCTTTGAATGAGTAATATTCAATACTTTGAAATTTAAGGTGACTAATTTCATCCCTTTGAACCTTTTAAGAACCATTATCCCTTCAGAGGAATCATGTCAAAGCAATAATTTTTATTCTCAATGCACTTGAAAAGTTCAAGAAGACTTCTCTTTTCTGCATATGCAATCAATTGATTGGGTTAGAGAGTTCAAAGACAAAAAGTAGAATCTCTACTCGTTTGAGGTCACGTTTTATTATCTTCGTCACTATCACGTATAATGTCACGTCTAACAGTGAGATTTGCACCTTTTCAGAAAAAATAAAAAAAAATAGATGAACTGCTGAGTGTCATTCCAACACATACTGTCATACAACACAACATCTTTGTGACTAAAAATAAAACAAAATGAACATTTTATTGTCAGAGGAAATAGATAATAAGTTGTTTCCTTTTTTTCTGCCCAGTTTTGCTTTTTTTTCCTCGAGCAGTTTTTTCTTTTTTTTATCCTCTTTTTTTGGATGGTCAATTTTCTGCACTTCAGAAGCGCGCTGAATAAAAAATGACACACTTTAACAATTTTTCACCAGCCATTTTCCATATTGCATACTGAAGCTGAGAGGGTTAATATTTAAAGTTTGTTCAAATTCGCAACTGCAAGTTTTCGTTTGAATTCAAAGTTGGAATGGGATCGATCGCTTTGGCTCGCTTTATTTCTACAATAAGTACGTCCACGACCTCGGGAAAAATTAAAAAAAAAAAAAACTGAAATTTATGCGAAGCTGATACTTCAAAATGCGGTTTTGCTTGCAGAAACAAAATCTATAACTTCTCTTTCATGTCGAGTTTTATCTTGGAACGTTATTCAGTTGGTGAAATTCAAACAAATACAACATTCTAAACAACATTTTGAGTTCAAATAGGTTTTTTTTCAGAACTGTTAGTTAACTTTTAGAAAAGTTGTTTTAAGGGGCACTTGAAATTCAGCTAAATAAATTGCGATGCAAGTCAAATCCAATTGTTAAAAAAGTGAACTCCTAACCATCGAGGCCGATTGCCGAATGAATGAGAGCCTCCAGAGACTTGCTCCAAGCTTCAGTTTCTTTTTTTCTTCTTTTTCAGGTGCTCTGGCAATTAGTTTATTAAAACAAACCAAGTATCTTACTTTTTATATTAGTGAGTGGGAAGATTCTCGACTCAAGATTTTCATTATTTCGAAACAATTATACATAATTGCTGTCGTAATGAATGGGTTAATTAAGTGTCAGTTACCCTCTCATTACAAAAAATCTCTTACTTTTATTCCTGGTTTTACTCTTTTATTTCTTCTTCTATTTTTAGATTTTTATATTTTTTTTCGTTTCTTGGTTTATTTTTGTTACTAAAAGTGATGTAAAATACCATCAGACATTGAATTCCCATCATGTGAATGGCGATTAAAGTTGAATAAACAAGGAATAATAGAAGTAAGTCTCCTGGGCGTGCGATTATTAAATCAATAGACTAATCTTCATTTCGTGTCACAGAGAAATTTCCCATGATTAGAGAACAAGGTAAATTAATGAAAGTACGAGTTTCACGAGCAAACCACACATGACTGGTGTAGTACACCATCTTTAATCCTCTCCAATAACTTATCAACCGTCACACTCAGACACACGAAAGCCATCCGAAAGCGAATTACTAAAGAAAATAAACTCTTCGTGGTTAGCTCGTCATTCATCCACAAGACTCTGCCTCAAAAACATACGTTACGTTGGCTAAACATTTTTGACCTCGTTCGTTTCATCTCCTTCCATTTGCTAATGAATTCCAATCGCATTTTTTTCATCCAATTACCAAATTCATCCACTGGTTGCATTTTCAATAATTTCAAATTTACAAATATAATTTTGTCTCGGTTTTGCTATTTTTGAAACAGTCCAAACTCAATATTGAGTTGCATCTCGTTTAATTTTAACTCTTCCGCTTTTTTGTCGTCACCTTTTTTTAAATCTGTTTTGGAACGATGAAAATTTGAGATACAAAAGTGATGAATTGTTGATACACTCTCACGCAGTTTAACAGGCGTTTGAAAAGTCCACTGTTTATGCAAATCCAGCGTGGACTCTGGCATGAAAAAACATGGAATCAATGTCATAAAAGATGCAACACATCATCCGAATCAATATTTTGCGACACCCTCGGGGTATTTTGTTTCCTCTTGTGGTCTGTTAATTTTTAACATTTCGTTAAGGAGATCTGTGAAAAGACAATCTACACGCTGTTTTTGTCACTACTCAATTCAAAGTTGTTGGACTGAATAATTCAGCCGAGCAGAGGAGGTGCCAATGAAAAACATAATCCTCATCGCGCTCGGAAATGAGATGAAAACTCAATAAAGAATAGTCGAGAGCAAACAACGATGACAACCTGAACAAGATTGGTGACAGCTTTTTTAATTTTGTAATCATAATTTTCCTATTTATTTTTTCTTGTTTTTTGTTTGATTTCTTTTCGAGAATAATGTTGGTTAACAAGAACTACTTTTTCAATTAAACCATAGAAGGTAAAAGAGCAATGTAATCTTTGGAAATTAAATTATAAATTTTCCATATCACTATCACTTAATATCACTTTCGTTTCATATCATGTTGTTTGAACCAATCCGAGGCCTCGCAGTTAAACATAACGTTCAGCCTAATAATGATTCTAATTGCACGTCTGACAGTACAGTATCCTTGCATCTTAATGCGTTTGTAATTACAAATGTACGTGCAGTAGAACACGCCTAAACGAAACAAACCAGCGCTTATTCTGATCCAGAACCAACTCACTCAGGAAGAGAAAAAATTCAAATACTTCTGCTTCTCAAAAAACAATTTACAGACAATGAACTCTTTGCGATTCAATTTTCCAAAACAAAAAGTACTCTTCTCATTTTATTATAGTGAAAAGCGTTTCGCGGTGATTTGATACGAAAGCTAGTCGGTGTACATACGGCCGAAATTAATTACACTTCCAGACTTTTGTTCGAGTTTTTCCTCGTTTTCAAAACTTTTCTCTACCACTGATGATGTTGCCATTGAACACAGTTTTTTCCTCGGTGTTTCTCTTCGTTATTTCATTTGTTTGGAATGATAAAAAATTGGAAAAAATATTTTGTTTCTTAGAAAATTATGACATGTAAATCTCTACTCATATCTGATTTCATCGCCCTATCAAGAACAAGCTATTGGAGATAATTTATATCACTCTATTGTTGATACACTGACGTTGTAAATTCATAATGAAACATTCTCCGTCGTCGACGGCTCTTTGTGATATAATAATCATAAATCCCTCGAACCCCTGTCTATAAATCCGTGGTCACAATCAGCTCACTGATAACATGACGAGAGTTAATGTACGTTGAACTTCATCTTTCATTTCCCGACGTCCAGTTTTAATTCAAAAATGCACAATTTCCTTCAACTCGCCCATCCATTTTCGCCCCAATCTCATTTCCTGTTTCCATCTCATCCTTGAAATCTACAAACACAACATAATAAATGATCACTGCTAATTCAACCCGACCAAAACTGACCTCAGAAAGTGTAAAAAGGTACGAAAATTTGTAATTCAAGTTAAGTCCAACTCCTCGATCTGAATTGCAGAGTGTTGTCTTTATTTCTAAATAGCCAAGTTGGTCTTCATTATTACACGCCAGCCGATGCTCAGCTATTGCAAGAATTTAAATATTAAAAGATCACTGAGCCGATTAGCACGGCCAAATCCTTTGTCAAGCAACTGTCGGGAGAAAAATTTTGCTCCTGCAATTCTCGCGAAAGCATCTCCGAGGAATACTAAAAGCTGAGGCAAAAATATTCGCCACTCGCCACGTTTGAAAAATTTGCTGCATTTTCTGCACGACGTGAAATCCGCCAAGGTTGAAGGTACGGTTCTTTGAATTTCAGCCAATTTCTCTAGACTCAATCCTTTTTTTTTCACTCCTTGCTATTTTTGCGATGATTCCTGTATTAATAAAAGGTTTGCATAACGGAGTTGAAAACCTGTCCAGATCACACTTTCACCTTATGATGAACGGGACGACAAGACGTGCGACCTTCAATTCTGCAGAATATGTTTTCGTTATTTTCATACTGAACAGTTACAGGTGTTAATCAGACAAATTCCTTCCTCGGAAAGACACCTTTTTCTCTCACTCAAAAAGAAAGAAAAAACTTGTTTGCAGACATCAATCAACACTTCAATCGCTGAGTCATAACATTTTCAAATGACGTTCATCAATTGTTCTTAATTTAACAAGCCAATAAAACAGAATATTGAAAAACAAAGAATTTCAAGATAAGAAAAATAAATGAAACATAAAAAATATTTTTTTTTTGGTATGAAAAATTCAAATGTTAAGATTTGGGTCAAACTCGTTAAACTCCAGTTCCACCTTTCAATGAATCGGTTACATATTAATCGAGTTACAATTTCCTTAATCACGAGTTCTGAACAATCTTCAAAACCAAATAGGATATTCCGCGTTCGCAGAATGTCAAAACTTAAATCCAATAAATCTGCGACTGTATTCGTGTAAAAGCTCTGATGATTGCGTTTCCGTGTAGCGCAGCACGTATTCGCGAGGCGAAACAATTAAAACCGGCGTGACTTAAGCGATCCAATGCGATTTCAACGGCTTCATAACTTTTGTCTCTGTTCATTCAATCATTTTTTGTTTTTTATTTCGTCAATCAAGATCTGTAAAAGAAATTAATTCAAATGTAATGCAAGACCAGATTAAAGCAAGTTTAATCAAATTTAACTGAATTCAAAGGAAAATGAAGAATCAGCGATTCAGAAGAAAAGGAAAGGAAAATAGACAGAATTATAAGCGGCAAGATAAGAAAATTCTTGAAGAAAAGTATCGTCACGTTTGGATTTAATGATCAACCGGTGAGTAATAGAGAGATTGTACATGTGTGTATAAACGCTCGCTTTTATTCATCGCTTTGGCGTCATTAAGGGCTCTTAGACTTTCCTCGAAATTCCTTTAATCACTTCATAACAAAGCAGCTGAAATAATGACCAACGAAATTTCAAAAACCTCTAAGTCTTATTTTGCAAAACTTCAAACCAGAACTCGTCAAACCAGATATTCCACGACCCATCTACCACTCCAAAAATAAATGTCTGCCTGTCTGTAGCTCATGTGCGAAACTCATTTCAATTCCACCTTCAAAAAAATCTCACTCTTAATAGAACAACACCATTTACAACTCAATTTTTCTTTTCTTCTCAATTTCACTCCCATTTTTTCGCAATTGCAAAAGCTCGTCTCGTTCACTTGATACACCCCCAAAGGTCGAATTCGAATACAAAAACAAAACCTTCGTTGTTTCTCGTTGAAATATCTCCAAATTATCAAAGAGGATGACAAAAAATAAAGATAAAAAGCGTTGCTTTGATACGTGGCAAAAACACTTTTGGCACTTTGTTGGTCGTGAATTTTTTAGATTGTTTTTTTTTTCGGGGAGACGAGGGTTTGATTAAGAATTGTAGAACCTGGGGACTCACGTGTTGGTACTTTCTGATGGTGGTTTTGGCGGCAACCAGCCGGGTTACGTCAAAGTGGCGCAGCACGAAGAGCGCCGCACGCGACGAGGCACCGGCGACGACGGTGGCCATGGGTTTGCGTGCTACTGGGGTCTGCTGCTGGATGTTCGCACAAAGTAACCGACGGTGCCCAGGCCGTGTGACTGACTGGCTACGGCGCAAGTACGGGCCACGAGCGCGCGCCTCGACCCTCCAAACTCAACACACCATACTCAACTGTGCCAGATGATCCGGCACCAAAGTCAAATCACAACCTCGGCCCTTGTTTCTAACTCGTTTCTTTGAACCAACGTAAAAGTCGTCCCAGTCAATAACCTCACATTCTAACCGGCCATTTAAATTTGTTTGTTTGTTTTTTCGCACGACCGATAGATCGTAGATAATGACAAACGTAATTACAATCGAAAACGGCGCTCATTTTGGCTCGACCGGGAATTTGCAAGGTTAGGATTTCTGGGTTACCGACTGTCGACAAGGTAGGATTCGTGGGCTACCGACGGAGTGAAATGAGTGACGTTTCCAGTTCCACGACGCGAATTGACGTTGAAAAGCCGTCTGCTTGGTCACTGCCGAAGCTTCGCGGATTTGACTTTTGAAATGTGACGGATTTTAAGGGATTATAATTGGTAGCTGGACACGTTTTAGTGTTGGGTTTAGTGGTTGTTGAATTTTTTTTGGCGAGATTTACTTAGTGATTGGTTTTACTCCGAAATCATGGCGGTAAGTTGTGAATTTTTAAAAGCAGAGACATTTCATATGTTTACTTTTTTCGTTCGGTTGTTTTTGTTGTTTGTTTTGATTGTGATTTCGTTTATTGTATTATTATTGTATTTGCATTATTTTTACAGCCTCCAGTAAAGAGTACGAAGACTGCGACGAGGGGAGCGAAACAGATAGTCGAGGAAAATGCTGCAACGTTGAGTTTCTATAGAAATATGGTCTTCATTGCTGTCACGATCAATTTTGCCCTGACAATGGTTTTTTTTGAATTCACAACATTGACAATTGTAAGGTTCTATTTACTTCGTTAGATTTATTCGTTTTTGTTTATTAATTATTCATGCAATTTGATTTACATTTTTTCATTGTTACAGACTCTAACTATATTTTCGGGGATGGTTTATACAGCAGCATATCAGTTCATGTGTTATATGGCTAAGGCAAAATATACCGAATCTGGTCAGATTATAGATTCTGGCATTGATTTGAATATGGAAGGAAGTATTGCTGAGTAAGTGTCTATTGTTAACTCACACAAATCATTTACACTCCGGATTTGTGTTCAATTTTCGGTTTCGTTATTTTTATTATTCTATTCTTTACATTCGTTACTCATTTCCTTTAAAAATAAATTGTTTTTGCTCCACAGGCATATAAAAGACTTGATAATTTTAACTGCTGGGTGCCAAGTACTTTCTCTCATATCAAATTATTTTTGGCTCCTATGGTTGCTGGTAAATACAAAATTTATTATTCACTTGTTATATTTTCTTTTCATGTTAAACAAGAACATGTTTTGATTAATCACTTTTAAATTATCGTTTTTCAGGCTCCTTTAAGAGGTGTTTATATGTTATGGGTCAATATTCTCGCGCCCTGGTTTTTCGCACAACCAGAAAAAACAGACACTGAAAAAGATGAGAAAAAGCAGCGCAAACTTGAACGAAAAATGGCTCGACGACATTGATGTGAAAAGAAACCGAACAACTTGTACAGACGTTTGCATTTGTTGTGCATAATATTTTGTTTATGATTACCTTTTTTTAAATAATATAATACAAAACTTATCGAAGATTGTGTCTTTAATGATACCACTGACGTGTTTAACATGATTTTTTCTGAATTTTGTAAATCAAAGACGGTGGAATATGTTATTTTTTTACTTATCCAATTTTGTTTTGGTTTATTAATGATTTTTTACATAAATTTCTTAGAGTAAAGTATCAATGTTTGACGTTTTCTGATGTAGTTCAATGTAAATTCGCGATCAATGTGATTCAACAGCTTATCTAATGCTCTTTATCTAACTTTTTTGTTTGCAAAAATCAAGGTTTTTCAATATTCTTATCTTGTAAAATCTTCGATTTGTACCAACTTCTTTTTCTAACTCTTTCCGATCAATTTAACAATTTGGTAAATTGGTAATTTGGTAAATTTGGAAATAAATTGGTAAAAAAATTTATTTCATCTTTATTTTATTTACACAAAACGAACAATACAAAATCAAAATATGAACAATCCTTAAAACAACCATTAAAAAATCTTCAAAAACATTAAACAATAAAAAAATCAACAAACTTAAGCATCTAACCTTAAAATGACCTTCAAATTAAACTTAAAAAATTATTATACAATTTTTGCCAAAAGTATCGTAACAAAATCATCATTTTTTCTTTAAAAAGGCAACTTCCAGAAGCGCGCAGGTTGTTGGGATCTTTCGCCCTTGAGATGGCGCCAGCATCGCAGTCGTTCTGGAAGAACAAGAGAGAAAAAAGAAGAGTCTGAAAATCGCGCGAGCTCGCAGCAACCAAACTGGATCGCGCAGGTCGCACGTTTCTCGTTGCTAAAAATTATAAACGATCCCGAAAAAATCGTTTAACAGCCTGTTCCGCCAGCGACTTTAAGCCGCAGTCAAAACCGAGAATCACAAAACCGTCTCGTTGACCCGTCCTGGAACGTGTTTCTTTCGTGAACGTGTTTCGCGAAGCTCAGCAAGTGCGGATTCCATCGGGCGTGCTCGTTCTCGCTTTTCAACATCTACCGCAAACGTTTTGCGATCGAAAATCAGCATAAAAAACGACCAAATTCGTCATGCGTCGACGTCGAATGAGACGTTTTCGCGCGCCAAATCAGATCTGCTAATTGTCATTGCAAATTTTTCTGAAACTTGCCAAGTCTGAGAGTTTGATTTTTTGTTAGCTTGTAATTGTTGCCTAATTAAGTAGAAAATTTAAAAAGTTATTGATTCGCTCAACGGGGAGAGTGAGGCAGAGTAATTTGGTTTTTCACACATGTTAGTTTTGACATGTGGCACGATCGGTGAAATTGATTGTTGAGTATACGTTTGAACGAAATGAACAAGAAGCCATCAGGCTCAGGCAGAGAGAAAGACGTGGTCATGTCCGCGCATTACCTTCACGAGATGCCCTCGCAGGACGAGGCACGATTCGAGAAGATATTTCAACAACTTGACCTGGATGGCAACGGCAGAATCGACATCCACGACCTGTCTAGGGTTCTGCACCAGGCCGGCGTTCACAAACGCTACGCAGAGGTTAGGATCTCTTACGTTTTTTCCCACGCCCGAACCTCAAAACTGTCATTGGAATGTCGTCACAGTGCCAAATTGTTGGTCCTTTTTTTCTTTAATTTTTATTTTTAATTTGAATATTCGATAGTTCGATTTTGTATTATTCAAATTTTTTTAATGTTTTCATATTTTGACAATTGGAATTTCATCATTTTTTATTCATGCAATTCTCGATTTGTTTGTTTGTTTTATTTCATTTGAATATTTGGATGCTGAACTTTGTATTGTTTATATTATTGGAATGTTTTTGTGTTTTGACAAATGAATTGAATTTCATTTTATGATTGTTTTGTTTTGATTCATTGATTTGTTTATTTTTGCAACAAAAAAACACGTCAGTATGAAGATTTGAACTTTGCAAAAATTAAAAACTTATTTTCGAGTTTAAAAATAACTATGATATCAAAATAGTCATTTTTGCCTTATCAATTATTGTGTTTTTGCCTCTTGCAACATTTGCAATTCTGCATCACAACAATTTGAAGTCCAAAGAGTCAGTTTTTTATCTCAATCTTTTTTCAAACGAATTCAATCCTTTTTTTTACTCAAAATTTCCTGTTGTTTCTTCTTCCATTGTTTTATTAATGAACGCTTTTCAACTTAAAAAATTGTGGCGCTAAAGTTGATTTTGAAATTACCAATTTCTCTTCGTTATTTTGGTAATTTTATGTTTTCCTAGACCTGAAATAAACCTACGAATTCTCTCCTCCTACTTGCAATGTTTCATTGTTTCACCAACATTAAAATGAGATCAAAATTAGATTCCACAAACAACCCCATTTCCAACTCAATAAAATACAAACTATGACATCATAGTTTTTCGTATCATGTCTGACTTACATATCACAAAGTCAGCGATAAACTATTGTGCATAATTCGGTTCGACTTTGACATCACTTAATAAAACAGCTAAAACAAAAACTAAACAATTTTCAATCGGCTCATTTTGTTCACGACCTACGAAATCCTAAGGTTTCTTTTATAAGGACAGAAAGATACCTGCCTAGAATGTCTGATCTGATTCGATATCAAGTGGAATTAAATTTAAAGCAACACTAATTCAATTCACAAAATTTCACTTGCCAATAACTTTCTCATTGCTTGAAATTCAAATTCAGAGCTGTTGATTGATTCTTGATTGTTTTTTTGCAGAGCTTTCTCGCCAGGTCAGATAAAACTAAAAGCGGCGACATTAGTCTAGTCGAGTTCATCCACTACATCCGTGAGCACGAGAAAAATCTGCGACTCCAGTTTACCGACCTAGATAAAAACCGAGATGGTGAGAATCTTGAGAATTTCATCATAAAAATTTAACTCACTTCAATACTTCATGAGTATTTGACGATATTATTTTTTTTTCCTTTCAGGGAAAATCGATCTGGAGGAATTGCAAAGAGCTTTTGTGGAGCTGGGAGTTCATATGGACAAAATCGAGGCCACGAAATTGTTACAACGGTAAAACAAAAGACCCACAAAAAATGAAAAATCCCATGGATTAAAATTGGCAAAAGTTGAAATTTTAAATTGGTTTTCAGAATGGACCAGGATGGAAGTCTATCAATTACATTTGACGAATGGCGAGACTTTTTGCTGTATGCTCCAAGTTCGGATATCCACGAACTGATTCAATACTGGCGACATTCGAACGTGAGTTCAATAAATTTAAACAAAAAAGGGAGACAAATAAGAGACAAATATTTCTAAAATGAAGTGGAAAGTTACGGAGCAGACAAACTGGAATGAAAATTTGCGTTGGTGTTTGGGATCGCGGAACCGGTGGGACTATTTGTTACAAAAATACCGGGCCGAGAATTGTGATTCGTCGGTTTCCGTGGGCTCGTCATTTAAGTCCGGATGCCAACGGCAGTGACGCTGTCGGATCGGTTCGCACGTGTCATTCAGAATGACCTTGCAGTACAGCTGTTCTGCAGCAGCTATCTCGCTCGGACAAGAGAGGCCGACGACGGGTCAGGGCACACGCGCAGTCTACCTTTCCTGCTGAAGGATTGGCTGTGCTGTTTTAGCCACTCTTACTCCACTTACTTTTACCTGCCAACGAACAACTTACTACTGTTATTATTATTAACTTTATTAACTAACAAATCGCAATTGACTCGCACAAATTAAGATGCTCGATCGAAATGTTCAGCTGATTAATACTCGATATATCCAACAGTTTTTTGCAAGTCTGGAAGATTTTGGGGTAAAACAAAATAATTCTTAAGCTTAATATCAAAATTAGTTAAAAAGTTGTGAGCTTCAAACAGAATTTTAGAAATATTTTTTTTTAAAAAATCAAATTATCAAGGTTAGCCACTTGTAAAGAAGCACTTGCAGATGTAAATGCGACACCCAGTTTTGACTTGTATGCATGTGTATCTTGGACAAATGTTATTTCAAATTCAGCAAATAGTCGAGCACACGCGTAAGATAAATAAAAAGTCTTTTTTTACTTTTCTTTTATCTTTCGTTTTCTTGTCTGTTTTGTCTTTTGAAGATTGACGGAGCTATGACGAGCAGTCAATGAAACTTACTGACGATAAGTCACCGGCTTAACTTGCACAAGATTATACTCTTAGTGTTGCATAAACCCGGATGACCGAAAAAAAATTCCACTCAACTTTCCTTGGTCTAGACAGGCGATTTTTTCAAACGATTTTATAACGTTTCGATAACTACTAACTGGCTAATTGGATTTTATCCTTGAAATCAGCATAGTTCCCAAGATAAATAGCGCGGTAATTATCGCTCGAATTGTTTCATACTGAACTTGTTCCAGTTTTTTTTACATTTGTACACGATCAATTGTTACGTTTCAAATCACTCGAGGTGCAAGTATGCAAACGAAAAAAAATTATCTCGAATCAGATACGAAATTTCATTAACAACGATGAAGTGCAAAGTCGTTTTCAATTTTTCTTTGTTCCAAGTTTTTTCCCATTGTTGCACTTGAAAGTTGAGAAACAAGTTTCGGTGCCACTTCTCTCTCGTTTTTGTTTCATTATGCAACGTGAACTTGAAAAGATTTTTAATGAACAAGAGGTTGACTTATCGATGCACTTGAAACACAAAAATTTGCACTTGAGTTGTAGCGGTTTTTCGTAAGGACAGAAACGTTTAAAAAAAGATAGTAAAAGCTGATCTTGACGTAATAGCGATTTGTTCGCATTTTTTAAAAGTCATAACGCTTTCTATCCACACCTCTGACACTGGATACGGCCTACTTAATGTACTTGAGTGCCATGCGCAAATGTAGGTCGTTGCGTACGATAGATAAATTGACGATCATCATCTTTGTTTCACTCTTTAATTTCATTTTCACGCGTTTCTAAAAATGCACAATTTGAAAAATGAAGAATCTAAAATGAAATTTTCGTCGTTGCAAATTGGTGTTATATCAATCAAACTCGTTATCATTGCGAGAAAACACAAAAGTGACTCAACTGAAATTTGCTCGATCTCAAATGATCCTCTCCTATAAAACTAATTGAATGAGAAAACAAAAAAAAACGAATTTCGCAAGCTGGAAAATTAAATGCCAAATAAAAGTATCACCAACGTCACGCCAACTGTTTTGTTTTGCAAAATTACGTCTGTTACAGATGGTCGTAAAGTTTGTCGATCAAAGATCTCTATGACGTGACTAGTGACGACTAAGATTTTCAGTCTTTGACTTTTGATTTGTTTTCGTTGCGTTTTGTTTGTCATTTTTTTCAATTTTGTATTCGTTTCAGTTTTCATTTCGTTTTGATTCCAGACAGAATACATTTGAATGGAAAACCGCTTGTTGTACCGAATTGTACTTTACAACTCAGGACCACTTCTATTTTAAACTCGCTATTTATATGGACGTCTCATTGGAATCATACTGACTCCTTCATCTTCAAAATACATTTCCCTTTTCTTTCAATAAAAAGCTCCAAGGAAGGCGAGAAAATTGAAATTCAATATTCGAAAGTTCATTTCTCATTAAACTCATTGAAAAAGTTCGTCTGTCGATTTCGTTAATTTCGTTTCAGATTGACCATGAAAGTCAAGACCAAGAAACAAGAAAAATTTCATCTTGCAAATGTTATCTAGACAAAACTTGAAAAGTTTATCAGCTAAATTGATTTGTAAGATTCACTGAGTTTCGTTGGATGTTGCAATGTCTGTTCGCGTTTCGTCATGCAATGACGTCGAGTGCAGATTCTACATCACAACTTTCAGCATCTACTAGGCGCGAGGAGATACAAATATTTTGCCATCACAATAAGTCCAGGTTGTCAACGTCAACATATTTGTCAGGAAACACTCCCGGGAGTTTTGTTGTTGAAAATAATCTCTGATAAACATTTCAGAGCAAATTGATGAGTAATACTGATTTAATCAATCTACAATGTCTAACAATCTACAACTGATTTTTTTCATTCAGTTTTTTTTAAAATTATTCCATACATAATATTCATAAAGTTATCAAAATTCAGCTGTCAAATATGTCAGTTTTTAAATTTTTAACTCCTTTAATCACAATAATGTCAGGAAGAGTTAAAAATCGAAGCGATTTTTTAACTCTCTCTCTGTCAGATTATGAATTGAAGAGTTAAAAATTGAAATAAAATCTTGTAACTCTTTTTTCAATTATAACAAGAGTTAAAAGTTAAAAGATGAGTTAAAAAAATTTTAAAGATTTCAAATTAAATATCGAAAAAGAAGCTGAAATCTTTTCAACGTGTTTGAACTTCAATCTAAGAGTAAATCGCAGCAACTCGGTCGACAGACTTCGAACTCAAAAAATATCGAGAACGAACAAGACACTTCTAGTGGATTCTGGCTACGTCATAACCAGACAGCTCGCCAGCACATGCAAATGTCTCGCGCGAATCTCCACTCTCTCAACTGAGTCATTGAAAGTCCCCTGGAAAACTACAACACATTTTGAAGAACCATCAGACAAATAATCAAATAATAATTACGTAACATTTGCCAGCAGATAAACACACGTGCGGTGAAATGCACCGATAAACAATCAAATAACTAGTAAATTCCGACTAATTGTCTTATGTAATTTTGTAATGCTATAAATATATAAATAAGAAATGAATAATAACAAGATTTCAAAGAACTGAATGTAAAAAAATAATTTGATTCCAAAAATTGAAATTAATATGGAAATGAGTTCAGCAGTGGTCGATGATCTTTAGATTACAGTTTCGGCAATGATGAGAAGTCAACTTTAACTTTTTACACGTATCGTTGTGCAAATATGTTTTTTGCAAATATTGGATTTCGAGTTGTTATAATTGTTCTTTGAAGAGAAAATATCAGTGCGAAAAAGTTGACGATTGAGACGATAATCTTTCAACGAAAAAAAAATTGTCATTGTTTGTAGGTGGGAGTTTTAAATGAACTCAAGGGTACCGGAGATTCATCGATATTGATGATTCAAAATTTCTGAAATGCCTGATACATTAAGTCACAAAAAAATCACCTGTCTAGAAACTTTCTCCCACTCAAAACTTTCACGTTGACTTTTTTTTTTAATTTTGCTCCTCAAAATTTTTGAATTTTCAACTTAAACTTAACTTTTCAACATTTAATAGATTTTAAACAGGTTTTAAAATTGCACTTGTTCAAACCCTCGAAATTAAATTTGAAATGTTGATTTTTCAAACGGATCAAGTTTGAAAAACTTGGAAGTTTTGAATTCAGTTTAGAGATTGAAATTTTGAGAAATGAAAAAATATGTAAAAAATCCCAACCAGATGAATTGATCAGGTTATCCCAGTAGTTGGCAGCAGGCGTGACGTAACTCTGATAACATTAGTGACGTTGGGTATCCCCCAGACCGAACATTGCCGTACTTGTGTGGCGCGCCGGCCGAGTTCAACATTCAGTCTTTGAATTTCTACTGCAGACTCAACCACGTGTCGGAGCGTATGCTCCCTTTTTTTAAAAAATCAACTGTGACGAATTGCCTTTCAATGACTGTGACCAGTGCGTTCGCATGATTTTTGTTCAGTTTTATTTATTTTTTGATCAAGTGACGAGGATTTTATTACCAAGATGATGGAACAGCAAGGAATAACCTCTGAGTGTCGACTGTGTGAACAGTTTTTGAAGTTTTATAATGGACTGGTGTCGAAAGTACGTTACCTTTCAATCCAAAAGTATTCAATCGCCATTTTCCCGCATGATTTCAAAACATTGAAATTTTCAGCGCGACAATTCATTGACCTTAGTTGGGACTAACATTTGTCTACCATTCAAATTTGAATATTCAAAAAGGAAAATTAAAATTTCATAATGAGAAAATTGAGATTCTTAATGACGTGGATAATTCAATTTTTTGAACAAATTTTCGGTTTCGAACTTCTGTTTTAAATTAATTTTTAATTTGTTATTATTAAAATGTTGATGTGACAGTTAAATTTAACTTTAATGGGTGAAATTTGAACTTTTGTAGAGTTCTTTTCATGGCTAATTGTCGACCTTACTTTTGAGCGAAAGAAAAAGGCGCGTTCCACTCACTGTTGCAAAATGTGTCCTGATAAAATTCATATCCGATTATTCATTCACCGAACCAATCCAATCTGTTACCATTCATATCATCAAAAAATTATAAAACAAAAATTACAAAATTAATTTAGAAAAATTTGATAAACCCGAATTGTCAAGTCGAATTCTTGTTCCAATTTTTTTAAGATAAAAAAATTTGACTGGCAAATTTCATCCAGACCGTTCAACTTGATGACTGTTCGAAAATTATCAAAATGATTTCATTATCGGACAGACCAGAGCTCTGAAAAGTTTCCAATCCAAAAGTCAGCTATGAACATGAAAAGATTAGTTGAAAAGCCAGTTGGAAATCGTTGTAAAATCACGCGTTTTATGCACGCGAAGATTTTTCAGTCTGAACGATAACACCGTTCGACGTCACAACAAGAGAAGGCCTTTGTGCATTTATCACCTAACACCGCACTATTCAATCGTTTAAGTTTCAATTTTCATCTGTCCAACCGACATCTCAACTCGGAACTTGTAAAAACTTTCATTCGGAATTTTATCTGATATCAGTCAACAACCTGCTAAAATTTTTTTCTTTATCGCGATGACTTTCGCTCATCGATTAGTCATTTGGGAAAAATTACAATATTCAAAGCTTCAGCAATATATAGTTACAATAAATATTCTCAATAGAAGAAAAAGAGTCATTAAAATGAAAGAAAGAAAGAAAGAAAGAAAATTTTTTCAAGTTCAAAGTTTTTTCATGGTGAAAAAAGGGTTATTAAAATGAAGAAGGAGAAGAAGAAAGAAATTTTGAAGTTGGTGGTTTTTTGGTTTTGAAAAATGTCCAAGTTGGACCTGAATTTGGTATCGCAATTAAACGGGCCTGCGTTGACGAAAAAGGAAACGGGATAAAAATCATCGGATTGACATTGGGACGAGGCGCTGGGGTATTCGTTGGCCCGGTGCCCGGGCACACTTTCATTCGTGCATTTTCGACCGTCCGTTTTCCTCGCCAGTGACCAGTTCTCGTTCGACACTTAAGGGCCGATTTTCGTTGTCGATTTTCGTTCTTACAAAAGCGACCTCATGGACACCCTGGACAATATAGAGACCGACCTCATTTTAGAATTTTACGTCGAGTTAAGTACTCCTAAACTCGATACAAGAATTAAAACATCGACATCAGAGAACTAAACAAACGATCGTTCGCACTTTCGTTTGATTGACAATTTTGTTATCAATCGATCGATCCAGCTGATAATCTATCTGGAGAACGAGAGGACGGAAACGTTTGGAGTTGGGAATTGCAAAGTCAACTGCAAGTCAAAAATAATCATGTTTTTGGAACAAGCGCGTTTTGACGAGCAAATTGTATTATTACGACTGAATTGAAATGTATTTTTATCGCGCAAGGAAG
The DNA here is from genome assembly GCA_020615435.1 of Telenomus remus. Taxonomy (NCBI): domain Eukaryota; kingdom Metazoa; phylum Arthropoda; class Insecta; order Hymenoptera; family Scelionidae; genus Telenomus; species Telenomus remus. The sequence continues at coordinate 2,513,276 of CM036338.1, forward strand.
TACAAGGTGGCACAATAGGTGCGGATGAACAATCGCAAATCGTACACTGACTTATTGTTTTTATCGTACAATCAAACTCGATTGGTTTAAATTCATGATTGTTAAACAAACAAGATGGTTTGTCCCGACCAATTTCTCGGTAATTCAACAGTTTAGGATTTTTCAAACGATACCCTCCGATGGTTGAAACTTCTGGACTCATTTTCCATTTGAAAATTGCTTTCTGTTTTCGTATCAAGTTTGATTTTGAATTTTGATTGATTCATTTTTTGCTTAAGCCTGGTTTGAATCTTTGAGTTTGAATTGGAATTTGAATTTTTTTGGTTTTTGTATTACAGTATATGGACATTGGCGAAGACATCGGAGTGCCAGATGATTTTACAAGCAACGAGATGGTCACCGGAATGTGGTGGCGACATTTGGTCGCGGGAGGAATCGCTGGAGCTGTTTCGCGTACCTGCACAGCACCTCTGGATCGTATCAAAGTTTATCTACAGGTAGAAACCATAAGAAACAACATTTTTACCTTCAAAAAAACTTTAAAATTATGAGAAAAAAACGTAATTACTTAAATTTGCAAGTAAAGACTACCAAAACAAAGATTTTGTAATTGAAACAACTTACAAACTGAAAAGAAATGTAGTTACTCAAATAACAAAGTAGTTTTCAAAGTTTCAACTGTTTTGTCACCTTAGAATGTAAATGTCTATTCTATTTCCATCGGGGTAATTTATAGTCGATTTGTTTGGATCAGATATTATTTGATCGGTTGATTATGTAGAAGTGACTAGGAAATTAGTTTGAAATTGTTTGAAGTTTGAGAATAAAAACTGGTTGAATTTGCAGGTTCACGGAACGCGGCATTGTAACATAATCAGCTGCGGGAAGTACATGTTTCGTGAAGGTGGTGTGACGAGTTACTGGCGAGGCAACGGTATCAACGTACTTAAAATCGGACCCGAATCGGCGCTCAAGTTTATGGCCTACGAACAAGTGAAAAGGGCTATCAAAACTGACGACTCGCACGAGCTCAGCATCTACGAGAGATTTGTCGCCGGTTCGATAGCTGGTGGCATTAGCCAATCTGTGATTTATCCACTAGAGGTTCGTTAAAAAAATGTTTTATAAACTTTTTTTATTACCTTCCACATTGAAAACTGGGATCAATAATTTCTGACCCAAATCTGGGTCATTGCGAGCGAACTTGACTTTTACTTCGAGTTCGCAAGAGAAAGTGAAATTGTCGTGTGAAACAATAGTTAATAAATTGGTTTTCATTCAGGTGCTGAAAACGAGACTGGCATTACGCAACACTGGCGAGTTTTCTGGTATCGTTGACGCTGCGAAGAAAATCTACCAGCAGGCAGGGATACAGTCGTTCTACAGAGGCTACGTTCCTAATTTGATTGGGATCTTGCCATATGCCGGCATCGATCTAGCCGTTTATGAGGTAATTGAAACGTCGGCGGTCAATTTTGTTTGAATATGTTAGAGTTGGCTTGAATGATTGATTAATTGTTGTTGACTGATTTCAGACCCTGAAAAACAGATACATTAAAACCCACTCGAACGGAGAACATCCGACGTTTTGGTTGCTTATGTTGTGCGGTGCAACGTCGAGCACGGCGGGCCAGGTTTGCTCGTACCCATTAGCTCTAGTCAGAACAAAGTTACAAGCTCAAGTGAATATTCACCAGGAGCCAAACACAATGATCAGTATTTTTAAAGATATTTTCCAAAGAGAAGGTATCAGAGGCTTGTACCGTGGCATAACGCCGAATTTCTTAAAGGTACGACATTCGAAATAAACAAAACCTTGAATTAAAATGTTTGATTAACTGAAATTGTGAATAAAATTTGAATTTGTTGCAGGTGTCACCAGCGGTATCTGTGAGTTACTTTGTATATGAGAACATCCGGCAATTCCTTGGCGTGAACATGACGTGATGGAGATATTCGTTAGGCTACAATCTAATTAAATTATTCAACGTACGATTAGCGCGAACAACGCATTCCTGTGCGCGAGTTTGACTTGCGACACTTTTTTTGCTCAAACTTGCGCCCAGCGATTGCGCCTTCAAGCTCACGTGCCGCTCTCGACGTTATTTATTAACTGCTAGTTAAGGGCTCTTTTTATGAATTATATTTTTTCAATATAATAACTGAGCGTTGACATGTGCCGCGCGCACGATTCCGAAGTTTCTCGTCCGACTCTTAGTCTTTTCTATCGAACTTTCTTGACTATTGAAAAATTCGCAAACAATTAAAAGAGAACAAAAAAACAAGTTCGGCGTTAAAATGTACAACGTTGATTGATGTTTTTTCTCATTCGAAAAGAAAAAAAAATTTGTTCAAAGTGTTAAATGTTCCAGAACACATTAGGTAGGACGAAAACAATGACTAGTGATCTTGCGGCTTGGTTATACTTATTGCGCAATAAGTGTAATTATTTATCGAGCCTCGAACGCGGTTCCTAATTCATTATTCTGCTTGCTTACTCGCGTTCAATCAAACGAATCTACCAAGCACAGTTGAACGTTATAAACGAAGCGCAATAAATAAGCAAAACAACAACCGGGCACGTTGCGATCAAAATCGTTCAACCGGTCGATCTGCGAACAATTAAATGTGTCTTTTAAAGTCAGGTTGAAAAAATAGTCTAGAGAATAATTCAACTTCCTGAAAAAAAAAATTATTCATTCCTAAACTTTGCTATTCTAAACCGTTACGAACTTGAACGACTTTTAGAAATCTTTTTCAATTAGTGTTTGTACTGTTCGAAAAGTGCTTGAAAAGCGACGAACTTGTTATTCAAGTTTTACTTCATTTGAGTAGATTCTGTTTTATGTATTGAAAAACAAAAAAATAGAAAAACAAAATATGATTGAAAATGATGACTGATTGATTGTAATAACGATTTTAACATGAATTCTAAACCAACTTTTGTATTCAATAGTTTCAGTGACGAAATCTAGAAAAGTGCGTAGCGACGTTGTAAAAACAGAAACAAGCGTTAGAAAATTTCGTTACAACGTCGCTGCGTCGCATGTGCAATCGTAGATTCAGACTTTGAAGAGTTCGAAGGGAGGTAAATTGTGTTACCACAATCGATGGCATTTATCAAGCAATGACATTGCAAAATAGAAAAAGTTGCAAGATTTTATAATGCCAAAGGCGATAAAAAGCTTAGTGCGCTTAGGGTACGAGAAAACGAAAAGAATTGTATTGAGAATCTAGCCGAAGATGTTTATAACGTGATATACCGTGCGTATTTTGTATGTCTGAGAAAGTGTGAGACGTTTTTTTCTTTCTTTATTTCTTTCTTTTTGTATTTTAAACTGAAACGTTAGAGCAAGTTTTGCAATTCGCGGACCTTCTTCCCTCTCTTTGAAGGCTTACAAAAAATGTCAGCGAAAAAAGAAGCACCTGACGTGTCGGAGATTCGTGTCAAACGAAATTTGAACAATTTGGATTTCAGCTCCCATCTACGTTATGTGCTTTTGATAGCTATATTTTTCTTTTCTTCACTCGTCTCATTATTTTGATACATCGAGTTTATTGTATTTATTAGCATCATCATTGAAGAAAAAAAAACATAAAAACAATTCGTCGCTCTCGACGGGTCTCTCTATTGTTTCTAATTTGTGCAAATACACGACAATTCGTCCAACTTGTTGTTTCGTCTTCGTTCTCTTCTTTTTATTCCGACTATTTATTATTTATTTCATTATTTGTTTCATTAATTATAGAGACTGTACGCGAGAACAAGAGAACTAAAACAAAAGCACGAATCGCTGATCAAGCTCGTTTCCAATCGTTACATGTTGTGTATTGTACAAAAAAAAACATTTCGCTGTCCCGTTGTCTTCTGTATCCAAATCGAATCTGTGATAGCTACCGGCTGAACTCGGAATAAAAATTAGATAAATTTTATATTATTCACCGTGTTTCTGTTTCCAGTACAGGTTCCGTTTGGATACAGCTCACAACTTGGGATACTTATTTAATAAACATAACAATTTTTTCTAAAAAAAAAAACAATGTTTCATTATTTAACTTCCCTGCTTTTATTTAAAATAAAATTTTTGTCTGTACAAAAATATTTCTATTTTGAAATAAAATTAAGATTGAATTTTTGAATTCGCACCGTCGTCGAGGATCCAGTAAAGTTTTCCCTTAGGCTGAACTTTAGTACCTGGCAAATCTTCTTTATCTTGATAAATACGCTGCAAGTAAACAGTTTTATTATAAAAAACAGAACTAACTTGTTGTTGTGAAAATTGTATTTCAAAAAGAAGTACCTTTACTATATCAGCTTTGCCAGAGCCCGAAATTGGAAAAATACAAGCTTTAGCGTTGTTAATCACAGGAAAAGTGAGAGTGATTCTACATGGTGGAGGTTTTGGCGAATCAGAAACTGGGGCAACCCACAATTTTGTCTCTTTCAACATAGGGTGATTTGGAAATAAGGAACATGTATGTCCATCCGGCCCTAATCCCAGTAAGAGGACATCAAACTCAGGTAAACTGTCCGGTGGAAAAAATGGAGCAAGTTTTTTTACGTAATCCTTAGCTGCATCTTCAACTAAAATTAGCAACGGATGTAAAAAATTGACTTTTATTTCGTAATTTTTGAGAATTATAAATTTGCAAAAAAAACCATGTTTTCATCAAGAACATACCATCTAGTTTTGGATCAACTTTTATAAATTGATTTTCAGTAATGGGAATCTTTCCAATTAAATTACTTCTGTACAGTCCAAAAGTACTTTCTTCGTCATCAAAAGGTACTATTCGTTCGTCGCAAAAGAAGAAGCGCCACTTGGCCCAGTCGGTTGAAAGTGATGGCAATGCTTGGACTAGCATTTTCACTAACGATCCTCCTAAAATATTTAAATTCATAATTAAAATCAGAAATCTTGATCTTGACAATTAACAACATTATTTTCTTGTTACCTGATAATCCGATTTTGAAAATGTTTCTTTCTTTAATCGCTTCATTAGCATGTTCCTGAATAATATCGCGGAGTCGATTTGTTACTCCAACGTTATCACTTTCAACGTACAACATGGTGTTAGACATTGTTTTTAAATTAAAAACTGTTTCTGAGTGTGGAAGAACTTTGTTTTCTACGCATCGACACGTGAACACTGATAGAACATCTGATCGGACACTCAGTTTATACCGCCGTGAACCGTGAATCGAATTCAACGTGACCTTCGTCGGCATGAAAACTTTCAAATGTTTTTGCATTTAGTTTTGCACGTTTTGGAGATCAAAAAGTAACTTGATTTCTAATCAGTGAAGAGATTTGTACATTTTTCTTTAAGTTTTATTTTCAATGCTGTATTAACATTGCTTATGTTTAATAATAATTAAATTAATACCAAACTTTGCTCTCCAGCCTGTCTAAAGATAAGAGAAGATTTCTATATTACCGAGAAAATGTAAGTTAAACATCATATTTTATTTATAAATAAAAACAAGATTAACAAAATGCTCAATTTTTTACATTGATTGATTGTAAAAAAGGCAAAGAAAACAATAACAAAACGAACAAAAAACTGTGTTGTATTTTTTAAACAAATTTCAGTTAGTAAGGATCGTGTTTATAGATATCCTTTTTATTTTATCAAAAAATTGTTAATTTCTCAAATCACTTTCTATATTCACTGTACTATATACTTTTGCAAAAAACCAAATCAACTCTTTACAATCGACATCAACTTGAAATCAACACATTTAGCATCTATACAAAATGATTTTAACTTTTCATGAGAAACACTTGTTTGTAATTTGGCAATGAATATAGCTGATTTAATGTTTCATCGGTGAGCGTTATATTTTCAAAGTAAACATTTTCAAGTTTCGGGCAGCCTTTGATAATATCATTGAAGAACCAGTCTCCTTCTACCTCAATCCTATAGTTATCAATCTCAATTCGAAGCTCTGTTAACAAAGTGCAACGCTGTAATTTAGCCAAATGGGACAATCCATGCCCGGCGTCCGTTGAATCCACAAACACACGTATCCTCAAACACTGAAGCGTTTGTTTATGTCGAAGTATTTCTTCCACTGTAAATTGTAGATTATCGCTCATCACAGTGTTATCTGATATATCTATCAAAGTTAAATTGTTGGCAACAAGAGAAAAATCCCGGATTCCAGCTAAATGCACGGTGAGTTCTTGTAAGGCGGGTAACACAATTTTCCCTCGCAGAAAAATATCATGTAAGCCCGGAGTAAACTTGAGGATTAGCACTCGCAACTTTAAGTTGTTTCGAAAGATTGTTTGTAGATAAAATAGCATATCTCTGTAAAATTCATTACCACGTACAAAGGCCACATAATCCCCATATTCCTCATTCATATACATATTGCAGCTCGAGTTATAAAGTTTACATTTGATACAATCTAGATCCATATCAAATGTAGCTTCTTCTAAATGAACACATTCTTCGTGAACGATTTTAAACAGTCTTAAAAATTTGAAAAAGCGTTTGACTCTCACAGGGAAATTTCCAAATACTAAGACCCGCTTTCTGAATAAACAATGATCTGCAGCGACGTTCAGTATTCTTAGGCTTGAAGAAATATTTGTGAAAAGATCCAAAACTTCGTTCGACGTTAAGAAGGGTAACTTAGTGAATTCATCGTCCGTCCAATTGTCCAAAAGTTGTGTTGAAAATGTTGTCATTTTACAAAACTTTTGTACTACCCTAGATGGAACTGGCATGAGAATCAAAAATAATAATGCATGAAAAAGAAAAAAACGTTTATTCTTCTCATATGAGTGAAATAGTAATTACCATTAAAAGAGTTTCGCTGTTCCAAAAATTTGACGATGTTTTTAGGAGAATCTTTGTTATGTTCCATTTTTATGAAATGAAAATGTAAGGAGTGTCCGATGAAAGAAAGTTCTTACGTTCATCCAGTCCAAGTGTCTCGAGCACTATGAGAAAAGCCGATTTAGATAGAAAATAAAAACGATGAAGGATGCGATAATCATTATCAATGCTGTTTTGATATCGCGCGCGCGCAAAAAAAAAAATACAACAAAGCGCAAAAATACAAAGATTAAGAATTGTTGTATGACAGTTGTTAAATGTTTATGATTGCACAAAGTGTAGGATCACGTGAAAAAAAGTTTCATGTAACCAATCCCCAAAGTGTTATTAACCAATCAAAAGCTCCGTAAGATAAGAGAGTGTGAAATCGGTAATTGGTTTTATTTGCTTATATTCAAACAAACTTTAACTTATAAATATTTTAAATTTTGAATCATAGCATCATAGCATCTAGTGACGTCACTAGATACGCGTGCGCAATAGATCCCGCGACACCATCGAGTACGCGTGCGCAATAGATCTCGCGCCACAATCGAGTACGCTTGCGCAGTACGTCTCGCGACACCATGGCTTAGGCTCATAGGCTTAGTATAGCCTGTGACGTCATTGCAAGCGCATGCGCAGTAGATCCTGCAACGCGATCGAGTACGCGTGCGCAGAAGATCCTGCGACACCATGGAGTACGCATGGTCAGTACATCCCGGGACACCATGGAGTACGCATGGTCAGTACATCCCGGGACACCATGGAGTACGCATGGTCAGTACATCCCGGGACACCATGGAGTACGCATGGTCAGTACATCCCGGGACACCATGGAGTACGGATGGTCAGTACATCCCGGGACACCATGGAGTACGGATGGTCAGTACATCCCGCGACACCATGGAGTACGCATGGTCAGTACATCCCGGGACACCATGGAGTACGGATGCGTAGCAGATCAAGTGACATCACTGGACCCACAGCAGCCATAGATCATGACCCGCAGCCGCAGTAGATCCAGTAATGTAAGTAAGCAACTTTTCCGCTCATTACATCGCATGTTGTTTAATATTATTGTTAAATGACTTGAAAAAGTAAATCATTTGTTATCGGCTTGTTATTTTTTTCATTCATGTTGATGTTAAATAGGTAATTTTAAAAATTTTCATATATTTAAAATATATATTAATAATAAGTTAACATATATATAGTAACAGTTAATAATAATACAATTAATAATTTCAAAATACTCAAAATACTTAAACTTTCTTATTAAAAGATTTCTTTATATGGAGTTTTCATTCGCTGTAATTTTTTTTAAGTTAATCATTCAATTTTAACACATTTTTAACTGTTTAGTTGTTAAATCAAGTTTTTTCGAACTAAATTTGATCGAACAGGTGCACATAGTTTAAATCCGTTTTATTTCCGTATATAAATTTTACTTTTTAAATAATAATATAACAATACAATGTTTAGTAGTTTGATTATATAATATAAAGTATAGTTTTTGATAGCGATTTAATGTGCATCTTTTTTTTTATACAAAATAAAGCACTTTTCTGGACTTCGTGACCATTTCGCTACAGATCGCAGTCAGTCGACTATCATCGACTGTCCGTCAGACGCTCCAAGGGTGTTTTGGGAAGTCTAGACAAGTGTAGTCGCGATTAGTTTAGTTTTGGACATTAGTATTAACTTGTAAAATAAATTTTTATAAGTTTGTGTTCATTATTCATTTCATATATCTATATATACTTTGATTTAACTTGTAAAAAATAAATATTATTTCTATTGCTTTTTCTTTAGATTTAGAACAGCGAATGAAAAGTTTTCAACAAATTTTCGTTAAATAGTCAAAAATTTCTATTTTTAGATTGATTCAAAATTACTATAGTTTTTTCTTAAAACCATTTTGTTCGCGTAAACTTAAAACTATATAAAATTACCTAGCTGTTTATTTCGCGAAAGATTTTCATAAAACATGAATGTACAAAATACGAGTGCCATATATTATAAAGTTCGTTAAATCGATAAATATATTTCTGGAATCATGCAAATATGGGCACAGTTTTATCAAAATTGTTATTTTCCAATCTGTTGCTTCGTTTGTATGACCACCTAAATAGAATGATTGTCGCTATAGATGCATTGTATTGTCGTGAAGCCGGTAAGCCGTCGACGGACGAACCTTTACCGTTTACACGAAGAACCAACTTGGTTCTTCGTTGGTATCGTTCAAGCACCCGGTTCGTCTGAAGATAGGATGACGAAACTTAGAGACTGGGGCCCTGTAACGCGGGTCTTGAAAAAGATACAATGATCATAGGACCATTCAAAATTTATTGTGGGAGTAAAATGGACCAGACGAAAATAACATTTTTGTTTTGCCCAATTTTTTTATTTCGAATAAAAAATGTTCAACAAATTTTTATTAATCAGCCAAACAATTTCCGTCTCTTCTAAGTAAAACATCTTTCACGAATGATTTCGAAGAGCCTTGAAAAATCATAAAAGCGAGCGACTCTCACAGGCGAATTTCCAAAAACAAAGACGCGTTTTTCAAAACAATGATTTGTGACGATTTTTGTGAGTATTATTAGGCTTCGATAGCAAATAAAATTACTAATGGCTTTATATTTCTTTTAAATAAAAAACTCTGAAATCTGATTGATTTTTCTTTATTTATTCTTTTTTACAAGAACCATCTCTTTACAATTGCCATATGAAAAATTTTTGTAATGCGTTTTCAAGTATCAAAATTGGTATTAATAGTAGTTTTCACTTCTCATCTACGCATTTTTTATTGTTCCTTTGACAATTGAAACGTCGTCGACTGGCCTGTCATTTTTGTCAGTTTCTACCATTCCAATTCGTTGTATCACAGACATCCCGGAATAAATTCTCCCTGAAATGAAATTGCACCAGCTTAGTAACTTTGAAAAACACTATTTTGCAAAAGAATAGCTTGAAAACTTCGGAATTGATTTTACCAAATATCGCATGTTTCCCATCAAGCCACTGCGTCGGAGCTAAGGTAATGAAAAATTGAGATCCGTTTGTGTTCGGTCCAGAATTAGCCATTGACAATATTCCTGCACCTGAAACCACAAATTCAACAATTAAAATTAATACTTCTAATGTAAAATTGACTTTTTTAACGATAATTTTATGTTTATTATATTTTTGTAATACCTGTGTGTTTTAAATCGTCATGTATCTCATCGTCAAAAGTTTCGCCATAAATCGAATATCCTCCTTTTCCAGTTCCGGTAGGATCACCTCCTGAAAATAAACAACAACAAATTAATTAGTAACATATAATGATTGTAAACTACAGTTAAATTTTTAAACTTAGCAAATTCAGAAAATCTGAAAGACCTATACCTTGAATCATAAAATCTCTGATAATTCTGTGAAATTTAGTTCCATTGTAATATCCCCTCTTGACTAGTTCAGCAAAATTTTTACAAGTAATCGGTGCGTGTTTCCAGTAAAGTTCAACTACCACTTCTCCCATTCTAAAAAAAGCCAAAATTCAATTACTAATCCTGTTCTGATAATAAAATTATTGTTCATTGGATTGTGAAAAAAATAATCTAATTAAAAAAGTCATTTCGTACGTTGTTTCAAGTGACACAAAAGGTGGTTGCCAGTGCCTGTCAGGAATTGAAGCAACAGTTGTCATAGCCATTTTTGTTCCTGCAAACAAATCAATAATTGTTAATTATATTACAATTCAAAATCTATTACGCTAACATTTTGAAAATGTGTGGTTATGTTAATGGAATCACTATTTAAGTACTCTGAAAATACTCTTTTTCTACTTACTATTTACAGTTTTCCACTTTTGACCTTGATACAACAATTTGTTTATTGGAATTTGACTACAATCTCCAAATGTATGACAATAAACTCCAATTTTTTGTTTGTAAACAATCGGAAGATGTAAAGATTCGAAAACTGTCAACCGGCATAGAATCCTTTATATCCATCAAATGGTAAGTTAGGGACCTTCAAATTTCCAATTGTTTACTTACAAAAACATCAACAAATAACAAACGAAACTTTTTTAAAAATTAAATCAAAAGAAACTTGACTATGAAAATAAGAACAAAATAGTTTAAAAAATGAATAAAATAATTATTAAAAGAAGTTTCTAAAAAAGTGAAAGAGGTAAAAAAGTTAAACTACGCATGTGCAGGGTGGGGATGCCCACCCGGGGTTTTAACAGGAGACTGACCCTGACATGGCCCGGCGACAAGTTTCGAGTTTGGACGTTCGAAATTGCGTTTGATGTTCGGAAAAAGACGTAACCGGTCGTCGTCGGGGGTAAAGTTGGAGGTTAGGTTGGGTCGCGAGTCGACGAGCAAAAGGCTATAATTCTAGCTTTGTTGCTACGAAACGTTTCGTGTGGCGAATCCCGCGAAATGCAGAATGCCGTAAAAAGCAGCGAGAAGCAGATAAGCCTGGGGTTGTTCTCGTGGCAGAACAGATGTGCTTCGTGATTGTGGACGAACGTGAACGCCGTCGCGTCGGTCTTCCGCTGCTCGTGTGACAGGCATTTTGCCTTCGTCTCGAAATTGAATATGTTCCAACCGAAGGAAGCCCAGAAGGCGGATTACGTCAGTTTAAATCTCTACGACACTGCCACTTTCTCGCGAGGGACATCACGAAGTTTGTGGAGGGTATGTTTCGTTTACATACAACAAGTAACAAAACAAAAACATTATCATTTGCATGGTTTTTCCTTTGTTATTTATCGTCATTAACATCAGTTAATGAAATCATTTAAATTACCTCTGAAAAAAAAACTCGTTAAAAAACTTTTAAAAACGGACTTTAAACTTTAGTTTTTGAAGGACAAAGTATCGTTTTTCATTGTTCAATTCAAAAATTCTTATTTCTTCTTATTTATCTGAAAATGAGAAAATTACGTTCTACGCTAAAAAGCATCCTCATTATTTTTGATTGTATAAATTTTAGGATAGTAATTGCAGAAACTTGTTTTTTTGCAGATTAAATAAAAAAAAAAGGAAAAAGATTGTTTTTCTTCAAGTTAGCTTGATTTTGACTTGACTTTTGTTTATTTTGTTACAAACTTTTAATTTTTTGGACTTTGTTCATTGATGACTAATTATTGTTTGTTTCTTCTACAGAAATGGAATCAGTTGTCACGATTTCAAAGGAACATCGTTTACCTAGGACTCTCAGCAGTTATACTTATAGGCATCTTTGTTTACGTTAGTTCGAAGAATGTAATTGTTCAGGAGGAGGACTATAACGTTTCAAATAATATTCAGGATACTTCAAAACACAAGGTTAGTAATAAAACTAAAAATAACTATCGATTTTCGATACCATTTTTACAAATTTTAAATTCTATTTACTTCTTTTTCGTTTTTTCGTTTACTCAAGTGTTAAAGTGATTATAAATGATAATTTGGTTGAACATTAAAAAGTAATTTTGTGTCAAATTTTGTTTACTCAGGCTGAAGAACTTGTGATAGACCATGTCGAACGAGCTGATGAAAAAGGTGGCGAAGCAATTGAGGAACCAGAATTTCAGCCGGAGGCCAATCAGGTCGATGACGATCAGATTGGAGAACCACCCCAGCCAAAACCAAGTGCTCTCAAATTCAGTGGTCAATATTAAATTTAAAATTTTTAACAAGACAATCGATATTTTTTATTCAAAAATAAACAACTGTTAAATGCTTATTTGAATATAAAATTTAAAATAATATTGTCGATGAATCAGTCTAGATATGAATAATTATGATTAATATTCAAACTGTGTTATCGAACAGGTCCACAAAATGATCGACAAAGAGCTGTCGTGAAGGCGTTCAGACATTCCTGGGATGGCTACAAAAAGTACGCCTGGGGTCATGATAACGTAAAGCCAATTTCCAGGGGCTACAGTGATTGGTTCGGATTAGGTTTAACTATAGTTGATTCTTTAGATACGATGTACATAATGGGACTGGACGAAGGTAAAAAAAATAAACACAAACAACAATGATTTCAAATTCTTGTTATCTCTGGTAGAATAATTGTATTAATTATTACTTTTGTTTTTCAGAGTTCGCAAAAGCTCGTGCGTGGGTGGATAATAGCCTAACATTTACGGCCAACGGAGATGTCAATTTATTTGAAGTCACGATCCGAGTGCTCGGCGGCCTATTGGCAGCCTACCATTTAACGGGAGATAAAATGTTTTTGGAAAAAGCTGTAACTATTTTTCCCAATTTTTGTATTTGAATCAAACAATTTTTTTCACTTGGTTTTTGGTTTTGTGCAAATGTTTTCGATTATTTTGAATCTAACTTTTTACTATTTCGAAGCTCGTTTGTTTCTGGTAATTAAATATCATGATACAATTGATAGAGTTAGAGTTAGACTTTGCAATTATTTATTTTCAATACATAAAAAACTAATAAAGAAAATTTTATGGAAATAATGATCGCGATTTTAAAATTTCAGACCGATCTTGGAGACCGCATGATGCCGGCATTTGCATCGAAATCCGGCGTCCCATTGTCCGATGTTAATTTAGGAACTAAAAGTGCTCACAGCCCAAAATGGGTGCCAGACAGTAGCACCAGCGAAGTTACGTCTTTACAATTGGAGTTTCGCGATCTGAGTCGCAGCTCTGGGCAACCGAAATTCGAAGTAATAACTCGTTCAAATACAAATGTTGTTGATTAAAAACTGAACTTCGTAAACTAAAAAACATTAATTAAAAAACGTTATTTGTTTGGTTTTTGTAGGCTGCAGTGGCAAGAGTTTCAGAACACGTTCACAAATTGGAAAAGTACGATGGTCTGGTACCGATATTCATTAACGCGAACACAGGATTATTCACGGAGTATTCGACAATTACTCTGGGAGCACGCGGCGACAGTTATTATGAATATTTATTGAAACAGTGGATCCAAACCGGAAAACATATTGATTAGTCAGTATCAACTCGTAGACAAATTCGAGACAAATTTGTTACCGGGTTTCATTTCATTATTGATTTTTGCAGCTTACGGGACGACTATTTGTTGGGTATCGCAGGAACACAGAAGCACCTCGTTAAATACACGGCAGTTAATAAATACCTGTTCATCGCTGAACTTTTGGGAGCCAATCGACAGCTGAAACCAAAGATGGTTAATGTTTTTTCTTAATCGTTCTTTTAATCGCATTAATTTTATTCAGTTCTTTTTATTATTCTTGATTGATTGTTACATTTTTAGGATCACCTGACATGTTACTTGCCAGGAACATTGGCTCTGGGTGTATCGCATGGTTTGCCAAAAGAGCATATGGATCTTGCTTTAGAATTAATTAAAACATGTTACCAGACTTATGCTATGCAGCCAACATTCTTAGCTCCCGAAATAACTTATTTCAATATTCAGGTAATCATTATGTTAATCTTGCTATTAATTTTAGCAGACTGCAAAAACAAAAACTCAAACTATTTTGAATAAAATTACAGAAAATAGAAGGAGATGGACAATTGGATATGTATGTCAAAACAAACGATGCACACAATTTGTTACGTCCTGAAACTGTTGAGAGTTTATATTATTTATGGTACTTTACCGGTAATAAAACTTATCAGGATTGGGGTTGGCAAATTTTCCAAGTAAGTTTTTTAATAAATCAAAACTTATGAATTTGAAACTGAGTAATTTACTGATTTGAAAATTATTTGTTTTCATAGGCTTTTGAGAACTACACGCGAGTAGAAAACGGATACACGAGTATAAACAACGTTAAGAACGTGCAAAATACTCGGCCGCGCGACATGACCGAAAGTTTTTGGTTTGGCGAGACGCTGAAGTATCTGTACTTGCTGTTCGACAACACGCGACACGAGATTGATCTAAACAGATGGGTCTTTAATTCGGAAGGCCACCCACTTCCTATTTACGACGTTTGAAATTCAACTTCAGCTTAGGCCGATCAATTTTTATTACAGTACAAAATTTGTCATGCAATAGTCATTTATTTTCAGACGATTTTATTCATGCGTAAGTTATCGAATCGTGAATGAAATTTATGAGGAACAATGTCATTGAAAACTTTTTTCGTAGACAATTTTTCTTGTGACTTAAATGGTTAAACTTGTAAAAAGAGCTGTTTTTGATTCTTATTCGATTCAGAGTACTTATGAGATGCATTTTTGAATACTTATGATTGCGAAGTTGATTGAATCATGGCGCGAATCTTACAGTGCAATAGACTTTGGTTTGAAGTCAATCTTAAGGATGGAATGTTTTCACATTTTAAATGTCAATTATTCAGAGTGATCTTATCACAATCTTATCATGTTTTGATACTGAACAATTGATTTACCATTCTTAATATCAACTTTGAAATCAAATTTAATTACATTTATACAAAACTTAGCAAACAATTAAAAAACAAAACTTCAAACAAAATATCAATTTTATGGGACGTTTAGAATAACTGAAAGTTCGACCACTGGAAAACATTTGTACTATAAGATAATAATGTAACTTTATAATACATTATAAAATCAAAACATCTAGTCGAGAAATAACACTTCTTTCCGATACTTTGTACATGCATTTTTGACTAACTACAATTTCAAATAGAAACTTGTCTCATTAATTAATTATTATAATTTTAGCGTTTGTTTTGGTTTAAGTCGGAGTGGTCAGTTTTAATCTACGATATTGATATTAATCCTGGTTTGAATTGATTGTAACATTTAAAACGACAGCATTTTGTATGATGAAAACAAACTTGTATATACATAGATGAATTTTACTATAATTTTAAATCGACTGTACATACTTACACCTACAAATATTGTATAAAGAAAACTGTTTTGTATGCGAACTTACCTCTGGGTCTCGCAGCGATTTGACAAAACTTTCATTGGTACTAAATAACAGAGACAAATCAATTCTAATCCAATAGCGGTTCAGTAACCGTTTGCCTCGAAGTATTATACGTACACAGAGGTTCCAATAATTTAAACAAATAAAATCAACTATCCAAACACAAGTTGTAAACAATAAAGCAATTTGTGTACAAAAAAAGTTTAGTTTTATTCCCTTAGATCTTACATTTCAATTTCGAAGATGTAATTTTGTAATTACAAACAATTTTTTTCAGCCTTTTTGGATCCTAATTTGAAATGTACAATTTGAATTGTAAGACAAAAAAACTTATAATATGTGAACATCGTTTTTTACACTCGCGGAATTTCATGTTACAGACGGCTTTACGTATGTTCGAAGATCCTGAATCTGTGTCCGCGAAAGGACGAATACAAAACTATATAAAAGTATAAAATGTTATACCAAGCGAGCTAATTCGAATTGCGCAACGCGTAGGATAATACTGTAAAACATTCTGCGTCACTTTGTTCGACAGGAGTTGGCGTCGCGACGCCCGCATGAGGATTCGTCGACGAATTGACTTATCAAAAATATAACAATTTGCGTATCGGCTCGTATACAAATCGGCCTCTCTATGTACACTCATCGCGTCAACTCTTTTTTCCCTTTTATTTGTCTTCTCCTGTTTCTTACTTTTGCCCTTTCGACAAGTGTCTCTCAGTCTTAGTTCGATACAACGGTTTCTTTATCTCATGCTGTTTGACACCTCTGACAACAACTTACATCTTTGTGCAACTTTTCCTTCCTTTCACACGAAACAAATTTTGAAATTTCAACTCACAAGTTAACAATAAAAATGACAAATCATAAGATCGCCAAAAGGTAAATTAAAACAATAGGGTCGTAAATTTTTGTTTTGTAAAAATTGGTCAGTTGCACAAGCCACTTTGATGGTCCACATATGTAAATGGATATATAAAACTTTATATAAAAAATATACATATGGCATAGGATTCGCACTAAATAACGTCAATTGTTGTTCTCTCTTTTCAGATGATCGTACATTCGCAGCACTGCTGGGTCACATAAATGCACTGGATCAGGCACGTGTCATCGTCCGGCTCGTCCACGAGTTTGCCGTTGTCCGTGTGGTCGATGCCATTGCTCTCAATTTTGTTGTTCTCCTCGAGCATCGAAAGCGTCTTGGTCGTGTCCGACGACACCTGCTCGATATTATCGTCCGTCACAGGCGAGGAGTTGGCGTTGCCGTTCGTCTTTTCTGACTCATCCAAACTGGACTCCCGAGAGATGATCTTTCCAGGCTGCACCTCGTCTGGCAAGTCGTACCCTGGCGATGGTATCGAACTCTGCAGAGGCGGCGCTGAGTCACCTGACATTATCACACTGAAACAAAAAAACAAATTTCTTTTAAATTCATTCTTCAAATTTAATTTCGTTTTGATATCTTCTAGCGTTTAAGATTGTTTAAGAACATTATTATCGGTCAGTTTTATGGACGATTTTTGAAAGTACCTATCTAAGGTTTCAGTTGCCTCAATAGTGGAAACCTCGCGATTTCTCGGAGTTAATGTCACGCGTTTAAGATTCAGATACTTGAAACTCTTCGAAGCCTTGGACATCCTGTTCATAGTGGGTTGAATTGAACTTAATGAAACTGAATAATGTCACTCTGTTATTTTAATTATACTAGACCGCACGTGACGGTTCGAAGATGACTCCTAGACTGAACTGAGATGTCTATTTTTGAACTTTTTTGTGTCTCATTTGAATTATCAGCTTGAGATATAATGATAGGTTCTCCAAAAACGGTCTGCCAGTGAAATGATATCTGTTTCTAATCGTTCGATAAGTCGGCTGTTCAAGCGAAATAAACAGAACCATTTAAAGTTACCAAATTGAAACTATAAAACTTGATTGATTCGTTGCAACATTTCTTTTTTCATTTTTTTTTTGAACGGTGAAAGAGGGATATTCAAATTGTCAGCTCGGTGTAATTACACAATTTGATCGTTTTGTCCCAACCAGAGCGAGACTGAAACTTTTTTTTACGTTGAGTCAATGACTTTTCATGGGCGACAGTTTCAAAGAATCGAAAGACAAAAGAAAAAATACAACGAATCAAATTAAAATTAAAAAAAATACAAATTAGGAACAAAATTGATAAGAAAACAAATTGGATACAAATTAAATGGAACCAATTGAGAAACTTAATGGTAATCGAAAAATTAAAAGTTAAGATCAGGTTCAGGGTAGTGGGATAAAATGTGAAAAATCTGTTTGATTAAATTATTTGATCAACTCGCAGGCATCTGCAAATGTTGTCGAAAGGAATTAAAGGTCCGGTTGATAGACGTCTGGGTTAATCAACGGCGTGCTCTGTAAGTTGAGATACACGACACATGGTTTAGATATCGTGTTCGTCGAACAGACGACCAGTAAGACACAATGTCAGACGAAGACAAAGAGCTTACATATTACAAGCGGCTTTGTACATGCGATCATGCTCGACCTCCAATGCATTCGATGAATTCGATTTTTTTATCCCAACTATAAACCTTAACTAAACTCAAATCATTTTTTCCAAGATTTTTTATTTACTTTTGCATACTCAATCTAACATTAAAAATTGAATATTAAACTAATCAATGTTTAATTTTTAGTGTTAAATCAATTTTTGGAATTTTTGGAATTTTCGGAATTGTTTAATCTTTGTTCTTTTGAAAAATAGAGATATGAAATGTTTGTTTTATTGTAGAGTGCAGGAAACTTGAAGATTGGAAGTGAACGAGAGAAAAAAAGGGGGAGATTTGAATTACCATTTTACTTTGAGGCAGGGATGCGCCCTGCTTCTTTCTTCTGGCGTGAGGGTCAAATAGTGTTGCATCTGCGGCGATATGTCGACAAGACCCATGAGGAAGTTTTTCGCAGCTAAGTCTGGGCCAGCACATTCAACCGATTAGCCGCGATGCCGTTACGTGCCTCGCTGCAGGCAACAGCTCCTGTTACAGCTCGTCAGGTTAGAGCGCGGATTTCCCAGACTCGCTCGAAAAGCCACGCGTTACGCAATTGCAACTTGAAATGAAAGTTCGCGGTTCTGATGGCATGCCCTTTTTGTTATGAAAAAAATTCAACCAGTCAATAAATAAAACCTCTGACATTCAAACTTGGAGAAAAATAAGTAAACAAATTGAAACAAAATCGTTTGTTTGTTTGTGGTTTTTGATTGAAAATTAATTAAAATTGACTGAAATTGTGAAAAAAAATGGAAATTCTATTTGCTTTTTTGACTTTGAAAATGTGATAGACGTTCGTTGGAGCGAAAGATTGGTATCCTTATCAATCGACTTGATTGGCAACGTTCACAGAAACAGTTCAACGACGTCCGGTAATTTGTTGCTTCGTTTCGTTCCCGCGGAGTTAATTGAATCTTTTTGTTTGCTCCTTTCTTTCTTTACCTTTTGCTCTTTCTCTCACGTGCAAGTTATTTTTTGTTATCAAGTTCAAGAATGCTGCAAAACACGGCGCATCGCGCACGAATTTCCTGTCCAAATAATGGTCTTTATTTTGCAAGCTGCCCAGGTCAGCTCGAAATGCAGCTGCCTTAAGACATAATGTGCTCATATGTTCATTGCTTCATTGTCAGCGTTTTCACGGTTAAAATTTCAACGACCAACTAATTTTGCTCACTTTTTTTCACTACTCGGAAATGTTTGACAGCTTTTTATGCAATTTTTTGAAACAAGTTTTGGAACAACGATTTGAATTTAATTTTTAATTTAAAAATGGAACATTCAAGACTTTTTTGTAATTAAAAATCTGTGTTAATTTGTGTTAATTAATGACGGTGATTGAATACTTTGGTTGTAATTTTGTTTTGTTTGAGATGAAGATATAAATGTCAAAATTTGGTAAGGAAAGAAAGAGTAAAAGAAAGGAGACGAGACTCTAAACTGAGGCAAATGCACTTTAACTTTGCTTTTCTCACAACACTCAAGCAAGGGAGTCACGCTACTGATTTATGCGTGGATACGCGCGAAGAATCACCTTTCTATTCGCGTAGGCTTGTGCTTCAAAAGAAGAAAAAAAAGACGAATAAAATATCACATGCTCCAATAATTTCACACGTTTTTGTTTTGTTGTTTATCGTCACAAAATTGAATTTTCAATCAAAAACCACTTTTTTCTCTGTTTGTATTCCAAAATAAAAAGTTTGTGTTATTGTTTACAATCAGAAACAAAATGAAAAAGATGCAAATGTAAAAAATTTGATCATAGAGTTATTTTGAAAATTGGAAAAAAATTGTGTCAAGTCGGCAGATGTCAAAGATGAGATTACAGTTACGTTTACAGGTTGGATCGACGTGGATGCGGGTGGTTGACTTGTTCGATTCATGTTTCACTCAAAAGTCTATGACGTGACTGCATGGTGAGTCGCGCGCGGTCGCCGTTGAACTGACTGATGATTCGGCGGTTCCCCGCACGTTCCCCGGCTACAATGGTTTTCACGTGGAGAAGAATTCCAAGAGGTCGAGTCTGCGCTTGCGCAATGGGAGGACACCTTACTAATTATAAATTTTACAATGTTACAGGCCCAACATTTTTTCGCCCAGGTACGATTTCTTTTTTTTTTTTTTTCATTTTATACCTTATTCTTATGCCTCTTATCTTTTTATATCCAACCGTGGGCGAAATATTTCGTGTATTTCCAATTCGAATCTTTATTTATTCTGTAATTTCAAGTTGAAAATAAATGATCGTGTTTCGTGGGTTTTATTCGGTATTAAATTGAAAAATGAAAGTAAATGGTTGGTTTTATGTTTTGTAACTTTTTTTTGTTTTTGATTTGACGTTTTGAGTTTTGTGAATGTGATTATCGTAAGTCCATAATGCAGATTGTTAGAATTTGCAATATTGCAAAAATTGAATATTCAAAAATTGTTAAGAATTTTTCTAAGTTAAAGTTTCAAAGTTTCAAACAGAATTTGAATGTAATTTCAAGATTAATAGAAATAAAGATTTCTGAAACGATTATTGATTTATTGATCCAAAAATTAACTCTGCGTAAAGGGTAAAGTAGGAAACTTCAACTTCAGGTGTAATGTCACTTTTATTAACACACAAAATTAGATTAAATCAATTTTTATCAATTTTTTACATCGAATTAATGCAAAATTATATTTTCCATTGAAGAATACAATAAATCAAATCCACTTCATCCTTTTAGTATAAAATTAAACATGGGTATTTATTTTTGCAAACAAGTTTCTGTGAAAGTATTTGTTCACAATTTTTAACAAATGTTGTGTCCGAAGGTTGTGGTCAGAAAACTGAATTGATTATATTTGAATATTTATTGCTTATTGAGGATCGTTGAAGATACCCTATGAACTTAATTGCAAGACGATTATTCAATTCTGTCAGTTCCATCGGTCAGTTACTAAATTGTCAGACTAATTTCATTATTCGTAACTAAAGAAAATCTCAAAACCTAATTTTTCAATTAAATTTAAGTTTTTCTTGTTTACCACCAAGTAAAATATGTCAATAAGTCTATCTAATTCCTTTTAAAATAAATAAAAATCATGTTTTACAACCTAAAACAATTATTACAGATACTTTATTTTTGTTGAAAATATTTCCATGACCTTGAAATTGCTCAGGTCAACCTGATTATTTACAAGTTTAAAATTATTTTTCTTTTTTGCAAAATACAGTTTTCATTAAAAGTTTGTTTAAATAAATAAAACATGTCAATAAAACATGTCAAAGACGCCGAACGTTCTCCTAAAACTGCAATAAAAGTTTGTACTTTTGATGCATGATTTTGATTGAATAGTGAAAGGAAGAAAAAAAGAGATTTCGGATTGTGTACATAATACAAAACCAGGATTTATTGTCGCATCAAAGTCGCGAGGTTAATTCAACAGGATCGATTGTTGTGAAGGGGGAGATCGAAAATAAGCAAAAGTGAAAGAAATACGTATCCCCAATTTGATTCACCATTGTTACCAGAGGGGATAAGACTTTTCTTTGTAGGTGCTTTTTCCATCATCTGACATTAAAAAACTGTATACTTGCGCCAACAAAAAACAATCATTTAAAATTCACAAATCCAATTAAAACTATTTCGCAAAAATTTGAAAATCAATGCAAACTCGAAATTTGCAAAAATTAAAGTTTGCAAAAATGAAATTTCTCAATATTGAAACTTTCCAAGTTCGAATGTTGAGAAATGCAACCAGGATTTAAATTTGACCTTGAATTCGACCTTCATCCTTTTCCTTAAGAAACAAATCATGGAACAAAGTTTTAAACCTAACTTGAACAAAGAAAAAATGTAAACAAAACCTGAACCTAGATTGAAGGAAAAAAATGTAAACGAGTTGAACAAAAACAAAAACGAAAACGAGAAAAGTATGGTGTTTTGCACAAACGCCATTCTGGAGGCAAAAGCGACGCGCTGCCTAACCTCTGGTTGCGCGCGCGCGTAATTTGACAAAACCGAAAGAGAAAACGGTCGTTGACTCACGTGTAAACCCGGCGCTGCGGAAAGATGTAGCTGATGAGTCGCATGTTGACTTTGCCCGATTGGACGCGAAAAAGTCAGGTGGATAAAGTTATTAACTTTGTTTTTTTTGCACTCGCGCTCTCTTCGGCTCCGAAAATCGCGCAGTGTTTGAGAGGTTGCGCTGGACTGTGGAGGACGCGCATCTCGCGTCAACGGGAGAGCACGAGTGTGCGCGAGCGAGACCGCGCGCACACGCCTCTTTTTCTTTTATTTCCGCTCTGTTCTCTTCGACGGACCTTAGCTCACAAGATACTTTCGTTGCTCCTCTTCGGCTCTTCTCGCGTACTTTTGTTTTTCACTTTCGGTTTGTTTGTTTTCGTTCCGTTGCTTTCGCTTGACTACGCTTTTGTTTTTGTTTTCAGACTTGTCCTACCTCTGGCTCTGCACAACAATCGACAACGGCGTTTTTGCAAACTGCAATGTTTGTAAACATCAAAATGTAATTCATCGTTATAAACAACAATGGCGAGTTCACATAGCCAAGGTTTGTTTACATTTTGGAAATCGACTGTTTTTTTGCAAAAAGATGTTTTGCAAGGTCAAAAGGTTTGAAAAAATGAGTGGTTTTGAGGTTTGGACTTTTTAATGTAATAAGAATTGTTTATGTTTCATTGGAAGAAGGGAATTCGACTGAAGGACCAGATTCAAATGCAACGAAGAGCGAAACAAACTGAGTCTCAGAGTCGCCAAAAGCTCGTAGTTTCAAAGCGGTGAATTGTTTAGAGACTATAGTAGGGCCGTAATCTCGCGCCCATTTTTATGACTTTTCGTGGAAACCATCGTCGGCGCTTTTGTCCGGCTTCGGGAACACGCGCTCGGCATGTGAGCCGCATTGTTTTTCACCCAAGTAGAAACAGCCTAGGTGAGGATTTGCATTCATCAATTCTGACAGTGGAATATGACTCCGGACTTAAATTTTTTGTGACTAAAATAAACAAATAAACGAATTTTAAATTAATAAATAAACAAAAAATGCGTATTTACAAACAGTTAATAAATAAACAACGGAAATAATTTAAAAATACGGAAAACAATTGTCGGTTTTATGGCAAGGTTACATTTATCTTTTTAATCCGTAAAGTATATTGTTTTTAGATAATTAATCATTGTCAGATCGCGGCTAAGTCAAGGATGCAATTTGTAACTTTTTTGTTCCATCAAGCCTATCAATGGGAAAAGTTTCAATTTTATAACTGAAAAAATAAACTAACCAATCAGCTGGTGCTAATTTGCGAATTAGTTAACTCTGATTTGCGATTTTCAACGTGATAACACTGAAGTATACACATTTCTGACTACCTACAAGAATTGAATTTGTTCTTCCAGGTCTTGAATGAATATTTATATGAACTTAATTAATTTTGTACAAAACATACACTTTCAGTGGTCAAAATCAAGAATTAATTGTTACTTTAGTTTGTTGTTTTAAACTTACCCTGCAAAACCAATTGGAGGTTGTTTATTACTACCTGCAGTCTGTTTATTTTTATTTGACCTCATCCAATCTCTCATGTGGTATTTTTTGCTGTTCGATTCCTTATGGGGTCTGCCAAAAGTTTTTCTCCTCCCGAACGATTGTGATCGAAATTGCGAAAACATGTTGCTTGTTCTGAGCTCTCTAAAAGTGCGTTTGTTTCAGAATTT
Organism: Telenomus remus; assembly: GCA_020615435.1. NCBI lineage: Eukaryota > Metazoa > Arthropoda > Insecta > Hymenoptera > Scelionidae > Telenomus > Telenomus remus. Next base: position 2,537,213 of record CM036338.1, read on the forward strand.
CATCGTTTTTATTCAACAAATCACAAGTTAAAAAACTTTCGTTCCACATGGAAGTACCTTTTTCTGTCAAAATTTGCTTTTGAATGAAATTTTCATGTTATACAAATTTCAAACAAAAATTAACAAAATAGTTCAAATTTCAAGTTTGAGTTTTTTACTTTGACTTTGAATTTTGATATTTGATTGTTTTTGAAAATTTTAAATAGAAAAGAATAATAAGAATAAATAAACAAACACTAAAAATGATTTTTCTTCTTTCAGATTTATAACACGAGTAACACGACCGATAATTTATTCATCCCAGGTGTTTGCTGGAATGCATTTGTGGTTCAATTCTGAGCATGGTTTTTCAACCTTAGTGTACACATTCAGCCGAGTGAGAAGCACGTCAAACGAATCCGGAAATATTATTTATGCTGATCACGCACCACTTGACACAACTCAGTACACTGCGTGGTTTTGAGGTGTATGATTCGAGCTAATTTGATCAATGCCCATGCTTTCGACACAGTCGACCTAATATATTACGACCATAATTCCCCCTCCCCTTTTCGTCATGTCAACTCTAATCAACCATATCAAAAACAATCAAACCTCGTATTTTTGTAACCAACCGTTTCTAATTTTATTTCACATTCAAAATGTATTTGAAACTTGAAAGAACCATTATTTCCAATTTGGAACTTGAAACTTCCTGTTTCAATTCTTTTTTGTTTACCTTTAAAATTAATTTGAAACTTTTAGAACGAATAAAATCGATGAAAAACTGGAACACACTTGGAGAGCGGATTTTTTCATCCGATTTATTCCATTGACATTCAGACCCACTTTGTCACAATGCGACGTGACGTATCGGCTGATTAATTTGCACGTTCCATACCGCGCTATTTCTGCAATAACCGCTTACAGTATTTTAAATTGCCCGCGGTTCGCATATAATACAATCTATGATCTATTCTTGATCGCGATCCAACAAACACTGACGATCAGCGCACTTAACGAAATCTCATGGACACTGAGCGTGACATCAGCTCCTTACATGGAAGAAAACAATCTTTGGTTTGTTTTCCTCTGATCGATGCAAAAATACCAAAACAATAGTTCAACAGAATCTTCAATTGATAACCCTTTTGACACCGTAACTATATCATCCACACAAAATTAAACATTTGTTTCATGAAAAAAAATTCTAATGTAAAAAATTTGTTTTAGGTAACTTCGTTAGATCAAGCAGTAAGAAAAGTTGCAGATGAAAGATATGGATCGACGCGCAGTTGGATAATTTTCAAGGCGATTAGAAATACAATTGAATGGACTTGAAATTGCGAAATGAAATTGTTATTGGAACAATAAAAGCACGAGCCTTGGGGAGTACGAACAGATATCTGAGGCTTGCGAAAACGACACGCTTTGGACTGGGGTTTAAAATTTCAGTAATCCAGGCCTGGTCTCTGGCGAGCGGCATTACATCATGCGTTAGAAGTTGTGTGCATGCACAGCCACACTTGTGATTTGCGCGTAACATCGTCCGTGTAATGATAACGTTTAGATTAAATGGTAATGAAGCTCGTCTGGCTGCCAGGTACTGGGCCTTGCCTCTGTTATGATCAACCATCACAATCAATAAAATTCTACATAAAAAAAAAACAAGCAAAAAAAGTGATATTGAATTGTTAATTAACTTTTCATACATTTTAATTCAACACTTTGTTCAGCAATTCAACAACTTGAAAATTATTGCAACCTTATGGAACTTTGTATTTTTTAATTTCAAAATGAAAAGTTTTGTTTGTAAGGTTGGCGAATTGTTAATCAACTTTTCATACACTTTGTTTACTTAGTAAGTGAAAAATGTAAGAAAATTGTTATAAACTTTTATGAAACTTCGTAGTTTCTTGTACGTTAAAATTGTAAAGTTTTTTTCGTAAATTTAAGTTGGTGAAGTTTGAAAAATGTAATTCGTCTATAGGACCGGAATAAATGTTGAATTTGAGGATGCGTTTGGAAGAGTCAACCGGTGTCAAGGCGCAGGGATGCAGAATAGTTGCATTCGAGCAAGGTCAAGGCCGCCCGGTGAGTTTGCGATAGACCCACGCGCGATCCTTGACTTCGAATTCGAACCACCATTATAATTTTAATGATATTCACTGTACACGAGATGACGTACGCTTTTAACTCGATTCACGTGCGCATTTCCTCTGGTTCTAGCTGAGATCGTGCAACTCTCAATTGCTTCATCGCAATATGCCTATCCTTATACAATATTTGCGACTAAATAATTAAGCGATCAAAAAAGGATAAGTTGTATAACTTTAGCAAACATCAACACATTTTCAGTCCCTTCTTTGAAACGCAAAAATAAAACAAACGTGACGATTATGTTTGCGTGTAGGATATGGCTGTTATTATATCGTTTTTGTCTGCGTTGAAAAATTGTTAAAACCGATTGTTAAAACTGTAAGGTTGATGTCAAAAATGACGAAAAAATTGTTACGTAAACACGAGACTTAGTTTAAACGAATTGTACATTTGCGAACACTTTTAAGGAGGTTTTGAGAGGTTTATTGGGAGTGATTGTGTAAATGTCATGTAAGTTGACATGATATGTTGTACCGCAGTCGAGTGCACGTAAAAGTTAAGGGTTAAGCAAGCATTTAAAATTAAGTATGACATTGAAAAGAGGGACCTTCATGAACGGAAGTATCACTTTTTGTACTCAGCGCTGTGAAGATGATCGGGTTACCCGGACCACCTTTTATGTTGAATTCTCACAGGGTCCTCTGACAGATTGGCTGCCCCGACAGGCTTATAATTCGCGCGCGCCGACATCGACTTTTATAACCAGACTGCAATCTTTGATCATGTGTGATATTAACTAGTTGCACTTTGATCCTCGGTTCCTTCTCAACCACCTTCTCAACATTTCTGCTTTCAAACCAAACTTAAATTTTCGATCTTCGTCAATTTTATTCCAACAAATTCTTTTAATTGCAACAATTATTATGTAACAATTTTTGTTTCAATTTTAAATTTTTTCAAAACCGTTTTATTTTATGCGTGTAACTTATTGCTTTATTTTTCTGTGATTCAAAAGCAATCTTTTGTGCTTTTTAAGTGACTTTCCTTCTTTTCACATGACCAAACTTAAAAATACATTTGAGGAAAAAAGGAGACTAAAATAAACCGAGATTCTGTACAGAAACAGACTTTCTGTTTCCTTATTCTGAAATTAATGATTTAAACGAGTAAAAATGTTAGAAATGTTGACAATTTTTGCAACTAATTGTACACTCGATTGTCAAGGTTAAGAATGTGAAAAAATGAACAATTTGTTATTCGATCAATTTGAACTACACCAATTGTTTGACAATGTATTAAACAATTTTTGTCTTATTGTTTTCAGGTCGACATGAATGGCGAAGAAATAAATAAATGCCTTACCCATCGGACGTGCTGGGAATCTCATCCATGTAAACATCGGCGACCGTAACCAGCGTGCAGTCCTTCATCTTTCTTACCGACCAAGCGTATCCGTCAACATAATATCAAGGAATTGTCAGCGATTAATCGCAGTTTCATCAACACAATCCAACTGCACATTCAAAAACTTTTCTCTCACACAGTTTTTTTTTGTTCTAAAATTCTAACTGTAACACCGATGTAGTTAGCTTTTGCGAATTTGCATTTAGAAAATCGCTGTTCTTGTTGGGTTCCCAAATTGGGTTTGGAGAATGTCAAAAGTTCAGCGCGCGAACCGGTCTTGGGGACGCGGTTGTAAAAATGTATCTCGACGGTGCGGCGGTCAATGTTCGACTGAGTGTCGAGGTCTTTCGGAGCACTCGCCGGATGGCTTCTCCCACGAAACCATAGCGCGCTTTTGCCTGCGCGCCTTCTTCCTTTCTCTTTCAGGACTATTTTCATTCACCGTTCGCATGATTAGATCCATGCTTAGACGCTGAATGTTGAGTTGGTCATTTTTTTATTGTTCTCCTTCTTCTTGTGGCAAATTTTATTAGATGAAAAATGATGAAAATATACCTCTGTTTGATACTGTTTCAGATCCAGAAAACAGTTTTCAAAGAAATTTTGAAATTGACACTATTGTAAATTTTGGTCAAAATTAACTTGACATTTCACTTAAATATTTAAACAATATTTTGTTATGATTTTCTAAAACTTTTGTATCTCATTTTAATTTTTTGCACAATTGAAAAACTTTTATGAACAAATTTGCAAAAAAATCGTAAAGATAGAAACAGAAGTTAAGTTATTGCTCTATAAAAAGGAACTTGACATTTTATTGTTAGGAAAGACCAATCTTAATTTATTGTTCTACTGAAAAAACAAAAAAAACGGCGATGTAAAGTTATTATTTTTGCAATGAATGAATGCAAGCTATTTTTTTGTTTCAACATTTTTACACGTTGACTGATTGAATCTTTGTTGCATTGAGAAATAACAAATTCCTGCGATTCCTTTGTCAATTACTTAAGTGGATAATATTAGAATCCTTACTATTTTCCAAACTCTTAAATAGATACTTGAAAAACAAGTTTGATAAATATTTAATGAAAGCTTCTGATTTTTAAGAATTGCAATCGATGGAATAATTACTTCTATGGTAATTAGTTATTAAAACATTCAAAATTTATTCAAAACTTTCTAAAACGACCATCAAAAAAATCGATGGTTTTTATACAAAATTTTTACCAACACGTTTAACCGTGTTGGAAAATGATAAAAAAAATAATTTTGCTCAATTTGTCGCCACTTAACATTAACGTCCGCTAGCTATAACAAAGTTCAATGTTAAGCGCAGTATCTCAGCTCCATCATAATGCAACGAATGACAAATCACTTTATTTTGCTATTCTTAGCTTTAAATTATAAAAATGTTCGAATCACGAAAAGCATTTTCCAAGAGAACATGAAACGCATTACAAAACGAGTTACAATTTATAACATTCAACTCAATTTAACTAACTTAATCGACAGAGCGTGTTCTAAATAATGATCACAAATCAAAATCCAATAATCAAGTTGTCATCTTTTTCAAAATAGTTTTTTTTCCATTGTAACAAAAAAACGAATTCTAATGGATTGAAAAACAAGAACCGATTAATTTAATCAAAGTTCCTTTTTCTTGTCTTGTTTCAGCATCGACTGATGTTTTCCAACAAACTGGAAGAAATCATCGGCAAGCAGTTTGGGTTCCTCGAAAGCGGCAAAGTGTCCGCCTCTGGCCATGTGGTTGAACTGGATGATGTTCTTGAGTTTATCACTGACTAGGGACTCGGGCTGATACGCCAATTCATGCGGGAAGGCTGCACACGCGGTTGGTACTTTCACTGGCACCCTAATTGCATCAAAAAGAAAGTTACAGCGTGCCGCAGAAATGAAATCAAACCAAACAAAATACCAAAGCCCAAACTTCTACATACTCCAAGTTATACCTGAAAACGTCCATGAAATCTTTAGTGAAACTTTCAGCGTACAAGCGATTACTGGACGTTATCGAACTGGTGATCCAATAAATCATCACGTTGTCGAGGAGCTCGTCCATCGTGAACTTCTCAAGGAGTCCGCCGTCGTCGCGGAACTTGTATTCCGGGTTCGTCCACGTGCTGAATTTCTCAAGTATGTAGGCCGCTAAAGCCGACGGCGAGTCCGTAAGAGCAGCACCTTTGCGTGCCAAAAATGTCTCTTAGTTGGATTATTACAACAGGATGCGTCCGAGTTAACACCAGAGTGTTTGCTCTTTCAAATGCTAACACCGGTACGTGCAATTATGTCCATAAAAAATTTCTCATGCTACTTAACTTTGTTCATTCTTTTTTGTCTTATTTGCAGGTGTAAAATTTACCTATCGTGTCGGGCTTGGTTGCTTGGATGTGCATGTACCCAGTTTCCTCCATGAGTTTGCACCAGTGATGACTTATCGGGTACATTTTTGACTTGTGCTCCTCGCTAACGACCAGTGAAGGGATGAACGAACCTACCATCTCCCAGAACGAATTTCTTATTCCTAATACCATGCACATATTTAGATGAGAACCTAAAACACTAAAAAAGAAACAATTTTTTAGTCACGATTAAATTTAAAATTCAAAGTTGGAATTTCAGAAACTGGAACTAACTTCTCTGGGAACATAGCAGCCACCATGCTAGTAATAGCCGAACCCCAATCTCCACCCTGGGTGTAATATTTGTCATGTCCCAAACGGTTCATGAGAATTTGAAAAATCGTGGCCATCTGAAAGAGTGATTAAAATGAAAAATTCAAGAATGTCAAGTACGTTAACGACTTTTTGGTATCGAAATTTCATCTCTGTTACTGATACATTATCGATCGGCACAGATCGGTGTCTTGTAACCATGTGCTCATTGTTTTGAGTGCGTTCCCAGTGCAATTTATATCAGGTGAAATAATATTTTGCATTGTATAGCATTGTTTACAATTAAGATAAGCGATGACCCACCTCCGAAATTCCCATTCCTGGCCGGACTGCAGCGTCGGAAAACCCGTAGCCTGGCAAGGACGGTGCGATCACTTCGAAAACAAAATCAACGTCTGGTCTTGGGGTTGTTAAAAGGGGGATGATTTTTTGGAACTCTACAATCGATCCTGGCCAACCATGGACTAGCAGCATTGGAAACACTTTCAGGTTTCGACCTTTTGGAATCGTTGGTTTGATGTGTTGGAAATGAATGGTCAGTCCTAAACAACATTTCAATTGTAAATTTGTTTCAGCTCGGATGATTAATGACGAGAAAAGTTGAAACAATAGTTAATCCATTCTTATATCACCTAAAATGTCGGTTTTGAAATGAGGATATTTGTTGAGCAGAGCCTGCCTTTTCGACCACTTGTAGTCATTTCTCCAGTACTTGAGAATGGTTTTGAGATAGTCGGTGGAAATTCCGTAGGTCCAAGCTGCACCTTCCAAGGGTTTTGTGAACTCCCTCGTTCGGTCCAGCCGAGTGTTCAAGTCATCGATGACCTAGAAATTGCGAAGACAAATGGTAATAACAGTTGAACATCAAAGAGACCTTTGTTTTTAATCTTTTGATAAGGGCAATTCTTTTTCTAGTCTTTGCTGTATGAGTTATTTGTGCAATATGCACAATTGTAGCGTCATCAAAGTGTCAATCATGAATAGCCAAGCAGATTACAAAAAAGAAACAAGAAGTATAAGGAAAAACTGGTTTCGACTGTGCTGCAAACAGTTTTTTATTATTGTTCACTGAAGGGGAGTAAAAAATTCAAAATATTTCTGATTGTACGAATTACGTTTGATGGTAAGATGATCGATCGGGATCAGTTTTATCTTTTATCAATCCATTCAAAACAATAAATGGAATAACATTTTTTCGACGTAACTGCTATCGTGACTCGACTTTATTATTTATTATTGTTGATGTTTTGAGTGAAAATACACATTTTAATCAGTGCTAAAATGACATACCTCTTGAGGGACATTGATTTGGAAGGACCTTATTCGTTTGTCTTCGCTCTTATCGTTCAAATTGCCCCAGTACTTGGTGGTCGGTTTCGGGATTGGAACTTCAGAGTCTCTGCAGAAAAGCAAATTGAATTCTATTATTCAAATATAAATTTTTTATTTCAAGGAAATAAAAATAGAATGAATAAAAATTCAATCAAAAATCATTCGTTTACTTTAAATCATACGATCAATTACTTTTTTATGAATTTAATAAACAAAATTGGTTCTTCAAAAAATATTCAACGTCTCTTTAGATAATAATAAAGAAGTTATAAATTTTCCTCTTAGAATATAAAGTTGAAAGAAATGCATAAGATTAGAATAATGAGTGACATAAATGTGGCACTAAAATCATAAGTTTAAAAAAATGAATTTTGTTTTCTGGAAGGATTGATGTTGAGTGGAATTTGCTTGCAGCTTACCTTAATAGATAAACGGCTCCAATTGCTAAAAGAGCGAGGACAATAAGTGCCTTCAGCATTTTCAATTTGAGTAGTTCACTCGACAAGAGTTCGAGATGTACTAACCGATTCGAAGTCTCACATTCTCAGTTTCACTGTCGTCCGACTCTCGTATCTTACTTAACCGCAGTCACAAACGGATTTTTTTTGCATCCAATTTTCAATGACGATGAGAAAAAAAATAAAAAATCGTTCAAAGGTAGCTCTCACTTCTCCCTTTTAATTTCAGTTGACACCATTTTTGCATTTTAATTTCGGGCCAATCAAACCGGTTAAAAAACTTAATGAAAAGTTGCGATACTAAAGTTAATTATTTTGGTTGTAAAACAAAAGATGAATGAATGACAATTGAAATTAAAAAAAAAAACTAATAACACTGGAAGTTTTAGATTGACGGAGAGTAAATTTAGAATACATAAAACGTAAATCTAACATGTATTCAGCTAGTAAAAAACCAATCCAGCTGATATCATATGCGATATCTGCTGATGTAATTAACGTTAATGACTGTCGTTCTGTAAGTGTGTTTCATGATTTTCAGTAGGTGTGTTTACTATTATTCTTCCAACACAGACCAAAACATTAATCCTTCTACTATTTTTTCATTTTTGCGATTTTTCATTTTGTCATCCAGACGAAAACTTTGTAATAAATCAACAACTTTGATTATCAATTTTTCTTCATTAATAATAAACATTTTAATCTACAAATAACTGTTATAATGTCTCCTCAATAATATTTTGCAAAATTGCAGTTTTTTACCCGGGAATAAATTATCATAAAGTCATGAAAGAAAAAATTAAAATAATAAGACTCCAACATTTTTGTTTTCTTAAAGATTCAAGATTTTGTGGCTTGAATGAAATTTGATTACAATCGTATGAGTGTTTAGCCGTGATTCACGTTTGACAGAGACGTTAAAACTGATTTTGAAATTCAAAGTTATGTCACATAAACTGTAATTAATAATTCATAACTCACAAGTTAAGGATTTTTTAGACTCAAATTATGCAATTCTAAAAATCGTTGTACTTCTTCAAACAAAACTATTTTTTTTCGATACAGCAAATATTCCTACCAAGATTTTCATTCTTAACTAAAACTGCACAGACTTAAAAAAACGACACAAATTAAAAACTGTTTCTTTCAAATGGTTTTTAATTTACATAAAAATTATTACAAACTTATTATCAAAACATTTATAATTAACTTAATTTAAGAAAAGGTAGAAACTGAATTGTTTCACTGATTCAGTTTCTTCATCTTGTCAATGGCCGTCCAAATCTCAGACGCAAACAATTCCGGCTCTTCAAACGCCGCGAAGTGGCCACCTTTGTCTAATTTATTCACGTAGACTAAGTTCGCAAATCTTTCCTTCAAAATCGCCTCTGGACTGTAAACTATTTCCTTTGGAAATTGCGAGCAAGCAGTGGGCACGTCGATAGGAACCCTAAAAAATCAAACAGTATAAACATTTATCGAAAACATAATTTTGTTTTCAAACAAAAAAGAATAAAAATAAAAAAATAAATGAAATAAAATAGAGACGTTTTTAAAATCAGATGTTTTCAAGATGTTTTTAAGTTTTTTCTTAAACTGCTGATTAAGTAAAATTTGTAATGCTTACGATTCGATTCTGTGGCTGAAGAAAGTTTCTTTAGTGAATGATTCAGCGTATAGTCTCATGGCGGTTGTCATACTGTTCGGTACCCAGTACAACATCAAATTATCTAACAACAAATCTACAGAAAATTTGTTAAGAAAATCGAATTCTTTGCCTATCTCCTCGTTCATGTTCACAGAGTCTGAAAACTTTTCCAACACATAAGCTGTAAGTGCAGTTGGCGAGTCGGACATGGCAACTCCTGCGAAACAAAATAATGAAAATATTTAGTAATGAAAATATTTAATTGAAACACTGTTTTATTAATATTTGTCTTCTTTAAATTAACTTAGTAGCTGATTTTGAGTCGAGTAACCAGAGTGGTTTACATAGAAGCTTATCAGGCATTTCAATTTAAATGAGATAGCTAAATTCGTACCGATAGTATCCGGTTTCGTAGCTTGCAAGTGCAAGTATCCGCTGAATTTCAAGAATTTCATAACATGTTCGCGAACAGGATACATTAGATGATAATTCTCTGGCGAGACTATAAGCGACGGATAAATACTGTACAAAATCGTTTTGAAAAGTGCAGTTGGACTGTACACATAACACATGTTTGAATGCACTCCCAGAACGCTGTGGAAAAAGAAAAAATTCAAAATTAGTTTTTTAATTTTCATCAATTAGCAATTTTTAAATCATTTTCATTTTTTGTTTAAGAAAAAGAACTCACTGGTTCGGAAACATTACAGCCATGGCTGTGCCAATGAAAGAGCCCCAGTCTCCTCCCTGAGTATAAAACTTTTCATGGCCTAATCTCAACATGAGATTTTTCATGACTACTGCTGTCTGGATGTAACCCAAACCGGGTCTCACAGCCCCGTCTGAGAATCCAAATCCTGGCAACGATGGCACCACGACTTCAAAAACGAAATCGTTTTCCTCCCTCGGCGTTGTTAACATTGGGATCACTTTATAAAATTCTACAATCGATCCTGGCCAACCATGTAGAATCAGCAGTGGAACTACTTTTTTGCCTTTTGCATCTTTGGGTTTCACGTGAATGAAATGGATGTCCAAACCTGAAAAATTAAACGTAATTAGTAAATTTAATTTGTACATTTTTTAAAAAAAATGTTAACTTATAAAATGTTCAATTTGTTCAACTTTAAATTTAAAGATTTAAAAATAAAATTAAGGAATAAATTTGTTGTGTATGCAACATATCACGTGTGCATAACTGGACAAAAGTGGCGAGTGTAACAGAAAAATCGTAAATCTAGTTTACGACTTAAAAAAGCCTCGGTTGATGTGTGATTGTATTTCTTAAACACTTTTTAAGCACTTAGTTATACTGACTAACTGTTAATTTTCGGTCACAGATTTGAACATTCCTTCTCTGTTAGGAAAAGGAAAGGGCCGGCTCTGAAAAAAGCACCGATTCTAATTATGAGCCTCAGGAGAGAAAATGTGTCTTCGAAAGGTTGATGAACCTTGGAAGGTGATATTTGGAACGCTTTCAAAAGGCACAAACAAAAGCGAACATTTTTTTCATTCCAGTCAAAAATTTTGTTGAAACATTTTTTTCAAAAACAACGTTCAAAATTGAAAATATTGATAATTGAAATTGTTGACAGTTGAAAACGTTGATAATCGAAAATGTAAAAAAATTTAAATGTCAAACATTGAATATGTTGGAAATGAAAAAAAATGTTGATAACTGCAAAAGTTGATAAGTGCAAAAGTTGATAAATGAAAATGTTGAAAAATGTTGAAATTTCGTATTACCTTGAATGTTAGTAACAAACTGTGGAAACTGATTCAAAAACTGTTCCCTCTCAGTGAAATTGTACTGATTGAGCCAATAATTCGTAAACTTAGTAACAATTTCAGTCTTAACTCCGTAAGTCTGGCCAGTGTTTTCCAAATTCGAGGTGAGTTCCCTCGTGTTGGCCAGCCGGTGTTTCAAATCCACGACGACCTTCATAAGTAAACGAAAGATCATTATCAGTCCCCAATCTCAAAGTTCACAAATTCAATTCAAAATTCATCTTCGAGCATCTCAGATCTCAACGTGTTTTTTCAATGATACTATCCTTATCAAACATTTTTTTGCCTTTCAGGTGCAATCAAATAAACATCACTTGAGAAATCAGATCCACGTGTACTTTCAAACTCGATACAATTTTGCATTTACTCACATCTTCCGGGAAAGTTATTCTAAATGGTTTTATAGTTTGATCTGCTTTTCTGTCGCTGGGTCCCCACCAGGTGTCTTCGAGAACAGAAGCAGGAACTGTTGGTGACGGTTGGTGCATCATCAGCACACCGATCGCACCGGCAATCAGCACGAAAATTACACTTCCCTTTCTCGGAGTCATCTTTCACTCACTCAGTTCTTTTTTTTCCGTCGTTTTTTTCTTATTTTGTTATACTCTATCACAGCTAAATTAACGTCTAATGTCACATAGTTTGTTCAGCCTCTTCTCACACTGGAAAACAAAATGCAAATTCAAAATTTTTTGGAAAAATACATTTTTCGGATAATAAACGTTGAGGAATAAGAAAATTAATTTGTACTTGGGCCTGTCATTATGCACTTTTCAAGCACATCTTACAGCTGTTGATCTGACGGATGGAGTGTTCAGACTGAGAGGACCTATAGTCCACGCGGCAGTTTATACACTTGGATAACTGTATACGTGTACTAAAACCATCTCAACAAGTCGGTACACACTTTTTCGTCTGTGTGAGTGAGCGCTCATCAGGCAGACTCCAAAATCATTCCTTTTAATATGCAACGACACCTTGTCCTTCCTCTTAGTGGATTTGGAATATGGAAATCAGTTGAAATTTTTGTCCACCACTTGTACCTACTTCTTGCCAAACAACTTGACTATTTTGTGTTTTAACATCTATGAAATTTTTGTCGACAGAAACATTGAAATCGACAAAGATTTTTTTGATGATTTTCCTTTTTGATTGTCGAATAATTGAAAAAAATGACGTGGAAATTGGATGGACTTTGATTCTGACTGAAATTAAAATGAAAAATAATAAACGTTTGAAAAAGAAGGAAATGGGTTGGGTTGAGTTATGAATGAGCGTTGATAGTAAGTTATAAACTATTGCGAACTTATTGGCACCGTTAAAACGTACAATGCCATTATCTTGAGGTGCATTGACTGGACTTTACACTTTTTACAATAGACAGTTTCTCACATTGTAATCGTTACGACATTTACAAATGAGATTATGAAATTGGGATACATCCGTCATTCAATTTCAATCATCTTTTACAGTCCAAGAGCAAACTTTGTTTTCAATTTTCAAATTTTACATTGAAATAAAACAACAAAGCATTTCGAAACACAAATTTAAAATGAAATGTTAAAATAGGAATTATTTACAAACGCTTCAATTAATATCAAGTTTTTCCAGATCGAGAAAAATGTCTATTTGAAAAACAAATCGTGGATGAAAACAAAGTTTTTATTCTCACAGAGCAAGTGCGATTAATAGACAATAAATAATCAAATCGAATAATGAAGTTCCCGATAAACCGAAAAAAAGAAGTTTTCAAAAACATGCGCTATTCGTAAGTTCTTTTGTTCAATGATAATTCGCGAGATGCGATTTAGGAAACAATGTGTCTTATTTCAAGATAAAGAATCGTTCAAATGTAACACACACTTGATCGCGACTGTTGAAACAATCAAGTTCAGTCTTATCTTGACAAAAATTGCATCCACATGTCGAATAGAATTATGAAAAAAAGTCAATCGCTTATGTAAACTTTTTTAATCGCAAATCGCTCCTCGTGGAGTTACAATTTCAATAATAGTTGCTTTTTTATTTATCTATAATAGCTTAGATTGCAGGAAGTGTTGTTTCTTCCCAAGTCGTGGATTATGTCAGCGTTCTACAAGCTATTTTGAATGGAGTGCTCTTGTTTGTCTCTTAAATTAATCAAAAAAGGTGTCATTTGTTAAAAAAATTAAAATTGAGATAATAATTAGATTGAGTTTTGAAAAACATTCAACTTTTTATGCAACAATTGTTGACAATAAAAGACCTTCACGTTTAAATTTTTAAAAAATTTTTCACATCAAAATTTTTGTCTGGATAAAAATTAGGGAAAGAATGAAAAAACGTCGTGATTCAATTAAAACAATAACAAATACATATATTTCTCGAAATGTGATACAGTAGTTTTTTCATTTTTTTCTGTGTGGTTGGTATAGCCGTACATAATTCGCATTGTCAGTGACAGTATTGCAGTTTGTTTCTTCACAAATGGATCGGATGAGCCGCGTCGTGACGGTGTTCTGTATCTAATAAAAATTACATCTTCGGATCGTACTTCTAATGCGCGTTTAAAAATCTCTTCACAATTTTGTCTTCCTTTTTTGAAATTCAATCTTCATGCAAACGATTTTTTTGCGTTTTTGTCATTCCAATAGTTCCGTCGTCTCGAAAAAACAACAAGTTAAAAAAGCAAAATAGAAAACAATTCGACCTTTTAACTCCTTGTATTCGTTTAAATAATAATTATTCCGAAGAGAGTTGAAGCAAAAGCGGTCAGCTAATTTAATCTACTCATTAATTGCTACTAACCAGTGCACAGTACGCTGGAATCGATAAGAACATATTGATTGTTTCCTCTCAAAACATTGTAACATTAAAATAATTATAAAAAGAAAAGAAAAATAATATAATAATCAACGATGTTATTCCTTACTTTTTTGCACTCAAAACGCACGATTCGTCGTGTTTAAATAAAACACAAGTACAAAAATCATAGTCGCATAATATTTTCAATTTTCAACAATGAGTTAACAAAAATATAATCGTATTTACATTAATACATCTTTTTTTTAACGTCTGGCGTTGCATTCTTGTGATTCCCATCTTTATCTTGTGACTTTTTTCGTTTGAACGCAATGTCAGTTCGTGGATCCGCAGTTTTATATTTCGTGTGAAAAATCGCTCGATACAAAACTCGATCGAACCTCCCGGCTACTGTGCAAAGGCAACAAAATACCAAAACGATTTTCCCCTCACATGTTTTTTTTCGTATAGCAAAAATTATGCAATTACAAAACCTGACCTCTTAATTATCTTGTACACAATATTCGCTGACGTTATCAGGCGTCGATGAACAATTTTGTTTTGTTATTTATTCTAACAAAGTTTGAGCAGCCACGCATACGTCCCACTTTTCGCGAAACATTTCTTGATTTTCAATTTCTCTGCACTTCGCCTCGGCGTGTATACCTTTTTTCCACGAACATTTTGCACAACGCAAAAGACACTGATCGAAGTTCTCTCAACAAGATGACGTTTATTCACAACAGACCCAACAGAAAAAGTAAAACATCTCGAAAACAATTTGATTGCATTTTTTTCAAAAAGAAAAAAGTTCATAATAAAATTTGAAACGCCAAAACACTTGGCTCTCGGTGTATAAAAATGAGACAGAACAGAAAATAACACAAGGCAGAGTAAAATTGATGCGAATGAACAGAAAACTAAAATGATGATAAATTTGATTTAAAAAAAAGGACAACAATAGTTAACAGTTTACAGACAGTAAAAGAGAATCTGAAATGAACGACGGTGTGGATGCGGTGCGAGTATTCGGGAAAAATTAGAAAACCATGAAAACAGAATTAATAAACATCTAAAAACTCAAAGAGACAAGGCCGGGCACGAACAATTTTGCTTCGTTTGTTTTCTTCATTTCTCTCAAATTCGTCAGATTGTGCTCCAATCCCGTGACATTTTCTCACACTTAAGACTAACAAACCTATAGGATCTTAAGCTTACGGTAAAAACAACTAGAATCACTTGTGTGTCTGTACAGTTGATGTCTGTGTGTCTGTGAGTGTGACTTGGGTGATATTTCGTGTGTTTTTTGTGTTACCTTCACCACCTGTGGGATACTACTAAAAATTAAGAACCTCCTAGGAGCGTGCGCAGAAAACATCGCGTTTCCGAGCCTTGCTGGCGAGATACGACACCGAGGCCCAGTATTTTGGTGGAAAAACAAAGAAACAAATAAAAAAGAAACAGAGTGAGAACAAAAAACGAAACAGAAAAACGAATGATCCGCAGGACTTGATTTTACAATTTGGTTCGCGCGCAGCGAACGAGAGGAGTGAACGTTTGTTTTTACTTTTGATTGAATTGTTTGTTTGTCGGCGGTGGTTTGTCTGGTCTCGATGATTGAATTTTTATTTGTCGCTTTTTTTATTAGAACATGTATGATAGCTGGTTTATCCGTACAAAAACTGCGCGTAGACAAAGGAAACGCGTGTGGAAAACAGTACAAAATGAAACGATGCTCGACCCGCGTTCGCCAAATGCTCTCCTCGCGTTACGCCTACATGTTCATACTATCTGTAGCATATTATGTGTTTATATAATAATTGTCGTCTAAGTCGTGCGTGTGAGCGTTGGGGCGAACCAGCACGATCACACGCACGGCTACACGGTGCCATCTGTATTTCATATTTTCATATACTCGTAAAATCTAACTATACATATAACTATGTACAAGTATTAGGGTTAAGGAAGGGTTAGAGGGTTCAACCGGGTTCAACCGGGTTCGGGAGATGTTCGGAGGCCGCTTCGATCCAGAATTCCCTCAGCTTTTGTGGTTACTCTTGTCATGCGCCGATGCGGAGCGCTATTGCTTCCTTTTAATGCTCTGGTTTCGTTGTCGGCTGTCAAAACGCTCCCATCGACGACTCAACGACGAAGAGTAGCTGCAGCTCCGACCCGGTTAAACGTCCGTGTATTTGCTCAGCTTATCGCGCAACAACATGTTCTCGTTCTTTAACCGGTCCAACTCCTGACGCAGACCCATGTTCTGAAAACATTTGTTACAATTAGTTTCTTCTGCTCTTTATTACATTTCATTTTTTAACCCTTTTATGAACATAAATGGGTTAAACAATTTTAACCCATTAAGAGACACAAGTTGGTGAATGGGTTAAACTTATCAGAATCTGTAAAACATTGAAAAGCTAATAAAACTGATGGGAAAAGAAAAAGAATTTATTGAGATAACCCATTAAGAGACACAAGTTGGTGAATGGGTTAAACAAGTTTTGACAAAATGATACTTATCAGAATCTATAAGACATTGAAAAACTAATAAAACTGATGGAAAAAGAAAAAAAATTGTATCGAGATATCAATTGATGGTAGATGGATTAGTTTACCTCCTTCTCCAAGAATCCAGCCCTAAGTGCTATCTGGTTCTCCTTCATACGTCGTGCGTCCCTTGAACGTTTCGCTGCCATGTTGTTCTTTCTGCGGCGTGCCCAGTATTTGTCATCCTTCAAGTCATCCGGAACGAACTGCGACACAGAAAACTTATTAGATTAGTTAGAGGACGTCTAACAGTAATACTGTCATGTAAACCAAACATGCTTTGTTACTTTTAACTCTTTCTTTACTTTCAATTCACAAATTCTTTGAATCTTTTCTTATTGCAAATTTTTTTGTTACAAACGATTGTTAATTGTACAGTATTACTCATGAAGGTTGAAAGAAAAAAACAAGAGAAACAATTTGTTTCAAAATTGTTTGAGTTGTTAGGTTTGGACTCACCTGTTTTCGTGATTTTTTAATCATGGGCTGGGGTTTGAGTTCCTCATCCGAGAAGGCACGAGTCCGGGGATCGAAATCTCGCCCCGATGAGGCCATCGAGAGCGCTACAAGAGACAAGCCATATTGTATTCGAACCGAGTCCTGAGAATCTGTTGCGCGTAAGAATTTAGCGCTACGTTAGTCTTTGACAATTGTCAATGCCAGTTTGTTTTACTTGTTCCAATGATCCTTGTTTACTTCGCTTCTTTTCAACACTGACCATTTGTAAATTGAAACAATTTTCAAGACAATTCAAAGATCTGTTTCTTTTTCATCAATTGCAAATTCAAAATTTTAATGCAAATAAAACTAACGTTAATTTTAATGTTAATTGTATCGTTAAATAAAGTTTCTTTGGTGTTGACAAGTTTCCACGTGTTGCTTGACAGATAATCGTGGCTTGGAAAGAAAAATGGATCGTACCGTACAAATAAAAGTGCACATGTGAAGTCATGATAAAACACATTTTTTCTACAAGATATCACCGATATCAGTAAATGGTTATTGCTTAATAATAGAATCGTTACTCATTTGTAAGTTAGAAAAACCGGCATTTTTCAATGCCGATTTATCTTTCGACTTTTGCAGTTTTATTTGGAGGATTGGTCCGTTTTGAGCTGAGAAGGGTTGAGTTTTGGTGGCTTACTGGAATCTGCTGGTGATGGAGGGTTTAAGGTGTCCGGTGAACAGCACTCGCTAGGCGAGGGCGATCTTTCGCGCTTCGTCACCGGTTCGAGATGGAGTCCAGCGGGGCCTTGGTGGCTCGGGGCCTCGCCGTTGTTGATCTTGTGTATTTGACCACCTTGCATCGTCCCCTGTCCACTTCCGGGTACACCCTCGATTCCGGGCACGGGTATTCCATTCTCAGATAGGAACTCATCCAGATCAACATACTACAAAAACCAAACAACAACTTTAGAAACAAAAGTCAACAAATTTTGAAAAAAAAATTCAAAAAAAGTGGTTCAATAAATTTGAACATGCAGAAAAGTGGTTTTTTCATGCCTGTTAAATTTCGCTTTCAAAGTAACATGTTAGATGTGACTTGTTAGATGAACTCAAAAACCATTCAGATGTTTAGCCCTCAGAAGAATCTTGTAAGGGGCTTAGGGTACTGGTAGGAAAACATTCCACAAACAAATTCGGTTTTTTTAAACGACAAAAAAATTTAAGAAAAAAAGTTGTTGATTTTAGTTGTTCAAAATTTAGTTTAGAGGATTGAGAGGGTTAAGTCAGAAGAGGTCGTCAGTCGAGTCTTGGAAGGATGCTCTCACTCTTCGGTTCTGGGGCTTACCGTCTCAGGTTTTTGTGTACATACATGGTTCAATACCTTCAGGTCGGCATCGTAAGGCGATTTGTCCCAAATCAGGTTCGGCCCCAGGAAGGCAGCCTGGGCCTCGACGTTGCCCCAGAGCTCGCCGTCCGCGTCTTTCTTCTCCTCGGGTCCATCTTTGTTTTGTTTTCCTGAAATTGCAAGAGATACCATTTAGAAATTCAAACTGTTCCAACTTTTACTTGTTGTAATGAATTGGAATTGTAATTTGTAATAAACAAAAATTAAGTGAAGTATGAAACAAAATTGTCTCGAAGAAAAGAAAAAAGGAGAGACAAAAAAGAGAGGCGTAACATTCCAGGATTGGAGGGGGCATTGGAGAACGCGGAACAAGTCGTGCGGTTTCGAGGCCGAGCCTCCTGGGTTTCTAAATTATTTATCCCGTTTGATGATAGAGAAAAAAAGGAACTGGAGGGGGACCAGACGAAACTCGAACCGGATCGGCACAATTCAGAGAGCCTTGGAGATCGCCCGAAAATAGATAGCCCGTCTCTCTCTTTTCACGGCCCTAATGATGTCTTTTTTTTTTAAATTTGCACGTGGCAGCCACAAAAAATCCGCCTCCTGACTTGCCCACAAAAGGCCATTGTTCTTTCCTCGACTCTTCTTCGCTTTATTATTCCTCTTCAATCGATCGGCTTTTGGATCTTTTATTGTTCTGTTTCTTTTATGCTACTTTCGTCAGGAAATAAAATCAGCCAAAATAAAAGCAGATTGACACTTCAGTTTAGAAAATTAGAGGGTACAAAAATGGTTCCTTTTTGGAAGGAAAAATTTTTTCTGACTCAGGAGGAGTGAATGAAAATTTGCAAAAAAATGATGTTTAATTTTGAATTTAAATTTTTTCGTGCTTAATTTTTGTCACTCCAACTAGTCGTAGAGATAGGTATTCTTCTGTCAGACTTGGTCTTCCAACTGACAAGTATCTATTTGCATGACAATTTCTCTTACGAGCCGAATAGCAAATGAGTCATTTTTTACCAGGCTCTTTTCAGATAAACTTTAACATGCAAACTCAAATCTTTCACTCTTCTCTTCAGGTTGAAAACAAACACGAAATTTTATACAATTGAAAAACTAGAAATTCTTGTGTGAACAGAAACTCAAATAAAAAAATGGCACAAAAAAGGCAACATATTTTTTGACAGTTGGAAGAGTGAAAAAAAAGACGTGGAAAGGGAGGAACGATGGAAACTTTTAGAAAAATGAATGAGTAAAATAGGTAAAATATGAAATTGTAGAAACAAAAAAAAAATAGCAAAAACATTGTCTAGAAGAGAACGTTTGGGTCGACTGTCAAGGCCGCGGGAGTGTGCTTGTCACGCCACGATACGTTGGCGATCCTGAGATCGAATGCCAAGCGCACGGAATCATTTATGACAACGATGACGGCGTCGTATGTTGACAATATCAGTAATAACAATCATTCCCCGAGCCTCTCCACGACACGTGACCGAAACCTACGGAGCGTTACAATTTTCCTCCGACGAAACTAAAAAACCAACGCTTTTCAATTTGTGTTCAATCACAATTTTTTTGCTCGTCCAAATCAAACAACTCTTGCGTTACACACACTTACAATCGACTTTTTTTTTCGACTTCGCGGTTAATTTAACCGGACAAAAATCGGTACTCGAAATGACTAAACCGTGTTTCCGCGGTTGATTTCGCTCGACGCAAAAAGTCAAATTAAAAACCAAAATAAAAAAATATTACTGCGCCGTAAATCTTGATCACCTGCTTAAATTAGTCTAACGGCGCTTTTTTTTATTCGCTTTTTTAACAACCTTTTTTTCCAAACTTTAAAATTTATTGCTCGAAATTGATTTTTATTGCTTTTGCAGGATTTGATACAAATTCTCGTTTTAACCCATCGAATTGAATGGGTTAAACTGAAAACCAATTCAGGATCATCTGGAGAATTTGTTTATTGCAGTCGAAAGGAAATTGATTTTTATTGGTTTTGCAGGATTTGATAAAAGTTCTCGTTTTAACCCATCGAATGGAATGGGTTAAAATGAAAACCAATTCGGGATGATCTGGAGAATTTGTTTATTGCAGTCGACAATTAGTCGTAAGGAAAATCGTTCGCAGACGTGATGCATCATTGCGGAATCGACCTTGAATTTCCAGGCCCGCGACAATCGAAAGGCAAACTGACACGACGTGTTCACAAGGCTATAGGTTTGCACGAGGCGCGTGCAACACAATAGTTATTTTTATTACGCCGGTGTGCCGCGAAAAATCCCACCACAGTTCCGTTCGCCGTTGATTTACGATCCGATACTTCACCTATAAAAAAATCCCCCCCCCCCACCTCTGCAAAACTACAAAATCCCATCTCTCCAGCGCCACGTCTCCAGTCGACTTTTTCGTAGCGCAATTTTGTTTTCTGTTTCAGCTGCTGAGACATTCCGACGCTCTCAATTAAACTAATTTATCTGCAATAAATGAAATGGTTGTTGTAGTCCATCATTCAATCAAATAATTATGTCTTCGAGCTTAATAAAAAAAAAAAGAAAAAAAAAAGAAAAAGGAACTGTTCCCACTTTATTATTTCTGGCAAACCGATTTGCCTTAACAAAACAATTCGTCGACCTGTGATTATGGTTTTAGTAGAAAAAAAGGGTCTAATTTTTTGTGTCTTTTGAGGAACTCAAGCGTCGTAACCGATAAAGGAGATTAACGATTCATCGGTAGAAAAGACACGAGTTGGAATAGTTTGTGGATCTGCCCGGTGGCCACTGTAATTTGGCTCAAGGCTGCGCCGGCGATCTCGCGGAACTAATCTCGTCGCCTTTTTTCCGTCGCCTCCGCTAAGCCGAGAAACGCACGACAGATGTGAGTGCTCCGATGCTGGAAAGTGACACACATTTTTATTCCAGTCCAGCTGCTATTTCATTCTGCTCCGTTTCTGCGAGCTCCAGTCTGACTTGTCTCTGTTTGTTTTTCTTTTCCACTCGTTCAATTATGCCAATTAGTCATAAACATTTGAAACGTTTTCATACTCGTCGGATACAAAAGTGCTCTGAAATTCCGCGCGACAAATGATTCGCAAGATGGTAAACAGTTTTTTTTTCTTCATCTCGAAACTCGCGATTCGATAGAGCAGGCTCGCTTAATTGAAACAATTAATTAAGCCGCGACTGAGATTACCAATTCAAATCACACCGGCAGCGACTTTTTTTTCTTCTGCTTTGCTAGTCACTCGCAAGTAAATCACACCTTGGATTTGTATCCGTGAAAAATCGAGTTCTGATTTATTCGCGTGTTCTCAGACGAGTTTCAGTCGCTTATTTTTTTGCCATTTTTCAATGTCGCCAAGTGGAAATGGTGAAAAATATTGACAAGCTTAGAACCAGTGAAAGTGGAACAGACGCTTGAGTATGCTGAATCTAAACTGAGGTTATTTAAGGTCGACGAATTTTGTTTCCTTTTTTTTTTCATTTCAAAGTTTCAATCAAGGTTCAACTTTTTGTGTCATGACAAAAAAAAGGGAAGAAGATTGGTATTTAAAATTTAGTTTGTTTCAGAAGTGCCGATCCAACGCGGAAGTTACGGATTTGAAGGGACAGTTGTGGAGTCCAAGTTTTTCGTCCATCGAAACTTCCGCCAGGCGGTAGAACCAGTTTGATCTGCCGGTTTCGTTTGAAGTATCATCGGTTATCCTTTGGTCTATCTGTTGCGCAATGTCCCGCACGCGAACATGCTCGACATCTTTGCAAAAGTCAATTACAATAACTATAAACAAATTTGTACAATTACATTTTGAAATAAAAACAAAGTAAACAAAAAAAATAAAACTACAATTCTTCTTGCTTCTTGAATATTTTTTGAAAGAAAATAAAAGTTGAAGGGGTGGGGGTAACAATGTAGAAGAAGAATAATTGAACTGATCAATCGATAATCGTTTGTTTTCGATCAAGATTCTTGAAATAGTTCTCTCATCCGAAATAGCTTGACGTTCAAGGCTGCAGGAAGCGATTGACAAACAAGTGGGATCTGCTTTGCGAACTATTTTTGCATTTTTCCAACGAGCTTGCGTGCGCAACATTTGCTCCCCGTCAGAATTCAATTTTTCAACTTCTCTCCTTGGACTTGGAGTTGAATTCGCGATTTGCAATTCATCATTTGAATTTTTGTATTCTGATTCGCGCGAACATTGTCAGGCATGTGAGTTGATTTTTTTTTGTCGTTTTACGAAGCGCGTGAAATCGGTCTGAATGTTTCGAATATGCAACGGCCATGCTAATAGGAGAAATTTCATACATTTGCAACGCCGAGATTTAAATAACATTTCAATTATAATTTATCGTTTACGACAAATCACGGCGAGAAACGACCTTTTCAAGTCCGCCACAAAGTGATTTCATTTAAATTTTAATCGAATAACAAAATAGACGAACAGCCATAAAAGAGTGACTTTTTTCTCTCTGCTTTTGGAATATTTCATTTCTAAGGTTTTTTTTTGCATTTTTCAATAATTAAACAAGGATAGAATGAGATTGGTTGTGAAAAAAAAATCGGTTGACTTTTTTTTTTCATTTCAAAAAAAGGAAAAAACGAATTTAGATGCAGATCCGCGAAAGTGGAAATAATAAACGAACAGGCCTGGGTTGGCGAAAAAAAGAGTCACGTTCGCGCTAACATATTCATAGAAGGCGCGGAGGTGTCTTAGCTGCGAGGGATTCACTTTCGTCTCGCGTTCACACGAGAGAAATCGCTGCAATCCTATACTCGTATCCTTGAGGAACCGCGACGCGGTTCAATAGTTGCAGCCGTTCCAACGGATGAACTCGGTGGCTTTGAGTTTGCAATACAGTTTCTTGCTTTAGATTTTTTCTTCTGTCTCTCTCTGTTCCAGCACCACGCCTAAGATTTCGAGAAGGATGACGAACGTTTTTCAAATAACACTCGTGGAAACAATGTTGGTAATGTGAGATTTTTAATAAACAAATGACGGGTTGGGTGATTCTCAGATTGACGAACGGAGGTCAGGTGGATCGTAAGGAAGGATAAAATGAAGCTGCGGCAAACTTTGGGAGACATTGAGAATTATGATCTGTAAATCTGGGAACTGTGAAAGATTTGTGCGCGGTAAACCACGCAACATTCTATTAGCATTGCGGCCTCGTTAAAGACTCAGCATGTGACTTATTGGATGAACCAAAACCTGCGAACATCGTTAGTCAGTTGCAAAATCTCATTTCGAAACAAAAAAATTTTCGTTCAACTATCTATTATACACGTTGAAAAAAAATTCAACAAATTATTTTTAGTTCAAAACGTTGAAAGTAATTTAATTAATTAATTAATTCAATTTTTGCTAAATTTTTTGAAATGTTGAAAAATTGTTTGCAGATATTTAATTGAATTTCAATTTGATTGAAATATTGAAGAAATTTCTAATCAGAAAAAAAACTGGAAAAATTGGATACGAAAAAAAGGAGAAGGTAAAGAAGAAAACTAAAACGCTAAAAATTCGGTCAAGATACGTTGAACTTTGTTGAAGACAGACTTTTCTCGTGGAAGCGAAACCGCCGTCGTGCCGTAAGCACGACTGCTCGAGTAACGAACGAGAGTGAAAGAGATTTCTCTTTCGTTCGATGCCCGTATCGTCATCCTTGCCTTTTCTCTCATACCCGCTTTCCTTTGACAACGCGACCTCGCACACGAAATGCACGTCCTCGCCGACACGTTTTTTTTTCTCGCCACATCCAACTGTTTCGACACATCGAGCAGTTCCTCGTTGCTTTAACGAGCTCGTTTCAGTACCCAACGCTGCCAAAACGGGCGACAGCTTTTTTGACCGATGCCAATCGACCGATCGGTAATGGGACGTTTAAAAAACAACAACCGATCTCTCACTTTATTCCTCCGTTTAATTTATGATAATAACTTTCACGCATAAAAATAATTGGCAATGTACGGATTATGGGCAGGCGCGTAAACTATGTTTCATTAAATTTGCGTCGACTCTTTGACGCGGCGTGAAAATCGTTCGCAAATTATATCTATCGCGAGTGTTATCGAGTGAAAGTGATATACGGAATTGGATTAATTGCGCTGTGGTATCGGCGTTGAGAAATTTTGCCCACTTGGATGACATATATATTTACGCCGGTTAATTAAGACGGAACCCCATAGCCTATGGGCTCACGGGATAAATGGCGTTTCGAAAATTTTGACTTATGCACGCATTCGAGCATCATCCGACTGCGCAAAACGGATAGAAAGTGCAAAGAACTTAACAAGGTATCAATCAACATTTTTTTTTTTTCGTCCACCAAAATTAATCACTACGAGTAATCGAGCAACTTCAATCTTAACTTGTTATGTAAGTTAATTAATATGGCGTTTCTGAAGTTTCGTTTCTTTTTGATTGTTGATTTTGAACTGGCAAGAAAATAAAAAAAAATTTGGGTCGACTTGGAGAAATTGTTATTAAATATCCTAAACATTTTTTTTATTACAAAACAATGATAATTAATCTTTAATGGGATTTTTTTAAAAGTTTTTAATTTCAATTTTTTATGGCAGATTTCGAATTAGAGATGAGAGGTGGTGAAAAGAAGGGAAATTATTGTTCAAAATTTCCGATCAAAACAGTCTAGAAAGAAATGGTTATGAATATATTTGCAAATAACATTCCAGCGTCTTATAATGATCGACGTGTGTTCACACACGAGCGTTTATCGACGGAGCAGGAAGTCCACTGACTCGCTCTCTATTCTCACTCGTACTGTAATTTTCTCGGTTACTCGTTCTTCTTCCTCTTTGGCAATTTTCATCGCCACTTTTAACTACTTTTGCTGTTACGCAATCGTGCCTTTTTCCTACAGCTACTTTTACCTCGAATCGAGTGCTTTTGTTTATTCATTTTTCCACTCGTTTATTGCGTTACATATCCCCCCTTTACATTTCTTTAATTTCAGAAAATAATACCAGATAGGTTGGGAATAAATTTTTGACCAATCTTATAGAAAGTTGTGAACTAATCAGTCAGTTTGATAATCTTCAAAATGTTCGACGACTTATGACTCGCCTTTTCGAATCAGATTTTTCATTGTTCAAATCGCCGGAACAATTATTCGGATTGTAAAAGCGTTAAACCGATTTGGTAATAGGACCAGCAGTCTCTCTTTCAGATTCAATGAACTGATAAATTTTCGTCGTGTTGCAATATTCGGAACATAATCAGAAAAACTTTCTAATGTCACTCGAAGGGTTAATTTCTATTGTCTTATCTGGGCGAATTCATATTGAAATTTTGCCGAGTGAAATTGATTGTGAAATGAGTCTATTGAGCTGAAAAAGGAAAAAACACGAGTGGAACCCCAAAGCCGTGCAATTTAATATCATTACACAAAAGATTAATCGCCAGTTTGGAAATTTAATTCTAGGAAGTAAAGGCGCTCTAAGGAGATAGATTTGTATCGCGGAATTAATAAGATGTGGAACTTTAATTGCTGTATTAATCAAAATAAACCGGTGCGGCGCTTTTTGTTTTGCCCCGGCCCGGTTGGTTCGCGAAAGAGCGCCAATCTAAAACACGCCGTCTTAATTGCGCAAAAGTCATTCGGCCGAATCCTAAGCGGAGGACGATCGCATGGAAACGAGTCCGGGCCGCGAGCTCGACGCTGGTGAAAGTTGTTCGGGCCACTTTCCCCCAGCGCTGCTGCCGTTTCCGGGCTCCTGCCCCACCAACCGTTTTATTACTCCTTCAACAACACTTGCCCTTTACTTCAAACTGTTCCTTTCATTCACATCTTAAATTTTATACCTCTTTAATATAAAATCTCCATTTACATTTTTAAATTCAAGCCAAAATATCTGTTTACATAAACAAATCAGAAATTAAATATTTTATACAAATGTTTTTTCTCTTTAATATAAAATCTTCATTTACATTTTCAAATTCAAACCGAAATATTTGTTTACATAAACAAATTAAAAATAAAATATTTTATACAAATATTTTGTTATTTAAATAATAAAAATAGGAATAAAACAATTGATTTGGTGATTAAAATAGTTTTGCAAAAAAAAGTACCATGGGTATTTCTGTGGATGAGAATTTGCATGTGAGTAAAATTGCATTAGGATAATCAAGTCAAAGAAACTGGTTGAAAATTGGTAACTCCAGTTCATAAAATTTAATTGTATCGTTAGTTTTCATTTTTATCCCGCGTTGGTTCAAAACTGCGGCGTTTACGTGCAAAATCGGTCGTATGCAAAACGACGGCCCAGTGTTTCAAATTGGTTCAAGATTGTGAAATTTATGCTAAAAGCAAGAGACCGAGCGCACTCACCACTATCTACACGTTTATTCACCCTCTAAACTTTCTCCCGATTCGTACGTGAACGAACACATGTGTAGTGTGACATTTTCGAACGTCCCGTGCAGCTAGAGAGAAACTTCACATAACATTTCGTGTAATCGTCTTGTGACAAAAAAATTACCTTTTGTTCAATCAAACATTTTTTTTTCTTACGAGATTGATTGTCAACGATTTTTATAATTTAAAAAAATTTTAAATTTTAAAAAAGTAAAATGTACAATAAACAATATAACAAATAAGGAATCGAACAATTGTTGCAAAAATTGAGATAAAAGATCGTTTGCTGAGACAAGAAAATGGTTTTTGTTTGAGTTGAACAGGTGGAGTAATTAACATGTTTGCGAATAAGGAAATGTGCGATTGCTTTTGGATCGTCGGTGTTCTGTGGAACGATTTCGCCTGTCGCAAATCGATCAAGTCGTGCGAACGAAAAACGATCCGGCACGTCGTCCTCGTGCGTTACTTTCGCTGGGTGTTACCTAACAATTACGCAGGCATCTCGGTCAGTGTGAGCGGACGTTCGTAATAATAACAACAATTGTGGCACGAAGTTTGTCAGCTTGGCATATTACGATAATAGAATGTTCATCTCTACAATTTTCTTTCATTGCTCGAAATCAACCTGTCTCCCGTGAGATTAAGGAAGTCAACAAACACAATAAAAACAAATTAAATTCAAATTACTTTTTCTTCCTCTTCTCAAACGAACAAATTCATTTGCATTTTTTGCGATCTTCCAAGCGGATAAACAATTTTCTTTTCATAAGTGACACGGGTGTATCATTGAAAGTCACTTCTTGCAATTGTTTTTTCATCATTCATCCTTCGCCATGCTCCATCGTTTATTCATCGTTAATGATTTCCTAGTTATTATTTTTTACCGATCTTGTCAAACGTTCACTTTTTTTTTCCACCATCTTATCTTATCTGATTAAATTAAATTGTTAATCATTTTACAGTAGTGTTTTTTTTTCGTATTTTTGCCATCTCTTTTAGTACTTTGATTGGACGTTTTTTGTTGTTTTGCGTCCGACGGTTTTGCACCGGACAGTGACAAAAACAAAATTTTCATTCGGTCGCGGGAATGACAGTCGAACGTTCGTGAGAAGTTGGAAAGCGAGAGAGAAAGAGCGAGGAAGAGGAACTGAAGCGGAAGTGAGCGCCGATGAGCGCCACTTTTTTTTCTCCTTTCTTTTTCTCTTCCATTCAATTCCCAAAGAGATTACACACTCGCGCGTTGACAGCACCACTTCCCATGTCGCGTCAGATGTCCTGGAACACATATTTCATAATCCGATCTTTCCCATCCGAAAGATTACCAGGCAGCGCAATTTGCGAAAGCGAAAGCGCTGCGAATCAATTTGCAGGAGGTTGCGCCTCGTTATTATCCGTTTTGTGCCGCAGTGTCATTAAACGTTTGACTCGTTTAATGCTTTTTGACAGTTATGGTCGTTAAAATCAGATTCCATCGCTTTTTGATCTTCCTTAATTCAGTTAATTGGCACCAAACAAATTGCACATCAAACAGATTTCCAATTAAAACAAAACAAACAAACAAAAATAAACCACCAAAATTCGGACATTTTTCAAAGTCACCAAATTGTTTATGTAATTTTTGGATTTAATTATTTTGAAAAAAGAACGAAATTTTTGATTCAAAAGAAACAAACAAAAATAAGAAGTTGGAACTTTTTAAAAGTGACAGAATTGGGAATGTAATTTTTGAATGGTTGTTTTTGTTGAGTTTAGAAATGAAAGATTTGAATTTTGTAGAAAAAATGCAACTCTGCGAAGTGGAGAAATTCGTGCGAGGTCGTTGTGACAAGCGTACGATTGTCTCAGCCAACAGAGTGTAAAGGCGCAAAAGAACGAAAGTGAAGTTTTGCGCCGAGGCGATGTTGCGAATCGGTTCTCTTCGCTTGGAAATAGCAGCGCGTGGAACTTCCTCAAAGCCCGCAGCCAATCTTCCGTAGTTGATTATGGACATTAAACGAAAACGAAATAATCAAGATTCAAACCACAAAGTTCTCAACAAATTCAACTGATTCAAATGAGACAGAAAATAGACTTCAATTAATTACCTTCAAAGTTATGAAAACAAAATAAAACTATGAAAAATGTTGCGAAAAATATTCCCTTTCAGTTGTACTTGGTACGACAACTATCGATAGTATTGTAATCTAAAATTAATTCCAACCAGCTGTGCGATATGCGACGTCTTGCGATCTTTATTATTTTCATACGTGTCAAGGACGAAGCCATTTTTCGCCACTTGTCGGCTTATTTGTTCGTATTAACGCCCTTATTTAACTAGCGAGCTGAAAAAATAATGTTCATTCTCTTCGTCCGAACAATTCAACTAGTATTTAATAATTTTAATATTCAAAAATTTGAGTCTCAAGTAAATTGACGGATTTGCAATTAAAAGACAAATGTCAGCGGAAAACTTTTTTTATGTGTTTTGCATAATGAGTGTCTGTCAGGTTGAGTCAGAATTGATTTTGAATCGGTTGTTTTTCCGCGCTTTTGTGATTTCAGACGATTGATTGATTTTTCTTCGCCATTAGGTATTAATGAATGCGCGTTTCAAAACGAGTGGGACACGTTGTCTGTTGGTTTATTAAGAATGCGTTGGTCATGTTCAAGGTGGATATCAGTATTATAATTACAAATTGAATCATACGCGAGTTTTATCTAAGGTAAAAGTTGCAGGAGTATCTGCAAATAGGTGCTGCTATAAATTACCGCGCCGATGCAAATTCAAGCAAAAATACCGCGCAACCAGGAAACAGAAGAATTCTGCGACTCGCCAAAGACTCTCCTCATTACAATTTTTACCATTTCAAATTTCAAATTAAAAACGGTTTTTTTGCTGTTTTTTCTGTTGTTTTTTGTTGTTTTTCTTAAACCCTTTGACTTTATTTCCGGTTCGTTTTGTAGATCAAAACAAAATTTAAAACAAAACGAAGACAATCGAATTGGATTCGTGATTGGCCGGAGAAAGTTGGCGAAGATTTGGACGCTGTTTTTCGCAGAACGAAGAAGAAATGAGCAATTGTTTCCGGAAGGAGAGGCGCTTCCTCGTGAACTTTGCTCTCGTCTGGCTTTTGTCTCGAATCTCGCGAGAGGGGGAGGGCAGGGGGCCAAAGAGCGTTTCTCTCGCGGGCTTATCGTTGCTCAATCGCATCGCCAATTAAACGACGCAACATTCTTCCTCTCTTCTTTTTCCCGTTTCAATTTTTATTCATACACAACCGCGTCTGACAATTTGCAGCCTGGTAATTACCGTCTTATTATATAAATCGCAAACGCATTTTTATATTTTTAGTCAATGACGAGGCTCTTTGTGTGCTTCCTTTAATTAACTTTTTTCTTCTTCTTTCGTCGTCCCCTCTCTCTCTTGCCGGTTCACGTTTTCAACTTGTCGTTATTTTTCGTGCGATCTGATTCTACACTCTTTTAATTGCCAATCCAATTAATTAACCTTTCGCAATCGATCCAATTGGCTCTCGCAAATTATTCCTCTTTTTCTCCCCTTGGACCTTTTCCTTTTCGTGGAAAGGAGTTTGTGTTCTTCGACTTGCGACGAATCGATAAGTGATTTGAAAATTAATAATTTCTTTTTGTTCGCAAGGTGGCGAAGCAAAACCTGTAGCGAAAAGGAAGTGATTTGGTTTGTGAAGATATGGAACAAGCAGCAGGAAGTCGCTGCAAACTGGATTCAGCACCAGGAAATTGAATTCGATCTGACTCGATGAAGGATTTCGTTCGGTCAGTCGAAAAACGTCTGTTGGAAAGTCAAAGCTGATAAGAGCGACAGGAAACTTCGGGATTATAATGAGCTGCTGAATTTATGGGCCGATAAGAACTCCCTTTGACTCGAATACAAAAAAAAAACAAAATCGTAATGGGTTTACAAATTTGACTGCTTCCTGTAAACGCTTTTCACTTGGGCTTTCTC
Organism: Telenomus remus; assembly: GCA_020615435.1. Classification (NCBI taxonomy): domain Eukaryota; kingdom Metazoa; phylum Arthropoda; class Insecta; order Hymenoptera; family Scelionidae; genus Telenomus; species Telenomus remus. The sequence continues at coordinate 2,568,080 of CM036338.1, forward strand.
TCGAATTTGCATTCAAAAGCGGAGTCATTAGTGGCGATCAGATCTCGAATTGAAAAATCAATTTTGGATACTTTTTGTTTTTGAAAAGTTCAATTTTTTTCATTTCCAGAATGGCATTTTGTAGCTTCGCAATTGTGCACCGTTTCGGAACTTAGAACGCAGATTCAGAATAGAACACAATTTATTCGCACTGTTCATCCCGGCATAACGGTTTGACAGTTTTTAGCACCTTTTTTTCTTCTTCCTTAGAGTTTATGATTAACCGTCCTAGCGTCCAGTCACGCCTCTCTTCCCTCCTAACACTTCCGTAAAAATTTTTTAAAGAAATAAAAACTCAAAAAGAAACTCAAAAGTTTCTTATTCTGAATGTTTTTGCTCTTAGTCGTTTTAGTTTAATTTTTCAGTTTTTGTTTGTTTGTTTTTTTGTTTGTTTTTTGTTTTTTTTTTTTCAATTTGGATGGTTAAAATTGTGTTACAGCTGTGGTATGAGAGCGCGTTGCAAAGGCTAATAAATAATTGTAGCTCAAAGCTCGTGGTAGGAAGTAAGTCGTGTTCGCTGGAAGCCACGTGACTTTCACTTTCACCGCCGAAATAACGAGGACGCACGCAGCGGCGCGTACGCGGCGCAAATGCTCCTCCGCGATGCGCCGAGCGATAGGCGTTCCTTAGTTTCCGCGTAGCGAACAATATTTTCTCACGAGAAGCGCGCCCCGGCCTTTTTCTTCTTTGTTTTGCCACGACAAAGATCTGCCCGAAATTACCATGACTGACTCCGTAAAATTACAATTTATTCATCAACATCTCAACCTCGTACGTTCTCACTCTCAGATGCGATATTTTTCACTTTCGCAATTTTTCGACAAGTTTGCAAATTGTTGCAAAATTCCAATCGAACGATTTTTGTTGAACTTGGGATGAAAAAAGCGAAGTTGTTTGTTTGAGAGAAGTAATTTTTCTGTTACAAAATGTTAGGGTAACCGAAAGAAAAGATACGATCGGAGCGATTTCGGTTTCACCAGAGTTTCCAGCACGAGGAAACGCACGGTGCACTGAACCCGGCGATTATTCTGCAGTTTCTCTTGCTGCGCGGCTTAATCCTGGCTAACATATATCATATTACTCATAAGGAAGGCCGGTTTTGTTTCGTTGGCGTGATTTGTTTCGGCCGAGCGAATCTTTGTCTTGCGAGGAAAAATTCCCGACATCACCCCCGTCGTGAAAATCAGTCGTCCCTATCATCAATGACTTTCCTCGACCATATTTCTTATCGCCTTTTCATTTATTTCATTCTATGAATTATTCAAGCTGTTTAATAAATTCAATAACATTCATTGAATTCAATAAAGATAAAATTAATTAACAGACCCGATTCGAGAAAAACTCATTTCAAGCTAAAGTTTCAAGTTGAACAACATTTTATGGTTTTAAAGTGCAAACAAGGAGGATTGATGTAAGCTCGTATGGGAAATGGTTTTGTCAAATGGTTTTTATGTCACAGGCCTTTGTCAAGTTGTAAATAATGGGTTCGAATGTCGCACTTGCCAACTTTCCCTATCATAAAATCGTACGAGATAAATCGTCAAGATTTGACGTCGGGGTAATTGACATCTCCCATAAGAATCCACACGTGACAAACTTACAATCGACAATGACAAACAATAAAACGTTAAAGTTGCAGTTTGCAATTCATTAAATCGTCTTTTTTTTGGATTCGAAGACATTTACATTTACGACGCTTCTAATTTTGTTCATTTATTTTCACAAGATAAGCCAGCATGTTTTCGCATTTTTCATTTGTTTTAAATTGGACATTTTTGTTTATTGCAGAAAAAAGACAATTCAAAATGAAAGGTTAAGAACATGAGAAAGTTCATGGACCTTGTCATAGTATTTAAATCGGATTGCGAGTGAAATTATCGCACTGCATGAATTCAGCTTGCAATTTTGACAGACTGTCTTTCTGAGTAGAAGTGAAACTGAGTAACGCTTCGACGATGACGGCCAACCGGTTCGCCGACGGAATACCGCCCGGGACAAAAAAGTCTTCTGCGAGATCAGGTGTCGCCAGTGGTCTGTGCGGGATCAACGATCGATAGTGTTTCTTGCACCAGTCACGGAAGCCCGATCTCGATAACGTAACGATCCAGAATTTCTATTCTTATTTTGCATCACTCTCCTTTTCTAATTTTAATTAAAAATTTTAAAATATCATTTTACAACCAAACAAACCTAATGAAAAACAATTAAAACTATTTGAACAAAATTTTTAGCTCTTTTTAACTATTCATTTTAACTCTTTCTCAACTAAAATGAAAAAAATATTTTTTAATTATAATTAAAATAACAAAATAACAAAAAATTTAATCTAGTTTAAAATAGTTAGTCCGAGTTTAAATGTTTTGGAAAAGGTGGATAATTTATACTACGATTAAAAGGTGCGTCGCTTCCGGAAAAAGTGTGACGTAATCGAAAAAGGCAACTGGGTAATCGAGTTGCGCACTCGAGCGTATGTGCATATTTTCGCAAGAAAAAGGAAAATCCACGGGATCGCCAGCACGCAACGCCAGACCGCTTTTTTTATTCGCTCATCCCGCCTCGGCGAAAACGAGGAAGCGAATTCCAACGGCGCTATAATCTAACGGTGTTACCTACATCGCGCCTCATTTTGCTTCATTTTAGCGGGGGATGATAATCACACTACTAAGTCTTCCCAGTCAAGTTCGAAGATTCAGCCTTGGTAGTTTCACTTTTAACCTTTTTTTTCACTTTTAACCTTTTCGTCTAAACTTTTAACTCTTCATAATTTTATTTGATTAATTCAATTACTTTTATTGACTAAAAAAAATTGTGTTGGTGGTTTGAAAGGAAATTTAAGAATTTGTTTATGATTATGAGAAACGTGAAAACTGGACTGTTTTCAAATGACGTATATCATCGGCTGAAAATTATGGTCCGAATAATTACATAAATGTAATTTCGCGTAAAGAAAACGAGCGTCAATAATGCAGGAAGTAAAGAAGAAACTCGTTTACAACATTTTTATTTAATTTTTTCTCTTACGCAATCGAAAAATTGTGGACGGCAAAATAAAATAATATCGACTTCTTTATTTGCGGTATCCGTTTGCGAAGTCTACGAATTCCGATTCGCATTCTCCTCGGAGTAAACAAGATGTTGGATTAATTATGTTTTTTTTTCGTCGTTTACTACTCCTCGCAAACAATTGGTTACGCAACGAAACACGTTAATTACCCGCGGGAATCGCAAATTATTTCACGAATCGCAAACGGTTTACTGCGAACACGCGGTTTCTTGTGCGAATTTACGTAATTTCTCATTCGCACTTTCTCTCCAAAACTGAAATTCCCACTTTTTTGATAATTCGTCATTTGCAAACTGTACAATTTGCAATATCCAAAATCCAAGTTTAATTTTCCGGGGTTCATTCCAAGGAAAAGTGAAAATAAAAAATAAAAAAGACAAAAATTGAAAAGAGAAAAAAAGTAAAAAAAGATAGAAGAAAATGATTAATCACTGGGGAATTTTCGCAGCTGATTTATCTAGGAAATAACAGTAAAAATTGGTAGAAGATCGATTAAAAAGTAACTGTTGCATAAAAAAAATTGCAAAAAAAGAAATAGTTGAAAAAAAGAAGTATGCGAGGAAAAGGGAATGTGTGCGAGGAGAAAAGAAAATAAAGTTGATCGGTGGAAGAGAGCGGGGCCTTGGATCAGAAGAGAAAGGAGAGAATAAGCGGGTGAACGATGCACCGTGGCGCGATTGCCGCAACCCGGAAGAAACGGGACGCTCGAGTCGAGTTGTTTGAGCGAGCAGTCGCGCGGGGTGCGCCGATCGCGCGCTCCACTCAGCTCTCGGAGAAAGTAATCACGGCCCACGCCAAGCTTCGAAACTTTATCTTGTAAAACCTCCACTTCCCTCTTCCACAGACACTCTCTCACAACTTCCTTTTTCTTTAATTTTTATCTCTCTTTCCATTCAAAACATTTTTCTTCAATTATAAATTTCTTTGTATACAAATTCCAAATTAAATTCAAAATGATTTTAGTTTTCGTACCTTAATAATAATAATAATAATCGCAAGTTGAAAAAATTAAAAAAAAACTTTTTTTTTATCAAATTCATGCAGAGAAAGGAGTGACTAAGAAATAAAACTAAAAGTCACATCACGAGATCATAAATTAAATTCCATCAACGGAGAATTCTCACTTTTTTTCATTGAAGAAAAAGCAGTTTTTGTCCGGCTACGTTTTTTTAAATGCCATTTTTGGTGAAAGTGCCCGGGCGCCGAAAAAAAAAGTTTCGTATTAGGGCCAACGCCGCTTTCGCTCGGGACTTTAATAAAGTTCAAAGTTTGCCAACCGAGCAGCATGTGGAACCGACACAATTTTTTTTTGTTTCAAAACGGTTTCTAGTTCGTTGTTTTTGTTAACTGTTTTTGCTTCGGTGGGAGAAAAAGTTATGACTTCATTTCAAAGGCGATTTACAATTCGTGAAACATGCGGGGTTTTTGCGCGACTGCTTGATGAGTTGGATTAAAGCGCAGGCAAGTGAAACGACGGAATAAATTCCCCAGACAAGAATTGTGTTCACTTTCAACCGAGCCGTTCGCGCGCCTCTTCTTCCTGGTTAAATTCGAGCTGCTTAAAATCAAATTTCACCAATTAGAATTTTTTTTCTTCATTTCTGACTTATCAATTAAATTAATCTTAATTTAAAAAAAACACACACAATTGAATGGATAATTTGTTTTCCAATTTTAAATTAATTACACATTGTACATTTCCCCAACAAATCCATAGAACTGTATGAAAAATTGTATAGGAAAAAAAAAAGGAAAAAAAAGATTGGAAAAAAGTTGTAAATTGAATCGAGAGAGTTAATTCTCGGATTGATTCAAAGTGAAATGAATATAATCGAGCGATTACGGATAAATTTGTTTCAGGGGATACAGTGGATAGCAAAGTGTGAATCGATAAAAAGAAGGATGAATCGCGTGGCTTGTGTGTACACAATATAAATGAAAGCGGAAACGTCTTCTGCAGCGCCTCAGGAGTATTTACATCGCCTGACAGCTGAATGGCCCGGCGCATAATACCATCGCGAAGATCGCCGCTAAACCATGCCAATCAGTGCATGCACATTTCGCTCACTTTCATCTTTAATATTTAATTGCTCCCCGTGAACCATTTTCAAATTTTACAAACCATCACAATCACCACAAAAAAAAAAAACAAAACAAAACAAATTTTTTGCAAACAAATGTTTTACATTTTTTGTTCTCAAATTACAAGCGTTCTAATTTGTTCACACAGTTATGTTTGCATTTGTACAAGTGCGAATTGCAAATGTGTCTTGGCACGGTGTTATCAATTTATGCAAATATGTATAGTAAATACACAACTGAACATGTACATGAGTTCTTTGAAAAAAAAATTTTTTCGTCATTTTAGAATTTGTGGTTGTGAAAAAATTAAGAACAGTTTTTTTATGAGAAGTTCAAGTTTTTGATGTTTAAGTGAAAAGAAAGAAAAGTGAGTAAAAATTGTGTGTAATTTTTTTTAATCTGATGAATAAGAATTGGGACAGTTTCATAAACGTAAAACGACATGTTCGCAGGTAGACCAGTTTTTCGACCGATAAACTAAATGTGACGCGATAAAGAATATGAAGTGTGACTGTCGGAAGCTAACGTTCTAAGTACAAGTTTATCGCGACCGAGTAATTATTATGTTAATTCCCGCGACAGCGACGATAAAAAAAACGTCGTTGGGGGTTTTTTGAACGTTTCTTGCGAACGTTACCAGAGAGGAAAAAAAAGGTCAGAAGGTTTTGGAGGAACTGGATTAACGCACATGCTTAGCAGGCTGAAATAAGCGAGGCAAGTTTATCGTCGAGGTCTAGGAAGAGTCGGTCGTGTTATCAGAGCTCGGGTCGCCCGATAATGCGAGATCCTCTATTTATAATCTGCATTTCAGCAAGCACCAAATGTCACGTTTTCAACTCCCGCTAAGGTCGTGATCGGTTTTTGCAATTTTCGTTTCATACTTCACCTTGACTGAATCAAAGTCGAGTTTTTTGCTCGGTCAAAAAAGTCTTACCTGCAACAGAAAACGGTTACAAACATGAGTACAGTGTTAATCAACCAGGTTCAATTTGTTATTAGTTCACAACCACAAAAAACATTCTTTATAGAAAGTTGAAAAAATTGTTAAAAAAAAATTTGTTTAGACACTCGTGGGAGTTTGACCATCGGAAGCTCTTGTTCCAGTGACCATAACCTTGACTCAAGCTTCCTTAATTCACGGTTTAAATGAAGCACAAAAAGTGCAATACGATTCTTTTCCCTGCATGGGCTTAGGAACAAATTAGCGCCTGGAAAAGATGAGCTGACGAACGCCTCGCCAAGCCAATTTTACACGTTGGATTGGATTACTTCAATTGGATTTCAGTCGCTTTTATTTTATTATTTTTACACGTCGCGTGTTCAGTTCAAGATTCAATTCAATTTTTGAACTATTTTTAGTCTCAACAAATCCGAAACTTATTAAAAACACTCAAAACACCAAAACCCAAACAAAAAAAAAACAAAAAAACAAAACAAAAATAGAAAAATGAAATTAAAAAAAAACAAGAGGATGAAAATGTGACTGATGAAGTGTTGAGAATGAAACTGCGAATTGTTCTATTTTGGAGCACTGTCGATTAAAACATTGATGGTTAGTTGTATTATTGCGGTAACGATGCGTGCAATGATTGGGACGGGCTTGCCGGAGAAGAGTGCCCTTCCCTGCCATTGTAGCGACGATTTAGAAGCGCACCGAGCCATTGTGCGCGATCGCGCTAATGACAACGGGCCGCACACCAGTTCGGAGTTCATTGAGCTGCGTGCATGCGCGCAAGCCCATATTAATTTACGCTCAAACACACGCGCACGTGAATTGCCACGCGGCATTGACGTATTGCAGCATCAGTAGGCCACTTTGACGCACTCAACCGTCAACAAATTTTCGCCTAGTTAGCTATTTGTTTCTCCTCTAGTTTTTTTCCCCTGTTTATCCATCGCAAAAATTAATTTCTAGCATTTCCAAAAACTTGTCAAACCGATTTCTCACCAAATTTCAAATGGAAATTATATTTACAGGAAAATTTTTAAAAACAAAAAAAAAGTTTTAAGAACAAAATGTCTGAGGTTTTTTTTTGAGTTTGGAAAAAGGGAGTTTGGAGTTGTTTTTCGGTTGGAAAATTTTTTTGAGTTGGTAGAGATAGATGGAGGAAATAGTTGGGAGTTAGTAAGTTGTATTATTGCGCTCACGTGCGCGTTTCGCACTTGCCTGATGAGGCTCGACAAAACACAGACGCATGCGCGAGAGCGCATTAATCGAATGGACATAGCCGGCTCACTTGTTATGCCGCGTGTTTGCTCCTTATGTGCGTTTGCATCGAGGCTAACGCAGTTAAGTAACTTCATCTGCCGTTTCAGAATTCGTCAGCCCCTTGACGCGTGCTCCAGTAGCATCTTTTATTAATTCACTTCTACTTTATTTTTCTTTTCACTTCTTTCTTTTTTTATTCTTCATCCAATTTTATTATTTAATTTTTAATTTTTTTATTTATTCCTCTACTAAATGGTTGTTTATAAATGTTGTTATTACTAAATGTTGTTTATACTCAATTGCAAAAACTGGGATTGCGAAAAAAAAAAAGATTTCAATTCTTTAGGCTGTAAGAACTGAAATTCGGGCTCGTGAAATTGAAATTACCTCAGAACCGGTTTTTTTTGTCTTTATTTTTTTCTTCTCTATGCTGAGAGAATTTGAAGTCATTTCGCACGGGTCTACTTTGTGACCGGCGTGACACGGTTGCCGAGTCACGCGGTAGACAATTATTTCACGATAAAAACTCTAACGATAATAACATTTACAAAATATAATTTTTGCTCGCGATATGAGATTAAACATATTGACTCAGACCCGATAGCAACATCGTCACGGCGTTTGTAATTTCCTATTAAACATTCGTTTCTAAATTTAAACAACAACATTTCAAACATTTCGTCCCAACTTTATTTTCAATTGCAAACGTAAAAAGTCGAGTTTAATTTCATTTCAATTCCATTTAAACAAAATTGTTCCAAATTGAAATGATCTTCATGGTTGGATTGGATTAATTGCAGAACTTGATGTATCATCAATTTTCGTACTTGAGATTCTGAACTGTGTCTGTCTCTCTCGTCGATCGCGTTTTTGTTAGTCGACAACCATTGGTTTGCGATACGACTCACAACTGTGAGAACAGAAATGCAAAAATTGCCTACACAATAATAATAGCAAAGCGAAGCGGGGAAGAGGGGGGGGGGCACCGGGCGGACGTGGGAGGATGCAAATATGAAAAACCTTGAGTCGCGAGTAGGATACGCGCCCGTGCCGGAGCACGTATGCGCAGTAGGCACACGATGGAAATCACAACCTGCGTTACACGTTCAATCAGTGCCGATTAATGCGCCAGTCGCTTTCCTGATAACAAGTCAATGAAAATGATAAGCATCTTTATGAAACTCACGACTTGGAAAAATCTTTTGTTTTCTTCATTACAACTTCTTTTTCATTTTTCACCTTTTTAATAACGTTTTTTTTTTCAGATTGTCTAAAAAGTTTAACAATGTTATTTGAATTATTGAAATAATAAAAATGGGAAATTCAAAATTTTAAGCAGACTTTTTTTCGGGATGGAAGATAGTATGTTTGTTAATTTTTTGTTTCCTAAAATGTGTTTGACGATCAGAAGAAATTAGAAGAGCCTTGAAGAATACTGTTATCTCTGTTTTGCTAAGCGTACAAAAACGCTTATCTGCGAACCTCGAGCGCTTTCGCGCTCCCGTGAAAGAATAAAAAAAATCTCCAATATCTTGTTCCCTGACTATTCGCAGCGGACAAAAAACTCGGTGACGAAATTTTTGGTCTTATTGTTTTGTAGACTTTTTTTTCTTCAGTTTCTGCACCTACCAGTTTAGTTCTCGACGACTATTTCGAGCATGAATTGGTAACTGCTTTTTGGGTTGTAACAATTGCGCGACGTGACACAAATTTTTGCACCTGAAAAGGACGAGTGAGAAATGTGGTTTCATTGTCACGCATGAATACAAGCAGATCCAAGTGCTCTGCGTGTCTGACTAATAAGTCGCCGTATCTCCTTCGGAATTGCTCGTTTCACGAACACTCTTTTTTTTCCATCAAAAAAACTCCACTATTCGTTCGATCTTCGCGAAAAGTTGTTAAACCTCCTGCCTATCAATTCTCGATGAGAATTTTGTTTGTTTTTTTTTTTCATTAATTTTTTTACGATACTTTGTCGTAAGAAACTTTAGGTGCTATTGCGATAAGATTTTTCGGGCGTTAGTCGGTTTGTGTTTTTTTTATTGCCATGAATAATGGAGGTTTGTTTGATTTGACGTGTTTTTTTTCAGATGTAAAATCGACTGCTAATTGGAAATTTGCAACCTTGGTCGCCAAAGTTAGACCGTCTCGAATTTTAGCATTTCATTGTTGGCAAAACGAGATAATAGACCAGCCAGGTCCATTGACTAGGTAATTTTTCGTTCACAAAAACGTAAGCGGAAGAACTGTTATTTTTTTTTTCATTTCAAATGTGCTCGCCTAATGGCCACATTAGTGCAAGATGTCATTTGATTTTTGTTGACAGTAACACATTTTTCAAACTTTGCTGATTCGTTCTCTTCAGACTTTCAAAACAAAAAGTTGTACATTTGTTTCTCTTTCTTTTGAAGCTTCGATAAAAGTTTTTCGGGGTTCAACCTGAATAGAGGTTTAACGGTAGTTGGCAAATTTGCAAGATAAAAAATTTTTTGTCCTTTGAATTTTTGGAACATTGTTGTGTGCCATCTGTTGAAAAGGTCCGCGAATTATGCTGGTCCTAGTTATCAACTTCCTAAATCTAACCTTCGAATTTTGACCCAACGTTGACAACAATTCCCGGGCGAAAGCGATTCTCCCACTCAATTAAAATTAATCCTCTTTGAAATAATTTTTTCAAAATAATTAATTACAAGTCGCTAACTGATAAACAATTTTTAAAAACGTTAATGTATCTCTTCCATTAGTGGCAGTTCAGGAAATGTCAGATAAAACAAAAAAACATAGCGGAAAAGTGTCGATAGAAAGTGCACACAATTTTCGGTGAACGTTTCCCCCGTTGAATTGGACCAGGTTTCAGAATAGAAAAGTACAAAAAAAGAGACCATGAAAAACACAAATTCTAATACGCACTTTCGAATTCCAACTTGATAAGTAGGTTTTGGGAACACTTTTTGGGGATTTTCATTCACAAACTTGTACAGTCAATTACAATTCAGAAATTCGAGTGACTGTAGAAACTCAAAACAACCCAGAAAAACAAACAGTCATTCAGTGTTTCCAATCATTTACTTTACAACTTTGTCCATTTTCACAACTGTACTTTTTTTACAACAACATTTTTATATTCAGCAGAACTTCGAACTTTGACTTCAAACCGAACTATCGTCTTTTATCAACCATCCTAATTATCTGATAACTAACTAGTTACAATCTACTTTTTATCAACCCTCAAATTTTCAGGTACTAAAGACACCAGCAATTCGAGTCCTACTAGAGATCCTAGGCCCAAAATATTTTTTTAGTAGCAAAGTGGTTTTAATTTTTGCAAAAGGGAAGATTTCCAAAGATAACATTGATAGAACGAGAATTCCAAAAAATTCTTTCCGACTTAGAAAGTGATTTGAATTTTGAAAAATTGGGTTAACGAAGACCCAAAAAAGTTTGTCAAAAAAGTACCATTCATATAAACATGGTGTTGTCTCCAGAGGTGTTGGTACTGTGTCCATCTGGAGCTCGTGCTATCCTCGTGTATGGAAGGCAGGGGTGCATGGTGAACCTGGTGGGCGTGTGACGTGGGTGGTTGTTGATGCGGGGGTTGTTGGGGTTGCTGCTGTAGCTGATGGGCAGGCGCGACAACGATGTGTGGGTGGGGCGGGGGCGCACCGCCTTGCTGATGCTGCGGTTGCGGCTGTTGGGGGTGGTGCAGAACCACAGGTACCGGGGGCGGCGCCAACTGTTGGTACTCCATCGCGCAACTCATAAACCGCCTAATCTCGCATCAGACAACGCGCCAACACCAAAAGAACCAACAAACCAAAACTTAAATCCAAAAAACAAACTCGATCAAAGCACAGTTTTGTACAATTGCCAAGTGTCACTCTGTCACTGTCACGACTCCTTGAGTCGCGGCATCACTTTTGCGCGTGGTACCAGATCGGGTACCATCCGCCCCGGGGCTTCAAGGACGTGCGAAAATGTGTACAACAAGTAAGAACCAGCGCTGACAACTCGCGGACCTCACTCGGACTGTTCCACTGAGTGTCTCGCACGCGCGACGTCCGCTACGGCACTACGATTCCGCTCGCGAGCGCAATCCTCGCGGCTCTAAACTAACCCGCTCTCGCGCTGCTTCGCCCCACTTGGCGGCCCCCTCCACGGCTCTGATCCTCCTCTCCTACTTCCAGCGACTGTCCGCGTACCCATCATAATCATTAATATCAACTTGGTTCCCTGCACTCGTTCTACCGTGCGCAATAGATGTCCACACAATGGGGGTGTGTTTCTTCCAAGACGATTTCGACCTGCCAAGCCTCCGATGCTTTTGACGTCTTTGCCTGATAACGTGGTCTACATTCCTCGCGTATCCCAGCCGAGCATTTTCTTTCGAGGCTTCGGCTCTGTTTCTTGACATTTACATTGAACACTGTGATTCACTTGAAATAGTCAATCATCTCATGTTCAATAGGAATTTCATATTAAAATTTGATATTAAAACTTTGATGTTAAAACTTTGTTTTTCCTTCGCCAGTTTCAATCCATAACCTTTTTTTGGTGTTTTTTCAGGTTTTTTATTAGCCACTTTTTGCAGTTGACTATTTTAGTTGGAGTTTTTTTTTCTTTTTTGCAGACTATTGGATTGACTAGAAGTAATCAATCAAATTTCCAATATGGAAATTTCAACGGAATGAAACAAAACAGGTGTTTTTACTCGCGATTAGGAAACGTTTTTCCAAAGTCTTTGTCTTTTGAATGTTTTTTTGGACGTTTACAGTGAATTTTTTCTACTGTAAGAAACTTAAGTTTAACTTAATTAAGTAAACTTACTGTATTAAAACAGACAAAAAGGTTGAATGAAAAAAGTCGCTATTTTTATCTCATTTCGTAACGTCGTTGATAAGCGGTTGTTTGAAATCTGCTAATACAATACAGCGAATCGTGGAGTGTAGGTGAAGTTGGCAGTTTGTTAAAACGACTCGTCAGTTGGCTTCTAGTTAACAATCGTTCGCAAACGGTGACTCGGCCCAATCATCCGATAAGTTCAATGTCTCGTTTGGTTTTCTAACGTTGTTCACAATAGTTTGTGATCAAGTAATGGATAATCGTAATCATAAATGCACTTCATCAGTCGCGGCCGATCTGTCAAACTGCTCGGCGCAATTGCAGGTGATTAATTTAATGCGATGCCGGGGACGTGTTGTCGTTTTGCTCCGGGGAGAAAGTTTCGGCCGCAGAATTATGGCCGCGGATATTTTTAAGTAATTATGTCACGATATAACTTATTGCCGATAGATGGAAAATCGTACCTCGCGGCGATGACGGTTTGTTTCCAATCGGTCATAAGTCATGGCATTTCATTTTTCCTCGTCGCATATTTTCCATATTTCTTTTTATTGTGAAAAATGATGGAAGATTTTTTGACTCTTTTCCTTGAAATTTTCGGTTGAGAGCTAAGGATTTGAGAGTTTAGTGAACTTTAATTTAGGCATGGTGTTTTGAGATCAGGTTTTTATCACCGTTTCGATATCTGGGAAACAATTTATAAATAATCTAATCTTGCAAACGCTCGTTCTTGATATGATTCCGAATGTGAGTTCAATCTCAAAATGTGAATTTAAATAAAAAACAGTTCTTGAAAGAAATTAATAAACAAATTAATTCTTTTTGATTTTGTGATAATAAAAAACTGGAAAATATTAGTTTTTCTTTGGTTTTTGTTTTTAACTCACTTTTGACTCGGGATGAAAAGAGAGTTAAAATTTGTGCACGTTACGGTAGCAAAAAAAAAGTAGTAGTACAAAATTTTATAACTTTTTTTTCCGTCCCGATGATATGTTATAATAGACAACGTTGTATTATGTTTCGGTCGCTGTCGTGCGCAAGATTTCCGCGTTCTCGCGGTGACTAGAGCGAGAGCAAAATACAGGAAATGATCGTAGCAGCTGTCGTACATGCACACGCCAATTCGGCCAATTCTCCAATAAAAAATTCAAATTAACGTGCTCACGAAATCCTTTTATCTTCGCAAAATCAACATTCACATTTGTTTACTGCAATGACAATTTTATTTTCATAATAAAAAAAACCTTCGCAATAAAAAAGACGCAATAAAAACGGCGAATCCAAAAATCAAATAAATTCAACTTTTGCAACAGACAATTAACTTTTCATTCCAAATTTAATCACCGTCAACTTACGTAATCCTTTAATAACCGAAAAGTCATGCGATTCGAAATTTTTCTCCGCATTTTTCGGGTCCGAATTTTTCTATTTTCCGATCTCGCTGAAGCCGAACAATTGAATCGTAATTCACAGTCAATTAGGAGAGTTTGAACGATAATGTAACATCGTTCGGGCGCGAATGTATAATCGGAGCAAGTTCGAAAAATGCCAGTGCAAAATTCACTTTCACGACAAAGAGCCGGGGCCTTATTTGATCCGATCGGCGATCGGTAGCGGTGCACTTTCACTTGCGTAACATCGTTCACGGGACCGCGCGACGTCGCGTCCTTTGAGTTGTTCGCGCGTTTTGTTTTCCGACGCACAAACAGGTGTTTGTTATAATCGGCCATTGCCGATTTTTCGCACTCTCCTTTCGAACACTTTCGTTTTCGTCCAAAATTTCGTCCACTTTCTAAATATTGGCCTGTGCCACATTCGATTCACTCGAACTCGCCCCCGATCTTATTCTAAATTTGACCTACTAATGGATATTATGATGAGTTTTTTTTCCCCGAAACCTCCTCTTCTTCATTCTTTTTTTTTTCGTGTTTGTCACAAAGAACTATGTCGTCGTCCGCCAATTTGAAATCGGTTCGATCGTTTTGTGGATTATGATAATTTTATTCACCGGGAAAATTCTTTACAATTTTGTCGATCGGAATGTTTTTTTACATTTTACTGTTAAATCGTACTGACAAAGGCGAACTTTCTCTTGGAGAACGAATAAAAAAATTGGATTTTTCGGAAAAGTTATTAAAATTATATTTACAGGATGAAATTGAAAATGAAGTTGGTTCGTGGTCATTGTTTCGAAGCCGACGAAACGTGGAGAAAAAAGGTTCGGATATTTTCATCAGATAGGACTTTGAGTTAGGAACTAAATCAAAACACAATCAAGATCTCGACAATTCATAACTCGTCGGTTGTTTCACGATTCTGGATGGCATTTGACTTCGTTTTCCGTCTCTTTTCGGCGCTGCCCCATTCACGTTCGGTCAATCCCAAGATCGCGATTTCGTACACCAAATTTAAAACCGAAATAATTGTCAAGATCGGCGATAAGAAGCGGAAAGAAAATATCACAGTCGTATTTATTGGACTTTTTTCACGGAATTCACAACCGAGAGAAAAAACATTTGCATTTGAAAATGACTCCCAATGTTTAATTCATCAATGCAACTTAATTTTTTTTTTCTCTTAAGGAAAATTTCCAAATTTTCCAAAAGTTGTCCTCTTTTTGATTTTGCAATCCTCATTGAATGAATCTAAAAAAAAAACAAACAAAACAAAAATTTTACTGGCCCACATGTGAATTTAATCTTGTCGGCATCTCTTTTTTTTTTAAAGGTACACGTTTTTTTATAACCCCTGAAGAATACTCCATTTCCTCGTGGGTTTGGAACTGTTTTCGTACCGTTTTGTTCGGCGTAGAGAAAGAGAAAATTCGAGCGCAATCGAGACGGAAACAATCCTGAATCACCGAAACCGGTCTGAGTGGCTGTGGCGGCGAACGCGGAAACCAACGCGAACCAAGTTTCGTTTCTCTCGCGTCGCCCTCTGTCATTTAGCGCAGCTCAGTTCGCCTAGCGTCTTTCCGCATTTTTTGCCGCGCGTCTGCCGTGATGCTGACTTTTACGTAATTTGCATGAACACGACGCGCGAAAAAGCGCACTAAACACCACTATTCTTCTTCTTCCCTTTTTTTTTGTTCATCAAACCTCTCTTCCACCATTACCTAATCCAGCCGAAATAATGAGCGTGTTTTGTCTTTTTTTTTCGCCACTTCCATCAGAGGAGAATTCATGTTCGCTTAGCTTTTATAAATTGAGGTGTCGATAAACTTTTTGTTGCCTGACAGCTATGAGAAATAGCCAGACGAAAAAAGTGTTTTTCAACAAAAAAATCCGCTTATTGTTTATTTACTTCTCAGTTTGAATCATCGATTTTTCGGTTTCTTCTTCAAAAGTTGATCGGTGGAAAATGAATTGTCGTTTTTATTTTACAACAGAAAAATTGTTTTGTTTTGCAAAGCTGAATGTTTCATTCGACTTTTTGTGTCGGTGAGAAATCACAATTCACGGACGATAAAATTAATTCAATGAAAATACGCGCGATTACTTTCTCCGCCCAACCCAATATTAAAGATAATAATACACGAAGTAGGAACGTCTTCCGCGTGTTCGCGGGAGTCGAACCAACAAAACGGGATCCATAAATCTTTGCCTTTAACCTTTCCAAAGTGGAGTCGGGACGATAAGGCTTTTTGCTCGCGGCAAAAGGTTACGGCTGCGAGGGACTATCGTTTGGTGCCAACCTGTTGAATATGCCATGCGTTCGAAATTCGACGTGCAACCGCGCGACGCCTTTACATTTCAATCTGCACGCCCTCCAAAAGTTTGATCGACACTCGAGCCGTAGAAAGTTTTTTTTATGTATCATCGCTTAATTCCCTTGTAAATCATCTGGTTTCGGATGAAAGTGTGAAATCCCCATGAGAGGGTCTCTTGTTTTACACGATCTGCTTTTATCTCTCTTTTTGCATCGATTTTTGTATCAAAAATAAATTAATTTTGTTCGAACAATTTTGTTCTTTTCAAGTTTATGTTTTTTGGAGCAACCAAAAAAAATTTTTTAATAATAACAATTAATTTAGTAACAAATTTTGGTTATTTAATTAAGTAATTGAGTTCATAATGGTTGATAAATGTGTCGAGATTAAATACACAATTCAAACACAAAATCATGGAAATATTTTTTTTTTCAAAATATAATGTAGTGACGAATTGACTTTGATCTTGAAAAAAAAAGACCATCGGAAATAAATGATCACTTATTAGGTTACACTTTTGTTACTTTCATGATGGCCGTGGGCTACTTCCAAATCCACCGATTAAAGGAATTCGAACTTTCTTTCATAGAAAACTCAACAGGTGGGACGAACCCCAAAACTCTACTAATAAAAAGGTCCACTTTTATTTTCTCGTTTTTTACCCCTTCCAAAATGGAAAAAAAAGTTAAAAAAATTGTTAATGCGAATGTTGTGTGTTGCGAATCTTACGAAATACTTTCGTCGCGCCAGGCGAAATTTCTCTTTCATCGGCCAAAATGCCTGCCTCAATTTAAATTACATCAATCGCCATTAAATTGAGATATTTATTTTTGCATGCAACAATACAATTAGAAAGTGAGTGCGCACTCAACATTTTTGGGCGAAAAAGGCCGACCAGGGCCAAGGAGAAACAAGTTGGAAATTTCTTCTCCTGGGACGAATTTGCGCTGGCGAAAATAAGTGAACGGCGAGGGGCAAGAAAAAAGGCGAGATTTCGTAAGTCCGATCACGCATTCGACGTGGACACGCATCAACCTGAAAGTAAAATTGTCTGATGCTGCTTGATTCGTATTATTTATTTGCTACGAAAATTACGCATGTTCGTACGTTTTATGAACCTTTTAATGGCCTCATTTGATGTCAGTAATGGGCAGCGTCATAAAATTTGCCAGCAATGAACGCGTCCTTAAATTCACCCAGCTTTTGAATTTGAAATCCAACATTTCTGCCAATTTTCAAAACGAATCAAATTTTCATCGAATAATCAGTTTCACAATATGTTTTTTCGAATTTTTTTCGAATTTTGGATCTTCCACAAGTTTTTGTTGGGCTTTTGTTTTTGTCATTTTCACTTTGGAAATTGAAAATTTGTTTTGAGCCTCTAATTTGTTGTCGAAAAAAAAAAGGTTTAGTATGTTCTTCAGGAGAGATCGACCTGATTTCTCTAAATTTTGACTAATCAATAAAAAAGGTACCAAAAGTAGTTTTGGAATTCCCATTTATCATCGACGGGTTTGGTTGGGGAAAAAATGTGTTCCACGGCGTGAAATATCGCGAATTTTCAACGAATCCGATTCAGGAACGAGACGAATCGTCGAATCTCAAATTTAAAGTTTGGATTAAAATAATATAAAAAAAAGTTGAAAAATGAAGCGAAGAGAAAAGGCCCAGGGGAGAGCGCCGGGCCATTTCACTGGGCGGAGAGAAAGTCGCCGAAAGTGGTTCCTCGCGGTCCTACAAGAGTCAGCGGGCCTGAACTGTGACAACTCGACCATGCATGCTGCTTTATTTCCAAACCAATCGTGCCAAATTAATTTCATTCTTTTTTATTCTTTTCATTGCCTTTTCCACTTCGAAGAAACAGTTCACTTTTTTCATTTTCCAGGTGCCTTTTTTCAAATTCTTACTTTCCAATCAGCCCAAAAAAAAAAGAAATAAAAATTTAATTTGCATGTCAGATTGTTTCCCGAAATTCCAGCTTTTTAGACTTGAAATAACAATATTTTTATGTCACTTTTATCGTTTTCCAATTCCAACCTCTATAAAACTGCTTAAAATTGTTTATTCGTTTCGATTCTGCCACATTGAGATCGGCGAATCACGAAATCGTGCCGATTTTTCGTGAGAAATGTTTCAGATTTTTCCGCAAAAAAATGGCAAAAAAATCACACACGATCATCATCGCGACCGTGTAATTATCATCGAACGGTACAAATCATGCACTCGGACTGTTAAGTAAGCGTGATTTATTTGTGTACAATAAAAGTCACGCGGGGAACTTTCCAGTGAAAGTGTGCGCCCGGTTAGTTAGTTTTTTTGCGAAAAAAAAATTGCCTCCGTCCGTATTAATATAGAAATATTTATCGGTCCATAAAATTAAACAAATGAGCTCGTTTCATATTTCACGTACCGCCGACTCGGCTGAAAATGGCAACTTTATTGGTTTGCAATTCGTTGCTGAAAAAGGGACGTAGTTATGACGTCGAAAGGAGCTCGTCCAAGATGTTCGCCAACTCGCAACATCTGTCAGTCATGTGCCAGCGTCTGTTCGTGTTTATGTCCCATTTTACAACTTAAAACACAATTGATTTAATTACTTCTTAGTTAACAACATTTTTCGCGAAACACAATTTTTCACTGAACTTTATTCTCGACAATTTGCTCATGCAAATGTGATTAAAATCGTTTCCCATGAAATGATAAAGGAATAAAGTGAAAAAGGTAAAAAAAAAGGTACGAACCCTATTTTAAGGCTGTGTGTACAAAATAATCATAACGGCAATTGTCTGAACTTGATGGTTATTTGCAACGATCACTTTCACGAGCAGCTGAATCGAGCTGCGATTCGGGCATAAGAAAGGCCGGTCGCGGATGGCTAAACCTATAGAAAAGCGTGAGCGTAATTTTAGCCGCGAACGTGGGCATGTTTGTTTACCTACACATCAGAATCAGGTGTCTTTTCTAGGAAAGTGGTCGCGAAATGTGCCGCGGCAAAATCGGCGCTGCGTTTTTAACGAGACGCCACACGTGTCAACGACAGACAAGCTGTACAAACAACGCAGTGTATACGCCGTATTAATAACGCCCAACCCGCTCGCAAATATCGCCTTTTTTCATCGCCATTTTAATGATCACGTCACGAACACGCACGTGCATTCCATCAACAAAATCCAACTCTGCTTTGATCACAATTTTCTTCGTCCATCATTTTTTTCCCACATTTTCATACAATAATTATATTTTTAAACTTTTTCAAACTAACACTAAAAAAATAACAACAAAAGTTTACAATAGTTTTTAATTAAAATTCTTTAATCTTTAGTTGATTTTGAAGTTCATAAAACACTTAAAACTTGGATTTTGATTTTTCGCTTGACCATGATTGAATTGAGAGTGAATTTTTCGCAGGTTTGAAAATTTTTTATCAGATTTATTTTGTTTGAAGAAAAAAAGATGTTTGTTTGGGAAAGATGACGAAGGAGGAAATCCCAATGAGCAATTTTCCGATCATAAAGAAGCGAATCACGGCGAAACGCAGACGATAAAATGTAATAACGAGGGGCTATCTATCGAGGCAAAAGTTGATTAATGGCGCGGCGCTCACTTTCGTTCTCGAGCAGCCGCTAATGTTATCGCGAAAACAACTTTACTTTGAAATTGTCGTCGTAATTGTCGTCATTACGGCCCTTGTTTTATCTACAACATTACAGGTTATCGATAACGACACACAAAAATGGCATAAACTAGTTCAACTTCGCTCAAAAGTACAATTATACTTTTTCCATGAAACCTACAAAATTTTTCCTTATCAACAAAAAAAAACAATCATTAGTTACAATAATCGCGTCGAAAATGCAACTATTTTTACACTATTCACGACTTTTTTTTACTATGAATTCAAATTTTCTAGTTGAATTAATGATTTTTGTTGCAAAAAAAGAAACCGACGAGCAAAGTTAAAAAACGAATTTCGATTAAAACGATAAATTAATCATACAAATTGAAGCTACGATCCACACGCTAACGGGACAAAGTACAAATTAGCAGAATCACATTTGCTAATGCATAATCAATTGAAAATAATAGAGTGCTTAGAAAAAAAAATCTTTTTTGTTCGATCGCTGCTGCAGTTTGTGAATCAAGACTGGAATTAATGCAGTGACTGTAATCTCAGTATAATAATCTACATAGCGCGTATTAATACCCAAGTAACGTGAGCGACGAAGATATGACGGGACGTGACGTCACAAGGACGATCTATTATTTCTTTGATCGTTTCGCTTGTTTTCCTCCTCCTCTTTCGTTGCGTTTTTATAGATCCGTGACGAAAAAAAAAAAAAAGATCGGAATAAGAAAATAATGTAACCGCAGATGCATCAGTTTGTCATCGCTCCACCTAGACCAACGACGCAATGTTCTCGCTGATCCCGCGCGCTGTCCAGCCTTTTATTAATGAGCTCATTTATCACGTTAAAATATACGCGACGGTACTTTAACTTACCAAATGCTTTTTACGATTTTTTTTCACAGTTCGTATTGTAATTATGATTTTTCTGGAAAGACACACATTTTTTTCCTTTTTTTTATTCTTGCTAAAAGTTGAAAAGGTCAACTTTTTAAATTTGGTAAAAAGGGACATTAATTTAAGAAATGACTTTTGTACTATTTTTATTATTATTTGTATTATTTTGTTTATATTATTTTCGTAGTGGTTTTTTGAAAATTGTTGAATCTTTTTTATCGCTAAACATGCGACTAATCTAGAAAACTAAGGTTGAGTCTAAATCGATCACCCATATCGAATTGGGTGCTAAAATATAGGCGAGGAAAAAAAAAGAAGAAATCAATAAGTTGGGAAACCATTGAAACTCGCAAATCCGTGCACGGGTTATCGTTATCCCTCTCCACACAAGGCGTCACACATCGCAATTGAAATCGGTTAATGCAATCGACCAATCAGGAAACGTACAGAGAAAACCAAAACAAAAGCGCGTCTTGTTGCCCCCAGGTTGATAATTGCGTTGATAAATGAGCTTATCAAAATGGAGGAACAAAAAATCAGACGAGACGAATTTGGTCGCGTGATTTATAGGAATGCTAGATTGTTTCTCGACGCTATTTTTTTTTCACTCGTATTAACAAAAACAACTGATAAAGATAATTGAAATCGACGAATTGCGATGGATTTCCAGTCAAGGACTGCGGACTGTTGATAGGATTTTGTATATTTCGCGACATAAAAAAAAGAACTGAAATATGTTTGAACTTTGCGCTTATGTTTTGTGAGCGAAACTCAAACCAACTGGACGTCATAAGGTCCGTGGAAAGTTGTAAAATAAAAAAGGGATTTTGGAGTTGTTAGATTTTGTGCACATTGTGAAAATTGTAAAATTTAAAGAAATCCAAATTTAAGTTGAAAATGAACAAATGAAAAGTTTCGAACAATTGTTGTCCAGTAACAAAAAAAAATTTTGTGCACAAAATTCAAATTCAGAGGAAAAAATTATGAGCAGTGCGCGCTGCGCCTGTGAGGGGTTGAAAAAAGTCTAAAAAAGTAGGAACTTCGTCAATGACGACTTACCCTTGAGAGAGGATGTTATCATGGGGTCACCTGAAAATGATACAGTTACAATATTTTGTCAACGTCAAGCATGATTTTGTGTCTACGTTTATTCACCAACTAATCAGTGCAAATTACTCAAATTCTCTCCTGTAAAACCTAGAATGCTTATTTTCTTTCTTCTAAAACTTCTGCTTACTAACAATTAATCAACAAAAAACTTTTAACCAAAAAAAAAAAAGTTCCAAGAGTTTTATTAAAGTTCATCTTTCAATGACCTAAATTAATTCAAATCTCGAATCGACATTTCAGTTTGAAAAAGGTCCAACCTTATTTTTTGCGACCAGTTTTTTTTTTTGAATTGTAATAACCTTCTTCACAGATAGGATATGATAAAATCGCGTCCGTGAGACGTATGGTATCGCAGTACATAGCAGGCACCGGGAATTATTCTATTGTCAACGAAAATCATCAATCAAAATTATCTGTAGAGGAAACGCGGCGACGTAAAAATTTAGAACATCGAATCTGGTTTGACTCGAACGGTAAAATCTTCCTACATGGAAAGTTCGGGTCGCGCTTAATAATTCAAGTGCGCGTACGAGTATATCTTCCCTCGGACACACTGTTCACAGCCTCGAGATGTTCATGAATCAACACTTTCCTTGCCGTCATATTCACACGAGAATGCCTCGGCTACTTTGCGCCTGATATTTTTCACTATGTTTTGTATTGTCACTATTCATAAAATAGCGTTACTAAGTGTAAATCAACTTCATCCTTCCACTCAAATTATCTTTAATCATCATTTTTTCAAACAAATTTATTTCATTCACAAATTTCATTTAATTCTAAAATTAAATGTTCTAATTTGAATTTTATAGTCAGTCGATTTATTTTGTTTTCAATTTTGTTAATTGTTACGTTTGTTGTTAAATTTAGATTTTTTATTTGTGTGTTTTTAATGTTTAGTGATGGATAATGGGAATTGAGTGATTAAAATAAAAGTGTATACAATTGAAGCATGTTCACAGTTGGATCAAAATGTTTCGTGTGGGCAGGAGATGGGCCGAGCCCGCGGGTCAGAGATCATTGCAGCGTACAGGAACAACGGAAAATGTTTCCTCCGTGAGATACTGTATCGCGACTCGTGCATTATGCACAAGTGGGAGGACGTATTTTGGTCAGCAAAGCTCTGCGAGCAAAAACCCCATCACCCATCCTTTCCTCCCTTCGATATTTCAAAAAAAAAATTTGTTCAAAAATTAAACAAACATTAAATTCAATTCAAAAATTTTGGATTCCAAACTTTGAATCCAACCTTGGAAAAAATTTTGAACAAAAGTCAAAGAAATTGTTCGTTCAAGAAATTTGAAAAAATGTTAATGAACAATTTTTTTAGTTCTAACTTGTTAAACATGAGTTGTAGTTGACTATTGAACACTTCCGGAAGGAGCGATTCACAATACAAAGTCACTAATATTATCATTGATCTCTCCCATGATTATACGAGTAATTTCAAAGGCGGTGCAGCTCGTCTAACCGGCGTCTCATCGGGCGAGCGCGTGGCATCGCCGTTACGCCGTGCCAAACAGGATATCGCGAGTAAACAACACTAACTTATAGTACGGTTTTCTGAAAAAAAAAAAAAAAAAAAAAAAATGACGATCCGATACAAAATGTTCTGTCTTGTCTTAGACGACCTTCGCCGCGTCTTACCCACGACTAACTGTCTCTTTCGTTTAACTGTGTCAATTGCAAAATGCAAAGTGCTTTCAATTCTCATCCAATTGAACGATGTCGAATACAAAACACTGTTTGTTCATTTTTTTTCCACATAAACAATTGTTTGAATGTCAAAATTTTTGCAACACGAGGAAATTGAAGTTAAACAAAAATAATCTCAACACAAAAAACAATAAAATAAGATTTGCAATGACAGAAAAGTAATTAATTTTGTGATAGTTTGCGATAACTTTTGAATACTATTGAAAAGTTGATGAAAACAAAGAACCGATCTTTGTAGTTGAGAATCCGTTATCTGGCATCGCGGCTCGGATTTCTCTCCGGGCGTCAAATCCTTCGTGCTAATTCGTGCCCTTGCGAGGCAGCAGGGAACTCTCACTTTGGCCTCCTTCCGAGGGTTCGAAAATTTTTACAGCTATCGACGTTGCTCTTTCATTCCACTTTCCTACGACCATTTTCTTGACTTTGTGCGTTACAAGCGTGTCAAGGCCGGTAGAAAAAGGGCGCCTCGATACACTTTCTTTACGATTCATCGAGCATTCATCCGACACCAGACGATCTGACCCATATCGCGCGCAAACTCCTTAATCGCGGGCCTTGCCGATCCCAAACATTTTTCTCTCTCTTTTTCTTCTTCCATTTCTTCCATTCCAGATTTGTTTTTTTATTTAGAATGTTATTTAAAATGGTTTAATTAGTCAAATTAGTTTTGTGGAATTTCAAAAGATCATTTGTGATGATGTTATTTCGATTTTCGTTTTACTTATTTGGTCAAGTTAAGTAAAAGTAGAAGATACATTAAATATTAGGTTTATGACCTAGAGTGATTTATCTGAAGAAACACAACTTATGAGTCATAATCATTCATAACTCAAACTCTTTCAACCTGACATGAAACTAATTTGAAGTCAAACAACCGAAGACACGTGTTTCGAATAATGCAACTATTAAAACGTGTAAACCGCAACCAATAAATAATCTTCGTTTGAAATTTCATCACTCAGTACTCAAACGAGGCAACTAGTTAATTCTTACTCCACATTTTTAACATTAAATTAAAAAAAAAAACAAACAATTCAAAAACAACCAACCCAACCCAAAATCTCCAACTAAATTTAAAACAACCCATTTCAACTTAGGAAACTCAAAACAAAAATTATTTTTGATTGGATAGACACTGCTTCCAAAGCGGATGTGCAAAATTAAAAAGAGAGAGAAAAAAAACAAGAATCCGAGAGTTGATTCGCGGCGATAAAAATCGTGCGCAAAAAAGTAGGACAATAAAGAGGTCAGACACGTAAAGTACGAATGGGCTTTGTCGCGTCGCTTCCTGTAGGTACGAGTGCTTAGAGGAGATAAACGGCAGCCACCCGTGTCTTATCCTGAAACGTTGTATTATCCTCGGCAGCGAGATGGAACGGCAGTCGCGGTGTCCTTGAATCTAATACACGCGCATAAAATCATCCTTGTCAGGCCTAGGTGGATGCAACGCAAAACGTGCCACTCTCGACGCGACCAGTTTGCCACACTTATTTTTAGAACCCACACTTTTTCTCCCCCTCTTTCTCTCCAACCTTTCCTCATTACTTCATTATAGTCACGTTCACAAATAAGCGCTCGCTCGTCAGCGACATTTATCAGTGTCCAATTTGTATCTTTCGCTTATCGATGACTTTTTCGCCACAAAGTGCAATCCGATGAAATAAATTTCAGGAAAAAAAAATGTCCTTGTTTTGAGTTTAGTAGACAGTTAACTTTTTTTTTATGAGTGAGAAAAAAGGAGTTAAAAACGAGCGAATAAACAATGTATCGAAGTTGAATGTGGATTGGAGGAGGAAGATAATAAATCGTGGACGTGGTGAGATGCAGCGTGCATTTATGCGATTGGTTCGCGAAATTCTGGAGCGATACACTCTATCGATTTGAAATATGATTAAACAGGCCATAAAAGTGAACTGCAAGATTGAGCCCGATTAAAGAAGATTTTCGTGTCGCGACGGACACCGTGTAATGGACGTTGCTGTTTACGCCGAGGTTCTCTTAAATCCTGTCCTTCGAACGTCGCGAAATATGATAAACGGCTTTGTGCTCTGCATTTCAAATGGTACGAAATCTCATTTTTTCAAACGACCCTATAACTTTAGTAGAAATGATGGAAAACTTTTCAAAAAACCAAACAATTCTAAAACTCAAGTCTAAAAATTCCAAAATTAAGTCTAAAAGTTCAAAAATCGCGTCTAAAAAAGTAATCTAATTTTGAAATTCAATTAAAAAGATGGAGGTTTAATTTTTGATTGTTTCAGATGAATGAAACAAGGTGGAAGTTAGTAATTGAAATTACATCAAGTTGATTGGATGAAAAATGCGAAACTTTGGTTCGAGTTAAGAAGAAGTTTTGCGTCAAGGGGATTCGGAAAAACGCGATTCTCCAGGGCGCAGAAGAGCGACGGACTAAATATATCATTATCGTGGTCATCATTATGGATTGGATTAGATTTACCAGTCGATGGTAATCGTCGTTAAGTAGCACGAGCCATCTCTCGAATGGCATCGCGTGACTGTCCGGGCTCGTAATTCCTTTACGTGCGGAGAGTTTCGTTTCTGCGGATATTAAAGCACGCAAAATATCCCAACGAGTGACCAATTGACGGACGTCGTTATGCCGTCTTTTTTACTTTGTTTTGTTTTTTTTTCTCGTTTCATTTCTACTCGTTTTTTGAATAGCGCAAAAAATCAATGCGCAACTGCTCTATCATTTGTGAAACCAAAAGCTGTATAATTTTGTTAACACAATAACCTAAACGTATTATTGCCCGGGATTCCAAACTTGCCACTTAATTTGCAGAGGTCATAAAAAAATTGGTCCAACAATTTGGATACAAAAACACTTTCAAGTCTAATCTCTGGTTTCAAATTGGGTTGGTCGAAAAAAATTCCCTAATTAGCAAAACCATTTCTTCTTGCAACATTCCAAAAGTTGCTAATTTTAGATTCCAATGATTTGAAGATATTTTCACAAGTTTTCTGCGTTTGATAAAATTGAAGGAAAACTGAAGTGTCTATTCACTGTTATTAATCACGAAAAAAAAAATGTTGTCAAATCGATCCAATCTGTTTGTTTGCATCCGGTACAGTAATTTTCTCTCCCACGTATGAAATTCTGTCAGGGACGGTTAATGGAAACTGATTACCAGACAAAGAGATTGGTCGTCGGGGAGGAAAAAATAACTTGGTCGTGTAATAATATAATGTCGTGTAATAATATAATACAAATAAACACATCGTTCATAATCGTTGCTCGAGCAAATTAAAATGTCATTTTTAAATTGAGAAACAAGTGGAACAAAAATGAATGCCATTTTGAATTCACGTTTGAGGATTGGAAAAGTTGGATGACGCACCGACAAGATGTCCGCTAAAAGTGGACAACAAGTTTGATCCGGTCGATAACGCGACAACAAAAGTACCTGGAAGTCCATAGAGGTATGAACCTCTTCGCGTGACGGCGCTCTGCGCACGCGAGGGGTGGTGATAAAGCTGCTGTTGGTGCAGGGGTGGCGCCTGGCCAGCCTGCAATTGGATCTGGTGCTGCTGAGAGGACGGGAAATGCGCGGCGTCGAACGCGGAAATGGGCGCTTGCTGTTGCAAGCATTGCATCGCGTGGAACTGCTGCTGTTGCTGTTGCTGCTGTTGCTTGTGCGAGTCCTGGTGGTGGTGGTGGTGCTGGGGATACGACGGCGTCCACGAGCCATAATGCTGTTGCCAAGAGGCTCCGGTCGCCTCTGATACACTATCGTTTTCCATACGATCGGTCTGATGATGTTTTTTTTTAATTCAACCACGAGTTGTACCACGCAGCTTGATTAGTCTGGATACTCCATTCGCATAGCTTGACTCAATTAAACAAAGTTACACGTTTTTTATTTTACTTTATTTTTGGAATTGAACGTTCTTTGTTAAACAAATTGGAACTGGCATTTTCCTATCCAAGATAGCATTAAAAGAAATTAAATTAATTGTTTCATTGTTATTAAATTCGTTTATTTATTTATTTTTCTTTGAAAATTAAATTTTTGGTCATTTTCAGAAGTGAAAAGTTGGAATTGTCAGTTTCCCATCTGAGATGAATTGAAAAAAGTGGGTGATTAAATTTTTGTTTTTCGTTCATTTTCAACGAAATGAAACCAGGTTTTTATTGTGCAACGTCTTTTGACGTACTCGCGGGGAAAAAAGTTTGTCTATAAATTATCATTCGTAATGACGTTATGAGTCAGAGCACACCTTATCTCGGTCGATTTTCTGGATTGAAAAATGGTCATGCTAATTTTTCTGCTCTGCGAGTAGACAAGGTGGTGTAAAAAAGTTTACAGGAAAACAATATGACTTTTATGTTAGAATGTCGACAATTCCTTGGCGAATAAGAAAACATTTGAAATTACGATGAAAACTCTCTGAACAGTTTGATCCAGTAAAAAATATTTTATTAATTTTTTTCCATGACGAAAAAGTGTTAAATCAAAAAACAAAATATTTTTAATGAACATGTCAGTTTGCAATTATTACCATAGTCAGATTTTTGTTTTGTTCTTTTTTTTTTTTTTTAGAAATTCACTCACATATCAGTTCTTGTGAGTTTCTTCTGTTGATCTCAGTTTTCTTGATTCTAAATCGAGCGAAAAAAAAAAGATTTTCAAATTTGGATCGTAAATTGGAAAAAGTAACAAACCATTGGTAAAACCAAGTCGATGAAAAGAAAATTAATGTTTTCACAACACACATAGTAAAAAACAAAAAGTGACAGTGAATTACATTTGATATTTTTGATTTGAATGCATTTTAGAAGTTGAAATTAAAACAGTCCAAGACATTTATATTTTTATGAAAGCCAAAAAAATTTTCAACAGATAAATTACTTTTTTCTCATTAATCAGCTTCCACGCTCAAGCCTGGACGGCACAAAATAGAACTCATCGACCAATTACAGGTGATTTTTTTGAATCAATTAATTTCATTCATAAACTCAATCGAACTTTGAAAACCAATACGTCTAATTTCTACGAAAAAAATGAGCCAAACATTCGTACAGGCATTGGAATACACTGAGAAAACTAAGATAACATTTCCAAATGTTGTAAAAGGGTTTCAATATCACGATATCAAAACTAAAACTAAACAAATAACTAAAAAACAATTTTTTTGTTCAAATTCAAAGTTCAAATCATTTCTTTTTCTTTTTTTCAAACCACCCTCTTACTAATTAGTTTCCTCAGTGTAATACAAACTACCAAAAAACTTAAAATCTCAATAATCAAAAAGCGTCACGATGAAACTGTCATCCCGCGGTTTACCTATAGTATTCGTCCAGGCGTGTTGACATGGAAGTACAGATTAGTCTTTAAACATCGAAAATTAACGAAAGATACGTCCCAACGCCAAGGGTCAATATCAAAATTATCTTTTACACGACACAGCAACGTTTGGTTTTTCGCATCCTGACAAGTGGCAGTGCAACGAAACAAAACTTGTCGATTCAATATTTGGAAAAACGATAGCGCCTTCGAGTGTGACTGGAAGAGTCGGAAATGGAATGTGCGAGGGCTGTCACACGGTTCGAATAAAGTGAAATAGGTTCGCGTGCGGCCGATCGCTCGAGAGGACTGAGCTGCGGATGCAGTTCGGGAGGGTTGGCGCACGGAAGCGAACGAGAGGAGGCGAGGGAGGGCGCGACAATGCGAGGGTTGTTTTGCGAGCGCGACGGAGCTTCCACGTGCGCTCGAGGCACGTTCCTCGCTCACGTGTCGCTGTTCGCGAGCCGCCAACGCTTTAATCCCGTGCAAGCGCCACGATCTACCCAACCAACCAGGCCAAATCAGCTTATCACGTTCGCAATCCCCATTAGCTCCTTTGCCCTCTTAAACTATTATTTTTCGCTTGTTTGTTTGTTTGTTTGCTTTTTCACTTGCTTGTTTGGTTGTTTAACCAAATCCATCCATCCCTTTTTTTTTCTCTGACTCGTTATTAACGATCAAACCGGATTTGATTTCGAGTTATGTTTCTAGTTCCTATAAATAATTCTGGGAAGAAAAAAAATGATTCAGTAAAAACATCCATTTTGTAATTTTTTTGTATTTCAAATTTTTTTCTTCGCAAATTTTTAATCGGTTCTGAAAAATTGTGGTTAATCAAAAGGTGTTTCTTTGCTGTTTCATCGTCTTTTGTTTTTTGTTTCTTGATTGAGGAAAGTTGAGTTTTCAAAATAATCGTGAAAATGAAAGCATTTGAACAAAGGTTGATGTCATAGAATAAATAACCGAGTGTGATTAACAATTAAAAAGTAGACATAATTGACGACTTAACGATGTTCAATTTCTGTCTGTAATTACGTTTAGGCTGTAACCTACGTTTAATATTTGCGTCACTAAGTTATTGATTATTGTCTTGTCAAAAAATCAGAAAAAAAAACATATAAAAAGATTTACAATTTAAAGATCGTTTGTGTTAGGAACAAACGTTGCAAGATTAATAATGTTTCCTCGGACAAAGCCAGTCTTGTTAATTACATGTTCAATGTCAAGGCTCTATGACTGTTCTAAGTGACAAAAACTGACAGACTGTAAAAATAAAAAATTCGATTTTTCACTTTTAATCTCGCGTAATAATCATTAAAGTTAATGAAAAATTTTAATTAATTTTTCAATGAAAAATGAATGTAAACTTGTTGTCAAGATTTGTAGGAATTAAAAATTTTGAACGAAAAAATGGGAAGTAAATTTTACAGCAAAACAATCGTGTATTCCGTATCGCCATTATAATACGCTGATTTGTGCATAAGATTGCTTTGATATGCGCCAGTTCATCGACGAGCACGTTGGGTTGTCGCAGGTCAGGTTAATCCGGGTCAACTTGCTTGTCACACATGTCTTTCCCGCCATGCGTTTTTCTCCCAAACTAATCAGAAGCATACAAAACGTCTCACAAACACTCAAATTCGAAATCGACCAAAATTACAAATTTAAATTCGTCAAAACTATACAATCAATCAAAAAACTAATTAAAGATAGAATTTCAATGTACAAGTTTTTGTAACGAAAAAAAAAAATTGAATTCAAAGAAATTGAAAAGCGAAACCGATATTGGGATTGTAAGTAATTTCAATTTTTTTCTTCCAGTAAACAGGAATAAGAAACAGTCGAGCAGGAAGAAAAGTGCATGAAATATAATATTCCAGCGTCTCGGAAACAGACAAGGAAGCCATCTCGGATACGACACACGTCTGCATTACCTCGCGATCTGCTCTTATTTATTGGCCGGTTCTCGTGTCGAGCGATTCGCATCTATGCAAAGCGTTTTTTGATCACGCACCGTTGCAACATTCAACAAACGTGGAAACTGTCGTCGCATTGGTAATACCGTCTTTTCATAATGTACGACACTGTTGCAACTATTTCACAAACAATTTTATCTTCTATTGAAAAATTTAAAAATAAATGAAAATCAAAAGGCGAAAAAAACCAAATTTAAATTTATAAATGAATTTCAACTAAGAAGTGAAAGTCGATGGATGTTCATCATTTATACTGAATAAAGAAAACAAAGTTCCATATCTTTTGCTGGCATTATAAATACACGAAAAAAAAGTTTTCTTTTTTTTTCCAGGTAATAATAATTAATAACATTGAGTTTGATTTAAATAATATGTGTGTTTATTCAGTCGAGTTCCTCTTCCTTGTGTTTAACATAGGCTCCTTGACTTTTAGTTGTATCTGCTCGCGGATCGCCACTTACCTTTTTCCGGAGAGGAAAGAAAACGTGGGTGGCTGACGTTCGTTAGCAGCCGCTCACGTTGCCACGAACGAACTTGTTTCTCGGCCCGAGCTTTTATGGTCTCTTTTGAAGCCAGGCTTAACACCCTCGACGTGCCAGCTTTTTTGACTTTTGACATTAACGATGAACTTTCGTATCAAACGGGAAATCAGCCTTGTGACAATTTTATAATTTTAGTTATAATTAATCAACTCACACTTTTCCTTATTTCTTCCCCATTTTCTTTAGAAATTTCTCAAGAATAATATCAAAGGGTTTTATGTACGATAGGAGTTTCAAGTGTGTAAATTTAGTTCTGCGACATTTCGACTATTTTGGCTTCTTTCGAAGTACACGGGTGGCAACAGAACGTTTTCAGTACAAAAGTAGTCTTTCCAACGATTTAAAGGTTTTCTCCTTGTGAAGAAGGAAAAGTTAGAATACAAAATAACAATCGCGGGTCTCAGTTTCAGTTTATTTCAATTAACTCGTTTTATCTTAGACAAATTCTAAACGCAGAAAAAGTTAAATAATTATTTCGACCAGTGCCAACTGATGAATAAGCTCAAGTTTGTGTTCCAAAGTTTCATTTCAAATAGTTCAACATGAACGACCGACATTTTTCTGAACAAAAGTTTCCATTTGATTTCAATCAATATTTAAAAAGATTCCACGTTTGCTTTATGTTCAAAACCTAAATATGCAATTTTTTAAATCAACGGTTAAACATCAAAATTAAAATTTTTTAAACTAGCAATTCAAAATCAAATATTGCAAATTGCAAAATAAAAGTTTATTTATTTATTTATTTTTATTTTGCTAAACTAAATTTTTATCTTACTATAGGGATTCAATTAGAGAATATTTTATTTTTCGGATTGAGTGCAGTAGGACGCGTGACGTCACAGTTCGCGCAGGCGCACTAAGACACGTGACGTCACCAACTGCGCAGGCGCAGTAGAACACGTGGCGCCATGGAAGGTGCAACTTCAGTACGATTCGTGGCGCCATAGACGGTGCAGCTGCATTAGGTCACGTGACGTCACCAACTGCGCAGGCGCAGTAGAACACGTGGCGCCATGGAAGGTGCAGCTTCAGTACGACTCGTGGCGCCATGTGCAGCGTCACGTGACGTGCGCAGGCGCAGTAGAACACGTAGCGCCATAAAGGATGCAGCTGCATTAGGTAACGTGACGTCACCGACTGCGCAGGCGCAGTAGAATGCGTGGCGTTACTGACTGCACAGGCGCAGAAGAACACGTGGCGCCATAGAGGGTGCAGCTGCATTAGGTCACGTGACGTCACCGAGTGCGCAGGCGCAGTAGAACACGTGGCGCAATTGGTTTGTGCAGTTGCAGTAGGGACACCATAAAGCATGCGGGCGCAGTCAGTAGATGCCGTTTGTCCAGTTGTAAAAAGTAAGAACATTTTCAAAAATTTTGTCACCTGAGTGGATAGATCATTTTAGATTTTGTCGCGTAAGAACACAGTTTTAACTAAAGCTTTTTTGATGAATATTAATTTTTCGTTCAATTGTTGGTTTCGAATTATTCTATTATCTTATATTTTAATTTTTGTTTTGTTATTTAGTATTATTAACAGTTTCTATACGTTTTGAATGGATTTGATAAATTACCATAGGCAAAACGAAGCAACGTTTGATATGCAAATATTTTTTTGTATTGTTTAGTCGCTAGAATTTTATTTTTTTATAGTTATTTTTAATTCCGTAACTTGCAATTTTATTTTCGATGTACTTTAAATCATAACTAAGCATTTTTACCGTGACCGATGTTTTTGAATTAAAAGTCTTACCAACGATGCAGAAAATTTATTTTTTCGTGATTCTTTAATAGTTTCACATATTGTACATCTTTTATAACTAATAGTCTTAGTGTTTATAACAGTTTTTCGGATTTCCATCAACATTTACGCTACAGATTGCAGTCAGTTGACTATCAACTGTCCGTCAGACACTCCAAGGGTGTATTTGGGAAGTCTGAACAATTGTCGGCGCGATTAACTTAAATCATATTAATAGTAGTTTACTATCATTATTTTTTTTTTGATTTTTTAAATCTTATTATAATAGTACTATATTTGCAAATCGAATAATGCTGAAAGTTTGCCTAATTTTTTGCCCTACAGAAATCTTCGTACCTGAATTAGTAGCTGGAAATGTTTTTGTACTAAAAAAATTAAAACTGTTTTAATTTTTATAAGCAGATATACTAAGCAGGTCCGCACACGAAAAGTCTTTTTTTCTCTTTTCGCAGAAGGACTATTTCATTGTATTACGAGGGGGGTAAGAAAATAGTTAGGCATAGCAAAGCAAGCTTTCATTTGTTGTTTGGTAAATTTTATGTGTTATTCGAATTGGCAATAGCGAAATTTGTTTTTATAGAAGGGGGGGGTCAGAAAGAATTTTGAATCTTGGTTAAAAACCAAAAAAGTTTTGTTTTCCAATCAATTTTGAATTTGAAACCAGGACAGATTTGTCCACTTGGTCGTTTAGGAATAAATTAAAAATGAAATGAAAAATGACACAATTTTTGAAAGAAACTCTGATCATAAGGCCATTAATCAGCTTAATCTCATGTATTTGAGTCTGAAAAAATGTCTCTTTGGATTCAAAAAGTGGAATAAACAGCGATAGAGACCGGTGTCAGAACGACGGGTCAGAGCGTTTAGACGGGATGAGACAAAAGAAATATCTGAATAGACGTTCATCTCCGCAAATATGCATATATATGTGGGCAAATATATTCAGTCGGGGCGCATCTGCGCTTGTATAAACGCGCCGAGTATGTGGGGAGCCAAGAACAATTTATATTTTAATCGGACGCGCCTCGGCGACTCGCTCGGCAGCTTTATCTGTCGGATGACGGGCGATGCTCGGCTTGTTCCATCTGCAGAGTCCCGAGGAAGCTACAAGGAAAACGAACGCGCTCCGCTCGAGCGGAAAAGCGCGCTCGTCCAAACAGAGACGTCGCTTGTCATCGACGCCATCTGAAAATGACGACTTCAAAACCCACCCCCGCACATCAATTCCATCCACTTTATCCTTTTTACTTCCACTTTATTTTCCTCGTGCTAAATTTATATCTCAACGTCCCCTTCAAATTTATTCATACCTCCTCTCCCCCCCCCCTCGCCGTCGCTAGGAATTCCTCCTCGCAACACTTTCGCTTGTTGTTTTTTTGTTTTGATTTTTTGTTTGCGCTGGTACAGTTCGCTCAAATTTGTCGCAAATTGTTCCAATTTCGGATTTCGAAATTGCGTTCGGCGAAGTTGCTTTTGCACGCGATTACAAATTGCCTCGCCATCTGCCGGAATGTACGAGGAGAAAAAAGCGGAGGAGCTAATTTCGACGGAAAAAATGAGAGACACAAACGACTGACAATCGTCGGGGCGACACGGAAGAGCGCCGACCTTCGAACTCTCGCAGGCAATAATTTGAAAACAATTCGGAATAGCCGATTACGATTTATTTCGAATCGATTATTCAAATTCGCCCGGTTTTATGAGAATTGCGGCGAAAAAGTTGTCGAAAGGCGCGTCAATAATTTTTTCGCCACTCCACAGGCTTGTGAAGTTAACAAAAATATGTACTTTTTACACCAATCCATTATAAACATGAGATTGAAAAAAAAAAGTTTTGTTCGTTGGTTTGAAATATTGTCGTTTAATAATTAAGAAAAATGTGTGTTTTGTTCGAAGCGAGGAGTAGTGAAACAAACAGTCGATTGAAATTGCATCTGGGAAGATGAAAAATCGTCTCTGTAAATGCACGAATTGCGTAACGCGAGAGCGAGAGAGCGCATGCAATTATCGAGTTTTCCGTAGTTTCCTTTCTTCGCAAATGAGTCAAATTGTAGACTATTTCCAATAAACTTGAACGCTCCAAAGCGAGTCACGTGGCGGACCACGCGATCGGGCTGTCGTTGGGTGGCTCCTCACCCCTGCTCGACAGCAACACGTGGAGCGCACCAGTCGTCGTCCCATCGAGCGCTTCAAAACGCTTTTCAAGGAGCCGCAGTCAAACAGAACACAATACGCTACTGTAATAATATCCCTCGATTTGCAACCCTCACTCAACCCGACAAATACCTCAGTCTATATATTTTTTCACAAATCATTTTCAGATTCTTTTTTTAATACCTTTTCCATTCATACAAACTTGTCCCATTCAATTTTATAGTTCCCATTTTTTCCATCTTCATTCTTTTCTGATACACAATTTTGCTCAAATTCAAGTGTTTATAAATGAAAACATTTTTATTTTTATTCCTTTCTAACATGAAACTTTGTTTTACAAAATTCTCGTTTAGTCAAGAGTAAGTTTGAGTTTCAATTTTTGAATTTTTTTTTTTAATTCTGATTAAATCTGATTTTTGAGTCAGAAGTTTTTTGACTCATCAAAATTTGAGTTTTAATGACTGAAAAAACAACAACGTCAAAGAAAAAGATGTGACTTTTGAATGATTTGTTATTGTTTGTTATGAGAAAATATTATTTTTCCATGTCACGGAACTGCGGTTTAATTGATTCGGAAAAATATGTCCGAATAGAATCACAATCGCAACAGACAATACTCGCGAGTGCTATCACATCAGTCGTCCGGACGTCGCTGTAACTAGCATTCGCTGCATTGCGTAACCTCCGACTCATTCAATCGCGATTCATGAATGCCAGCTCGGCGGCAGCCATCGGTTGGTTTTGTGTAAACCTGGAAACACGCGTAGCCCCATTAAGCTTGTATGAGAAGCGATTGTCTCACGCTGCAAGAAAAAAAAAACAACCGCCGACGAATAATGCGCACATTTTCATCGCGGTTTTACACGTGTCTATCCGCTATTTCAAGAAGGGAGGATGCATCGAAATGTCAGAGTTGCGAATGATTTACAGATCGACGCAGCGAAAGGATCTTCGTTTCAAAATATCCCGCGCCAATTATTTCCTTGCGAAAAATGTTTTTTTCTATCACTTTTTTTTTTCATTCTTGAAATTTTTTATATTTAAAAATTTGTTTTCAATTTGTTCAGTGGAAAAATTTCGAAATCGAGATGGTTGGATAGAAATGAATTTGAATTTGTTTGAAATTTTATTTTAAATTGTGCATGATGATGTGAATTATAAAGCGATTGAAATTTGTTTGGTGGATAAAAACCGGTTCTACGTCGTTAGAAATTAGAGTCATGTGTCAGTGACGCGTTTCCAAAAAACCTTTGATTTCAAACTGCGAGATCAGTGCGAGGAAAAGCACGCGCATCTGCACGTGATTCGAGCTCGAGCGAACTGTGTTCGTCCTCGACCGATACCTGCGAGCAAAAAAAAGAAGCAAAATGCGATGAGTTCATCTTAATCTTATTACATCAATACTCCAATTTTTGTTCTCTCAATTATCCCCTATTTAAACCAAAAAAAAGTACTCAACTATCTCATAAAATTTTCAATCATTTCAAATTTCAATCAAAAAATTTTTATTATTTTATTATTATATTATTTTAAAAAGTTTAAAAACATTTTCTATTTGTTATTTTAAAAAAAAGGTAATCAACTTTTCGTTTCAGAAGAGAGAAAGAAGGATAGAGAATTTGTTTTGAGTCCGAAACGAGTTCATCAGATTCGATTTCAATTCGCGAACAAGCGTGTCAGTGAAGCGTGTGGATTTTTTTTCTCGTTTTTTATTTCTAGCAAATAATGCGAACGCACAAGTGATGCATAGACGATGTGGGAAAGTAGCGGCCGACGATTATAGACGTCGCTTTGGGTGTGTGCACAGTGTCCGGTGTCCTTGTGACGTTAGACAGGCGCTTTTGCATGATCGCTCCGGCGCCCTGCAGTGGAATTTGCAATTTTCGATGACGCGCTCGCCCAAGAACACCGTTCAATAAATAATCCGCACGGTGTTTAGAACGATGTTGTACGAGATGTTGAAATTGATACGGGCACAAAACGCGGAACGAGAAGGTCTTCTCTCGTTTGCACCTCGCCTTCTTTCTGACCTTTCTGCAAAATCCCGATACGCACGTCAGGTGCGAGAAATAAACGGTCTCTTTGTTTTGATGTCACTTTTTTAATGTCTCGTGTAAATTGCCATTTTTACGACAGTTTCGAGATAGACAATCTTCAAGATTGTTAAATACCGATTTCTGCAAACGGATTTCAATTTTTTTCTTCAACTTTCTTCATTTTATTGTTTTTTTTTTTTAATTTGTTTTATTATTATTTTGTTTTCTTGTGTTTTGTAAATGATGTTTTATTTAAACGTCCGTATAAAGTTGATTGGTTGAAAAAATTTTTGTTTAAGAACTTGTTCGACGTATGAGCTCTAATGAGTGAAATAAATAGCAGATTAAACAAGTGCCTGCTTTATCGCTCGAAGTCGTTCTTGTTATCATCGATGTCAAAACGAAATTAAAATTTGTTTTAAGAGAGAAAGAGGCAAAAGAAAAGAAGCTTGTAATGACAAGTGATAAATTGTATGAAAAGGAAAGAAGTGAAAAGTGGCCGAAACGTGTGGCGATAAAAAAAAAGAGCGTATATGGATCGCTCATATCGGGTTACAGTAGGTTTAATTGAATTCGTCTCGATGGTAAAATTATAATCACTTTCACTTGTGTGTGTGCCAGAAACGAAAGAGAAAAGCATTTAATATTCATAGAGACGAGACGCTTTAAATTATAGACGTTAATTTGCCCAAATTTTAAACGTGCGAGAGAGAAGGAGAATGAGAAGTACGAAAATAGCGAAGCGAGAGAAAAGAAGAATCATTTGAGAAACTATTTTGTTCGATTCGACAAATCTACGGATTCGTATAAACTATAAACAAGTTTAGAAATCGAAATTTATCGTTGAAGTGAATATGAATGTTTTAAAATTCTTTTTTCAACATTTCTATGTCCTGTTTTTCTTATTTCCCGGTAGCTTATTTTCATGCTTGCAAATCTCTTTCATCAGATTGTGAAATTTTAATTGTTTCTTTGTTTTGAATTTAGAATATTACTTGAATCTTAATGTAACATT
Organism: Telenomus remus; assembly: GCA_020615435.1. Taxonomy (NCBI): domain Eukaryota; kingdom Metazoa; phylum Arthropoda; class Insecta; order Hymenoptera; family Scelionidae; genus Telenomus; species Telenomus remus. The sequence continues at coordinate 2,606,160 of CM036338.1, forward strand.
ACATGCTCGACATTAATTTCATTGAATTTTAATGCAAAAATAAATTGAAAACAAAATAAAACACAAGTAAAGCATTGTTTACGACGAAGAAAAAAATAGAAAGAACAACAACAATTTGAACATTCTGTCAACAGATAGAAATTTACGGTTTTTACTTTGGTGCTGAGCGCTCTAAAAGTGTTGTGTGAAGTCATCGCTACCTCTTGGCTCGAAGCTGTAGTATCCTCAGTCGATAACTTACCTAAAACAGAAACAAAAGGAAAATATTATTTATCTGAAGAGTTAGTCGATCGACTAAATTTAATCATCTGTAAGTCAACATTTAGTTTTTCGAATTTGCTATTGAATTCAAAGAAATGAATTTTTTATAATTCATCTTCATAAAAATTACCTTTTAAATTTAAATTTCAACTGGAAAATATTTTAAAATATTTGGAATGATAACAAATTGTAATCCTTAAACAATTTTACACTTAAATTTTGTAGAAAAATGTTAAATTGTAAAAGAGAAATAACTGGAATGCAGTTAGAAAAAAAAATTTTTTTTCAACTTGTAATTTATCTACCTCGACTTGACTGTTTACAGCAATGAATTTAAGATTACAATAAGAACACACTTTTCTCAGCGCGACATCGTTCTTTTTATCCGTTCTAATTGCATTGTCATAAAAAGATAATAACAATCAACACGAAGAAACCGATTCTCTTTCCTCATTTTTATTTAACAATTAGAGTCATTTTGCAAAAACTCATCGTCCTTGATAAAATCGCAATTTTCTTGAAACCGAAAGAAAAACAATAAAAAAGAACTGGCATCTCTGTTGTTTGTATTTTTACAATTAAATTATCCAAGCCTTTTTGCACTTGCAAGTTGTTCATCCGAAGACTGTAAAATGTTGTTCCGAGAAGTCGCAAAAAGGTTTAGCAATAAACAAATGTCGCGCGAAATTTCAGACATATTCGCGTCATAAATTTTTATGCTCCGCGCGATTGCACGCGGTTTTATTTACAGAACATTAACAAAAATTTAAGAGACTCTTGAGTTCTATGAATAAAAGATGAACAACGTGCTTGAGATCCTTGATTAATTGCAACAATCAAAACGTCAAAACGACTGACAGGAAAACTTTTTTTTTCTAGTTCACTAGAACAAAAAACGAAAATAACAAAACGAGAATCTAAATGAAACTGAGTTCTGAAAAGCTTTTCGTAATCGAATCTTGTGTTCGCCTCTTTGCATATTTGGGTGTGCATCAAAAAGGGAAACCGCGAGGCTAAAAAAAAGGATAGAAAAACCTCGCGAGGCTTTTCATTTGTAAAACGGTCGATGCAATATCGAAACAGCTGGGCGTGGAACGAACACGCGATTCATTTTCAGAGCAAAGATGTTTGCTCTCCGACGCGAGAACAGCGGCTCATAAATACCGGCGTGCATTGGGAGGCACGAATACCGTCAAGGTAGTCTTCGCCACGCTTGTCTTCGTTCAGCTAGACGTTGCCAACAAATAATTTTTTCATCCCGCTGCTTTTAACCCTTTTATCTCGCTTGACCAACTCGGATTAGCCGAAAATGACTGTCACTAAATGATCAAAAAACATTTTTCAATTCGACACGTTTTCGCAAAATTTATCAAAATTTATCAAAGTTTCAAAGTAAAGTGGACAGAGTTATTTGTCAACGCCTGAACTTGAAAGTCGAATTTAATTTTAGTCTTTGAAACGACGTTTGATAGGTTGGAGAATGGAATCAGAAGTAATGTTTTTTTTCAGGTCCAGAGAGAGATGGAAGATACAAAAAAAAAATAAAATAAAACACGTGTATAATTGTTGGGCAAATGTTTGATTGGTGCAACCAAACTGTTGTTTCTGCACTGCATAGACACCGATAACGCCGGGGAAAAAAAGCGACTCTGGATTCGCGTCACGTGTAACAGCACTTTTCCACGTAAAATAAAAGTAACTTGCTTCATCAGTTGTCTTCGATTAATTCCGATACGTGTCCTTGTCCGTCCAGGATTGCGACAGTTGAAAAAGTTCGTTCTAAATAGAAACAATCTAATTAAAATAAATTTCATTCAGAATAATCGAACCTTTTTTTTACTCTATTTTATTTCTGGTTCTTTTTATTATTTTAATTTTTTTCAAAGTGTTTATTTATGGAGAGTAACATTGAGACTTTTTAAGTCACAAGTTGGAATGAAAAATTAATAAAAACAAAATAAAAAGGAACCTAATTATAATATTCTGCTTACTCGGAGTGACATATTGAGATAAATAAGACTGTCGAATAAAGCATTGCTGGATTTTTCTTCTTCCAAAAGGGCAATGTTAATAGAACCTGCACTTGCAAATCACGTCGTGGAATAATTTTTGGAGCATATTAGCCGCGCGAAATAGGTCGTACTAAAGCGCCGGAAAGCAACGATAGAACATCCGAATGTTAAATAGCCACAAATGAGGATAGTATTTATCATTTAGATCATCAAATGTCTCTTATTTCATAGACAATAATCATTTTGAAACGTTCTTTTGAAAGCCAAAAATTGATCTGCTAAAGCGATTTCTCAGCATTAAATTTTCAACCGGGGTTTGGATAGATGAAAAAGCGCTTTATCCTGACAAAGTTACTTTTTTTTCTGTTTTAGTGGCTCACGAATTTATGGTTCTCCTGGAGATTACTTTTTTAGCTGAAAACGTACTTTTTAGTCTTGATGCCGGTAAGTACATTTGAATTTTCTTTTTAAAACGGCTTCCAATTTATCAATCTTAGTTTCAACAATAGGTTGAGAACAACATTGTTGAAATATTGATGACAGCAAGTGGACTGGACAAAATTTATTATAAAAAATTGTTGTCAGATTGGATTTGATTTTGGACTTTTTTCTTGCGAGAAATTGTAAACTCACTTTTGATGAATGTTTGAAAAAATGTGTTCGTGTTTTGAAAATGACAGATTGCTAGTGCCATGGAAGATGATAGTGCAGCTTTCGATCAACGATACATTCGAGGACGATTTGTATCTTTGCAAGTGTAGAACTTCGAACTCTGCCCTGTAAGAAACGTACCATGACGTGTACTTGAGTAAACAGTATTCGATCATTGAAATTTTTTTTTCATTTCTTCATAAATGTCACTGTCATTCAAAACAACAATCAAATTGTTTTTCAATAAATTTTCTCAATCAATTTTTAAACAAAAATTAAACTTAACAATAAATGTCAGTGTAAAAACGTTCAATTAACCGAAAATAAAGTTGTCACAAAATTGCATCATCGTGTCAAAACATGACATCAAATAATTGACATCTGTTACTTGGCAACCGAATTATTTATCACAGAAATTTCGGTTATTGATAGGTCGCAAAATCAGTCGTGCCATTTTTTATCCAAAAAAAAAAGGAAAAACAAAACCCCGCTTCGAAATCAGTCATTTTACTCTAAATTTGTCTTTCGATCCGAGTAAGTTAAACTGTCAATCAAATTGAAATTTTCTAAATTGTCATTTTTGTCAAGTCAAAGACGTTATTATTTCCCAACCGATGCGCCTAAATTTAACTTTTGCATGCAGAGAAAAATGACCCAAACAAAAACTAACCAACCTGTGATTTTTATTTTTAGAAAAATTGATCCAGCATGGGTTTCAAAAACTCGCCGAAAATGGAACTCATGGTAGTAAAGGCGATACGCCGTCTGCAGGACGTGCGCGGTTCGACGGCTCGAGAAATAAATGATTATATTAGTAAAGAGTTCGGAGTGCCCGTTGCGAACCTTAAGAAATCAGTAAAAGTCGCTCTGAGGAGGGCTCTCAATTACGGGATTCTAAAGAACAAAAAGTACGGACCAAATTTATCGCCCGATTGCAAGCATAAAATATTATTTCGTCGCTTTTTCTTCTCTTAACAGTGGCCATTACATTTATAATTCTGAGTTGATATCAGATGACCCGATAGAAGACGCCGAAATTGTGGGAAAACGTATGCACAAAAAGCGCGCCAGCAGAAGTCGCAAAAGGAAACTCTCACGCGCGTCCAAACGACAAACTTTGTCTCGCAGACGAACCAAAGCCAAAAAAGCAAAAAAAATCAATTTGAAAGCGACTGCTATCACTGCGTAAGTTTTGTCTTTTTAAAAAATTTCCTTTTTCTGAATGATTGAAAAATTTGCAAGTTCCTTCTTTTTCTTCTTCTTCTTTTCTGATGTGTAAATATCAATTTTTTTTGATATTGGTTATCGTGAATTTCAGATTATCACGAGCTCGAAACGGAAGTCCGAGTGATTGTTCATCCAATGTAAGCATCGACGAAGTAGCGGTCGATGATAAGCAAAATGAGTTCCTACACAAATATTCCCAGGAGGAGTGAAATTTCTAATCCGCAAAAGTTCGTTTTTATCCACAACCAACCTAATTTAATGATTTGATTTAAAATAGCAATTAATTACATTCAATTGAAAACTAATCACATTTACAATTATTATTTAAACTAAAATTGTATGCAAAAATTTACAAATTTTAATGAAAAAAAAGTAAAAATAGTTTTCATGATTTGAAAAACTCAAATTGAATTTACCAAAAATGTTAGAATGAAAAACAAAAATTGTCCAATCAAAATTTTCGTATGCACTTTGATATTACGTTTATCAGTAAGCGAGTTGTGCGATAACTTGTGTAACAGCGTCTACTTTCTGTCTACAGCTTGGCGGATATTGTCATCTGTGATAATGAGTGTGGGGATTCGTCGAACGATGTACACGTTTCGTCACAATTTCAACATTGCCGTCCATACCAACGTGAAGTTTTTGTACCAAATCGTCCAGTTCAAAGTCCCGTCAAAGTCTGTGATTCCCACCCTGTTTAACGTTTTTCGTCCAATTAAACATAGTCCACTTTCAATCGTCCCAATTGTACAGTCTTAAATGTATAGTCTTTTAAAATAATGTCATGTAAAGTTTATAAAAAATAAAACAATGAAAAATAACAACATCCAAAATTATCATAGCGAATTCCATTACGAAAACGCCATTAATGTCGCAAGTTATAAATACGCATTTTTGTGTCCCGCCTGGAGTAACAGCGTTTTGGATTAATTTGTATTCATACCTAGGCGAATTCAAGTAATCCTTTCGCGTATGAATATTTATAATGTGATATCTGCTCTTCTTTATTGAGGGCTCATTATGATACACAAAACGAAAAAAAACAACTCACAACACGAAACCTGAATTAATTGCAGAACGCGATTAATTACAAGCTTACCTTTTTTTTCTAAAAATACAAAGTTTCAACATTTGTTATCTTATTCAACCTTCGTTTCTAATTAATGACTACAGTTAACATAAACCTATAAACTCAAACTTTTCGACTGGACTTATTTTTATTCCCATCTTTTTTTTCTCCCCTGATCTCAATAATTAGCTCGTCTTAAAAACAATTTTAAAAATAAAATATTTATTTCAGTCCACAGATCTCTTACTCAAAACAAAACAAATTTTTTCTAATCAAAGCATGTTCAACTGTTTAACCACGTCAAATATTTTATACTTAAATTTTTCATTGAAAATTTTATCTGAATGGATAGACAGATTGGGCAGACGACTTTAGATTGGACTTTCAAAGAAGGAAAAGCTCATAAAAGTCAAGTTCCTCGGTTGAAAAAGTGCGAGTTAAACAGTTGGGGGGTGCAAGTTGATGGTTCAAGTGCTGGACAATCGACTGAGTTGGAGATGATAAAATCGTGCGGCCCTGCGTGGAACAACTAAACGCGACTGAACTGAAGCAGCGGCCTTGTCGGCTAATGATAGTCTCGCTAATGATGCGAACGCATACGCATGCAGTCGACCACGTGACGTACATACGTGCTCCGCCTAGCAACTCTAAACCGCTCTTAACTAGTCGGTTAACGCACATTTCTCTAGTTTCGACTGCGTTTTATATTATTAATATCGACGTCAGTGAGCTGTTCCCTAGTTGTCTCTCTGGACTTGCTCAGCCGTCCAACTCAATCACGTTTTGGTAGCTCACGTGTCACTACATTGTCACACTTTACGAATCTTCCTCGAACGCCACTTTTGTTAGACCGGATTTAACTATTAAGCTTAAATTGTTAAATTGTCAACATTATTATATCATCGCATTTTCAACTTTGGGAAAAACAAATTTTGATTTATGGGACTGAAATTCAATTCTAAATAACAATTTTCAAATGTTTGTTTGTTTGTTTACTCGAGGCAGAGTTCCTTAAGTAAATTATGATTGACGCAATTAAATTGATTATTTTTAAACCCAGGAAAACCTATTATGACATGACTGATGATTTTGAAAGTAAAAACATTGAAATGATTTGGAAAATATTGAAATCAACTTCGCGGGTTGTGTATTTATACACTCCAAATCAATGAGGTTCGAATCCCGAACATGCGTTCAAATCGGATATAAATATGAACCGACTCAAAAACCTCAAAACAACCTCCCAAAATTAACCTTCGGTATTTCCATTCCATTTTCAAGGAGCTTCACCAAAATAGACGATTGTAAATTGTTAGGCTTGAAATTTGAATGACGAACGTATTTTGACTTTCGAAGATGCACAACCTTCCAATTTTTGTTATGGTTTAAAGTAACACCATTTTTTTCAAAACTACATACTCAGCAAGTGTAAACTTTATACTTCTTCCAAGGTCTTCCATACATGATTACATTTGAATTTTTTTTTTTTTTTTTTGAAAATTACATTAAAAAATTAAAAAAGTAATAAACATTTGTATTGAAATAAATAATGATAAATAAGAAAACAATAAAATGCAAGAAAAAGTTTGTATAAATTTGAATGTTTGAGATCAAAGGACAAAAGTTTGAACTCCCGTTTGATGAATCAAGATGTAGGGTTATTTTGATCTTTGAAAAGGCGACAAGAATGAGCGATCTGAACCGTTTTCAGACGAATCTCAGCAACCTTGTGACAGAAGCCATATTTCTTACGGCGAGCAAAGGCTTCTGGCTTCGACCCACACCTGCTTGTGCGATTCGTTCAATTACATTAACCGGCGTGCTCTCAGTTCTTTGCACCAGGTATTCATGTCGCGTATCGTTTCAAAATATATTCATGAACCGTGCAAATTATTGTCGTGTCATTTTTGTTGTTTTATTTTTTTCGCGCAAAACCATTTTTTGCATTCAAATTGGCGTTTAATATCATATGCAAAAACAAAGTCGACTTTAAAATTAAAAAAAAAACAACTGATTTTCAACGTCTGATTTCATTTCAAGCTCAATTTTGAATTTCAAGAAGGTAAAAAGGGGGAAAAAGTGGGGACCAAATTGGTTGATGGATTTCCTTAAGGTTTATCAGACCATTGGAATCGGGGAAAAAAACGTTCAGAAGCCCGTATGAGCTTAGGTGTAGCCAGAAATTGGAGGCTACATAAATCAGTCGGCTTCTTTTACAATAATTGTTAACGCCACTGGTTCGCTCACGCGACAAGCATTTAATAATATCTCATTACGAATTATTACGGGCTTGTTGAAACGGACGTAGAAAAAAAAATTATTATGTTTCGCGACGAGCCTCGTTATTCGCATTTAATTCGGTATCGCGATGAAACATTTGTGTCTCGAGGATACGCCACGACTTGCAAAACCTTTTTGTCCCTCGTTTCAACATTTCGAGTGGACATTTTTCAACTTCATAAATTTTCAAGCTAGAAAAATTGTTTCGAATCACATAATAATCTTAGACTCGTTTAAATTTCAAATTTAACATGTTTTTTTTTTTAATTCAAAACATTTGAATGCAAGACAGCTCAGTTTTTAGGGATACAAAAAACTGTCCCGCGTCGATTGGAAAATAACTTATCGCACGATTAGTAGAATTTTTATCAGCCTGGTCGATGGGGGAAAAATAGTCAGTTGTAATTTAATGGAACGATAAATAATGAGCCCTGAGATTGAACCGAACAATTTTCTGTCGTTTAATTTGACAAAATTAACCAAACAAACTGTTCTATCAGTTGGTGCAAAATTGCAAACTTTGTTGTAGAAGAACGAAATAAAAATCGTCACACACTTTCTATGATGAACAATCCACGTTTCAAATGTTCCAAGACCATAATCCTATCTCTTACACACAACTTAGAGTTAGATAAGATAACTGACAAAACTCCTCGGTAAACAGACGTTAAATTTTAATGGTAACAACTATACGAGCCTAAAAATAAAGTGACTCCGATTTGTCTTATCTATTTGCTGTAAATATTAATTTTCCACTGAAAAATAAAAGTCGCGAGAAAAAGATAAAAGGCGATTTTTCTGCGACGTCTAAGCTGCGTTTCTAATGTTAATGTAAGCGAGCGTTGGAATTTATTCAAACAGCGAGCGCACGAAAATGACATTGTCGGCCCCCAACCGTTGAGTGACATTTCGTCACAAAATTTGCAAGCTGACGTGAAACTCGTGCTTTTTATAAGTAAATTTGAAAAGACATCTCCCTTGCCTCGACGTTGGCCAATTCGAAGATGATTCTATAGACGGCGCGTCGCAGCCTGCCAAGCTCATAGATTTGTCTTCAAATAGAATCTCAAAATTGTCAAAACTCTCGAACTTTGTGACCAAAAAATCCGATTCACCAAAACCATTATTTTACAATTCCATTTTTCAATTCATCCATTTTAGAAACATTCATTTTAGCTTTTCTTTTAACTTTTGTTAAGTGGACAAGATTGGTTTTGTTTAACGAGCACAAGTGTAAATTAATCGAATAAATGCGTTAAATTGGACGGGGTAAACTAAAACGTGCAAAGGCAATTTTTAGCGTATGGCAGATGAGAAGACGGACAGAGAGGTGTCCGCGAGAAAGCGTCCACGGTGTAGCGCGTTAAAGCCCGAAAATATCCATGTCGACCAGGTATGTCGAAACCTGGCATACGAGAGTTTTGGCACTTGTCCATGAAAACCGGGATGTGGTTGGCGCGCAGGCCAACCGCCGACGATGGGTCTGCTGTCGTTGGTGCTGTACGTGATTTTCGACGCTACTCAATTCCACAGCACCATCCTTCCAATCACCATTCGCATTACCATTCCAACATTTTCTTCTTCTTCTTTTTTGCACGAATCCAACTGTCAATTTTAATCACTCTAACTTCTGATAACATCAAACGATCACTGTCAATCAAAAACGATCAGAGCATTAAACAAATTTGTTTTCTTTTCTAGATTTCGTTTTTTCGTTTTTTGTTTGTTTGTTTTTTTTTTATTGATAACATTTTTATGTTGTTTGTAATTTTGTAGAATGGTTTTTAGAACTGTTGAATTTTCATAAACCTTTGGTAGAAACTTGAACTGTTACAGTTTTCAATAAAATGCCAAAGCTTATTGAAAATGTAAATACATGGTAAACAAAGGCAATAACATAAAGAACGCGCCATTTTACGAGACATTTGAATTTTCAACGAGAACAGAGTGTTACCATACAGACACAAGGAGGATTAAAATGGTTAATCAAATTTTTTGTTAACAATTTTGATCTGAAATTGGGAAATTCAGGTTGGAGGTTGCATATTTGATGTTGGATTGTTTACTAGAAATTTTAAAAATAAAGAATGAAACTGTGCATCATTGTGAGAAGAAAACAAAAATGATTTATGAGAAAACATTAAATTTCAAAAAGTTATTTAAATGAAATTTTATGTGAATGAGCGAGTTTTGGCATTGTATCGAATTTTGACTCGGTCAACTTGAGCGTGCTGAGCGACAAGATTTAATCAAACAAAATAAATTACGCTTCAATGGATGGTTAACGATTTCAAGTGAGTTTAAATCATAATAATTAATTATTCATTTGAAATTTCCATATTAATTTTCAAAAAATCGAAATTACAATCAGAACCAAATTCACTTGAATTAATAATTGTCTTTCTTCAAAAACCATTCAACAAATTCTCAAAATAAAAAAAATCTGTTTTGTGCAACGACTTCAAAATTTTTCGTTCGATTCGCGTCAGAATTTCATTTCCAACTCGATCCACCTTTGTCGCGCTATCCGCAAGCGAACTGCGACTTTTTTTTGGCCAAAAGCTTGCTTTTTTCACGACATCGATTTTGCTTGAACATCTCTCGGACACGTGCCGCGCCCCTCGAACTCGATCTTTTGTATGTACCACAGTATAGATATACATCCATATCTTTCATGTTTCCCCGGATATCAAAGAATTTAATTTATTTTGTCTGCAACCACGCGTGACTTTTCAATCTCACAGAAGAAAAAAACGTTTACAAAATTGCAACGACAGTGACAAGCATTCCTTCAAGATTTTCAAAGCAGGGCTAATTTTTCTAAATTAAAAACTTAGAAAAAATCTGACTAAATTACAATTGAAAGATTGAAAATTCACAGTGAGAGAGTAATTTCGTCACGCGTCGTGTCGTAATCGTGACGACAGTCGGCGACTCTTGCTTTATCGTCGGGGTCGTCGACGATGACGCAAAGGGTCATCGACAACGAGGTCGACCTTGATTTTCATCTACTTAGCAAAACCAAGTGACAGATATTATTTTAATTCTCGTTTTATCTCCATTGATTCAGTCTGATTGTCTTCAAATTGTTCGGCACAATTCTCCTATAAAAGTTTCATAAACTCTGTTTTGCCACTTCAAAAGTTGTGAATTAAAAATCCAACCAGCAGAAAAAAAAGCAACTCGCACTTGCAGGTGTATACAAATTCAGTTTGCAGAGCAGAACGCAAGACGGTGCTAAATGCTAAACGAATTTCTTCGGTGCAAAGCGTTTGGCTCATTTGTTAGCAGGGCACAGCAAGAAAAGTTGTTCGAAGAAGAGGCGAGCCATATTGAAATTCTTGCAAACCAATCCGAACTTTTTTTTCCCCCGTACTTTTGTTCTTTTATTTTTCAATAAGCATCGCAAGATTGATCGGCCGAATTTTTATCCTAAACAAATCATGTTCTAGTTTGGGTCATTGCCAATTTCACGCCAAGAAATTTCGTTTCGTCAGGCGACTCCAACTGAGAAACGAAATTCGCAACTCGAAGTTTTCCAACTGGGCAACTTAAACGTCCGCGTCAGATTTGAAATTCAAACTTTAAAAACTCATCTAAGAGAAAAAAAACATGACTGTTATTTTATGATTCCAATTTTTTTGTTCGACTTTCATTTTTTTTATTGTGTTTCATTAAAACGTTGCTACATTCGTCCTCGAGTCGTGTATGTCAATTAATCTTTGCTCTCTTACGGTAACATTAAAATAGTTACATTCGCACTTCTTCGTGTTGCGATCTTGCGAATTGTTATTTCTTCTTTTTTTTGTTATCTTGTTTTTTTTTGTTCATCTTTTTTCTTCTAGTGTCAATTGTGTACGAAGCGTCCGATGAAAAAAATTCTTTTTACATTGAAATCAGCCGCGTTTGAAAAATTAAGAGATTTGAAATAACAATTGCGATAATAGAGTAACCGATGTAACGAGACGAACGTGCAAAATGAACGACAATGGTTTCAGAACGAGCGTGCCGCAAGACAAGAATACGACGATGAATTCATATGCATAAAATAATACAAACAATTCGTGCAACGCGTACATAAATTCTTTTTTTTATCACCTTCAACACGTGCGCTAAACAAATTTTTATTATTCCTCTTTTTGTTGCTCGTTCTTCGTTTTACAACTCTGCATGTTTAATTTTTGACATCAATCGCAAAAACTCAAACTTGATCCTCATCTTCGCATCAACAATCATCAACAACTCATTTCAAAAACACTAATTGATTCTCATGCTTAAAAAAATTGTCAAAATAAGACCAGGTGCACTGAACAATAATTAATACGCGTCTATCAATTAGTCGACGACGTTAAAAAATGATTTTTCAATCGACCGACTTTCCACTCAATTAGGAGACGATTGTTAAAACGCTGAAATGACTCAAACAAAACGAAATGAAAAAAAAAAAAAATAAAAAAAAATAACTTAAATAGCTTTTCCCAATTTCGATTGAGCAGTCTGTGCTCACCGAGGGATCAAATTCATTAAAGAATCAAGCGGCGATGCGACGTGTAATGAGAGCGACCACTGGGGACGAAGGGTTTAGCAGGGCCAAAACATTATAATGATGGTTGGAACTGCAACTCTGCAACATACATCAGTGCTGGGTATTTGTGCCGATCGATAAAAACGTGAGGACTAACGCGGCTCGCCGATTGTCCAATTATGTGCGCTTGAGTTTGTTAGGCCGATGAAAATGTCTCATTTGAAGGATTACCCGCTACTCATCGCTTGCAATCATCGTCCGTAGAAACTTGGGGTGGGGGTATAAACGCTTCGATGCATTTTCGTTTTTGTTTACATCCCAACGATTATATCGACGCGCAACTTTTGAACTCGTTCCATCTTCTCGCAGCTGTGAAAAAGTTCTGTAATGCACATCCGTTCGGACCTTTTTTTTATGTTCTATTTTAACTTACATCAAAGCAAATTCAAATACAACGGTCAGTCAAAATATAATGATTTGTAGCGTGGAACTGTTTTTTATGGCTATTTGTAACATTATAAATTACAAAATTCAGATAAACATTGTTCTATTTATTTATATATGATCCCATATATGGAGTATAGATGTTTTGACAAACATCAACAAAAAAAACAATAACAAAAAAATAACAAATTTTGTTGTTTACATGAAATCATATGACAGGATGTATAAAGTAGGATGTTAAAAAACATAGGTTGATGTCAGAAGTTAATGTCAGTACATCTGATCGATAGATATAAAGTAACACAGTTGCAAATATGCACACGATATAAATGCATTCGTTACATCTGCGCGCGGTTGTAACTGGCTGAGCATTTTCGATAAGCCGGGTTGGAAGCCTTACTTGAGAGATAACCGCTGAGAACTCGATAAGAGCGACCCAACAGCGATCCCTCCGATAACAATCTCGCATTCTTATCATTTCTAATCATTACAGAAATACATATTTACGTCCGCAAGACGTTTTATATTACATTTCGATGAAAAAAATGTTCGATGCCTTACCCCGAAACAATTTTTAAAGTCACTTTTCTTGGAATTGTTTTGTAAAACTAATCACATGTTTCTTGACTGTTTGTTTTCTTTTTCTGTTTTTTGTTTTGTTTTTTTTTTTTTTTTTTTTTTTGCTTTTTTACTTGAAGATTCAGTTGGAGGCGACGGGTTAAAATTGGCCAAAAATTCATTGAGCCGTCGCGACTTGGAGTTGAAAAGCTGATCGAAATCTTTGTTGAATAAGGTAATTCCTATCTGCTCCTCCGGCTCCGAAAATAGTACCTGCTCGGATAGGGAAGTCTTGAATGAAATCCAAATCCACTAGACCTTTGTTCAGCTTTCTCAGCTTGATCATATGTTTAATTCACATCCCCGATGCGTCGCTGATCAATAAATCCAAGTTCGCGGGTTTAGATTATTCGCAAGTCTATATCTCCAGCTAAAAAAAACAAACAAACAAAACAAAACCTGTTTCCGTTTAGCAAAATATTCGACGAAAATTGTATTCAAATGTTTTGAACAAGTTTGACCTCGAATTCAATCTAAGGTCAGAGTGCAAAAGTCGATCAGCAGTCAAAGTAGACAAGAGTGGTCTGAATTTCTGTCAAACTGTCTGCACAAAATACGTCGAGGCTTTGAGACTATCGGAGGTGAGGTTAGTCTCTCGGATGCGGCATCACGTGGTTCGAATGAGGTTAAGCGGGCGCCGGCGCAACTCACTTCAACGTTTTGGTATCCTGGCGAACGAAAAACAACAGTTTTTTGTCGGTCCGAATTGACATGACCTCGACAAAGGTCGCACAACAAAACCCGACCGGCAAGCAAAAGCCGCGAAATCGGTGCGAGCCGCTGGTACCAAGTGGCGGCGCTCTATGACCTTTGACTTTTGGTACCAATGCGGCGCGCTAAACGGTGCCCACTGTGGGGCCGATCGACCGAGTTAAATTTTGTTTCTTGTTGTTGTCGCTTTTCGGGGGGGAGTTGTTATCATTTTTGGACTTACCGATTAACGGAAAAACACTGGGTTGGTCGAGTAGCGACTTGAGGCTGTTTTCAATGAGGGTGGGAGAGGATCGGTCCTTGTCGCTCATTTCACGCTGCGAGTGCGAGCGAGAGGTCGAATCACGCACACACGCACAGGAACGGAGCACAACTCGCCGGATGATTCGCGAACTTGTTCGTCAGCCGGGACAGGGCTCGCGGGGCCGAGCTTTCACTCTTGACTTGTGACACTGTCCGAACCACCCGACGGGCTCGGCTTTCGTGCTTGTCTTCCGTCGTGGTTTCACGTCTCGGTGTCGGAACCGTCGCTGCAACGTCCGCCCCCTCCACCGCCGAGTCGACTTTTCGAGTCACCCACGTACACGTGTATAGCCAACACCGCCGAGCGCGCTGTGCCACATTAAAATAACACGGGACAGAGTGCCCCGACACTCGTGCACTCTGCGCTTTTGAAAATCAATCTACGGAAGTTGACCTTTAATGCTGGCGCCATCGTCTTGAATGGGCGCTCAAGTTTGGTCTGCTAACAAGCCGATGGTAATCGCACAGTCGATACTGTATTGCTAGACGGTAAAGCACCGACGTTCTGGAGTTTGGAAGACAATTTTTTTGGACAAAAAATTTTTGGAAGAAAAATCTGTTTACACTTTCGTTGGCGAAATTTTTCGGGATTTAGAAAGGCCGGGGCGACAAATTTGTTGGTCCGGGAGTGTAATTGATTTACGCAAAATTTTTGCAAAATTTGTAATCAAAGTTGAATGAACTAAAATTTAAAAAATGATTTGTTTTTGAAAAACTAACTTGAATTGAAAGAGTTTTAAATAATGAACTTGATTTCAAAGAGGATATCTTTCAGGTTTTATTTGTTTATTTTACTTGTTCAATTTTTAATGAACAAGTCTAATATTTTATTTTCTGTCATTTTCTTATGGGAAAGTTATCATTTGACTGTCATCTTTATACCCCAACCGGATATTTCTTCTGCCTTTATAAAAATTCAACTTGGCATACTGAATAAATGAAAAATAAAAATTCTCAAAAAGATTTGGTTTTTTTGATTCAAAACTATTCATTCTGCGTGTTTTGCGTCGAAACACGTTTATCCCATGAATTTTTGTCAAAATCCAAACCTTTTTTACAGCAAAATGTCGCGTTTTCAAGTGTAGGAAAATGCGCCTAGATAACTGCTACCCATTGTACAAATAAAAACTATTGTTGTCAAAAAAAAGAAAACAATTATATAAACTCCAGAAACTCAATTTTTTTCAAAATTCTAAAATGGAAATTCCATTTCATTTTTTTAAACGTAAAGAAATTGCATCGAATCAACGAACCCAAAAATCGCGCATTCTGATATTGTTCCAATTAGTTCAAATTCTTGTTCCAACTGAAATAACTTAGTTCTGAGTATTTCCATAGCATTTGTAATAATATCTGAAATCATGAAACAGTAATAATTAATCCACATCAAAAGGAATAAATTCCTGCCGGTACGCTGCCAATTAATTACCTCTCCGCAGCGGTTTGCATTATTTCACTTTTTCATATCGCTTCACATTTGTGCAGCCGTTTTATTAAAAACATAAAAAACGATTTTGCATACATTTTTCCACGCCACGCAATTAACTTTTCTCATGCGCTGAAATAAATAAATTGTATAATAAATAGTTTTGTTGATGTTTGCAATAAATTTTGTAACGTTTATAAAAACAGTTGTGAGAGAACACGAGAATGGCATTAGGCAAAACTAAACCTTTCGAATAAAAATGTGCTAATCAATAGCGCGGCATTGCACGCGTTCAACTCACATCATTTGATGAAACGATATCCCGAGCTTCTATCCGCGTCAATAATTCACAAGTCCTTATTCTTTCTTTAACAAACTTTTATCTAGTCTAACTTCTTTCATTTTATAATTTTTGAAAATGAAATGAAGTCAATTAGGCTAATGACTTGTAATCATACAGATGTCCATCAAGCATCAATAATTCACAAACATAAAAGAACTATTTTTTTTTCTCCATCAAATTTTTTCTTGTCGTTCAGTTCGAAAGCGAATAGTGAACAGATCACATATAAAATTGTAAAAAAAGATAATTTGTGCAAAATGAAAATTTTTGGGTTTACCCTACATCACATTAACAAGATCAATTATAACAACAAGGAATTCAATGAGAAGTGCAACAAAAGCATTTTCGACACTCCTTATTATAACTACATCAAAACAATGAGTCGCGGTTTCGGTCTTTGGTTTTACCCACTGCCAAAAATGACCCCTCTGAAGTGGGTTTATTTTTGTTATTTCAGAACGTTGGAGTTGATGGTATTTTCGTGCCAGGTGATGATTTGAGGTTTATTTCTATCTGATACTTCTATTTTGATACTTTTTTTGAAATTCAAATACTGAAATTTGTTTCAGGTCAAATATGCCCTGCACTTTTTGGACGACTTGGACGAACTTGTTTCTTGTTTAGTTTGGTCGGGCATTTTGTTTCTCTTTTTTTCGGCAATTTTTTCAATTATGGTCAGGCATCATGTAATATTTCAACTATATTTAAAATCTGTCAATTTTGTATTTTTCAATTGTCCATATTTTAACAAGAAATAATTCTTACAATTTTTGAACTTTGCTTTTATAAGTGCACTATAGCTTTTCACGACATACAAAATTTGTGGCGAGCTACAACTGACCCAGAAGAACGAAAAGTTTTACACGATAATGCAGACATGATGAGATTTCTAATAGCACTCATAGGACGTAATTTTTTTTATTTTTGTTTATCTGAGTGCGAACAATTTAATGAACTTTGACGTTTATTTACAGTGGCTGGGAATACTATGTTGATTATCCAATTAATCGCAGTGATACCACCGACGATGTACGAAATAATTACGTCAAATCATCTGGCGATTAATGATTTTTATTTGATGAAATTTGAAATTTTAATTGACACAAAGTACGACTTTTATGCAAGAAAGTTTATCTACCTGACCGCGGGTTTTCAGTTCGTCTTTGGATACCAGCTGTTTTTCGGTCTCTGTTTTATTATTATGTATCATTTGTTTGCCAGGTTCACCATTCTCAGGTAAGACATAAATTGAGCTTTAATATCAGATAAACTTTGCCGAAACAACATTTACAAATAGAATAACATTGGATGTAAATCATTGTTTATCGCTTTTACAAACGAAACTTGACGTACTTGCCGATTTAGATTTTACCGTCAGTGACTGTAAGAACTCATTTCGAGCGCTGTTCGAACAGATACACAGTATAATTTACAAACTGACATGGGACATTGTTGGTAACTCTCACTTAACCCGAGATTGTGTTTTTCAAGTTGTTTATATACAGTCAACATAAATATGCAGCTTTGAAAACGCTGTCTTTGGTTTGGATTTCGCTGAAATGAAATCTTGTTTGTTTCCATAAGTTGGATGTTTGAATCAACAAAACAAAAAGTAGTGACGATTTTGTGACGACGAAATCAAACATTTGAAACACAAAATTAATTACAAACTTTTTTATCCGTTTGTTAATTGATGGTTTTATTCAAGGTTGATTATAACTAAGGATATTCCAGAAAATAAAAATCAACTTATCGATGGAAGTGAAACACTGAAAAGATTTGTTAAATATCATGCTGATTCCTTAGTGTGAGTGAAATTATGTTTACAAAGGTAAAAAAAGATTTTTGAAAATTATCTGATTGTTTAAATGAAGGTACTATTTTCATCTCAACGAAATGGCTAAAAACAATTTACTCATGGGAATTGTATTGAATGTATCAACTGTTACAATTGCAGTTTACACTGTGAGTTTTTAAATTCTTCCAATTAATTTCGAACTGTAACTTGCAAAATTTTGTGATTCAAACAAGTCATCATGCAATTACACTTTTTAGATCAATGTGAATCTCGATCACCCAGAAAAAATTCTTCCAGTTTTGCCGATGTTTGTCAGTCTAATGATAGTAATTTTTATGATCTCTTACATCTCAGAAGAGATTGTTCAAATGAGCTCAGCGTTGGTTCAACATTGGTAGATGATCATTTTGTTGTTCTTACAATTTATTGCCTACAATTCGTCAGTTGGTTCTTTGTTGATTCCATGTTAGTTACCATTCGCCATGGTTGAAATGGGACGTCCATTCTCGCAGAACATTGAACATCATTCAGTGCAGGTGCACCATTCCTTGTGAAGTGTCGGCTTATGGAATTGTTAAAATGTCTTTGCAATATTACATGAAAGTAAATTCCAAATTATAACTGCTCACTATCCGAAGACAATTCAGCATTACACTATCTGAAACATTTGAAATTTCAATTTACATTTTTTCAGGTATTACAAATATCATACACTTATCTGACCTTCATGGCCTCCATGAGAACAAAATAACTCAACAGAACAAATAAGTAAAACTAAAGTGAAAGTATATTTAATTTTTTAATAAAAGATGCAAATATGAAATGGAAAGTGGTAAAGTATATTTTATTAGAAAACAATTGTTTTCTTTATTTTTCATTTTTCAAGCTTGGACATTTAGTAACGACTTCCAATTCAAAAATTACACGACTGACATGACTTACGTTATTATATCTTGACAATAAGGTGTACCTTAGGAATAAAAAACTTTTTTCAAACTCTTTTGTAAATTCAAAAATTGTTCTTCATTAATCAAGCTTTTTGAAACAAAAAACAGTAGAAAGTACTATAAAGAAATGTTGTAATTATTTTAAAACGTGATTTTCTACAACAATGAAACTTATATTATTAAAAACACTTATACTTAAAGAAATATTATTTATAAAACAATGTATAACTGCACGTGTATAATTTAGAAACAAAATGGAAACTGTAAGTGTTCGTCAAAGGTACTAATTAACATTTAGAGAAATGAAACAATAGTTACTTTACCATTACTTCTCATAATGTCAGTATAACTGTTAAGTCATACCTTTTTTTTCTCTCAATTTTATAGAAAACTGTAAATTAATTGCAGTCTCCAGTTCACAACAGAATTTATTTAATAATTACAGTAATAAAACTTAACATTATTTATTGACGAGACAATGAGAGGAATGTTTCATTTTTTTTTCCTAAAACTGTAAATGTGCTGACAAACAGTTCCAGTCAGCGATACGACGTAAAACTTTTTTCTCCAAACTAAAATCATCTTCCGGTTATTGAATTACAAAACCTTAATTAAGGTGAAATGCAAGTAAAATGAATACATTCAAATTTCGTTTAAATGCTTTTTTTATTTTGTCATAAAAACTACTATTCTAACAGCATTATTTAGCTAATACAATGTTCATATAGGTACACAATTTTTCGCTGAACGTGTCTCAAGTTTGATAAAATAGTTACAACACTTACAGATTGATCTCGGGATATACACGTTACAATTTTCTTTCAGTCACGATTCGTTACAAAAATTAACTTAATCTACGGATCTAAAATACAGTAAAGCTTAATTGAAAAATGATAACAAAAAAAAAAATAAAATAACGTCGATACAGAAGTGCCATTGACGAGGAAGCGAACATTATAATACATTACTGAACGCGATCGAGCGACGAGAACAATGCGCACAATTTTGAACGAAATCCAACGCAACGGTAGACACGTAATTCTTTTTTATGCGAGTACTACAAGTGCCGAGTTTTCGCTGAGCGAAAATGGCGAGCAAATATGAAAAGGAATTCGTTTGCAATAATTTATACACGTCATAGTGCAAGATCCTCGGCTGATAACAAGTGCATTGGAACGGAATCGTTTTGTTTTTGACATTTAAAGTACCTGATTGTGTTTGGATTCACGTGAGGCTGCATTGTTCTTGCATGTAAGACCTCGCAGAATCTTTTATGATAGTCATAAATAACTTAAGCAAGAATACTAAAATTGACTTTAAATATACATACGTATTCGAAAGCGTTTGTTCCGATAAACTAACGCAGTTTCAAAATGGCTACGAGTTTCATCTGCCGATGAAATTCTTACGATTATTATTTACAGGCTGTTTTTATTTCTTTCACTTTTTTTTCATTTTGCAAAGAACGAAAGTTATTTGACATTTAACGTTTGTATAAATAATATAAACGATGATACGAAGTCATTTATACCATTCAACAATCTGCGAGAAACGATAGCAAATTTTGATTTGAATGCAGTAAAAAATAAATGCACAAACAAAGTTCTGTAATGTCAGAAAAATTAAATGCAAAGTCAACATGTTTTACAAATGCAAAGTATAATTTTAAATTATTTAAAGCTTTTGCATCGGACAATACCCAGTACTGTGAGAAACTTGTACTCTGTATTATTTTTCATGTACAAAAATACTCTAGAGTCACACTATTTGTTCTTGGGTATTGTGGATGCTTGATCGAGCTCAACAATTTTAAGCTCAGAAATTCTCTACATTTGAATTTCAAAGTTTTGTTCATTCTACCTCACCGGAATACATTATGTATTTGTTAATACATATTCAAATTTTCAAAAATTCTTTTCTATACACGAACCTCCATTTCCAAAACCAAAGTCCACGAAAAACAGAAAAAAATACGTTTCCTATTGACAAATAATTGACACATCGTTTTTCACTTTGACAATAACTAATTAACATTCACTTTGTTTTTATCACAATTAGTTCGAGAACATAAACACCCTTCAAAATAGGCAAGAAACATCGAACATCAAATACTGAATCTAATTTAAAAAAATAATGAATAGACAAATAATCGCACTTTTTCGTTGTCTTTCAGTTGGATTTGAAAAAATTTCAATGAACTTAAATCTTACACGACTAACAGAAAAGTAAATCTTTGACTTTTAGCAACATGTGGAATGAACAAAATATTAATCTTTAATTCAACCGTTATTTTCAGCATGTAACCGAACATTTTTGAGTTCGCTGATATGGTTTTCAATCGCAATTGCAAAATTCTCCAGATGTCAAAAATAAATATGATCTATTACACTGCGTTTGTACGATGAATAATCAGGTATCTATACCCATACGCTTAACGATTCCGAGGTAGTTGTAGCGCTTGAAAAGTTTCCGCTGTGACGTTTAAATAAAGTACGAAATTCTGCAGGAGTCGACGACCAACGCCGATGACGAACAGATTCAAGAGGAACTTCGGGCAAGCCGACTTCGCTGTGAAGCCCTTTCGATGCCATTGTTCCGGTGGTCGTGTTTGATGTGGGAATTCCGACCTAAACAAAAAGAAATAATCTGTTAAAATCAATTTACAAACGACCAACAATGTTTCTTTTACCGCAACTTTTCAACTCGTTTGAATAAAAAAATTAAAACAACAATCGTTTGAAACTGACCATTATGAATAAAATTACTTAAATCACAGTGCAAAACAAACACGAACTGAAATGGAAGGAAACGTAGTCTATATTTGTTTAATCTAATAAGCGTTGCCTACCCTATAACGGTTCAAAATGCATCCTTCCGTTTCGAAGCAACTTTTTAGAAAGTGAACACTAATTCTATTCCATTTCGTCATTACTACATATGAAAGTTTTGCAACGTTCATTCTTATTATCGCATTACAATTTCATTGTTTACAGAACAAATGTTCTGTATTTGATATTAAATGAAAATCAAACGGTTCAACTTTTCCAAAACCATCATTTCTTATTGCTCAATATTTATAAAACTACAATAATAATTCTTGACCCTCAAATTAACACTCTCAAGTTGACACACTCATACAAACATTTTCTCATAAAAATTCAATTCATAAATTGTCTTTCGTACATTTCAGTTCTTTTTTTTTACTTTTTAAAAATTACATACTTCTTGAAAAGAGCTCAGTGACGAAAATCCACTCTCATCTTCAACGCTGCTAACGCTATTAGTGGTTCTGGATTTGGGGTGCCAAGTAGCAGTGCCATCCCTGATTCGTTTGCCATTGACCAGATGTGCCTGTTTCGCAAACGGTACGGCGTTTCCGATATTCGATTGCACCTCGTCCTCCTTGCTGCTACCGGAATTCAGCGACGTTGAATCTATAGAATTTCTCGCTCCAGGTGTCGACGAACAAAGGCTGGATTCGCGTTTGGAAATCTCGTCCAACGTCTCGTTTGGTCCGCTGGACCGTGGACTCGAACTGAAACAAGCATTGACGTCTGCCAGGATCGTCGAGTTGGCAAAGTTACCCGTCTCAAAATCGTGCGTCTCGTTCAGGATCTTGTCGTCACTAAGTTGCAAATTTTCGCAACTCATTTTCGCTAGGTCGGGCTCGCGCATCAGCAGCAACGACTGAACCGTTCGCATCAGTCTGAAATAAATCAAAGCACAATCGTTAGTTGTTGCGAATACAAAATTGCTTTTTCATTTCTTATTCATTTTAAATTAGAAATCAATTCAACTGGAAAGAAACTCTGACATGGTCAATTAGAGACTCTTAATTGGGTTGTTCCAGTAGTTGTAAATGCAGTAATAAATTCTTCTGTCTGTTATAATTATAATTGCTCAAACTGACAATTTCGAAAAAAAACTAATTTGAAAAGTAAAAAAAAAGGTATTTTAAAATGCAAACCTGTAAGCTTCCTGTGCAAGTTTAATTGGTGGGACATCATTAGGGTTGACTTCAGAAAGTTTTGGACCCTGGTAGGTGCTTTCATTAAGATCGTCCGACGTGGTGACATCGTGTTTTGATAATTTTTTGAGTCTAGGAGTGGTACAGTGGGCTGGATCGTTCCTACGAAGTACAGACCAGGTAAACTCTCTGATACCCAATCCACTCCCAGGTGGTGAGATGTGTGTGACAGATTTTGCTCTGGTAAATCTTGAACAATCAGAAACGGACATCTGAGAGCCGGTGGGCAGTGGCGAATTATTAGACGACGTGCAGCTCGATGAGGACGACGAAGTTTCGTGCATCGCGTGAACGCTCCGACTTCTTGGCACTCTGGAGCTCTTCTCCTTCACGTTGTTCTTCTCGTGAATTAGCGCCAGGGACTTTTGTGCTCGGTCGAGAAATCGCACGACCTGTTCCATAACCGAACGGTACATCATTCTGTTTGATTCCATCTGAAAAAGTGAAAAAAAGTGTTTATTAATTTTTTTTAATTGCAGGTACAAAGTCAAAGCTACAAGATGGAAATCAGGTAACTTTCTCAAGTTTGAATTGATTCATTATGTTATTTGTTCAGCTTTTTTTGTTCGACTTTTTTGTGCGTCGTTGCTACTGTAAACATCAACAGAACATCATGATTGAACAGCAATTAAAACGAGCACACAGAAAATGTCAGAGAAGATCTATCAAGATAAACGGTTTTTTTCTCTCTCAAGTGCAAAAAAGGGTGATTAACGCGCCTGACATTTAAATGAATGAACCCACTGTGATAGAATATCAAGTGTCCCATACAAATATGCGGCCAGGTTGTTTTTATTGATGGCTTCAAAAAAATGACAATTCATGCTTGAGACGAACCACAAGTGGCTTGTTTAAATAAAGAAACATCTTTCTAAATTAATTTCAAATTTTTAATCACTTTTTTTCTCCTCCACTTTTGTTGTTTAGGTAACCGAAAAAAAAATTCTTTGAAAATCATTCTTTGAAATGTCACAGCTACAGTTCCAAGCCATCAGATAAACTTCAATTCTTGAATTTTTATAATTTAGTTGTGCAATTTTGTGGCGTAATTGTTTTCTTATCTGAGTTTTCGGACTGAACTTGTTAGTTGTGATGATGTCGTAGCGGAAATCATTAAAATGAAATTGGCGAAAATTTGTCGGCAGGTGGCCTAACATTGTAATCCAATTCCCATCGGTTAAACTTTCGCGACAAATATTGGCCGCGGCCCCGTTGTTCTCGTTCCAAGACAATAAAGCTCCCAGGGAAATAATTCTTGAACTAGAAATATAAAATAACAAACCTGTTTGAGCTGCCATTGGAGTGTATCGACCTGGCTCTGCAGGCAAACGTTGTCGATCACTTTTACATGAGGAACATGAGCCGCTGCCAAAGCTTCCTGCAATCGCTGATTCTCTGATGTCAGATTCTGACATTGCTGCAACAAAATCAAAGCCAACAAGTGAGCTATTAAAACATTCCACACCCGATTCTAATCTTACCAACACACATTTACATTTTACTCTTCACGATTATCTCTCACAAGCCTGTTCAAGTATAATACAACATTTTCAACAATTTCAATTGTTTTTTTTTGTTGCGAAAATTTACAAAAAATAACAATTTAAAAGAAAAAAAATTGATAAAGAAAAATTGAAAAATAAAACAAAAAACATTGATTGACTTTTTGATTTGCAAAAATTGTCTGTGCAAGAAAACAACAATTTGTATAGGAATTTGTTCATTTTTTTTTAATTTTAAGTTTATGAAATTGTTGAGTTGCAGAGATCCAACAATTACCACCGAAGAATGTTGTTGCGTATCAATATCTCGTACGAATTCTCATTAAAGTATTTCTTTTCAATTTGGCTCGAGTTATCACATCATACCAATCATTTCTCAATCACGATTGGTAATTGATCTTGTTCGTGCCTCGAAACAAGGCTGCAGCGAGCATTCCATTCAAATGTCTACTTCCGTTTTGCGAAAAGTATAATGTAACGCGGCGCGCTGTGCGGCAAAAAAGAAATTCCGCGACGAAAAGAAAAGGACCGTCAAGAAAGAAAGAGAGAGAAGAAAGATGACGAGAAAAAAATAAGGAAGAAATGTTTGGATCGGCACAAAGTTGCGCATCTGCGGCGCGGCTCATAAAATCCAATCATCAAACAGGTTCTGATGGTTAAAACATAAGATTCTATGTAAAAAGTTCTTTTCTATGGCGGTTGGAGGGACAAAAAAGAAAACAAGCCCGGAGAGAGACGGAGAGCGAAAAAAAAGGAACTGCCGGCAACTCTTCGGCCGGGAACGACGCGAAAAACGCGCCGGCTTTATCTGTTGCGCGTATCACCCCCGGCGTAAAATTGATGGGGTTCAATGCGCAGAAAAGTTGTAGCTTTGAGAGCCGCCAATCAAGTTGCGCCGCTTAACGATATCGCGACGATATGACTGGGGCTTTCTCACGTTCGTCGATTGATGCCCATCGGGGCAAAATAACAAGGGCGGTTGTTAAGGTGCGAGAAATGTCGTTAGTTTTGACGGATGATGATGTCAGTGGCACAATTAGTCTCACGACTTGAATTAAGACGTTTTCCAAGATGCATTAATGCCCTCGGTACCTTTAATGAGTCTCCACTTTTTTTTCTCCTGATCTCTTTTTTTGTCTCATTGCGCGGCTTTATGATCTGTTCATTTTTGTTCCAGCTTGAGATTTTCAATCTTGATTTTTATTCCCCCTTTGAAGGAGGTCAAAAAAAGTGAAACGTACCCAGCCATCTTCATTTCCCAACATTGCGCCAAATTGCATTTTAATTTCATGCCATTAAGCTAAATTAAACGAGCGCTGTTTTCACCGGAAAAAAGCCGACTGGCGTTATAAAGCGACTAATTCGGGCTCTGAGACTAAGCAAAATGATTTTTTTTACGGAGCGAAGAAGCCGGGGCAATTTTCGTTTGTCGCGGAGAAAAAAATGGAATTGCTTCGAGAAGCTTGGAATTATTCACGGTATAAGAAAACAAATTACAGCCACGAGAGGTACGTCATTGTTCCTTCGGTTGGCTATGAAAATGCAATCCATCGTATTACAATGCACATTACGACGGGAAACAACGCTGTTAATCACTTTTATAAATTACCATATAACAAACATGACCGACAACCACCGTCCGGCCTCGCCGAAAGGCTCTCTCGCTTCAGACAGCTGGACTGAAACAAGTGCTCCAAATGAAACAAGCCAGCGAGCAAAATCACAATGACAAAGTGCAACTCAAGAGTGCATTAGTCATTTTTCCTATTTGCATATCTATTGTTTCATTGTTATTTACAAATTGAAAACAGTTTTATTGGTTTTTAATTGAAACACGTTGAAAAGTTCGTGTCGAATAGATGGAACTAAGTTTTTTGAAAAACAAGGTTGGTAGGGCATTGGTTAGAAGTTCAGACTACCGACCTGAGGGTCCGGGGTTCGAATCTCGGTAACCACAATGAGGGTGATTTTTTTATTTTTTTCATTTTTAAATCAATTTTTAAACTTAGTTTACATCAATTTGAATCGAATTTCAAAAATTTTTAGGAAAAGGATTCTGAAATAACCTGAAAACTTCTGCATGTTTTTAACTGAAAAAACTAATTAATTAAACGAGACTAATAATTTTCCAAGATACGATCGGAATTTACTCCGATCAGAATTTCCACTAAGGGCTGATGCGATAAAAAAGGCAGATTGATCAAATGCACGATGTGAATGAAGGCGCGTAGAAGGCACGTGTGGTCTGGTTGTCGGCCGTGTGTGGGTCGCGTGTATATATCCGCGTACAAGTGAAAGGCCTTTGTTCGGTTAGCAGTTCAAATTCCTCATCGCGACAGTCGCTTCGCAGAAGTCATGAAAATTGGATACAGCGGCCGAATGGTCCGAACCCGTTCGGGAGAACTTGTCGCGTGCGCCACAAAACGATCGACATTCAGCGTGCTATCTCGACACCTACCATTATTATTCTTATCGGACAGCTCGTTTCTTTATGGAAAACCGTGGCGAAATGTTTCTCGAAGGCGAGGAAAAAACTCGATGACTGATGGCTGCACAGGGCGTCGCACCTGTCAATGAAAATGCAACCGCAACTTGATATTGATTTATAATTCGTCAGAGATTACATAACAAATTTTTGCCAAGCTTTCATATTTTCTCACAATTTGTCTACAAACAAATTATAAGTTTGCAATGTTGCTTCAACGAAAATCATTCATTCGTTGATTTTACATTTGAGGAATGTTTTTTCCCCCTATTTCAATACCGATTTCAATACCGATTTCAATACCGATCTCGAAAAATCGGATTAGCGAAGATATCGCAGGAACAAGACAGGCCGTAAATATCGCTTTTTCTCAAGCCCGGAGAGATAAGACTGAGAATAATCCGCGATTTATCAGCTATCGGTATAAAATTAGAAAGAAAATGCCTTAGAATTCGTAACAAAAGAATCGCCCGAACAGAAAAACCGTTATTGAGATAATACACAATTGCCTGCATGAAATGTCAATCAGACTCAACGTTTTTGCATGCGAAACAGTCAAACTTCGGGTACGTTTTGCAATTGTTCGAATCGGACGCGTTTTCAAAGGCAACATTTTGGCGAGACATTACCATACAATGCCGAGGCAGAATAGAGCTTGAAAAAGATATCCCAGTTGCAAAAGGCATCCGGCGCGAAAAATCTCGAGACGTAAATATTATCGTCTTTTCATCTCGTTAAGTGCCGAATGTAATGGCCGCGCCGTCGGCGTAATTGCACTTGTTACAATTACACACCAACGGTCGTCGTTAAAGTTTTCAATTTATCTGACTCTGTGCGCATGTTAATGTTAATTAGCGCCCCATCCGGGGTTCTCCATTACGCCTCTTTTTCGACTTTGTTTTCCAGAAAGCATTACGTCTCGTTACGTCATCCACTTTACGATCCCATTTCCAATCTACATTTCAACCTTTCCGCGATATCGCGCTTTCGTAGTAAAATTTATTCTTCGACGAAACCAAAAATACATAATCAACAACTGGAACGTACACTTCGAGGAAAACTAAGGTTTTGTACGAAGCAGTGATTTGAATTGCTAGTTTTTTTTTTCAGGGACTGATGTTTCTGTTGGAAAATGGAATTGAATAGAGTTGACTAAATTGCATGATGACTGTCATCAAGGCTGGTTTATCAGGGTTAACAAACGCTGGTTTATTTAATTAAAGACAGTGGCGACTGTCTGCGCGATACTGGGTGGGCGCGTAAATTTTCAGTTTCCCGTATAGGAACGGGCGACGTGTTGCGCCGGATGGGGTCACGCATGGTCGCTCGGGCTGAACCAGGTCCTGGCGTCCACCGTCTGAAAACCGTGACTCACGTCAACCGATACGGTCACTGCCTAAATTGTTCGTTCTGCAACTACTGGACAGAGGAGGCAATGGGCATACCTCAGATGCCACAACTCGAATCCAATCAAATTAAAATAAAAGAAAATAAAACATTCTGATTGACGGCCCAGATGAAGACTGGCGCATTTCATGATTTGGTTGTGTTAGTCAAATGTGTTAGTCTTTGACTTGGCTGTTGATAAATCGACGAAAAAAATTCCAAAGAAAATAATTGAACAGAAATTTGATTCTCAATTTGACGGATTGCAAAAAATGACATTCTGATTTTCCATTGTTAGGGTTGGTAATACCAATTTGAATACCTAAAATAGCTGCGGATCATTTGAAAATTACAATCGAGCGCGTATCATCATCGGCGGTGTATTATTTCGATTGTTCGTGCTGAAAAGGTCGGTTGGCATAACTGCCGGGATTAATTGAAAGGCCGTGGTCCTGACGAGCGAAAATCGCCGATGACGCGCAACACAATTTCCTGGAGGTGGGAAAAGTTGCGGGACAAAAATCGAGGCGTTGCTGGTTGCAACAATCGCTGCGACTTTAATGTCAAGATCGTTCGCCGATGGGCGCAGACGATAAATAAGTCTTTGTTGCTCTAATGGACGTTTCGTTCTCAGCCAGTGTGTAGACTCAATGATATAAACAATGCCAATTCTCACATTTTAATTTCGAACATTGTTGACGCGACGGCAAGTTTCTAACCGTTCGACGCAGTGGATTCTTGTTTAAACAATTATACACGGAAAATTACTTTTCAACAGAAAAAAAGAAAATTAACATTTTTTGAAAGTATTAACAAAGTCTCATTATTTTTTACCCAGGAGAAACATTCTTCTTCGATTTTTGATGAAGGGAGAGAGGTGCGAAAAAATTTTGAATAAGAAGTTTGATAGGACATTGGCTAAGGAGTTGAACTATCACCTTGGGGTCGGGGGTTCGAATCTTGGTTTCAACAACGAGGACATTTTTGATTTTTTCATTCTGAATATTTTTTTTCGACTTTTTACTTTGTTCTTTCCATAGTTGAATGTAAAAACCTGAATTTGAACCCGAAAAATTCCAAACTTCTATTTTTTCAATCCGCATCAATTCTGACATGCCTCAAAATTTTTTCAGCAAAATTCCTTAGCGAGTTATAAGTTGATTGTCGATTTCAAATTCGATTCTCACCGTCTGCTATTGCGATCAGTTTTTCGCCAGTAATTCCAGGTTATTTTTATTATTCAAAACGTGATAACACATGATATAATCGGAGAAAAGTACGAAGTCAATGACTGCAAAACGATACAATTAACGTTGAAAGATAAAATTGATAGCACACAATAGTCAAATGTAGACTAGTGGATTGTTCGTCTGAGTTATGTTACGTAAAGTCCGGTTGGTTGAGATCAAGATTTCAATAGGTCACTGACGGCTGATCTACTTCGTTCCTCGAGGAAGCAGCATTCTTCTCAATGAGAAAACAAGCTCGCGGCACTGATCCGACAATTTGTCAG
Organism: Telenomus remus; assembly: GCA_020615435.1. Taxonomy (NCBI): domain Eukaryota; kingdom Metazoa; phylum Arthropoda; class Insecta; order Hymenoptera; family Scelionidae; genus Telenomus; species Telenomus remus. The sequence goes on from CM036338.1 coordinate 2,635,691, forward strand.
GTTTTGCAACAGTCTGGAAGTCTGTCTCGCAGATCCATGCACGCAAGCAAATGAAGTCTCCTGTACCTCCTCGCCGATACAACGGAATCAGAAGAGAAGAAAAAAAAGTTACAGAATCTGTGTGTCGTTGCGAGATTGTCATTACCGTGCGATTATCGTGTCGCAACCAATCTGTGCTGGGACGCAAAACAACGCCGAGTAATCGACAAAATTGAATATAAATTAATGTCAACTGTTCCATTAGCGTCGCCACTGACGTAGCATTAAATTAGCCAGACCTTTTCAGGAAGACAAACTCGTCAATCGATCGGCTGATTGATTCACCGTACCATTCATTTCCTTCTAATTAAGTGCACTTTCGTTGCATAATTATTTATCTTTGTTCCCTCAATTATTATCACTGTCTGGCAGGCTTTTCCATTCAAATCATCGCCGAGTTTTAAAAACGTGACCGGTTTTGTATCGAACAAATGTTCAATTAGTGATCGTCTCCGGTACAAAATGTACATTTCAATTTTTTCCAACTATGCAATTTTATTTGACTCTGATTTTTATTTTCAAAAATTCAATCAGTAAATTTTATGTTTTTTTTTTTGAACTGACAAAGAAATGTTTGGGCATGGCGTGTGGTACGAGATTGATGTGTGCTCGAGCGGTTTTAATTTAAGCGTGAGTCAGAAAATACTTTTGTCAGCTGAAATTAGTATTCCGTGCATCTGAGTGGCGCTACATCTTATTGTGTCGCGCGATCCGCAAGAGAGAGGTGAGCTAACGAACGTGATCCGAAGCCACAAGTACGCGCGAAAACACGTCTTTATTTAATATGTCCGAGCGCGAACGCGACACTCAAGACCCGAGCACGCAAATTATGCAACAGGCGCAACAACCTTTCGTTCTTTTGTGTCCTAATCGCCCAACTTTGAAAATCTCAAAAAACACTTAGTCAACTCAACTCAAATTTTTCCCATTCTTTTCCATATTTTGTTTTTGAAAATTTAAGGGTACTATAGTACCTTAAAATTTCATACATGAAACTTCTTGAAATTACTGATTAGGATGAGTTTGCACTGTTTTGAAGGATGTAAATGAAAATTTAGGGTGTTCAGTAATAGAATATTGTGGAAACGCATCAGCTCAATACGAATGTTTCCACCGCTTTGGAATGTACCGAAAATAAATTCGGCGTCGCGACGGTGCGTACGGTTTTGCGCGTTCCAAGCATTTTATTCCATCGAATGGCAAAAAGCGTTAGCTCCTTATAAATGAGTCGCGATTTCGGCCACTCCATTTGTCTGCTAACCAGACACTTCTGACAGTACACCTGTTTTTTCGAGCGATCTATCATATGTGCACTTAGACTCAGCTGTGACAAATCACCTACCAAAAAAATGATCCGAGTACTATCATATCTCAATTATTCATCTCAAATCTTTCTAACAAAATAATTAATAAAAAACAACTTTGAAACAATTTTCGTAAACACTTTTCTTCGCCAGTCAAAAAATTGAGTTAAAAAATTCAAAATAGAATAGTTAAGTTAAAGAAAAAAAGTAAATTTGTGTAATTTTCACATGTTTTTGTTTTCTCGTTAATGACCGTTGATGAAATTAATGGACCGAATTAGAGAGGATGACAAATCGCGAAAAGGCACAAAAAAAAGTATCTCAGTTTTACAGCGCCAATAAAGCAGTTGACCTGTTCGTTCGGCACATTTTGCGATGCATCGAGAAAGGTATTTCTTAGTGCAATTTTATAGCTCTGGATTATGCAAATCGCGATACATTGATTATTGTGATCATGAGAAACGAGAATCATTTGGTGCCAACGGTACACATATTTTCTCGATGTTTATCGGCGGACTGCACATCGCATAAAAGTGGCATAATTCGCATCGGAGCAAAAAAAGGAAACAAAACAAGCGGGCGATAAAAATGCAACTCTTTTGTGGAAAAGCCGTATCTGATTATGTTCGGCAATTAAGTCGAGTGAATTTCGTAGCCAATTATTTATTTAACAGAGAGGTTTGTGTCGGTGCATTTTTCAAAATCTCGATGCTGATTGGCGATTGCTTTTTTGTTCGCACTATTGCCTAATTAAGCGATATTCGTTTTAATTTCAGAAACACTTTCATTCTCGAACGTTTTGTCGTTTTTTGTGTGAAAAGCCGCGAGAAAATTGTTGCATGAAATTTCGCATGAAACGAGAAGCCGAACAGCTGTTGGTGCGCGCGATCCGAATAGCGATAGTGATATTTTAGAAAACACACTAGGATAAATAAATTACCTCTTGCCACGAACTTGGCGTCGCGACTTTCTTAATGCAAACGATGAGTCGCTTTTACAAGGACACTTTTCTCAAATGATTGATTGCGTCCAGTTTTTATTTCGATTTTTTTTTCATCATCATCCAATCAGCAGCAAATTTTAATTCTCTCAAAGTTAAATCGTGATTTTCCAGTACAATTTTGACTAAATTTGAAAAATTCCTTTTGAAAAGAATATCGTTATGAATAACCACGACAGGATATCCCGTCACGAAGATTCCACTCATTTGTTTCGCCAATTTTTTTTTTTTTTTTTTTTTTTTTTTTTTTTTTTTCGTGAAGAAGTACACGAAATTTTGCATGAGTTCTGGCATGAAAATAACACTCTTACAAACGGACTGCTGAATGAACGAGAAGAGCTTGCAAAAGATGCTAATTTCAGAAACGATTCTGAAAACTAGGCCGAGATGAAACACACGTCAGAAATGTTTTACCGCGCTCGTAAGTTTCCCTCTCGCGCGAGTAAACGTCATAAAACAGTGATGGGTTGGAAAATTAGTACAAACGAACTGTCTTCGCTTCTTACGTTCGTGATCGATTTTTTTCCATGAATCTAAAAATAACCCCAGCGTAATAACTAAATCACAAATCTAAGAAACAAAAAAGAAACAACAATTTCAGTTGAGCTGACAGGTCAAACATTTTTTTTTTTCAGACGAATTTTGTAGGTCAGAGTAGCCATCAGACCTTGTTCCCAGTTTTCGATAAAAGCGCGAGAAAACGTGGCGTCGATTCATTAATAACTTTGGTATTTTTGTACCCAAGAAATAATCGGCGTCGCCGATTTATCACACGAGGTTTTAAGATGCGCGTGAAAAATGTGAAGAAAGTTTTGAGTTTTCGAGAAGGTATTATGATGAAAAAAAATGACTAGCTGAATACTTGATAATCGCTTGAAACAATTAACCTTCGGTTTCACCTGTGAAATTCGCACGAGAGGTTTTTATTTGAATTCCATTATCGCGCCTAACTGATGGTTTTAATATCGCAGGTGAAGAGGAGCAGATTAACATTTTTCAGAAACGTTCAGGTATTTTGAAAATGTGCAAAAACGCCGTCTAATATATACTCGGAGTGTGGCGTTTAGTACATAATAAATTAGCGCGCTCGGATAAAAGCGCAAGATAAATTAATTACACGCGACTCGTTTTGGACTTGTGAACTGTAACACACGAGGTCAAAACTCCCAATCAAGTGTTTTTTTCTTTTTTAACCTTTTTTATTTTCGGTCGAATAATGTAAATAAACAAATAAATGTTCATAAACATGAACTGATCTACCGCTATAATAACGTTAACGCAACTTGAGACATACCGCAATATGTTATTTCTCGCGAATCGCAATTTACCGCAATTCGAAAAATAACAAACATCGTCAAAATAACAAAAATAACCAAAAATAACAAACATCGCAAATGTATGGACAATAACAAATATCGTGAAAATAACAAAAATAACGAAATAACAAAAATAAGAAAAATAACAAACACCATAAACGCTACTGAATGTGAACCGTAAAAAAGCAAACTTAAATTATTATTTTAACTATAACTACGATTAAGTAATTCGATTATCTTGTCGTTTGCTGTCTTATCAATCGAAGTCGATTGAAAATCGGTTAACCGATTTTCGCGTCTAGGAGGTCGTAAAAAGTCTAGAAAACTTCCTAAAAACGTTCAATTACGTGGAAATTAAATTGTCGAGTGATTGCATACGTACGCTATTGAATAGCCATTGATCGCAAACGGCAATAAACAGTACAAAGAGATGGCTCGGTAAAAGAGGAAGTGTGTTCGCTGGAGAGGATGCAGGATGTGCGAATCACATTGTGCGATGCAATACACCTCTCTGACGCATCTATGTTAATGTCTGCTGAATTTAAATACATCGTAATACACCTGTTCAGCTACACTAAACTCAATGGTTAATGTAGGTCGGGTTGTTTTTTTTCACTTTTTCAACTCGATTACTAATTGACTTGTAAAATAATGGAATTTCATTAAAACTTCAACAGGGGGCTAATTGCTTTTGAAAAATCTTAGTACAATTTATTTTCGAATTATTCATCGTTTCATTTGTGAAAAATTACAGGTTTGATCAAAAAATTGATCCTTTAGTTTTCGAATGATTTAAAAGTAAAATTGACTGTATTTCCATTTCTTCACTTGTGCATAATGGAAATAGAAAAAAACTGCACCTCAGGATTTCATCAGTTCATGTTTTTGCAAATCTGTTTGAATTTTTGTTACATTTAGCAAAACAACCTCAAATAACATAGTTTTTTACTTCACTGTTTGTTATTTTCAACTACAATTAATGTTTACCAAACAAACAAACAGATTTCATAATTTCCTTCTTATCTCTCCTTTAGTCTCAGGTTGAAATTTTTTCTTTTTAACGGTTGATGGAATAATCCAAGCAGTTTGCAGAAAAAGGGTAAAATCGTAAAGAAAGACGTCGAAGTTGCGCAAATGTAAAACAAATTCCTGGTACTTGTTTGGCTTCAGGCCATTGTTCTTGATGATTTTTACAGTCGCATTGTTGGCCGGTCGATAAGATCTGCGCGATACAAAGAGGGGAACAGGAATCGGTCGGGCCGATTTATTTTATCGCGAGGCATCATCGGCGATCTGTGTCGATCGCTGTTGCACATTCGTAATGACGGATGAAATATCAGCTTTAAGGTCACGGATCGACAAATTTCAGATCGAATGACGGATTCAAGATTCTCACGATGCGCTCTGATGTTACGCGATAAGCCTCCGCACGGTACACGATAGCCGCGGTTAATAAGCACTCAGACGTAACGTGCCAACTTGGGCTTTTTTTCCGCGTCTTCTTTCATACGTTCTGTTCTGTATCGCCTCGATTTACTCAAAACAGACACTTCGCTGTTTATTTATAACAGCCCCTATAAAAAAACTAAAAAAAATCGCGACCAACCGTGCGAAGAAACTTTTCTTCTGATTTTAATTTAAAATAATTCATGTCTATTGAGAAAATGCATGGATCTGATTGTAATCAGATTTTCCTGAGATGGAAAGTGTTTGGAAAGTTCGACCGATTCAAGTGTCAAATTTGTTTATAAAAATGCAACAAGTTGAGAACAAGACGAAAATTAGCAAGACAAATTATGTGTGACTGTATGATTGTTGTGTCAACCAAGTGGGGGGAAAATGAAACCACAAAGTACCAATTAAAAGGTTCCCATCCTTCGTGCAATTTTACAATTCATTTCAGCGAGTCAAATCGGTGACATTGATCTGAATATCATATGTTGTTAATAGCGATGAGTATTGATTTTATCAGCAGTGATTTCTAAACAGGAAAATCTAGAATGGAATGTAAAAATGAAATGTTGAACTTTTTAATGACACATTTTTCTGCATATCAGGCGTTGCATTTAAATAAATTGGAAATCATAAATCACTCGAATAGTAAAACTTTGAACATATGTAACCATTGAAACCAAATGTTATTACGAGTTCTAATTAAAAGTGAAAAAATATCGTTGCGCCATGGCAATTAAAGCGGCGTTGGCACGACCTTTCAAAACAAACGCGAAACTTGAACCGGCTTCTTGATGAATAACCCGAAATTGCAACAAACGAACTACTTAACGGCAAAACCGAAAAAAAAGAACTCAAAGAAAAATACCAAGTTATTTATTAATCAATTATCGTGAGATAATTAAAGTATTAAGTACCGTGTCAAAATGTGAAAAAAAAGGCGAGGCAACTAAGAGAACAGGCTGTGAAATTAACGTCGTTGTCATCAATTAGCGATCGTTGTAAAGTTCGCGTCGCGACATTGTAAAAAGTGCATTTTACAAATGAAAAATCGGCAAAGTTTCATTCATCGGGTGTCATCATGCGATTACTATCGCGATGTCGTCACGTAACACTTTGTTATTTTTTACGTCACAATGAACAGAATTTCGTCCAGCTTGACTTTCCCGGTTTTATATTACGACTTCCATGCGTTATGCCAAATTGAAAGTCGTGGATTCGCGGAAGAAAGCTGAGCTACTGAATATCTTGGTTTTTTTTTTCATATAAAAATCATTTATTATTTGTAGCTCTCACGTGATATCTCAGGATGATAAATTAAATTTGCAACGAGATGTTCATTTTATAATGGAGTATTTCTTCATCTTCTATCTTTATTTATCACATTGTAATTTTTATAAATCTGTAATTTTTATAAATGCTTTTACAAATGCATTTACAAAAAAAATTTTTCGAAAATTTTATATAAAAAATTTTATATTTTCAAAAAAAAAAATTTGTTGGAAACAAAAATAGAAATTTATGACATTAAAACAATGAAGAAACTGGACGTGACAAAGTGACTAAACTTGTTGACACCTTAATCCCACGACCCTCAGGAAGGTCGTGTACGAAAAGCAGGTGTTTACCTGTTTCCAAAAAGATACCACTGAAGATAAGGGACCGGCAAGTTTTCGACACTTTCTCATTTGTTTCTTTGTCAAGTTTGAAATCTGGAAACAATGGCAGATGCGAATCTTCAAAGCCCTCGAGGGAATTTGCTTTGCAAAATCATTTACAACCTGTAATTCAACGATTTGTGAGCGTCGAGGACAAATACGTGGCTGGAATTTCGGTTAAATCACAGGTATAAAGTACCTGAAAGTGACAAACAAAATCATCCTAAGCCAAAAGCTCATTAAATAAATGACTTTCGAAAAAAAAACAATCCAAACTAATTATTAAGAACAACAACATCTCTTTAACTTACTAAAATCAATAAAAGTTAAAATTTCCAAAAATTTCCAAAATTGAAGGAAGCTACAAAAAGAATGGTAAAAATTTTATTTGTTTTGAGTTTTTTTAGAATGAAAAACAATTCAAACTAATTATTAAGAACAACAACATCTCTTTAACTTACAAAAACCAATCAAAGTCAATTTTTCCAAAAATTTCCAAATTTAGAGGAGGATAAAAAAAGAAGGTTAAAAATGTTATTTGTTTTAAGATTTTTTTAGAACGAAGAATGTCTAGGTCGATTGAAAAGACGGCGCCATTGAAGTGCGTTAAAAAAAGCCACCTCGCATAATGAAATGAAACATTTAAAATGTATTATTATCGGTTGGTGTTTGTGCGCGAGCGTAACGTACAAAGTGCATTAACAAAGATCGTTGAAACGGTGACCGGGTGGTTCGCATAATAACCTGGGATTGCATCAATAACGAGAGTAAGCAGTCTGAGGACGCGTGTCTGTTTCCCACGCTGGCTGAGGAATCCGAAGCTTTTCTCTGCGGGGGCGCGAAAAATTTTATCGTCGCTCGTTTAGCCGAAGCAGAAATCTTTTGTCCATTTCATCCCGATTTGATTACGACACGACGTTTAATTACAGCGAGCCGTCGTCACGGGCGCGCAACTATGATCAATGTACCAGAAATGATCTCGGTGATATCGTGATGAAATTTACGAGCCGAGTGCAAAAGTGATTATCAAAAGGTGATCGGTAAATTGTAAATATCATCGGCTTGTGATTAACTTTTGATGCTTTCGGGAAGCGTAAGTGAAGTCGTCAGATGATCTACGAGCCACGATCTCCCGGCGACGATTAGAGATAATAAATAGATGATCGGTAGTGGTCGAAATTAATCAATGACTGCTACGCTATTACTTTTTATAGTACTGATAAATCAACGAATTATAATTGATATGTAATTCAAAATTATGATTTATCTCCCATGTCGAAAGAGTCATTATCCATGATTTATTGTCTGTCTTTTATTCTTTTCGACTTTTCTTTTCTTCTACTGTTTAATCTACTTTCAATTCTATCGTTTGTTTGACCAGCAACGATCAAACAAACAAAACCTTGTTTGCATTAGTTTTTCAAAACAAATTTTGAAAAATAATAAATAAAAAGGAAAAATTTAGTTTTTTCATGTCTTATTATCTGTCCTTTATTCTTACTTCAGACAACTTTAGATTCTTAATTTTATTCAACTTTTTTTCTCTTCTACTGTTTAATCTACTTTTAATTCTATTGTTTGTTTAACCAACAAAGATTGGATCAAACAAACAAAAACTTGTTTGCGTTATTTTTTCAAAACAAATTTAAAAACAATAAATAAAAAAGGAAATATTTAGTTTTTCAAGTTCTCTTGACAATTTCATTGTCATGAGGCTGAAAGTTCTCTGAGGTACAGTTATGACGAACAATGAAGTGCCATCGGTGAAGATGAAAACATTCGCACATGATTGCGACGATAATTTTAGCATCGCTGCAATTAAATGGCAAATACCAAGCTAATAATGACGTTGAAGCTTTGGCCAAGGGTGGGAAGGGAACTTGGCCTGAGAATTCCTACGGCGAATTAGTCGACGAAAATTAGATTCCAAAACCTTTCTCCTCGTCGCAACACAAGGTGATGCAAATTAGCGCTGCACTGTTACGCGAATCATTATAGCCCGAGGTGTCGCTCGGTCTGCACGTTTCCCTCAACGATTTCGTCCTTTTTTATTTATTTATTCGTCGAATTTTTACTTTTCGTTGAGGTTCTGTTATTTCAACTTTTCACCTCGGATGTTTTGTGGTCGATAAAATTTAATTGATGGAGGCACACTTTAACGATGCATTTATTTAACGTCCGCGAGGGGGCAATCAATTTTAATCGATGTAACAAATTCTGTTCCAACGATATTTCGCAGTTATTTTGCGCTCGCGGGGATAGAGGTGTTTTTTGTCTGTCGTTTTCCACGACTCTTTCTTCTTTTATTTTCAAGTTCGACGGATCGAAAACAATACGGCAATAACGATTTGCAGCGGTGAATCTGCCGATGTCGTTATGGAAAACTGAATCGCCGTAAAAAGTAAAAGTTTCGGGAACTGCAATTGAATTAAAAGTATTGGAATTACGTTTTGAACAATTTTATGACCGCGCAGCGCAACTTTCTTTGATTGCAGATAATTTTCTCTTTTCGAAATTCAACAAGGAAGTTGATTTTTTTATGCATTTTTAAACGACCGGTTACCATTAATTGAAGCCCGAATTAACGTCCAGAAAGTATCGGGACAAATAATTCTTCTTCGAAATAGAAAAGGACTTAGATAAAGGCGAGAAAAAAAAATGTCTCGATTTTTACATATACAAAGAATACATTAGGCACTTTTCTAACTGACGGATGATGGCTGTTTGTTTTTGAGGAATGACTGTGACATGACTTTTTTATCCGGTAATTTATGGCCATTTTAAATCCTCATGAAAACATCTGTGTTAAAGTCAGAAATGGGGACAACGAAGGTCTGCAAAAAATATGTGTCAGCAATAATTTTTAAATGATCAAACACCATAGAAAGTGTGTATTTTGGAAAAGTCTTTCTGAATAACGCCGAACCTGACGCAGAGTCGATTGAAATGTATTTGTCAGATTTGAGGAAAAAGTCGTTGATAAGTGAGCGAGTTGGTTTGAAAAAAGTTGTTTTGCCAGCTAGAAAACTGCTGCGCTTGTTCAGAATATAAAGCGCGCTTAATTTATGGACATGAAAAATTCACTTGTGACAGTGACTAAGAAATCGCTGAATCAAATTACTCGAGCGAAGAACTTTTGCCAACAAACTAAAAACTTTGTTTAAAATTTCAAAAAAGTCCTATTTTGAACAGATCAAAAGTTTAATTGACAAACATTAATTAACAAAATTGTTCGGTTCAATTTCTTGATGTTCAATTTTGTTATTTAAATTTTTTAATTCTGTTACTTACCTACAGGCTTGTGATCGATTTTCAAATTCCATAAAAAATTAGTTCATCTTCTTACCTGAAACAAAAACAACAAATTGTTAATTATCGTTCAAAAAATGTTATAATTGTTCAAAAAATAGTTATAGTTAAAAAAGTAATACGAAAAAGGGAAGTTTGAAAATATTTGAATAGAAAATTGATTGAGTGGAAAGTGAAAAAAAAGTTAAAACTTTATTGCTCATTGTAATCAAGTGATAATAAATAACTCGCGAGCCGGTAAACAATAATTAGATGCGTCGGCGGATATTTTGCCTGGCCGAAACGTCAGAGCTTTCATTTCCGTTCACACGTATTATATTGTGATTTCGAGAAACCCTTTTTTTACACGCTGACGACAAAAATGCACTTCCAAGTTGCGAATCTAACGACGTGAATTTTATCATATTGTCCCGAGGAGCTTTCACTCGGTTTCCTGACTTTTCTTAGCAGACAAATCCTTCCAGAGTGAGAGAGACAACAAATGAAATCTGCTGATAAGAACTCTATTGTTTTCTTTTCAAAAATTAACTTCCAGTTTTCCATTTTTACATTAAAAAACGAAATTGAATAAAATTTTGAAAATTTAGTTAACAATAATTGAATTGGAGTTGAAAAGAAATTGCCTAATAGAATATTTTTTGACAATTGTTAGGTTTCTAATGAGAGTATGATGTAATTATAAAAGCACCGGATCCTGCAGAATTCACTTGCAATTACATAAACGAGAACGTGCAAGAGTCAGTGAACCAATCGATCTGAGGCATCGTTGATGGAGCATGCAAAAGTCAGGCGCATTGTCGAAATAGCCCGGGCAAAAAGCTCCCTCGCGTCCTGACATCACAAATGTTGCGCTCGTGTTTCGATTCCATAATCAGCTGGCAATAATTGTTCGGCATTACCAGTCAAAAAATGCTCACTTACGTAATTGCCTTTTGTTATACTCCATGGCGCACATTTACGAGCCTTTTTATTGCTAGTTTTTCGCGCTCTAAAAGTTCTGCTCAGTTTTGCACAGAATTAAAACTACGAACTCAAAGTACGTTTTCTTTTCAAACTTTTTAATTTTAAAAAACAAACATGCAAAACAAATTTTCATTTAATTTCGTTTTTTAATCTCCTGTTTTTTTGACATTTTTTTACATGGTTTATATTTATTTGTTTTTTTTATTGTTATTTTATTTATTTGTTTGTTTGTTTATTTGTTTGTATTACTTATTTATCGATAAGAATAAAAATAAAAAAAAAGTAAAGTGCAGCAACGTGTAGGTATACTTTAGCATCGGCATCGCCAAAGTAACCATTCAAAAGTCTGGCTGTGACGAAACGCGCTAATGGAAAATAGAACAATGGTGCCGCGCGATCTTTACATTCTTCTCAGCTTTTTGTCGCTTGGCCTTTTTGTACTTTTTTATATTTTTTTGGTCAATCGCTTTGGGGCTGACTCCAGCCGGTGGTCTCTCAAGCTACCAATCCAAGAAACACAATTTCATGCTCGTTTGACTTTTCGCAACGGAATTTCCAATGGCTACGTCACGCCTTAATTGCCATTGAGGCTGACGACTTATGCTCTTTTTTTAAACACTTGTACACATACTCTCAATTTTATCAAACTTTTGTAAACATCAAACTTCAACTTCAAATTTTTACAATCAACTTCAATTATGTTCACTTGACTTTTTTTGCTGAAAATTTTGCTGAGATTTATTTTATTTCTGTTTTTCAATTTGTAAATTTGGTTATAAAGTTGCTATCGATTTTATTAAACAGATTTTTGACATGATTTCAGACTGAGAACAAAAAGGTGATACGATTTGGAACGAAATCAGCCAAAAAAAGTTATGCTAAAGAGGTTGAGGGCTGACTCATCAGAAGAGACTGCGAATAAAAAGACGACAAAAATTCTTCCAAGGTTGCACCATTTCTCTTTTTCATTATTATTATTTTTACTCGACCGAATTTTTGTTCCAATTTTGAAGCCGATCTCGTATATCTTTCATCATTTCTCCAAATCGCCAGGATCTCATTTCGAAATCACGAATTCATTTCAAACAAAATTTCACTCCTTCATTAACAATCCGGATGCAAAGTTCGTTACTCAACGTCTAAAATTAAGAAACTTTTAAAAAAAATGAAAAATTGATTTTGTTATTAATACGAAATTACGTTCCTTCGAAGGACGTCGTAAAACGAGCAAATGCAAAGGCAAATCGGCGCTGTTCATTTTTTGCCCGCGAAGCCAGAGATACGAGCATCACGCACGCCACTACCGTAAGGGTTAATGTTCCGCGTTTGATCCGCTTCAGTAGTTTGTCGATCGGCGAGGTAAATGTGTGTGCACTTGGCACTTGCAATTTACGCGTCTGACACGATTATGTATGCGTATTTCTGTGTGTGTGACAGTGCCTGTGCACACAGCTTTTTTTCTACCATTTTCTTTTTTGCAATTTTATTCCTTTTTCCCTCCATTTCCTTATTCCTTATAATAACTTGAAGCAACGCATTCCGATTCAATTCATTTACTTTTGCTTGTCGCAGATATTTCATTCATGAAACTCTAAATTTAAAACTTAATGTTTTTACACTGAACTAACGAATGCAATAAGAACAAAATAATTCACAAAATTCAAAAATTTTAAATCTTGACCTTATAGATGAGGTCATATATGATTGTTTTTATATCTCATATGACTTTATTTATGATCACATGGTCACATTATCTGACCTTATATAAACCTCTCTATTTTATATATGACCTCATGACCTGACCTTAACTATGAGGTCAGAAACATTCTCATACATGACATTGTATACAAGGTTAAAATATGCTCGAACCCCCATTTTTCCAAAAACCTTAAATCTTAATTATAACCTCATATATGAGGTCATATATAATTTTATAAACGACCTCAAATTCCATCATCAAACAATGAAACAAAAAATAAAAATCTGAGAAAACCAAAGCGTAATTTTTTCCTTGACCTCAATATCCTAATACAAATTCTCATTTCCCATATTAGCATAGTGCATGTTGGAGCAAGGCAATAACAATAAGTGAAACATGATTGTTATTTGATAGGTGTAATATGATTGTACTGCACTCTAAACTGGACCAGGATATACGAACACGTTGCGAAACAGTTCCAGCCCAAAGAATTTGTTTTCAATTTACAAAAGGTCTATCGGATTTTGCACTTTTATTCGAAAGTGGCCGAGCTCTTCTGGACCGAAAACGCGCAGGCAATTATGCGACGAACAAAAAGGGCCCGAGGAATGGCATCAGAAATCTGCGCGCGAGATACACACAATCGCAGACTCGGAAAAATGGCGCGAAATTGCACGGAGCACATTTGCCTTTGAGAAATTCCCCGACTAATGCGGTGAATTAATTTTACGAGCGCGCAATAGTGGCTCGTAAAAACGTTTTATTCACTTGTGCCGCGGATGAATTTTCGTGCCTCTATTTGCTTTTTTGACCGGCGTCATTGAATCATTTTATTTCAGTTTTTTGCCCTCGCCGCTTCAATTGTTTTTAATTTTGTTTTCTAAACAAACAAATTTCAAATCTGGTGTTTTTTTTTAATTGAAAATTCAAATCCTTGAAACTTTTAATTGGCTCCTTCCTCTATTTGCGATGAAAAACCAGAGGAAATGGCAAGGTACAAACGCAAAATTAATACAAATTAAGGACACCGAGTTACCCACATACTAATTAATCAAAGGCAGAATTAGAACCCATCATTTGCTTATAACAGAGCTGCAAATAAACAATAGAAGAAAAAAAAAGTGGCACACGCGAGCCACGAGTCGGTCGGGAATTAATTAATAAACGATAATTAGTAAGCACTTTTCAGAAGCGGGAGTCGATGAAAAGCGTCTGTAAACGAGCGATCTACGTGTGGAGTACACCGGAGAGACGCATGCAAAGTTCAACGTACGCGGTGTTCGCTTTTCTACGCTTTTCTCGTGCCAAATAGTAGTCCACGTGCGCGAGCCATCCTGTTTACCATTTGCTCGCACACTGGCATAATAATTCAGCTGAGTTCATCACGCCGCGAAGAGCGATCTTTGCGTCCTCTCGCGATTTCGTATTTATGCTTTATGGAACGTCGTTGCCGTTACGCAACACAATTGGACTCGTACTGTTATGTTCTCTTCGTGCATGTTTCTCTTGTGTCAAACGGTGAAACGACACACACGAAATGCCTCTTCTTTGACTTATCTCTCTTCTCTCACAGCTTGCAGAAACTGTTGTTGTTATTTCTACATTTTTACACGAAACAAAAACAATTTTTTTCGTTCGTTCAAAAACATTCCAAATTGTTTATGACCTTATCCGAATTTTTATGACCTTATTTTTGATGTAACCTTACTAATTAAATATGAAATTTTTCATCACCTCTTATGTGACCTTACATAAAACTTAGATGAGGTCATGACTGACCTTAAATTTGACCTCACAGAAAATCCCATAAATGTCCTAGTTTCCAATTTCGTGGTCATATGATATGACCTTATCAAATGAATATGACATTTTTCATGACCTCGCATGACCTCTGTGACCTTAAATAACTTCATAGATAAGGTCATGTCTGAGCTTACATTTGACCTTACAGAAAATCTCATAAAAGTTCTAGTTTCCCATTTCATGGACGACCTCATGAGGTCTCATACGACCTTACGTAGAATCTCATAACTGACCTCACATAAAATGTGTGACCTCAGAAAATGTTCTGCAAAATCACTGGCTGCTGATCTCTAAAACTGAAGTAAAAGCAGGAACTACGTGGAATGATTAAAAAAAATACAAACGCAATGGAGAAAAAAAAATTTTTGAATTAGAAGGTAAGTGGTTTATGGAGTGAATATGAATACAGCGCCGGAGGCACATTTATGAAGTTAAACGATCTAACGAGATCAGAATTATTGCATAAGAAGAACGCGCGTGCTGAGTTAAAAGCGCTTCGCGTGTCGGATTTGAGGCTCGACAACTGTGAAGCAAGCAGACGATAAATACCACTAGCTTTGTGTGTCGCGGATGCCTCGGATTAAGATCGACGCTGGCCCAATTAAAGCGCTGCCACCGAACCGAGCGAAACAATTAATAGATCCGAGCCGCGCGGTTTCTTTTTCCCATCGCATTTTTTCTTCCGTTCATCTTTGAAACTTGAATTTATTGGATGCATGTGTTACTAGCGTTTCATATTGTAATCGTGGGAATATTTATCGCGGTGCACGGTTACCGTGATAACCTCATCCGAAAACAATTGATAAGACGAAAAAATGCTCGAATGAAATATATATTACAACTCAGACACAATAAACAAAGAGTTCTGCAAGCAGAAATTGAATCTCATCGGCAGGCACTTAACTCGATTGCGAAACTCGTCGGTTTAGAAGGAAAAATCGGGAGATGAAAAAAAAAACCCCGACAATTTTCACCCGAA
Source organism: Telenomus remus (assembly GCA_020615435.1). Taxonomy (NCBI): domain Eukaryota; kingdom Metazoa; phylum Arthropoda; class Insecta; order Hymenoptera; family Scelionidae; genus Telenomus; species Telenomus remus. Next base: position 2,651,213 of record CM036338.1, read on the forward strand.
CAAATGAAACAATTACTTAAGTTTAATTTGCGGCTGCAAAATTGTAACCGAGTATCCACGACAGGTCACGCTTTCTGTCCCGAGCGACAATTTTAATTGGAGCAAATTGTTTTGGAAATTAAAAGAAAAACGGACGATTTAATGATTTCATTTTGCGTCTCTCTCAGGTTTTGGTTCTGTCTCTCTCGGTTTCAGGAAATTGTTTGCGAGACAAAAAGAGTCCGGGAATGCAGAAACGCACGGTTCTATTTGGAGATTAGATAAAGCATTGATAAGATGATTGTCGGAGGCAGGGCAGACTTTATTGTTTAATCGCGTCGGTTAACGATCGGTTATAAAGCGCAGCTATCCGAAAGCGCCGGTTGCGAGCGAGCGCGTGATTACACGCGGCTCGGCAACATTCTTGGGCTCGCGGTAATTGTATTGTGAGTACCGGTATCACGAGTCGGGAGCACCCTTGGATCTCTCATCTCGCCACCACCTGCCCGTGTCTTTAACGTTAACGGTACCGCGGTGGCATCCGTTCTGCTCATTCGAATCGCGTGATTCCAACGACCGGCTTCATGCGACTCCAAACGAAAAACCCATGCAAACCACGCGAGAATCCACCGTCCCACGTTCGATAACTGTTGTCCATATTCCAGTTTCTAATCACGTCTTCCAAAACTATTCCTTCAAACACTGTGCGCTCATTAAACTCTTCCATTTTTTTTCTATCCTTTTTTCTATTCTTTTTTCTCACTTAAAGTGGGACATCGGTATCGGCTAAATAGTCAGGTTGTTTTTTAATTTCGAATTTAGAATCTAGTGGTGCAAAAGTATGGTTAAACTTTCAAAGTGATCCACTGACTGTGAGCTGAGATATTTAATGTAGAAATTCGGCAAAATGATGTATATAGCTATAGAAGGCATGAGTTTTTCTGAAAGTTTGGAATTGAATATCTCGAGGTCGGTTCAGTGAAACTTTTTCAAATTTGGCCAGATTATTTATAACAAGAAGAATACATGATCAAATGACAGACTTATTCTGACTTTTCTAAAAACAAATTTATTTTTAACCTTCAAACTTTCATACAAAGTCAAAAACAATTTCAAAATCAGTATCGGGTGATTGATAACACCATTATTGATAACTTGTTGCAAAATCAGCCGTGAAATATAAAAATTAATATAATAATTTAACATCCAAAAAGTGGGTTTAACTTTTGTTTTGACTGTATTCGATGTCCCACCTCACTGAAACAAAATAAAATTTGAATAGTTTGAAAAATTGCAAAAAAAATTTTTTGAAGCAGTTCAAATTCTAAACTGATGAATCACTGAAATGTCAAAGCGTAAAAATAGCTCGCAATTATGACCATGAACTTTGTCGATCATTAAACGTTTAGAGTGATAATTTGCTGAGCCGTAAAGGTATGGATTCGATGTCTAAAATATCATCGTTTTATGGTAAAACGGTTGCATAAGGCGTTGGTATATTAAAAATGGTTTTCCCGTGAGTCGACATGAAAATTGCGTTATAATGACTCGACACGACAATTTATGTTGAATTAGTGCATGAGTTAGTCCACATTTTTGATCCGCCAAACTGAGTCTACTACGAGGCATCGTTTAAACAAATTGGTTCTATTTTATTAGCCACTTCACGTGATGATAATTGACTACAAACTTTATCGACAGCAAAAATCATTGATCATAATTACACACTCATTTGCAGCTATAAATTACTCATTTTTCGACCCATCAACCAACATTTTTCTCTAATTTCAATCTTTAATTTTTATTGCTTCTCTATTTTTTCGCAATTATAAAATCATGATTATTACGTTATAAAATTATTCTCCTACCGGGTACGTTGTATAATTAAAAAAGAAAGACTGAAAAATGTAACGCGTTTGTGGAAACCGAACTCTCAGGAAACGCAAATAAATGGACGTTGAAATAATAAACCTGTACATGGTCTCATGGCAAATGCGTTCTCGCGCATTTGTTCGGGATGAATCGCATGCAATCGGTAGCAACGAGAATGTACAGCGGCTGCCGATACCGGAAATATAAAGTAAATGTTCGCGGTTTGTTGAAGCGCGTCTTCAAACTAAAAGCTTTGCTGCGCCGCACTCGTCGTTACAAACCCGACTTCCGACAAAAGCATAACTTGTTGTCAACATGGCGAGCGAAAATAGCGCTCGTGCACAAAACCCGAACGCAAATTTTCATCTCAAATTTCCATTCACAAGGGTTACCAACAAAACGTCAAAAAAAGTTATCAAAAAACAATAACAACAAAAAGATGATTTTGAAAATTCATCTTTTTTCCGTAATTTTTATTGGTGAAGAGAAAAAGATATTGTTCAATTAATTTCATGCAAGAATAATGTTGATGTGACGTTAATAACAGTTGGTAATGCTAAACCGGCGTTTGTTTCTGTTAGCTAATGACGTGCAATTTGAGAGTGGCGCAATCAGAAAATAGGATTGATATGTGATTACAATCGCAAATCAAATTTCATCTCGTGTGTTTCTTCATAACGTACGAGCTGGCTCGCTTTATTACATATGCTAATGCGCGATTCGAAACTGTGACAGTGCGAACTTACAAGCGAGATTAAGTGAAATGCGTGTAAATCGATTTCAAAACCGATACAGTTTAATGAATACCCGATCAATCAAACCCCAGCCTTCTTGATCTAAACCCGTCTCTCATCTTCATCCTTTTTTTTTTCAAAATGACATACTTCATTCTATCTCAAAAAAAAGAAAAATAAAAAAAGTTAACGTTCCATATATGATTTCATAAATAGGCCTATATGATTTTATATTTAATTTTATATATGGCTTTATATACAGGTAGAAGAATTCATGTACGGATCCATGTTTGGTTTCAAAATTCCATATATGATCCCATATATGATTTTATATGAGTCCATATATCAGTTCATATATAATTTCATATACAAGATTTCATATATGGATCCATAATTGGATTCAAAATTCCATAGTTGGTCCCATATATGATTTTATATAACTCCATATATAAGTCCATATAATTTTATATATGGTTCTATATATTGTTGAAGATTTTTTTTGAAAAGTGAAGAAGAGATGGAAAGGTGAAAATTTGATATGCGGTGTGAATTTGAGGTTTGATTCGCTGGTTTTGTGATCGGTTGTTTTTATAATTTTGCATCGTTGGAGTGTAAAAGGTACGACTGAAATGATCGGCGTGCGAAAGTGAGCGAGATATAGAACCGAGTGAAGAGGCTGTGCGTCCGCGTGTACACGTAAGTGCCTGGTTTGCGATCCGCGGTATGCCTCGCCTTATCCAATTATACCGTAAATCATCGGGGCAGGGCGTGTACTCTCGCGCGCCACAGAGGATGAATCGGGCGCGCACAACTCGCCGTGGGAATTCGCGGATCATTAGTGCCGCTTGATTTTCAATTTTTGATCCAAATTGCGCAAGCTTTCAATTGACCCCTGAGACAGCCTGCCGCATTCCGTCTCGTCCTCGCTGACGAAGAGAATTTTTGATCGACTTTCGCGATAGTCAAAATTTATATTCCTCGTTTCTTTTTTTTTCTCTTCGACTTGTAATTGTGGCCCAATGACTTCGTTCGTGCTCGCTGTTGCAGAATCTTGCGATGTTTCTCGTGGTTTTTTTTTTTTTTTTTTTTTTTTCATAATGATGAAATCTGATTGCCGATGCTCGATTAAATCATCCAGTGACATTTCGACGGTTTCCACATTTTTTCGCACGTGCTCAATTTCAACTGATTTTACGGTTGGACGGTTTCAACGTTTTTTTTTTCTCTAGAAGAAGAATCAATAAAATTAATATGATACTGCGAGAAAAGTGTTTTTATTAAAAACCCCTTTTTATTTAATTTAAATTTACGTGTTTTGTTATTCATAAATTTGTGTATCCAGATAACTAGGTTACCGATGAGAATTCATGTTGAAAAATGTGAAATATAGAAAAATAAAAATAAGTAAAAGGAATAAAAAAAAAAGTTTTAAATTAATAGCCAGCCATTTTCCACGATGAAAATTTATTTTGAATGTCGTTTCTAGTTCTAACGGAATTGCCGAGAAAGTGCGTGCGGGTAGACCAGAGAACGTGGTAATTAATTTTTATTCATAATCAACGCTCGGTTTTCATTTAATTGAAACGGGTTCAAATATGAATATACGGGTTTTATCACATTTTTTATCATTATGAAAACGATACATTTCCAATTTGAATCTAATTTCAATAATTGAAAGACCAATAAAAAAAGTTGAAACATCTTAAAACACTGTTTTTCAAAAAAAAAAAAACTTGTTTTTTCTCAAAATTTTTTTGTTATTTTGGAAAAGTCAATCTAAAATCGTACTCTGAATATTATTTCTAGCCTCGTGTGCAGTGTCATAATCATTCATCATTCTCACGCCTGGAGAGCGAAAGAAAAATAAAAAAAAATTAAATATCCAAATACACATCACGTTGCAATAAAAATAGAGTTACACAAATCATAATTCGAGCAAATCTAGATCAAACTATAAAAAATACTTTCAACTAAGTTAAATCACAAAATAACTTCAATGAAATTCTTTACAACTTAAAAATAGCTTCAAATTGTTCCAATTTGTTTGCTTGAAAGAAAAAACAAAACGAAAAAAAAAACATTGATCCGCGTGCCAATCCCTTGTTTGTCCTGCAGGACGTTGTGTTTCGCGCACATTTACGTTCTGGGATCAAAGGTGCAACGAGTCTCCTACCGACACGCATTTTCAACGAGTTGTAAATCATAAGACCGATTTTATCGTGCCCACAGCCATATAAAGAACGTACAAAAAGTGTCTGTAAGAAGTAGAGAGAGAGGGCCGACTTGTCAGACACACACGGATTCGCTCAAAAGTCATGATTTATCGCTTAATTTCGCGCGAATAATTAATAACGCCCGGGCTTACGAATTGCGCAACCGTGCCTGCACACTTGAGTTTATCTGATTCGCACGATTCCGTTACACATTTTCGTTCGATTTGCATATAAGATATCAGTGAAAATCGGACAATTCTTAATCGGCTGATTGATTCGTTCGGCGTTACAAACTAATATTATATCCCAACTCGAACCATAATGTAACGTAATCACAAATTATTGCCAGCTGTATCTTTCATGGTATCAATAGTGAAAAACACGATCGACAATTTAACCTTTCGTGTGACTTGATAAAGTTTTCAAGATAAAAAAAGGTTGATAAATGTTTCAACCAACTAGAGAGAATTTCGATTTTTAATAGATCCTTGGAGAAAAAAATCATCATTGTAAAACAAATCTGGAATTTGATATGAAGATATTTGAAAAATTTCGATAAGTGCCTAAGGATACATTCATTATCCTGTTGTGTAAATCACGGAAGTGGGAAGCGTCCCCTCAAGTGAAAGAATCCCTTTTATCAGTTGAATTTTAAGTAGGAAATTTGAAGTAACATAAAAAGCGAATCAGCGAAGAAAAAAAAAGGAATGAAAGAAAGGTGAAGAGAGATAAAGAACAAAAAAAATGGAAAGAAATAAAAATCCGCCGTGCGTAAAGTATGAAGTACGTCACAGCAGGCAGGTGCACAGGCCGAGCGGAACAGGCACGAGGAGACCCTTTCCCAGACTAACGAGGACAGAAGAATATCATATGATTCTTTCGCCACTGCTTATTGCAAAACACTTATTGTTCATTGAATGCCTCTTTGAGGAGGACGAAAAATATAATCTCACTACACAACATCCTTGTAAATACAATTTCAACTCTGCGAAGAAACAATGCCAACTATGTTCTCATTCTTTTTCAATTTTTACCACCTTTTTTCTTTTACACTAAATCACTAGATCAGTAAACAGTAAAAAATGTTATTTCCTGATAAAACAAGATAAAGTAATCCCAAAAGCAAACATTCTGATTAAAAAAAAAAGATTTCGATTGTAGCTTGTCCTCGACACGTCAAAATGCAACGCGTCGGTGACGAAACGTTGGAAATTGTAAATGGAAGAGATAAGCAAAACAAAGAGTCGAAGAAGGGCTGCGGTAATTGCGGAAAGGGCCCGAAACTAACATAGAAACTTCCGGTCGACAATCTGAAAAGCAACCGGACGCTTTCACACTGGTTCTGAATGGCGAACCGAACTTTGAAGGTCTATGAGAAAGCAAAAATTGTTGTACAAAGGTCTTTGCTCCTTGGTTCCAGGTACAAAAATGGCGAGCACAAAAGTTGCGCTGGACGAAGGAATTTGTAACTTGTTTATGCATTGCAATGCGGGTTGTCAATAAATGTTGGCGAGTTTGCAAGAACTGTGATGAGATTGGAATAATAAAAATGATATACAGGCCATTTGAACGGCAACACAGAGATGGACAGAACCAAAGAAGAGCCAACGTGGTCATTACCTGCGGAATAAATGATCGCATGGCAACCAGAGGATTCTTTGTTCAACGAACTGTACGCTGCAACTGACAATCCAAAAACAGGCTACTGTATTCTTTTTTCTCAAACACCTTTTTTGCGAACGAGTTCTTTTTGAAAATCCAAAAGACGTTACTCCGTTTTCTTCTTGAACTCCTTTTTTTGCAGACGAGGTAGTTTTCGAAATTGTTGTCGGTTTTTTGTCATTTCATTTCTTCTGTTTTTGCTGGTTGGAATGAGAAGTCTGATGTTCGATGAGAAAAAACTGTTCCGTTTTGTGTAGTGGAAGAATGTTGAACGTCGATCGGTTCGAGACATGAAATCACATCAGAATCCATGAATGACGGATAAAACGGTTGGTACTGTGGATCGATGATGTTTTTTGCTCGCATGCCAACCGAGCCATCCGACTGATAAGTTTTAGAGAACTAATTAATGTAACAATTTTCAACCGAGTTGAAGGTCGGGCTGATAATTAAAAGTCGATCTGGAGGGGCTTGCCTGCAAAAACGAAAATTTATCAGCACTGAAATAATGCAAGACTCACTTTTCTCCCATCTCTTAGTCCGTCTTTTTCTTCGAACAAAAACTGGAGCAATTAAAATCGGATTTTTCTTGGTGGTGAAAAATCGAAAAAAAGCGTTTGCTTTTTCATGAAGAAGATGGTTTTGTTTGCGTTCGAAGGACGGTTGAACGATGGATGTCATTGATAATACTCAATGAGAGTTAATGATGATCGATTTTACACTCTTCGGGCGATAACCTTTGACGTCGAGATTGAACTGGGGGAGAAATGGTTTCGATTTTGCACAACTCACCTTTCTCAGTTTTTCAATTTCCTCGTTGTGCACCGCTAACTCCTGAAAGCAAAAATTTTCGCTTTATCAGTATCTCTTGTGAAACGGATCAGCTTTACATAAGTGGTCGTAAAATTAATTACAGTGGATGACGGCAATTGAAAAATTTGCACTTTTAACCGAACTATTTTTAGACTTTGGAATTGAATAATCTTACCAGAACTATATCATTCTGATCAAAAAATAAACAAACCCTATTTTTATTTTCGCTCTTTGTTATTGTATTTTTTCAAATTTTCATTCGTTGTTTTTGTTTGTTTACATTTGGTGGGTTTTTTGTTTTTCTGTATAAAAAAGTAGATTACAGGAAGCAAAGTTTAATTGGACCAACAAAAATGAGGATAAAAACACAATATGCTTTCTAGAACGGTGGGGATCTTGTCAAAAGATCTTCTGGTCGGGTTCATGGAGCACGACGATCGTCAATTGTATTTAAATCGCGTTACAAAACGTGCCTGTTTCGGATGTGTAACTCACGTAGTTTCTACTACCTGTCGTAACAATTTGGCTCAGAAGATTCGCGTACACACTGTATGGTTTTTTAAGTTGTCTTGTTATGAAGTACAAACGAAAGTAAATTACACACCTGCTATACATACAGCTTTTGTTTCCATAGCTCTAACAAACCCATCTACCAACTATACATTAACAACTTTCTTTGAAAAAAAGAAAAAATAAACACATATTTCAATTTAATCTGTATCATCAACTTTGAAATTCAACTTGTAGATAAAAGTCAACATTATTTTTGAACTTTAAATCAAAACATATCGATGACCTTCAAAACAGAAACAAATAACAAAAAAAGAATCGGAATATTTCAGGTTAAGTTCAACCAACCCCTAAAGGGTAAGAACCTAACCTAACCTAGAAGTGGACCGACAGAACTTACCGGCGTTTTATTCCAGGGTTGGTCGCTGCCATCGGCGTCCACTTTGACGTTGATCATGGAGAAAAACTGCGCGCGGTTGTCCTGCACAGGTGCGAGCGAATTGTCAGGCTCATTGTTGGTGTCGGAGTAATCCAAAGATTTGGTGTTTTCGATAGCAACCGAACGCGCGTACTGACTCTTAAAGTACCCGGACGAGACGGTGCTCCCGACGACGAAATTCAACATCATCCCCTCGCTCATCTTTGCACTTTTTTCTTTCTTACTTTTCTGTCGAATCAATTTTTCTCAACCGAAAAATGACACACAGAAAGTCGCACAAAAGTCGTTTGGACTCGGTCGTTAAATTTCACTGAATTGGCACGAGTCACAACGATTTCATATTATACTTCTACAATTTTTTGAAATGGTAAAAAAACAATTCACTACGTGTGCAACGACTGAATTTCACATCGCCGATGTAACTTGGTGTCCACGCGCTTTGCCGGTTCGCGTCAAACTGCTTATTTGAGCAGCGAGAGCGAAGAACAGATGCGAAGTGTGCGCGGGAACGCCGCTTGGCAAACTGTTCGTTTCGGTAGGTCGGGTACCCTCGGGAACCTTGGCTACCCCCGCCAATGCTCGGCACGCACCGCGACATGTGCCCAGCCCTTATTTATTTTTTTTTGCATTTTTCATTCAGGTCCTTTCTTCTGACTTTGACAATCAATAGGTTGCGTGTCATGTAAAATAATAAAGCTAAAAAGCTGTTACGTCCATGAAAAATTTTTGTTTTGATCAGCGAGTGAAATGTTCGTAGAATTCAAAATACTATTTATAAAAATGTAAACAATGTTTTTGAAAATGTAAACAATAAAAATCACTGTTGCGTTGTCATAAAACATTGTAAATTTTTGTAAACAAAACAACGAATTGTTAAGTTAATAAACAAAGAAAGCGCGCGAAAAACATTCTTATTTTGAATTAGGAGAAAAAATAAACAAACAGTAATTTGAATTGGGAGAATGAAAAGAGTTCCAATTAAAATGCATTTTTACTTTTAATAAATGGTATATTTTCCCCTCTCTTTTTATATCTCTGCCTCTTTTTCTCTTTCTTTCTCTACCTGCCAGATAAATTAAGGAGATAAAGAAAAGCCAACTCTGATCACTTTAAAGAAACAATAGTTTTTAATCGGATGTTAAAAAAGTCTTAATCTAATGTCTGATATGATTAGCTCTCATTTGAATAAACATCAGGATTTACTATAGCTATTATCAAAACGAATAGGATTACCCTTTCATGTCGACATTTCATCTAGTAAACAGCAAAACAGTTTCGTTTCAATTAGGATCAAATGTTGAATGAAAAGAAAAAATTTATCTGTATTGTTTTAAATGAAATGAAAATGATTTGCTTGTCAATTAAATAGCATTGTTCGGTATTGTTGTTATCAATGAAATACCATGGGATAATAACAGCGCAACTTCATAAAAAGGTCCGCACGAATTTCAATATGAAGTTAACAATAATTGTACATATTTTTCTGTAACATTTATCTCTTATTTTTGTACTTTCAGTTTTACATAATAAACTGTTGTCTTCAACATTTCATTGTTTTTTTCTTCAACAAATTAGAAATTGAAAACGTCGAAATCAAATTCCATCAATTGAACAAAAAATAAATCACCTTCTGACAATAATGATACTTTTACATTTTATTATCCTCTGAAGAACTGAATGGTGTCTTAATTCACCCTTGCACTTTTACCTGCTTCTTAATGACAACTATTTCCCAGACGAATAAGGTGCTAAACCTAAGAAGACTAATCCTATTCTTTTCCCAAAACGATAAATTACTTTTAATCCAATGCCCGGAAATTTTCCATCGATATTTTCAATTACCGCCAATACTACCCTGTCAATTAGCTTACGTTCAAAATAAAAATAAAATCTCCATAAATATTTCATAAGTAAAAGTAACTTAACTTTTTTTATAACTCTAAAACAAAAACAAAAATTAAAAAAACTGGTTGACCTGCAGTTTTTTAAGTTAATTTTATCAATATTAATCAACTTCCATAGTTAACTTTATTTCCTGAGAATACTTTCTCTTATTTTTCTTAAACTTCAAAGACTATTTTACAATTAAACAACCAACTTTTGTAACGTAGAAATTCGGACTAAAAAAGTGAAATAGAAATAGATAAAATCAAAAAGAAAAATGTTAATCAATTGGGATTAGGGGTTCGTTGAAGGGGGATGAACTCTGACTTGACTCGACTAGAGGATTGCGTCACAATTGGCGACAAAGCCGGTGCTTCGCCATACCGACTTAACTTCTCCAATCGCTTCTGGATTAAATTTGTTCGCACTGGGGTTTGTAAATCCGACCGATTTTGCAGTCCCGGTGTTTGAGGACTGTTGCTGTACGTTGACCTGTCTGACGGAGTTCCACCCACATGTTTCACCGACATCTTTTCAAACTCTTGAGCTATTTCCTCAGCGCATTTCGTCGCGTAGATCATAGGATTCTAAAACAAATTACAATTTTTTAATTTTTTTTTTCACTTATTTTTTTGAGAAATCAATCTTTTTTATAAAAGGACAATTTGTGTACCTTGACGGCTCTCTTCAACTTTTCAAAAGGTTCTCGAAGATGAGGTTGTCGAGGATTACAGCTGATGGAAGTTTTTTCATTATAGTAGCCAGCAGGAACGGTCAATGAGGAATTGCATCGCCACTCCAGATTGCTGCAAGCGATAAAAGCGCCCTTAACGAGCACGTTGCTGTAACCACTCGTTGAGACACCTTGCCAAAAATACAACGACAAGTATTTTGACGTCGTTTCATCCACTGGGAATGCGATATTTACAACGTCGAAATTTTTCATCCCCTAAAATGAAGACCATTACAAAATTACATTTTTAAATCATAAAAATTTTCTATTTTTCTTTATCATTTGATATAAAATAATGAAATTACTCTGGGAGCATCCGTGATTGACGAAACAATTCCAACAGTATCAAATTCGTTGTAAGCAGGTTTGAAATTAGGCTGATACAGATCGGTGATCGGCGAGTATTTTCTGACAGGGTACGATATCGTAACAGATGTCTCAGGTTTGAAGAACGAAAATTTGTTGATGGAGAGATGAAGTTCTCCGTTTCTGCAAAGAACGAAAACAATTTTGTTTTTCATTACCAATAAATTACACAAAATTGAAACGTTACAAAACAACGAAACTTTCAACAGATCAAAATTCCATGTCTTAACAAATAATGATTGTTTTGCAAAAAGAACGACCTAAATTACTATATCAAACGTGCAATATATCTCTTATAATTATACCCGCATGTTGATAACCGAACAAATTACAACTCCCATCAAACCCGGAGACGTAACTGTAAATCCAATGGCATTTTTGTCTACCATTACTGTCACAACAAAATAGCGCCTAGACAATGTAACGAAAATCACAATGTTTGTCACGGTCTCGCCATTGTTTTTTATTCTTTACTTTTAATTATAATTTGCATTCCAGTCAGTGCTTCCTCGCTGTGAAATTAAATGTAACAACATTTCCGTCCTTCGTTTTCATAATTCAATAATTACACTCTCGACTTTGTTGTTGAACGAAATGTAACATGCACTTAGAAACAAAAAAAAAATTAACAAGAAAAATGTTCAAAAGTAAAATGTTCGAATAAAAAAATAATGACAAAATGATGGAACACTTAGAGTGTTATCAATGAAAAGAGAAATTGAATTGATTATGAGTGTTGGGCAAAGAGAGCAATTGACGAAAATCGTACCGTCGACCAGAAGCAGATGCGTTATAAATAGAAACGCAAGATCCTTCCTTCAAACTATCGGCGACGTCGTCAGTACCAGACCAAATAGTTACCAATGCGGACACATCTTCATCGGCGACGCGCATCTTCAAAACCGGCGTCACCTGTCTGCGCGGCGGAAGATTAGCGCGTAATTCTCGCTCCAACTTCTGCTTAAACTCTTCTTGTTTGGCTTGTCGATGAGCCTGTGCTTCTCGACTTTGACTCTCAGAAAACGCTCTCTGTGGAAGCATTAATTCAATTATATCTAATAACATGTTCATGCGGAATAAATGATTCCTTAACTATCACTAAAATAGAACAAGTAGCTTCATTATCGTTCCTCTCAGATCTGCATCATTTCAGTCCATGAATTTCCTTCATTTTTTCTTTTATTTTTTGCGTCGTGTTATTATTTATTTTAAATTGAAAATTGCAAAATATTTTTTTGACATACATCCTCATCGTCCCATCCTTGAGAATCTCCTCGTACACTTTTACTATAATCCTGATGAGCCTTTGCGTATAACTTTTCCATCTGTTTTTCACATTCTTGTTCGTAAGCTTTCACGGCTTTTTCCTCGCATCGTACATTTCGGAATACTGCAAAATATAAAAATACATCAATTAAGTAAGTTCAAGAAATTATTATTATTTTTGTTTTTATGTTCTCATATTTTTAACGTACTGGATTGGCCGCCAGCCAATTTTTCCCGATACAAAATCGGAAAGATTCTCGATATCACAACCGTGACTTTTCCAACCAAACCACTATTCGGCTCAACGTTTTGCAATTTCAACTGAAACGGTCCAGCGTTTTTCTGTAAGCCCAATTTCGTATCCCATCTGGCTCTTCGAGTTGCGTTTGAGTGGATTTTCAAACTGACACTGCTATCTTTCTGTAATTTTCAACGTGAAATCAAATTAAAATTAGATTAGACTAAGAAAACGAAACTAAGAAACTATTACTATACTAAGAAAGTTCTTTTAATTTGTACTTCTAAGGGATGACATCCACGTTCGCAATTTTGCAATTCTGCTCCATAAGTGACGATTTTCGTTCCCTCCTTAACCAATCCTCTTGTTAAATAATGAAGCATGGGGATGTCATAAGTGATTGGAATAGTGTACCAACCGTCCGTCACAGTAACTTTTCTCATGACAGCAGATTGAATTGGAGTTTCGTCTTTTTCCTGATTCTCATTGGTTGAAAGCTAAAACGAAAATCATTTTTTTTTACAATTTACAATAATCCTCTACAGCTTTCAATTTTAATTTCTTGTTGTTAAAACATTTGTTTACTTTTTCGATGCTAGAGATGCATAAAACCATTCGTTTTGAAGCAGCGTCGTCTTTTTCTATGATTTTTCGCAGCACTGAACGTTGCGACCTGTCAATTTCTCTATCGTAACGATATTTTAGCTCTTCTATCACTCGACTTGGCGTTAAAGCTCTGAAATATGAAAATAAGAATCATATTCAATAAAAATGCAAAAAATAATATACTGATTGACTTTATTAAATTATCAATCATTTTAGTTTGAGGTATAAAATAGAAGACTCATAAATCACCTTGGTACAACAGCACCATCAAATTTCATCCGATCTATTGAAGCGAGCTTCCACACGATTAAGCCGTAATGGTTGTCAATCCAGTCAACAGGAATGAGAGCAGGATCTACTCCCGGACATGCTAAGAACGCTCGACGAAATTCCGCGACTGTCGCCTGGCCTTTTTCATTGATCAACAGACGTACTCCGTCCGGTAAATTTACACTGATTATGTTATCCACATCTTCGTTTTGTCTAAAATTAAAGAAAATATGTCAAACATATTTTATTATAGCTAACAGCAAGTATTCTAAAAATCATTCATTTGTTCATAAGAAAAATGAATTAAACTAACCCAGCAATGTGCGATATGTGAAACGAATAAGACACAGCATTTGATGATGTGATGTCGACTATTTTTGGGTCCAAATTTTCTTTGATTATCTGAAAAAATAACCGAGATTGTTAAAAAAATTTTTTATAATGTTTTTAGATAAAATAACCAATGGTTTAAAATGTGTACTTCGTCAATAGTTTTTGGAGTGGGTGCTTTTCCTCCAGAAACGTCTTTCCAGGACGTTCTTCGATGTTTGTTCTCAGTTCTGTACGATAACAAACTTCCCAAAATTGGTTTCGGTTTGTTTCTCTTCTTCATATTAATTATCTTATCCTGAAAAAAATAAACACACAAATTTAACATTCCTATGATTCTACTTTCAAATCTAGGCAAAATTTTAAAAATTGTTGTTACCTGCAACAAACCAGCACCCAACCTATCCTCCTCGACATCATCTGACCTATCAAAAGTACAAACAAACTCTTCCCTCTCTTGCTTATTTCCAAAATTCACCGGTAAAGAATATCTTTTAGCTCGATCAGACACCACCTCCTTTTCATTTTCCTGAATCGTCCGAGACATCGCGACTACTTTCTTCTTCATCTTCCTTCGTTTTGATACAACAATTGGACTGGTCGGAGTACCTCCCAAAGCAGCAGGACTTTCCTCAGTCCCATTTTCATCCCCTTTTTTTACATCCCTATTATCTTCTTCGTCAAAAATCGTTCTAGCCTGGACATTCCCAACCACCCTCGGTTTTTTCAATCGATTCAACTGAAACCTACTCGTTGGAGTATCATTTTCCAATTTCCTTTTGCTCGAAACTAAATCAACTTTCTGGTTCTGGTTCAATGAAAATTTCTTCCCGGCTGGACTCTCAGTCTCGCAGTCTTCAAAGCCAGAAAACATCTTCCTCGCCCTTTCCAAATTTTCCTTGCTGATATTTATGGACTGGCCGCCAGCGGTCTTGAATCCACCGAAACCTGGAGTGTCCATCTTCCCATCTGAATCATATTCGAACAGTTTTCGTGCCTTCTTTAAGCTATGTTCTGAAACGCCTATCGATTTTCCAGCAGCTGTTCTAAACCCTCCCAAAGTTGGAGTTTTGGAAACACTCAGTTCCTGGTCGTCTTCAAAGTCCATGAGTTTCTTCGCTCGATTCAAAGATTCCTTGGAAACAGCAATGGAACTGCCTGATGCAGTTTTGAATCCGCCAGAAAATGCAATCTCAGTTCTGGGAATCTCGTCTTCAACTAACTTGGTTGCTTTTTTCAAACTTTCGCTTGAAATTTGTATGCTTTGACCTGCCGCTGTTCTGAATCCAGATACCGGAGGCGTTGCAACGTCTTCCGAGTTGATTTTTTGAGTTTCCAAAATTTGAGTTTTTCTTGGAATTTTCAATGGTTGTAACTGGTTGGATTTTTTGATTGGCAAATTCAGTTCTGGAGATGAAGAAACCTTACTTTCCTCGACTTTCCAGTACGCCAACAGTTCCTTAGCTCTGTTTAAGCTTGCCTTGGAAGTGTTCACTCCAGGATAAAAGTCAAAGGCAGGTGAGCAGGCGCTTTCTCTTTCCAGATCGACGATCATTTTATCCAACTTTTTCAATGACTCGTCCAAAGGTGGGGGAAACCCTAAACAAGGTTTTTGCAAAGGTTCGGCAATGTTCGAAACCACTTCTGAACGAGAAACTTCTTTTCCATAGATGAACTTCAAGCCCCTCTCACAAAATACTCGTTTGGTAGGCTTCGTAACCTTCTTTTCTAGTTCCATAGTATTTCCGTCCAGCGTTGAAGTGTCAGAGTCGGATATTTCTCTCTCGCTGATATCTGAAGAAAACCTTTTAATCTCCTGACTAGAGTAATAGTTAGACGAATTCAAATCAGACGAAGAAGGGCTGAAAAAAAATTTTCACTTGGTTCCAAACTTTCTTCAAAACGAAGTTGACTCGACCGAATTATAGCGTCTTTAGCAATTGCAACTTCCAAGCTGGAACTGTAAGAAGATACAATACTGTCGATCTTCTCAAAGTTTTGCTGACTTTGGTAAAGTTCTTCTTGGGAAAATCCACGAAACTCTTCAATGATTGGTGTATGATTGATCGCAGCGTTGGTGGAGTTTCTGATCGCTTGCTTTCGAAGGTTTGTCTCGGGCAGGGACAGTCGTTTAGTAACCCTTTCTGCCGAGCTTGAAGTCAGAGGATACGTGGAGTAACGTTCGATTTTTCTGAAGTTCGTTGAAGGTTCTAAAAGTTGAGGAATATTGATGGTTGACATAACGAAATCAGTGTCGAAATCAAAAAAGTTGTCCATTGAAACGCTTTTCTTTAACCGCATCTTCTGGGGCAAAGTCTTTGATTTTTGGTTGGGTTGGAAATTAAAAGTGTGTTCTGGAACGGTGGTTGAGTGGCTACTTATGTCACTGTCACTTAACCATTTTCGTTTCAGCCCTCTGTTTACTGGTTTTTCGTCCTTTTCAACTTCATTTTTATCCGTTTTTTGTTCCTTCTCTTTGCATTCTTCGTTTTCTTTTTTGTTTGCTTCCTCTTCAACCAGGTGGTTCTTCTTCTCCGTCACAAAACTCTGATCAGGTTCAGGTACAGATTCAGGTACTAAATTATCTTTAAAATCCCTTTTCACTCTATCCAGCAAATTTTTTTTGATTGAAATAGCTTCTGTTTTGAAACCGCTGGAAACATTTGTTGATGTTGAACTTGGCCCATCCTCAAATTCAGTTGACTCTTCCACAAATTCTCTGTACAACGACTGTACTTGATCAAGTTTGTTCTTCTCTACCACTATCTTCGTCCCAGCAGCTGTTTGGAAACCAGTCGATATAGGAACCTCGTAGTGTATCTCTTTTGGTTCAGGAAGTTTGCACACATTTTTTGCCCGAGCAAGTTTTGTTTTGTTGTCAGAACTGGATCCAGGTGTTGATTTGAAACCAGTTGAAACAGGGGTTGAAAAGTTTGTTTTTGGTTTGTTTTTAGTTGAAAAACTTTGTTTTTCCTCTGATATGAAAGTTTCGTCTGATTGCATAAATTCTTCGTTCGGTTTGGATACTCGTTGAAGTCTGTTTTTGTTAATCGCAGTGTTCTGTCCAAAAACTGGTTTGAATCCCGACGAAGCTGACGTGGAAGGTAATCGTAAATGGGTCTTCACTGTTTTTTCAGTTTTTTCGGCTGATTCAAAACTTTCCTCTGGTTGCATGAATTCTTCGTACAGTTTAGACACTCGTTGGAGTCTGGCTTTGTCGATTGCGATGTTCTGCCCGCCAGCTGTTTTAAATCCCGATGAAATAAAAGAGGAACCAACATTTTCCTGAACCGTTTTTTCTAGTTTTTCTATCTTGGGGCTTTTTGATGGGCTTGGCCAAAAATCGTTGATGTCTTCAGCAAATTCAGCCATGTCGCAACAAGCAATGAGTTGACTTTCTATACCTGTTGAGTTCATCGTCATGTTCCTGTCACTCTCTGTATTCTTAATAGTCGATTTTGAATCTACTGGAACGTCAGTGGGTTTTTTAAATCCACTTGTTTCTTCACTTTTGTCTTCAGTTTTGTTCTCGTCCTTTGGCTCGTTCATTTGGCTCAAAAGTTGGGTAGCAGTGACACCACTTGGCATTTTACAAACTGAGCTTTTAGAACCCGTCGGTTTCAAACTGAGAATTTCTCCTTCAGCAGAATTGTCCTCCATCGAAGACTGCAAAATACTTTGTTCCTTCAGACTCGAATTGCTCCATCTGCTTTTCAATTTCAGTCTGCACGATTTTAATAAATCAACTGTCGTTTGCTCCTTGACAGGATTTTTGGGACCATCAGCATGATCCTGACAAACTTTGTCGACCATACTGAACGACGCGTTGTTGAAAAAGTCTTGTGAAGAAGTGTTCAAGTTTTCTGACACGTTTTGGACGGATTTCACTTCATCGACGGGTTTCAAAGTTGGAACTGTTGGCGTTTCAGAAATCGTGGAGTTTTCACAACTTATTGAAATGATTTCACTGATGTTAGACTGGTGAGATTGGTCTGGTTGCTCGTCAGTTTGATCGGTGTTTTTCAAAGGATCTGCTGGTTTGAAGATTCGTCGTTTTGGTCGTTTCTTTTTCTTGTTTACAAAAACTGGAGAACTGGATGGCTCCTCGTCTATCACTGGGCTTGCATGGTATTCTTCTTTAGTCTGAAGAAAAATTTTTTGGTTTGATTGATCAATAAGATAAGATTGTAATCGGATCGACATTGAACGTTTAAAATAAATCATAAGTTTTATTTACTTTTTCGATAACTTGAATTGTGATAGGTGAATCATCCTTCTTTTTAGACTCTATTACAGGGGTTTCCATGTCACTTGTCCACGGTTGATCGCGATTGTTGATCAATGGTGCTAAACTCATGGGCGTGTGAGGAACAAAAGCTTCTGTAGGAACTCTGTAAAACAAACGAAATACAATTTCACAGTTAAAAATCAGTTTTAAAACGAAATAGAAATGTATTGCAAAATATTTTAAAGTTTACTTTGTAATAGTAAAATATTACTTACAACTCAACAGTGTCAATTAAGAAATCTTCATCGTTCACATTATTTGTCTGGTGTAATTTTGGTTCTTTATAAACTGGCGATTCTTGTTTGTCATCATCTGAAAATGAAAAAAAATGAAAATATCGCGATCAAAGAAATTTTCAATTTTTGGAATTTTTCAGAATTTAAAGATACACATCGGATATGTTTTGAATTGAAAGTCCGTGAGATATAAAACTCGAGGCAAAATAAAGCAAAATCTGATTAGAAACATGATCTTTAAATTCCTCTGAAATAAAATTGCTGAACATAATTTAATACTCTTCATTTCTACGACTTAAAAAGTTTCAACTGTTAAAAACAGCTTAAAAACAGTTTCAACTGTTTGAACAAAAAGTTCAATGAAGTGAGAAATTAAAACGAATAAAAAATCAGAACGGGAACAAGAAATTCTTTTCTGTTTACTGTAAAAAAGAAATGTTTGCACTGTACACATTTAACACTGAATTTCTAATCAAAGATATACAAATGTTTAACAATTGAAAAATGAACATATCTCGCAGAATAATGCAATGACAAAATAAACCATCATTAAACAAAACACATAAATCTTACCGGAAAACATGTCATCTGAAACTTCGTCATTCAACAGGTTCTCCCTTTCTAAAACATTGGTCTTTGTTTCATCGCACTTCTCTTCATCACCTGGTTGAACATCGTAATCCATCTTGAACAATTCTACAGTCGATCGGACCAATTATTTCATCAATTCTCGACCGACAACTCCTTTCAAACTGTCCTTATAAACACCTTAACTTTTTATCTAGCTCTTCAAACTCGAGAGGCTTATGAAAACTTTTCTCTCTCGATATCTGACATCTCGTTCTAACATTCCTTTAAACTAACCTGTTCAATCAACCAAAAATGAGTGTGACCATCAACACAACGTCTAACTTTCACTCCGACAATCAATCGAAAAATCCTCCGGTTCGTAACTTACAAAACAATAACAATTCGTTTACAATTTAAACGCTCCACTCTTCGGTGTTTTTGTTCACGTGTTTTCTCTCTTTTATCAGTGTCATCTTGTGGCATCCGTCAGTAACATGAATGTCGGTAAAGTAGAAACCGATAAATTTAAAAAAACAGGTGGATTTTAAATTTTTGACGTTTGCAAAAAAATAATATATTTTTTAACTTTTAAAATGAAAAATCAAAGTAAGAGAAGGAGTGAAAAAGATAGAATTCGCATTTATGCAAATAAGGGCGCCACCGTCGTTATTTGAAAACCGATGAATCAACCTGTCAACTGGCACAACAAAAACAAACAACATGACCGTTTCAGTTGCCGCGTAACTTTGACGTTTCAGTTTTTTCGCATTTTTAAGTTCATTATTATTTAATCCAATCATCTTTTAGAACATTTTATCGGTTAATATAATGCAAAGTACTGCGTTGTTTGATTTGAATCATGATTTTCTGGAACGAAGGTATAATTCATTATATTTCATGCAATTTTGTAGTTCAAATTCCTGTTGAGGAATTCTAAAACAAAACTTTTTGTTCATAAACAATTATTTACAGCGATGAAAACACCCAAACATTTTTCGAAGAATACCATTCGATTGTTAATGACCTCAAACAAGAAATCAACAATTGCAAGGTACTCACAAAAAATATATTTTATATTGTTACTTTATTTGTTCGCGAATTGATCAAAATTCACAAACAACTTTTTTCCAGGATGAACAAACAAGGCTCCGAGATGAACTGGAGTGCATTAAGCTCGAGGACAAATCCTGGATGCAAAACTACACCCAAATGCAAAATGAAAATTGCCCAGTTCACTCAGCCATCGAAAGCAACATGGTTCGAAACCTTGAAAAACGTTTAAACATTATGCAAATAGAGAAAGATTCTCTCTTTCAACTCTGGCAAACTTCCTTGAAAGCCATAAACGTTCTAGAAGAAGAGTTAACAATCTGTCAACAGAAGCGTATAAATTCGCCTCAAAAAGAAGACACAAACCACAACCGAATCAAAGAACTGTACGCGACAGCCGTGCAGGAACTTGAAGAAAAACTGATCGAGTCGAAAGAAACTCTTCTGCTCCACCAAAGTCTCTTCGACACCAGCAGAACGAAAATCGACGAACTGAGCCTGGAAAAAGAGCAGCTAACAAACCAACTAAAACACTACAAAGAAATTCTGTCTGAAAAAGATGCAGTTTTAAAAAACGCCCTAGATGAAGTTTCATCAAAAGTGAAAACTCGCGAGGATGAAATCGAGGAGTTGAACAAGGCAAAAGTGGAGTTGCTGAGAAAATTGAACGAGACGCAAAAGTCGTATTCAGTATTAGTTGCAAGAGAAAACGAGTCGTTGGCAAAGGTATCCGAGGCGCTTGAGTTAGTTGACGTTGCTGTGAAGGAAAAAGAAGATGCCTTAAAAAGAGAGTCTAAAGCTCAGGAAGAATCTTCTGTGCTGCTTGCAAGGATGAATGCAATCGATCAGGAATATTCAGCGAGGTTGAAAACTGAGGTGGCTAAATTGAAGGAACTGCACGACAGTAATTTACAAAAGTACATCACTGAGATTGACGAGATGAAGATGGAAATTCAACACAAGGCGATTCTAAGCGACCGAGCTCAGAGAGAATGCAGACTGGCTCAAGAAGAACTTGATAAGTTGAGACAAGAATCGGATAATTTTTGTCAAAAATCAGAAAGTAAAATAATAGAACTTGAGAAAAAACTTCGAGAGGCTGAGTTGAGATTGCAAAGCACAGAAGAGACTTGGAAGCTTAGGTATAGCGAGAAGTGTCGTGTTTTAGAGCAGTATGATAAGATGTTGACTGAAAGATTGGTCGAGCCGAATGAAAAATTGAGGTCGAAGAATAATACTGTTGAGGATCTGGTTAAGGAGGTGAATGAAAGGACCAAGGAGGCGGTGCAGAAGTACTCGGATATTGAGAGGAGCTTGTCAAGGAATTTTGGCGACAGGGACAAGTTGGAGGGGGAGTTAAGGAATTTGCAAAGTGCCTTTGAAAGGGAAACTGATAGAAGAGACCGAGAAAAAAGGATGCTCGAGTTGAAGATCAAAAGTTTACAGGAAGATTTGAGTTTTGGCCCACAGACTGGGAGTGAAAACAGACTTGCTGGGGAGATCTTGGTTTTGAGAAACCAAATTTTGCGCAGTGCTGAGGAAGAAATGTGAGATTCATATTTTTAGATTTATTTTTCTCTTTCTGTTGTTAATTTTGAATTTTTTTATTTTCTGTTTTCAGAGTTCCTAATTGTAAACAAAGTTCAGATAATGATCAGGTAAAAAAAATTAAAGAAATGACTGATACTAAAATTAGAGAACTGACTGAACATGTTGAAGCTCATAAAAAATTAAGTAACAGGTCAGTTTCTAGTTTTGTTTGTTTTTATTTTAATTATTAAGAAATGGATTTAATTATTTGATTGGATTACAGGTGTAAAGAGGAATTAGAACTAATGACGAGCAAATTCAGTAAACACTCAAAAGAGATGAAGAAAAAGATGCAAAGAATGCAGGAAGAAAATGAAAAACTTAACAGGGAACTGTACGTTTGTCGACAAAAATTAGGTCAATTTAATTACCAGTTTGATAGTTGGTAAGTAAAAATGTGTTTAGCTTTTTCTTTCTAACTCCCTTTTTCAATTCTTTTTCATAACTCTTTTCAGATGAAAGTTCTATATAACCGACACAACTACCTAAAAAACTTGTAAATAGTTTGATAAAAAGAAATAAAAATTAAAATCCTGTAAATATGACAAAGTAAATCTTTTATTCGTAGAAATACAATAAATAAAAATCAACACTTTGAAGTGCATAACAATGAATATTATATTACAAGTCATAGCAAACACAGGACTTATTATCTCGTAGTGGATCAAGTTTCATCAAAATTTTGATTTCACGTGTTCGATGTGATACAAGCTGTGAACAAACTGGGAAACCAATACAGAGGCTCTTCTTCAGCTTGGTTGTCTAGCCATGCCAGTCCTTCTTTTACCATATGATCTAAGGCTTTCTGGGCTCTCGTACCTTCCCATCTCAGTTCCTTCATCAGTATCGATTTCGAAACGTGAGCATTTCCTGAGGAACTTGCTTGTTGCAAAACAGCTGTGTGATCCATACTAAGCTCTCCTGCAAACATCCAAACCAGAAAATTAAATCTAAACATACAAATGTCTTTAAAAGTATTAGTTTAACATTTTCAAAAACTTTTTAAATACCTGGAACAGACTGAACCAAATATTTGCCCTTTCCAATAGGCAGCACCGAAAATCCGTTGCCAAAAATTTTGAGTTTCTTCGCCGCTGCCAGAAGGTCCTCGTTTGTAATATCCTGGTGTTCCTTACGTCTTCCTCTAGCCTGGACCAATCTATTCTAAGTTCATCCAAGGATATAAGCCCACCGTTCTTGTAATTCGTAGCCATGCAAACTTCGACAATTTGCACTCCCAACTCGTAATAAAAATCACCAATGCCTAAAACCGACCAGAACCCTTTGCCTGACGCCAGAGGGTCCACTCCAATGGACGCACACATCTCCTGGAACTGTCTTCGAAACTGTGCGCTCTTCTTGATCTCACTTTTGTGCTTTGTCGCAAACTCCTCGAGATTTACTCGGAACGTTTCCATCTGCATCGTCATCTTCTCGAACTGATTATCTTGAATTTCATTTCCTTTGCCTTTGTACTTCTCTTGCTCCAATATTTGTTTGTGAATAGCACCGATTCCTGCGGTTCTTCTCATTGTTGTAGACTTCTGTTTAAGAAAATAACTGTCAACAAAATGTAAACAAATGCGTCGGGGCCAAACAACGTAAACAAAACAAATGCAAATTGTTGAAAAACAAATAAATTACCTACTTACGATTGTAGGACAATTTTTATGAAATATCTGTCTATAGGAATTAAATGTTTATTGATAATGTTTCTTAACCTCAAACTTTAAGTGCACCTATAACTGATCGAGTTCAATTCACTTTTTTAATTTGCAAAACTTCAGTCCAGATGGCGTAACAGAAGTTGAGCAACAACAACAAAAGATATTTGGAGCAAGGTTTTCGGTAGTCTCCGCATTATAACATCGAAAATGATGTACAAATTCAATAGTGACAGTAAACAATTAGGGATGTAACAGTTTAAGCAACGTCTATTCAAAAATATCCGCAACAATTAGCGAGACGTCTTTAAACAAATAAAATGTTTGAGTTACACTAATGGAGGGTTAAATGTGTAAATAGCGTTTTTTGTTTATTTATGACTAGTTGTTAGATATTTCGCCTGTTAAATATGTTGAGTTTGGATGGTTTGTATTTGTACACAAAATCATGTACAGATGACATTGTGACCTGGTGGTGGCAGTATCTCAGCGATGTTTCTTGGCACTTGAGCATAGCAATTGCTGCTTATTTGAGTACTTGTTTGTTTACTTACACGTTTATAAAAAATGTAAATCACCAGGCGTGGCAATTGCCAGGCCCACCAGGCAGATTACTGCTTGTTACAGCACACCCGGATGACGAAGTAATGTTTTTTGGACCTTTGTTGTACCTGTCAAAGTTCAATAATACACAAATTTATCTTCTCTGCTTATCAATTGGTAATTATAGATTTGCTAAACAATAATTTTCTTTAATTTTAAAATTCAATTTATTTTTCTAAAACAACTCTATCGATTTGGTTTCAGGTGGTAATAAAACTAGAAAGGAAGAATTATGGACTTGTGCAAAAAGATTGGGAATCCCCGAATGCAATGTTATTATTTTGAAGTAAGTTTTCGAGGATATTGTAACTTAAAAGATGTGGTTTGAGTTGGTAGACTTTTTGATGTTTGATTTTCTTTGGTTTATTGACAACTTGTTACGTTTCATTTAGGAATTCAGAGATGCCTGACAATCCAAACGTTCAATGGCCAGAGAACATTGTATCAAACATTATATTACGTTATATCGAAAGTTACAAAATAAATGCGGTTGTAACTTTTGACAAACACGGCGTGAGCAAGCACAAAAATCACGTCTCCATTTATTATGGAATTGCCTCTCTTTGCATCGAACGAAAAATACCGACATGTTAGTTCAGTTCATTTTCAAATTTTAATTCACTTCAGCAAATCATTTTTATGTTGTTCAGTTTTTTGTATTCATTATTCGATTTGCTTCTCTTACGATACAAATTGAAGACATTTCTGCATGATTATTTAAATCGACTTTTTTTTTCTTTCAGATTGCAAGCTGTACATTTTGGAGTCTGTAAATATCTTACGAAAATATACTCAAATCCTTGATTTGCCAATAAGTTTACTTTCATCATCATACTGGTACCTGATAACTTACGAGCAAAAGAAATGCATTCAAGTAAGTTTTATCAAATAGAAAACATTATTTAACAAACGACAGAATCAATTTAGCGATAAAGTGCAAAAAACATGCGTTTTTCTGTTTCAGGATGCTATGACTGCACACAAATCGCAATTCGTGTGGTTCAGAAAATTGTATATGATTTTTTCACGTTACACTCTTCTAAACACGCTTAATGAATTGAACCTACTTGATTTAGAACTGGATCTTCAATTTAACGATGAATAAACGTTTGTTACTCACTTATATAATAATTGTAAATAAATAAATTACACTTTTTCATGTAACCTTTTAACATTTTTCATTTTATATCAAAGTGAAGGTATAAAAAAACCACAATCCAAACAATCAGTGTCAAATGTAAATCTGTATAGAATTTATTATAAATTAATCAAAACCGTTTACACGCCAGATAACACAAAATAACTTTCATTACACTAACAAATGGTTTTTCAGTAAACAAATAAGTTTGAATATCATTTGAAGTTGAGTTTAGCCAATACAATCGTTGGAATGCTTTAATACAAAAAGAAATGCATTCGATTTATAAAAAAAAGCATTTTTTTATGTACAAGTGTTTTATCATACAAACATTGATGGAAGATTTCAATTAATCGGTCAAAAATAATTTATTTAGAGAATAAACTCGGACAAGTAAACATCTTAACAGAATAGTGGTAGATTGAACTGGAAATTATCGCACCTTTGCCCTGGGTTATTTCATAGATACAACCGAAGGGAGACAAAAAAGGCCTTCCATCAATGCACCGCATTCTATCGTCTCTAAAATTCCTCAATTTACATGTATAATTTCGTAATATTAATTGCAGTATAAATGCTAGGAAATACTTATTGAAACAAAAAAATATTTGAGCTGATAAAAAAGTCGGAGTCTCAAGTGGATTTTCAGAGTTTGGATGGTCATGATGAAGTCACGTTTTGTCAAACGAAATGTAGTTTGGAGCCAGTGGTGGAATAACTTTCATATTGACAGTCAAATTAGGTCCCTCACAAGTTCGTCTACGCTAATCTTATACTTTGGATGATTTGGAAAACGGCTGTAACAAAAACAATTTTCAATTAATACCAATATTCATGAACAATCAATTTTGTTTTTATATAATAATTATAATATTGACTTTTTTATACATACCAGATCCACAAACGACGAAAATGAATAACGCTAAAAGCCATGGTCCAACTGGAGACGTTTCCTCCAGAGGTTTCTAAAATGATAAACAAAAAAATGTTACCATAATCTAAACATAAAAAACAAACATACCAATCAAATCAAGAACCGAAGTAAAATGAAAAATAACATATTTTGTTCATAATGTAAACACAATATTGCACTGCTCAAAATTTCCAAACAAAATACCGTTCAAATTTTAGATGACGTGATGCGTCACAACAACTTTCCAGATGGTGAAATTATAACCTCGAATTCGGCGGACAATCAAAAAGAAAACCAAACAAATTGTGCTCAACAAGTGTTGAAACAATTGAATGTAAAATGAAGAATGGTATTTTGTTTGAAACTTCAAAACCAAAAGTGACGTTGAAGTTTGGAGCCGACTTTTGACAGCCAGCTGTTGAATGTTCGGGAATGGCTGGGGCAACGACTTACCGACGATTTTGGAACGTTTCCTCTGAGTGTGATGTTTTTTGTAGCCTTTTCGTTGGCGATGCGCATTCTCTGTTTCGGTGCCATTATATTTATTGTTGCGTTGAGTTGTTTTGAAGTATAAAAAACGAATTAAGAGGCGATTGGGAAAGTAAAATCTAACTTCTTTCCACCACGTTTCACACTTGCGCTTCCGATCAGCTCTGGCGGCCGAGTTGCAACTCTCGAATCTCAAACACTATCAAATGATGAATGAATGACACGCATGCGCCTTGACGTCACGCGGAGAAAATCGCCACGTTATGATAATGTCTACTGCCAACACATCCACTTTGGAATAATCGAGTCAAATCAATTACTGAAAAATTGTGGCTCAACATTCCCGAAATCGTATTTTTATCATATTGTTTTAATGATCTTCTATGTTTAAATTCAAAATCGTTATCAATTATTAGTAATTCTGTCTCGATTTTCCCAAAATTTGATATTTATCACACTCTGTTTTTTATCGTTCGTTTTTTTAATTTGAAAATTGTAATTAAATTATATTTGATTGACAATTATTTCTATTTTTAAGCACAATTGAAAAGTCTTTGAAACTTCTAGAAATAAATGAACTGTTGGAAATGCATTATTTTGAAAAAGTAAGAATGAAACACTGGGTTTGACTAAGAAATCGACAGGTGTTTTTTTTCATATTTGTTCTTTTATTTACAATTAAATACAACATAGATCGCAACGTCCAAATTCTCTAAAAAGATAAAACCAATTTGCGCCTTAAATGATGTATGTGTATAGTACCAGATCGAAACCTTATTAAATATAAAATACTAATTGATTATAGTATATGTATATATAATACTTAAGGTCTTGTATAGTCAAAATATTGCAAACTTCAAATTTGAACAAATTTTGAAAACCCTTTCGTAATCATAATGTTAAGTCGTTGCCTCTTCTTTAAAAAGCAATCAAATCTGATTCGAAAATATCAAAACGTGTAGTCCAAATACACTTACAGTCATCGGATCAAATAATTTCCATACAAAATATCCAAACAATAAGTTACATTTACAAATCGGAGTACAGAGATGAAAAACAGAAAATACTATTTTCGCATACGAGACCTTTTTTATACCAGTCCGTGATTCATAATTTTGGGGGGTAAATTCCTCTCAGAAAAAACTCGAGGAGATCTAAATTTGCATTACTTTTTCTATTATATACTTGAAATAGAAAATTCTGAACGGATGATAAAATTGAACTCTCGTAACATTTCATCACAAGAGAAACGAATCATATATACAATAATTGGAGAATTGAAAAGCCTTACAAATCACAATATCAAAAACAAAAAGTAGAAACAAAAACAGTTCGATAAATTATCAAATGGAAAAGAACATTTTTCGTCGGAGCTCAATGTTATAAACAAATGAAAATGAAAACCTAATGACTTCCAGACTTGATAGTATTATCTTCTATAATAATCATAATTATTACTTTAGGAATTCGACTTTGTTTTCGGGGTTTTTTTGTTATACATGATTACGTAGCTAATAATGAATTGTTTACTTTTACAAACAGTAATATAAATGGACACTGTTTTTTTGCGTTGAAATAGTTTGTAATTAAGCTCTGGTAATGCCGTAGATGGTGTTTTGTAAATTTTCATACCGCGGTTGAACGGATCGAATATAAAATACGACCGATCGGTTTAACAAAATGTGACATCATAAAAAGCGCTCGTCCAACCGCCAGCAATCGAGGAACATGAAAAACAATCTTTCCCAAGGAATTACAATAAATTGTCTTTTATTTTATCCCTAATCGAGTCTTTTAATATAGTCATGTATAATTTTTTGTTTCACTTTAAACTATCAAGTTTCCATTTTTCGTTAAAGATATGCTACACACCGCTGATGATCAAAAAACACTCGGTTCAATGAAGACGCAATTCGCAAACGTAAACAACAAAGATCATCGGCACGGTATCAAAAATGTACACAATTCGGACAGAAAGCTGTTCTTTCAATGACACAAAATACAGTCAGCGAAATGAGCGGACGAAACAAGGACACACCGTTGTCGTGTTTGTCATTTTCATTTTTTTCTTTTTCATTCTTGTGAAAATGGTCAATTAGCAAAAAATGGACTGGACGCCTCGTGATCTAAGCATACGTAGCGCTCGAGGCGGATATTTTGTTATTTCAATAAACGGTTTACACATAGTACGAATATTTTATCAGCGATAATATTAATATTGTTCTAATTGGACAGAAATGGTTGGTTTTAGTTTTTCTTCTTTTTTATCATATTTCACTTTTTCTTTTTGTTCTTCGTTTTGCCACTCCTCGTTCGCTTTGCTCATCCTCCTCGCTATAGACAAATTTGAGTCAAACCTTAATCGTTAAATATTTGTATTAATTTGTTTGCCTTACCCGCTTACCAGTTTACACGAATTTCAAAAAATATCGCGTACTTTATTAATATTCAGTTTTCTCTCTTTTGTTTTCTCATCTTTTTATACGATCACCTATTATCTTTTTTTTTTGGAAGAAGAGACGTGTGCCGTTCTGTCGCTTTACAATTTGCATCTCCAGTTCACTGTCACTCTCGTTGATTCTCGTTTTTGTCCTTTTTTTTCAACTCTTGGAATTTCCATTTCACGTCGCAATTAACTTCAGACGGAATTACATTTGTACGCATCTTAACATGATCAATGATGTTACAAAAAAATGTCGTTTGATTTCCTCTTGCTCATCTTTGCCTCTACTTGAACATTTTTTTATTGTTCCAACAATCAGACTAGCTCGATCGACAAACTAAATCCGCTTGTTTGACAAGACCCGGTTTTTTTTCTTTAATTACAAAATTAGCAGAAACTATCTCTCTGTTTTTACTTCTGTTTTTTTCGTCGAGCAACGAATAAAATTGTGTAAACAATTGTTTGTTGACTTGCTAGCACAACGCGACGTTCTTCCCGAGCTTAAATCTTAGAGACTGGACCGTATCGCAGAGTTTCGTACTATACAAATTGATCGGAACTACCTACTATTCGCGGCGAACTCAAAATACCTCGAAATTGACACATTTGGTTGAATTGCAAATTAAAATGTACACAGTACACCTACACAAGTACAAACGTACGTCGTAACAAATAAAAAAAGAACGTTAACAGGGCATAAAATTCGTATCGAGACTGAGAATCAAAGTAAATTGTACAGGGCTTAAAAACAAGAAGGAAACACTTCGCTAACAGCAACGTTGTCTCGATAGAAAACTTAATGTCATAAATATTATCCAGCAGAGATGACGATTAGGCTAACAAACGGCCGTTCTAAATGCACATTGTTTTCTCCATCGGATTCGCTCGCGCGATTAAATCATAATAAATAAATACAAGTTTCGGTGTTTTGTAGAAGTAATTGACCTGTTCGGATAACCCGCGATTGTCGGTATTTACACAATGATTATTTCGGCCGAACGATCGGTTATGGTAACAGGCAATCGAATGCTATAGAAAATGATGTCGCCAAGTGTCTAAAGCGGAGTTGTGATCGCGACTAAAGCCACAAGCTCATAGAATTATTTACTCTCGCTACTGTTCTAAACTTATAAGTCTAATATTGCAACCCTACCGCACGCGATGTGTCGAAACGTTGTTATCTTTGTGAATGGGTTCGTCACTGTTCGTTTCATTTCTTCCATCGTAAACCTTTTTTTTTCATTTCATTTCGTTCGTTTTTCTTTTTTTGAGTTTCAATACATTAGTTTATCTAAAATTATGGAATTTCTATCAACGGTTCAAGAGTTACTTCACTATGGAACTACGAACTAAAGGAAATGAAAAACAAGGTTCGTCAAGTGTAATGTGATTGTCAATAAATAAAGACGCATTTTGTATAACCGAAGAAAACGTATCGAAGACTTGGTCGCGTTTGAAAGAGGAACTTAATAGATTGCGCTAAAAAAATAGAATATTATGAAACAACTTGTATACATAGAAAACTTTTTGAATAATATCGTAGTCAACGTTTATTCTATCGTTGAGGAGACTTCTCATCACACTTGTCCAATTTCACGAATTATCGTCCGATAATTCTGGTAAGTGTTTGGTTCGATCTGTGAATCACTGTTAATTGGCGAGTTCGCGAGTTTCATACTCATTAATCGTTATCTAATGTGTTTAAATAACAAAACGTACTCCTGCAACTGAAATTATTCTCCATGATTTCGTGTTGCACGTTTTTGTTATTTTAGTGAGATTGTAATCTGTATAAGTTATTATGCATAAATGCAAAGACATGTACAAAACATAAGTCTGCGTTTTTTTTTCATTTAGAACTATTCAGTTTTGCTTCGTTCCTTGTGGTACGAAAAAACAAATGTACAAAATAAAATTACAAAGTTGTAACGAAAGATCTGTCATCTTTCATGTTTGTTTTGCTTGTTCACGATCGAGTCGTTGGAATGCATTTGAGAGTGTATATTCTGTGTCGTCATGTCGGTAACAGCCTAAAACATCGCGTGCTCTTGTGTCTGTGTGTTTTTGTTTCTGTTCCACTGGTACAACACGCCGAATAAGTCCTATGTCCTTTCAAATGATATTATTTATAGTTATCGACAATCAATTAGCTGCCCTCTACACTAAGGGACTGAAACACTGCTGCTACACATATTTTTTGTAGGCTTGTAGCAATTAGGATATCATTTAGTGATTCTGTTGAACGACGCAAAAGAAACCGAAACCAAGTTACTTGCTTCGCGGCGATGATTTTGTGCCGCTCGTTGCGAGTCCTTCCCCTCGACTTCGACTTCGATGTAACGAATGCAGGTGCAGACCTTCTCCTAATAATTTTATGCAATGTTATTTGTCCACCTTTTTTCAGATGCAAAAAACGAAAAATGCATTTGTTTAATTGTTAATCTTGTGTGTACCTCTGCTAATGCTTCGACGCATCATGGTCGACGCTGGCACAACTTCTTGTTTGCTGAAGGTTCGAAGAGCTCGACCCCTTCTGTCCTGAATGAGTTTATCGAATTTCACGAATATTCCGCATTTAGGTCTACACGTGAAATACCGCTGACCATTTACAGTACCGTCGTTTTTACCTGGAATGAAAATTTTGATTTATAACAAACTTGAAACAAACATTTTTGTATCATAACTTTAATTTTTCGCATTTGATTTTTGTATTTTACCTGTTGGAGCATCGAGCTCCACACCAATCCACATCCCTGGAGCAAACTCTGTGGGCCCAACGTAGGCAATCACACCAGAATAGCTGTAAGGTCTCACAAGGACTGATTCACCAACAACAACCCAGTCGGGCAATGGCGATTCCATCCTTGTTACATCATGCCTGTATCCAATCTCAGAACTTTTGTCACTCGCATCGTCTAAAAATCACAATTTAAATAAATAAATTAATCTCCTAAATCCTCTTAAGCAATTACAACTAACAAAGTTTTATTCTTCGTTAACTTTTTATTTTACCATCGATTCTTTCTGAAGAGCTATTACTGCCATTTTCATACGACAGGTCAGGCTGCAGTGTTTGTTCCAATCTAGCAGCAGATTTGCTTTCGGACGTTTGTGGACGGACCATTGGAAATGAAGCTCTGTGTTGTGAATTAGCAAGTTTTGCGGCAACGTTGGCTGCTGTTTTTCGTCTTCTTTGAACCTAATAACAAAACAAACCAATCATAATTTGTTCTAACATAGTATATTTTATGTATAACATATTTCGAGACAAAATGAAATACCTTTCCAGGTAGCAATTTAGTGAGGACACTCGAAGTTCCTTCGGAATTGCTGTCGTCCCCCGAATTCGACATCTGGCTCGCGTCCATCTCATTTCTTTTTTGATCGTCCGGTTCGGCGTTATGGACATTTTTCTTCTGCCCAAGCACATCCCTTGAACATACATCTTCCTTTACGTGATCGTTGTAAGTCCCGCTCAATTCGACGTTTTTTCTTGCAGTGTCTGCAAAAATGGTAATCAAACAATTTCAAATCCTCCCAACAAAACTAAAAAAACACTTTCTCTAAATAAATAAATAAATAAATAAATAAACTTTCTCGAAATGTAATAAACAGTACTGATTAGAACAACAGAAAAAAAAAAGAACAAAAAATTACCAATCACGTTGGCAGCGCTTTCCAGAGAGGCATTTCTAGAAACGCAGAGTTTGTTTAGCTCGTTGGACACCTCGCCAATATAGTCCCCTGAGGTTTCTTCCAGGTAGCTGTTCAATCGCTCTGCTTTTCGACCTTCGAGTAAGTTTCTGTACTCCAAGTCGGGCGTCTCGTCGACACTTATGGACTTAATCGACATGGAATCCTCGGAAGACAAATTGGTTGACGACACTGCCTGCGAGCCATAACCACTGCTGCTCATACTTGAAGTGTTAATTTTCGTCGAATGTAGATCCACCAACGAATCCAAAGTTCGCGACGATGTCAGTGGTTTGATTGGTTTCACGTGGACCTGAAATTACAAGTTTTAGTTTGAACAACAATCTTTTATTTGATTTCATCTTTGATTTTATTCCTGATGATATTTTGTTTAGAAATTGTTATTGTTAGTTACCTGATAAGTTTCATATTCACAGTAATCAGTCTCGCTTTTTTCCTCATCGTCGTCTGGTATGGGGGACGGCAATCGATTGCCAACATTCGAAGTCTCCTCGTGCAACGTTGTCATTCTTAAACCAAGTTTGCCGCCAACGTTCGGAGAAGCTGCAATATCACATTCAAAATTAATTAAACTGAAAAGACTTTTGGGAATAGAAAAGAAAAATGTAATCTAACAACAACCACGAACGAAACTTGATTAATCTATCGGCAGAAGAGAATATCGATAGATCATAAAAGTTTCGTCCAAGGATTGATGAGCTACAAAACTACGGTGCTTAAAAAGCCAGAATGATCTGCAACTGAAAAATAAAAATTGCATTAAAATGAAAGATGATCGAAGTTTGATTGTGTTCTCAATTTTTCAATAGCACTTATTGGTCATCGAAAAAAAGCGCACTGAAAAAGTATAGTTTCTGTTTATTTCTGGTGCGCTAACTACGTCAGCAAATAAAAAGTGCGGCTAGACAAATAAAATCACGTCAATGTGAATCTACGATTGAGCTTTTCTTTCAAACAATTGATGGACGCATTTTTTTATCGATGGATTTTTATTTCGTCGAGTCTCGTCATTGTTTGAAAGAACTGCTAAGGTCGTCTGTCACCTACACTTGACAGCAGAGGTAGATTGTTGCAGACGTGTCAGTGAGTTGAGATTCAGGTTGAGATTCAGGAAAGTTGGTCTCGCTGAAAGGAGACAGATGTAACGATTACAACTCATCTTCATAATCACATTCTTTTCTATGTACACATTTAGATGCAACATCACGAGTTTCATTTTTTTTGTTGTCAATTTTTGTTACATTTTACCTGACTTAGATTTTACATTTCAAAATTCCATAAACCACAAAACTCGTCACGTGCAAAAAGTTGTCTCACAAAAAAAGTTCGTGAAAATGTTTAGTTTAAAGTCAAAATTGCCGACTCTATTTCATTAGTTCCTAAACCACAGAAAAAAAAGTTGCCTAATGCATCTATTGCCAAAATAATCGTCCTAGTTTAATCTCATCATGCGATGCACAATTTTGTTCTTTTTTTTTAATGACATGCACATTTCAACGTAACTGAACTGTTTGCCATTCTCTGGTTACTCGTATCCTTACAGTACACCTGACTTTAAACTAGAGCTAATTTGTATGATGAGATTGGATGAATGTGATACGACTTTTACCCTTATTTAATCTCTGATAAACTTGTTCCTCGTTATCCGTATTGACTCTTTTCAAACACCAATCTTTTATCTCTAAATAGACAGAAAATTTACATCATTCAATTTGCAAATACGAAATTCAAATTTCCAAACTCAGAGTTTTCTCTTTACAAACAATTTTTGAATTTTCGACAAGTAAACAATTTTAATAACTAATTTGCGAATAAAAATAAATTAAATCTCGATTAAATCTCGACTAAATCTCGAATGTTAGTTAAATGTAGGTTTATAATGGAAGTTTTTCAGTGACAAATAACAGTAATAGGTTTCGAGTCGACAGCTGAAACAATGAACTTGATCTTAGATGGGATATCGATTGGCGTTGCCAAATTGGTTTACCCTAAGACACAAACACAACATTGAACAACGTCGTTCTTCAACACTCAGCCCGGCAGTCACTTAACGTGAATATGTACATTCCAAACATAATCCACCATTTGCACACCGTCAAACTAATCCAACACGAATGTCAAACCTTCCTTCACCCTCAAACAGAATTACACATCTTGTATTATCAATCATGCATGGACTTGAACAGAATTCAACAAAATGTACTCGTCGTCTGAAGTTCAATCAAATTCAAATCGTTTATTCCATCAGAACTTGAAACGTTCTTCCGAATTCAAAACACATTTCATCGATTTAATTATTCGAGGCCAGAGAAGAAGGCCTTTTTTAATTTTTTTAAGTCGCAGCAATAATCAATAATGCAACTAAGACATCGCATGCAAATCATAAAACATTGTTTAGGACCTAAATTTCGCAAGCTTTGACGTTCCAAATAAGTTCCTTGTCTTTTGAAACTAGAAACAAATCTTAAAAATCAAAAAGAGAAATTTTTGGAGCAAAAATGTTCTTTTTTGGTTTTTGATGATTTTTTCTAGTTTGAAAAGATGGAAATGGTTTATTTTATCATGCAGCAAAAATAATGACGCTGATCATGCACGAGATATCCGTCATAATGAAGATTTGGACGTTGTCAAGAACAATCTAAACTGTTTAACACGTTAGGACCTTATTACAATGGGACGAACTAAACAACAGAAATGAGTAATCAGTCAGTCAAAGAACACAGTATCTAAACCGGTGTCATCTGATCACCGGCCTTACGTCAAATCAAGACTCCATTTTTACCTGAATTTAGAATGGAGCCTTGTGCGTGGACCAAAATAGAAGTAGGAGTGGTAGACGTAGATATTTTTTTTGAACAGAGAAAACAAAACCAAATTAATCAGGTCGTTCATGTCGTCGTTCATTTTTTAATTATCTCATCACAATATTAAATCTCATAACTTTCTTTGCAAAAAAAATTGAATTGTAATTGAGTGTAAATATATTTGTTAAACCTTAAAAAGTGATATTTAAAATGGTGAATATTTAGAATGATCAAATGTGTTAGAAAAAGAAAATTAAGAAACACAGCATAAGCCACATCTCAAGGTCTGAACAAACCAAACTGAACGTTTAATCGCGACGTTTTGAAGCAGTTCAAGCCAATCGTAAAAAAGATGGCCAGAAGCCTATTTGAATATAGAAAAAGTTTCTCTAATAAAAAGAGGCGTCAAAAAGTGAAATCATATAAAAAGCTTGGTTTTTTTCGGGTCGAATCAGAAACAATTATTTCGAGGTGGTAATAAAAAGTTCTGAACAAAGTGACAAAAACGTAAGCGGCACTAGAACGATATTCAGATGCATTCAGATCCGTGATAATTGGCTCGTGCCAAAACGCCGGCGGTTTCAGCACGACAAATAATTGCCGTACGCGTGATTGTGTTGACGCTTTTGAGGTAAAATATAAATCTACGGAAATAGCAATCCAATCAGGTCAGAAAAGAGGAAACAAAAAATGTCGAACGAATTAAATATCTACAGGGCGATCGATCAATCGAACCACCAATCAGCAGCTGTGCAATTGACAAAACAAAGAAAAATAACAATTTTCAGTTACAAATTATGCTTATAAAGCTGTCAATCATGTTATTTTATTCTCGAGCAAAAATTAATTCAAAACAAATGCTGATATTGGAATCAAACAATTGCAAAGCACTTTTTACTGTAACAAAAAGTAGGGAAAGACACGTAATTTTTTGTTTAATTTTTCTGTTTTAATTTCTCATTTTTAATTGAATTTAAACAAACATAAACGAAAAAACGAAATTTGTAATCGGCAGTGCTGTTACATTGGGGCTGAGAAGAGCAGATTTGTTGAACTTGTTTTGTCACAATTACCTTTTTGCTGGTGTACTGATGTCAGTACCGATGACAATTGTAAAAAGTAATTGCGGAAAAGATGAACATGTTATTATAGGCAATAATGTCATTTTACAAAAAAATGGTATCAATTTTCGCACAAAATACGTAATAGATAATAAAAAAAAGGATTATGAGAATAGCGAGAGAGAACAATGTGTAAAGTTGGTTCATTTAGAATCTTGTGAAATTATCCATTCAATCGCACTCGAGCCAATTCACACTCAAAAAGAATCACCAAAATGTTGACTTTAAAAGCTATCGAACCGTTGCGATAACGTCGCGAAAATTGTTTCTTTTTAGAATAAATATTTCGTATCATAAATCTCGAGGCTGAGAGCATTGTTGCCCGGGCGTTTAATGGAACTCGACGAACAATGAATGAACTTAACAGTTCATTGTCGCGGGGTTCTGCTGCATGTCTGCGAGAATTCACGGACGTGTGCTGTGTGTGCACAAGCTCCGGATCGATAGCGGTTTATTCTACTTTGTTAGAAGAGGTATTAAAAAGTAAGGACACTGGTTATTATCTTTTTATACAGATTCTCAAGCACGTTCTGACGTTTCGGTCTAATTTCGACGCTCTTTCTCTTCTCCTTTAACACTGTGCGAATACCAGAGGCGAGTTCTTTTTGAGAGTTAATCGCTCAGTTAACTGCTGATCTTGAATTGAAATGAGGCTAATTGTCCAGCAGTGGCTCTTACCGATTCCAAACGGCTTTGGCGGCGTGGTGACGAAATTCTCGTCGTTTCTCGTGTGACCGATGGAACTTCTTCGCGGATGCGGCACGTTGTTCAGCTCCGAGTTCAGGTCCGCCACGCTCTCAGAACGGGTCACGTTCAGAGATTCCATTGACGTGTCAAACCGCAAGATCTAAAATTCAATTTTCATTTTAATACTTCTTCTTTAAACATTTAAATCGTAAATTATTTATTATTTCATAACGACAAAATTACCTGCGAAATATTCGGTACACTGGCCGTCTTTCGCATCAACGGTTGACCTTGTGCTTGCAATAATTCTTTTACCGCAACACTTTGTCGTAATCGATCCAAAGTTAAGATACTCTCAACAGCGGATACCCCTCGGGTGTATTTTTCTGTACGGAAAAAAATATAACGATCAGACATCAAATTCTTTTGCGACAAATTATTTCAGACTGTCAAGTGGGCGTGAAAATATAAAAAAATAAAAAATATGTACAATTTCATTGTAAACATCTATTTTCACAAAGTAAAATTTGCTTTTCAGATGAAAATATGGGATTAAATTGTAGTGAAATATGCAAGAAATGTACAGGAATTTTGTTTTCCAAAACTGCTCCACACCCTGATTACTTTCACAAGTCATAAAATGTTGATCAGGTGAAAAGGCCGAGAAGAAAATTACCGATGTAAGTTTCGCCATCGCACAAGCTGCTATCCTCGCCGCTCGCGGCAATTTGTGCGAGGCTCTCCCGATCCTCGAGTTCCTCGCTGGCCTTGGGTATGTTGGAAACCACCTCGTACGTGACGCCCGTCTGGGCCAAGCAATCCGCGCGAACGATCCTTTTGAAAATGCGATCCGTGATGCTCTGGCGCTTATAGATGTTTAGAGCCAGTCGTTTGCGCAGCACCAAATCCATCGGCGCTGGGTGCGATAAGCGTACCGTCGTTTTCAGGATCAAAAATACTCGCTCGTTCGCTGCAAGTCAATACATTTTTCAATGTCGTCAAAAAACAGGTGAAGAGAATAGTGTAATATTAATTTAAAAAAAGGAACGTGGGAGACTAATAATTCGCTGAGGATCAAATTGAGTTGTGATTTTTACCGTCAGTCACACGATTGAGGTGCACATTGTCGTGTATGCTGGAATCCCAGGCAGCAATAGCACAGACGTCTTTTTCCAGATGTCTGATGATCGGAAGGTTGTAGAATTTGTTCCCGTGTTCTTTAGGCAGAATGGAATTCAGGCCGGATACAGACACTTCTTCACCTGATTGGTGTGTTGATAAATCGTCAGCTGGAATGAAATGGAAACGCGATTACAAAAAATAATCACATTTCTGTTTATTCGTGTAATTTATTTGTTTGAATGACGAAAATGCAGCTGAATATGAAACGACGAAATACCATTGAGATCGAGGAACAAAACGGGAATGTGTGGCTCCATGCCGGATGGAGGTGTCCAATCTGCAGGTGCGCCAGGAATTCCAGAACCAGCCGCCGGGACCAAAACTGCGTTCCGTTCTTCTGTTAGACTCACCCACTGATCAACCAAACTCTGCTCTCTTTCAATATCTTGTTCGGTTTTGTCTGTTAAAAAACAAATCAATGAAAAAAACCCATTTTAGTTATTGAAATAACAGTTCAAATAAAAGTTCATTCTATCAAAATTAAAAATATCTAACTACCTTGTTTATTAATGAGATTTTTAATCTGCTGATCCAAGTACTGTCTCCGTCTCATAAGTGCATCGCTCCACTTCTCACGTAGTATACTCAGATCTTCATCCTGGTAGCTGTCCAGTGGTATCTGCAGTCGATTCCTAACCGACACGCTTCCCACCGCGATATTTAATATGGACTGACAAATTATTGGCAAAGTGCCGGAATTTTGCACAGGCTTCACTCGCACCTGTATTCGCCGTTGCTGACCCTGCCTCAGTTGATGTATTCCACCTGAAACCAACCATGCGTTAGTTCAAAGACCCCACAAAAAGGGAACATTATTCCTCTCTCGACAACAAAACCTCCGGACTATATTTCTTATCTCTTATCTTACCGGTCCACATGTCTGGTTTCACAACGACTTCCACGGGAGAGTATTCTCCTTGGTCGTTCAACTCCTGGATTTCTACCCA
Source organism: Telenomus remus (assembly GCA_020615435.1). Lineage (NCBI taxonomy): Eukaryota > Metazoa > Arthropoda > Insecta > Hymenoptera > Scelionidae > Telenomus > Telenomus remus. The sequence continues at coordinate 2,690,567 of CM036338.1, forward strand.
GAGTTCAATCTTTCTTGTCAATTCCGACCAGCGGTCTGCCAGCGATCGTGCCTTTGCAAGTTGTTGCTGCTCCACTTCCCAGCCTGGTTTGCTTCGAGAAAATCCGGCACTTCTGTGACCCCACACTTCTATGCTCAAAGCACCCTCTAAAAAATCAAAAATACAGAATCAAAATTTTGCAAAATCAAATTATGGGAAATTGACGAGACGAAAATGTTTGCTAGATTACCAGCACAGTGTTCCATGAATTCCTCAGTAATTGGAACAGTGAAGTCCTTGGTGTGCTCGAATTTGAATGCCGGCGAGTCCTTCTGTCCGGTCACGCAATTCGAGCTGGGAAGCTCGGTGTTGACAACCGGCGGCACGACAAATAGCTCGGAGTAGCCCCAGAACATGTATTGACAGAAGACAAAATGGCTCAGAGACAGCGGAAGCCCGCTCGCTTGCTTTATTGTCACGCGACACGTTATGTGGCTCGAGCCGTTGTTATAGTCGTCAATCTCCGACGACCCCGAGTCGGTCGAAGTCTCAGACGCAGCTTCACAAATTCGATCCTGAGGAAACTGTCCCGATATCCGACTGATCTCAACCTGCAGTCGACCAGCAACTTCGCCCTGCTGACTGATTATTGGCGTGTGATAATTCAGCCGCACATCGTGGAAGAGCACCTCGAGAAAAATATTCGCAACGCCGATCAGATTGTGGTTTTCCTGCGACTCGTAAAATGGATCTTGCGTCTTGCCAGGAACCTCGTCCTACAATAATTTTCGTCCGGTTAATCAATTGTTACAAAACGAAATTTGTAATAACAAAAGTAATAAGTTGCAAATGTACCTTAACACCGGGAAGTTTTTGCGAGTTGTTAGGATCCGACTCGTACATATCCCTCATGTCGACGAGTTTGTTTTCGAGCTTTTCCATGGACCACACTTGGCTGCCCATGTTAGCCCTTTTAACTAAGATTGCGGGCTCACTGACGAAAGCACCGCGCTGGAAGAACACACTCTGTATGTGCAAGAGTGTCGTGGAAAAAAAAAGAAAAAAAGAGAAGCAAACGAAAAACATAAATCAATAACGTGGCAACTCAAAAGTAAATTGCAAATAATAATCAGACAAAATTAAACAGTAAATAAGAGTAAAACAACTTTCACAAATCTAAACATCCTGTGGTTATGTTGAAAATCAAAGTAACTCTAATTCAAAAAATTGAAAATCGTAATTTCTACTTCTATTATTCTTTTCATTATCTAAAAGTATCAAACAATTCAATTGTGTGAAATTCTTTAATTACTCTTTTCAATTTTCCTCGTGATTTTGAAAAGTGGTTTTCCCTCGCGACCTCAGAGATCAAAACTCAAAAAGAAAAAAAAAACCAAGAAAGACAACGACAAAAGCCTGCAACTCAAAGTAGGTCTTCGAGCAGAAAAGAGTTCAAACAAAAGAACGAGGCGACAATTACCTTTCTGTTGGGACTGAGATTGTTGGGCGGGATTTGCAAGGTGACGCTAAACTTGGTCTGTTTGCCCATCTCCTCAGCTAGGAAGTTGGCCTCTTGAACGAGCGCGTTTGCTTTGAGAATATCGGTCTTGAGCTGTCCAAGACTGCGTTTGAACATTTCGTCGCGTTCCTGCGCCCACTTTTCCACTCGCATCTGTGTCGTCGGCGTGCATGCTGGGAGCTTGCCGCCCTGGTTGCCACGCAAAGGGTCGTACGGCACGTACGGCGCGTACGGCGTCGTGGGCGATAGAATGTTCCGCAGTTGTTGAAACTGTCTCTCATACTCCAACCTTTGTTTCTCAAGTGCCACCTAGATTTCAACCAAACAATGCAGATTATTCCAACTCGAAGCACCATCATAACTTTTCCTTAAACATCCAATTTATTAAAAAACAACATGAAAAAAAAACCAGAAAAAATATCAAACCAGAAACATAACAAGAGGGTAAACAAGAACGTTCTTCAAAGCAAGTACTATTGCAAAAGAAAGTATAGTAACGAAGAATTTGCATTTACCTGTTTATCTTCCTCGTGTTGTTTCTCGAGTCTTGCAATAGCTCTTTGTATCGGGTCATTAGACAGCTCATTGAGCATGAGCTCCTCCCTCGCGAAGTTATAATCAATATTTTGTGCTGGAGTTTGCGGCTCGCTGTTAAGTGCTGCGATTCAAACCAACAAGCGAGTTATTTGGCTTGAGTAGGGTTTATTAAATTATTCGAATAGGTAAATCAATTATGTCGTACCTGTGGAGCTTCGCGGGCAATTGACCCTGAAGAAGTGGTGGTTGCCCCAGACGATTCTATCGCCGTGGAGCAGGGGCGTCTTCTGCGCCACCTGAGTGCCGTTGACGAAGCACCGAGCCCCCGGCACCGGGTACATGAACAAGCCCGATTCTTCTATTGTGATGATGCAGTGTTCCGGCAGAATGCCCAGGCCGTGCAGTTGAATGTCCTGCTCCGTCTTTGCCGACCGACTACCAACCAGAGTTCTCTCCTACAAAAGCATTTGTTCATTCATACATAAATCTTGTTTTCACACTGTTCACATTGTTCGGTCTGTTTTACACCCTTTAATCTTTTTTAACCTTTTGTTACACAGATTTTTGTACAAACCTTTAGGTAATAAACGAGAAGTTCGTTAAGACTAGGATCATCGTTTAAATTGACTAAATAATATTTGTTCTTCTCGACTTGGATGCCAGAGGCTTGGATGCTGATGCCCATCTTTTCGAGCGCATGTTGCCTCTCGTGCTGTAGCCTCTCTGTCTTGACGAGCTTCTCCTCCCACGTCTGTGACATCACTTTCATCAGCTTCTCGGATTCTGAGATCTTCTCGGTGATGTCGGTTCGTTGCTGTCCCACCACCGAGCCGTGACCCTAAAATGCAGTTTGCGTACATTCAAACTTGAGCCCTTTAGCTTTTCGACGAGTCAAAAGCTTGATTAATTTTCACACGGCAATGCAATTAGGGATCAAACGTACCGTCGCGTGCAGTAACATCTCCTTCAGAGTCTCCACCTCTTGTCGCAGCTCGCGGATGATTCGAGCGTTCGGATCCTCGTTCACCACAGCGTGGTTCACTATCCTCTTTGCTCGGTCCGCGTAACGTAACGTTGAAAGTGTTTCCTCGTAGTTGTCGGCTGCGGGCGATATCGTAGCCACCATCACTGTTTTACTGTTGCCACCGAGATTGTCCTGAAAAAACAACCAAAAATGCAACATTCAATTTCAAGCTTTTCTTCTCAATTGTCTTATGCTTTTTCAAAAATCGTTTTTTTTTAAACTTTTAATTTTACCTTTAGTAGCCACGTGAGAACAGAGTCTCGATAGGGAACGAATTTATCTCTATTTTTGCCACCAGAATTCTGATCAGCTAATTTGGAAATGACTAGACCCAGAGTCGTCAGGGACCTTTAAACAAAGAACGAAAAATGTTAAAATTTAAAATCGATCAAATTGATTGAGTATTAGATAATTTTTTTTTAAACGTACTTATTAATATTGCTTCCTTCCTTCAGTCTATCACCCACTGCACCGGTTTTCACAGCCCTCTCGCTACCAGCCAAATCAACGAGGCTCATTCGCGAGACTTTTTCGCCGCTGACACCACTTTGCGTATCCGTGAGCGTTTGAGTCAATATCACGGAGAACACAGCATGAGATCGCGAACTCTCCGAGTTCATGTTTGTCGCTGCCACTGTTCTCGACTTGTTTCCCTCTGTCATCAAATTGTCGATGTCCTAAAAACAACATTCCGACCCAACACATTATTTCCATTCCACCTTCCAATTTACAAATTAACCCATTTCGTGCTGACCTGTTTTCAAATTTTTCATTTCTTTCAATTTCAACATTCAAAATCAATTTTTCAAATAGATTGACATTAATATTAAATTAAATTATCGATTTTTGAACCAAAGTGACGAAAAGCAAGAAATGGGTTAAAAATGAGCTTTTTTTTGTTTTAATATTAAAAATTGAACCTGGAAAGATGTGACAGCAAGTTGACTAAGACCATCGACGTAAGGTCCCAAGACATTGTGCTCGCGAACTTTGAGAGACTGTTTATTTGGCTTCAGATCCAACAGGTCATGAACCTTTTCGTTATAAATCTCCATGTACGAGACCTCAACTTTGTACGTGAGTTCGGAACTTTGTTGTTTCGCGATCATGTCAAAAAGACTGTCACAGAGCCGTGGTATTATGCCCTTGTTATCGCCACTGCCCATCATCGTGTACGACTTTCCCGAGCCTAAAACAGTAAAAAAAAAAACGAAAATTAAGAAAAAATTCTATTCATGTTTACTCGAGTTCAAATCTCGAGTGGGACAATTATGAGATGATGTATTATGATTGCGAGCGACTTGGCAAGCAGCGTTTTCGTGAAAATTAATCGCCCGAGGTGGCGCAAATCGTGTCTCACCAGTCTGCCCGTAAGCGAAGATACAAGCGTTGTAGCCCTGGAACGCGTTATCCAAAATGTCACGACCCAGCGCGTCGAAAACAACATCTTGGCTGGCAAAACTCTCCAAACTTGGGTCCAACGAGTAAAAGCAGTGATCGAACGCGAACGTTTTCGGCTTGTTCCTGAAAAATAACAAACATTCCATTTCATTAGTTTCACTTCGTTTCTTCTTTTCAATCGCCAAATTACATTTTCTCTTTTAATTTCCTTTTTTTTCAGTTTTCATTTCCCACATTAATTACTCCAGTTCAGTAAACAAAAAAAGGACAAAAAATGAAGATGCAGTTTCGAGTGCATCTTTAAATTGCATTTCAAAACTGCAATTTCAAGTCGTTTATTGGATTTGGGTTGAAAAGAATTAGCATGCATTCAAGTAGGTTTGTATTTTGCTTAGGGACTCGAGTCAAGAGGCAGGGAGAGGGGAGGGAGAAAAAAGAAAAACAGAGGACAAGTGCAACGAAACTGAAATGAGCAAATAAATGATTGGCGCCGATCCTCTGCTCGACCTCGTTTGTACAAATGCGTTGGAGCACGCATACATAAATTATATTTGTACAAAGCTAATCGATTTCTCGTCGTGTGTCCATGCGAGCTTGCTCTTTTAACTCGATCATTACCGCATGATCATTTTTCTCCCTCGCATCGAACCTGATGAATTTCCGTAAACCCTGTGTACTCTGTTTTTCCATGGCATTAACTCCTGATTAAATCCCGCTTGTTAATCAAAAAGCAAACTTTGACTTTTTAATGAAAACTCTTCAGTTTACAATTCCATTTCTCGTTTCAATTACCGTCTTCTTCTGTCGCAGTTTTTCATTTTAATTTCTTTGTCTCAATTTTCTGTTCCAATGTTTTGTTCCCAGTTTTAATTTAATTAGTGAAGGTGTGACTTGAATTTTTTTTCTTGGAAGAAAAAAAAAGAGGGGTTGTTTTGAGAGGATTAATGGTGTGTATACAAATGTACTTATTGGTGGTGCTACAGAGAAGAAAACGTCTGGTAGCGTTATTGTTTCTGGCTCGAATAACGTGACTGTGCTGTCTTAACAAAATGCGGCTGGTATTTGTGAGCTGCCGAGTAAGGGGATGCTTGACAAACACTGTGCTCATCACAGACAATGTAAACCCAACTTCAACCACTTCCATATTAGAATCGCATTGAGGACATCATGTCTTGTCGCATCTCTTCAATCAATTTCGTTTCGAAACTCTCAATTAGTCAAACAAAACAAAATTATTTTTTTTTTCAACTCATCAAATTTAAAAAGTCCAAATAATTTCGTTTTCAAAAAATGATTTTAAGGTGATTCTTACCTTAATGAATGAAAGAATCGAGCGGATAAAAAAAATGATACCCTTCCATTCAGATTAAAAAGGCATTTAAAAAAGGCGATAATTCGAGCCGATAAGCTGTCGAGGGAAAAGTGGCGAGTTTTAATGTGAATTAAAAACGGGCACGTGCGAGGAGTGGATGGATGGAGCGCGGAGACACGTCCGGACGCGGTTTGTGCGCATCGGGCACTAAAAGCAAAACGAATTGGCGGCCGTGGAATTCGCGTGACCGCCGGTGCATTTTCGAATGTCAACGCGAAATCAAACAGTCGACCTTGGTCACGCGAGCTAGTAGTTACGACTTACATTCGGTCGGACGCCGCTCCGTTTGATAGAAAGCCCACCTTGCAATTGTATCGAGCCCTTTCGCTTTTGGTAACGAGGACGATTTCTCACGCTTATTTATATCGCAGTTCATCTTCCAATTACCATCCCGAAATTCAGTCATCTTCCATCTCTTTTCATCTCTAACATTTTCATTAACAAAATTTTGTCACTGAAATGTGTGATTAAAAAATGTATTTACAAATTTGTTTACAAATTTGCTATTTTCTTTCAAATTTGTTTACAAATTTGTTTATACACTTTTTTTGTAAAATTAATGATTGACAAAAATTGTTTCAATTGAAAAAAAGATCTGTTTTTAGTTTTAGCAACTTTTAAATGGTGGTTTTCTTTCAATTTTGTTATCTAAATTATGTTTTTGTTAGGATCAACTGAATGGGAGAAGAGAGAGGATTTCTCGGCTGAATATTTGACAGGTTTGAGTAGAGAGAAGTTGAAGGAAATGAAAAATTGATAAGGACCGGGTGATAATTGAAAACAAAGCGGGAAAGTGGACGATGGTCGACGATCTGGAATAGCGTAATCGTGACGCTAATTGCTGGTTTAATTAGCGCGAGCCACGAGAACAGGTACACCTATTTCGCGCGCCCATTTCCGCCTCGTCACGACGGACTGCGGACTCATATATTTAATACACGAAGGCCTCCTTTTCACCACCGCAACGATTGGGTTTAATCCCCAAGCGTAACGAGAAAATTTCGACATTTCATATTCAGTGACATGTTCTCATCTTTTTTTTTTTTTCTAAAACAGATAAACAACAACTTTTGCAAATCACTTTTTCTGTTCAATTTTGTTTTCATACAAACAATCTTGTTTCATACAAACAAATTTTTATCATGAAAATAAAAAATGGAACAAAATTAAAAATTAAAAAAAGTTTTGAAATGAAAAATTAAAAAGAAATTTTATTTTCGAAGAAGAAATGTTAAAAAGTGAACTGTCTGAAAGGAAGGAAAGACTGGAATACGAAAAAAAAGCGCGTGGCAAAAAAGAAAAAAAAAACTTTGCACGCCGGATATCCGAGTTCGTTGCTACGACAGACAGATTGAATTGGACATTTTCCAAGACACGTCCAGGTGTGTGGCATTAACAATGATAGCGTGCCTAGAAATAACGCGATTATGCCTAAATATATGACGGCGTAATCTCGTTTGACACATCTTAACCAAATGAACTTGCGTGCTCACGACGTGCAAAACGAAAATACACACCGAGCATACAATCCTCCACACAAATTATATAACAAAACAAACATTGTTCCACTATCCATCTTGACATATTAAAAGTCAACTTTCCAATTTGTTCTGTTCGCTTGAATAAAATATTGAACAGTTGAAACATTTGTTTTTCAATTTTTTCTTTTATTTTTAGATCTCAAAAGAAGAGGTTTGCAAACGAATCATTGTTCAATTGAAAAAATAAAAAGGAGGAAAAAATCGTCGATTACAGACTGACAGGTCTGTGTTTACACTTCTCTTATTAGAAGATACACTCGTCTGAACAAGGATGCCATGCTTTTAAGGACACCGTCTTTATATCCCCTGCAAAAGCAAATACGAATATGAATCCGAATACCGAAACTGATATTTGGTTTAGAATTCAATTAACTCAACCTTCAACAAAATAATAATCATTGCGTTTAATTGAGACTTCAGTTCAAATCCCATCACTGTACTCATCCATAAGAAAAACAAAAATAACTTTGAAATAAAATAAAAATGTTTTTTTAAAATTGTATTGTTGAGACTTGAGTTCAAATCCCATTACCCATCAAAAATAAAATGCATAAAAGAATGTTGAAATAGAATGAAAATGTTTTATTAAAATTGCATCGATGTTTTTTGAGTTTATCTAAACAAGAGAAATTGACACTTTTGGAGGACACAGAAAATAAGATGGAAGTGGAAGAGTTGAGTAGGTATTGGTGGCAATCGATATGAAGGCGCAATCTGAACGATTGCATGCTATTTGACAAGCTGAGAAATGCATGGTTCTATTTTTCACATTAACCTACATGAGCGGAGGTGCTGCGATATCATAGTAAGGGGACTTTTATCGATGCGAAGCAAGTTCTAGGTATTCTGTTGCTAAATCCTTTATAGACCTTACAGGGTTGCTTTTCACAGACTTTGCACCGAGGGTACAATAACCCATCAACTTGTCGTCAAAACTTTCAATTGAAAGAAACAATTTTGTTTAGTTCACGATCTAGAATGATCGTTTCATAAAAAAGTTCGCCGAGACAATAACGCAGAATAATAAAGTAAGTCGAGAAATGCAACTTTTCAAGAATGTAAACGTATTCTGATAAGCTATTCAGGCGAACAATTTACAAATCACTACATTCGTCCATTTCATATAACTTTTGTCACGCAAACAGTTCTCGTTTCTCAGCTAATTGATGATAATTTTGTTTGCCTTTGAAAACTAATGAACTTGCACATAATGACCGTCAAGATTTTTTTTTATTCCAACTAAAATTATAATATTCAAAAAAAAAAGTTGTCAGTTTGTTAAATCTGGATTTAAAAAACTGCTCGAAAATCAGCTGAGAAAATTCCCTTTGAAACCATTTTAAAATACGAGTTTTTTAAATTTAAAATTCAGTGAACTTTTTTGTGCGACTTTGGAGAAAGAAATTTTTTCGCACAACTTGATACAAGCGCCTTTTCACTAAGCGGAAAACGCATTCACTTTTTATAAACCAAACGGTAGCATTGTGATTCACAATTTCGCCTTGGCGCGAAAGAAAATACGCGGCCTGATATTTGCATGCCAGTAAAAAGGTTTTGCCAAAAAAAAAAAAAAAAAAAAAAAAACGGAGAGAGAAAAAAAACTTATTATTCATCATGTCCATCCATTTTATTGCTTTTAGCAAAATTATTCAATTCGAATGCTGCGTCTGTTGGCTCTTTGTCTAATTTATTCTCTCGGTGTGTACAGTATGTTCATTCTTTTCTACCTCTTTACTTTCATAACGTAAAAGGGGCTATTTTCGTGCGCTCTGATAACGATTTTCTTGTTTATGCAATGCATGAAAATTCGTAACATTCTTAAATTTAAAATCCTCCTTATGCAACTGATTTGCCACACTAGATGAAATTATTGATTTTCTCCATTCGCTATCTCTTTTTTATTAACACCAACCTTTACAACGAAATATTGAAAAATTATTCTTTTTCTGACCTAAAAAGAACTATGCAAACAAAAACCAAGAATTTGTTTTACAATTTTTTGCTACATTTGCAAACCTTCAATGTCAGAGTTTTTTAATTTCGTTTAATGTTTACGTTTCCTTTAATAATTATAATTAATAACAAAAGGGGGGTAGAAAAAAACAGGATGAGCTCACGCGATGCATTTGTTGATGCGTAAAACGTCGCAGGATCAGAAAATTGTGCAATTACATTTAATTACAAAAACACGATTCACACCGGTCGCGCGTGCAGCCTATTATTTAGCATTTAGCGAACAGCACCGACGTAAGTACGCACGTGAACCAGCGTTCGTACATATGCAAAGGACCGAAGAGAAGGCTCCGATTAAAAGTCGTCGATTTGGATGCACAGCTCGTCGATGCGCACAGTCGTTCTACAGATGAGCCGAACATGCAAAAGTGTAAACATTGTGCGACCAATCATGCTCGAGTGTCTTCATTAACGAAATTAAAATCCAGTCAATTATCGCTCCGTTTCGTTTTGCAATCAATTCGAACGAATTTCATTTCGAATTCAAAGAAAGCAATGATAAAGCAACTGAAAACAACATTTTCCAATACAAAAACCATAACTGGCAATTAATAATTCTTTGATTCAAAAAAACATTTGAATTCGAAAATAAATTATTTAATTTGAAATCGATTTTAAAAAGGTTATACAAATTCAAAAAAAAAGAACGGAAAAGTAATAAAAATAAAAAAATAAAAGGAACAAAAAATGATAAAACAAAAAAATGATAACGAAACAAAAAACAACTGAAATACGTTTGTTTCAAGTAGACAAATAACGTTGCTGTAATTTCGTGAGTGTGAAGAAAAAATTGGGCACTGTTTCACTAAGGGCTCATTTGTAAATAGGATGAAAGATGCAGTCTCGTTTATCTGGTAGGACGTAGCGATTAATTTAAGTTTTCTTTCGCAGAGCCATATTTCCTTATTGCAAACGATAAATACGACAGGTATGTTATGTACCGGAGAATGTTGGCGAGCAATGAAAAGCGAAGATAACATATTATAATTTGGCGCACTGCCGTAGAGCCATTCGCGCCATGTGCTTCGGACTGATTTTACAAATCGAGACCTCGGACCGAAGATAAATTAAGAGTTACAATTTTTCCCCTTGTTTTTTTTTTTCCAATCTACAGACATAAAATTCGCAAACAAGTAAATCAACAAATTGCAGCATTGAAAAATTAAAAAATAATTACAAAAAATTACAAAAAATTAAAAAATTTTTTTTTTTAAATTAGAAAAGAAAGAAAAGAAAGATGATGAGAAATTCCGATTCCTTTTTTGAGTAATGCAATAAATGGTAGTTTGCAATTTTTTATTATTTATCCTGACCCTTTGATTCTCATTCTAGTCGGGCACTTCAATTTCCGTGAATTGTAAAAAGCGCTGACAATGCGGGGCGGTAAAATTTTATGATTGAACTGGAGAGCAATACTTATTGCCGGCATCTTAAACGTCAAGATATATTCGGCAATAAAATAGTTCGGGGAAAAAAAAGGACGGTCGAGCTCGCGTCGTTATCGCCGGAATCACGTGATTTCGTTTGAAAATTTGCATTTAAAATACCGCACGTGCACGCGACGCCACGCAATTGCAACGAAATATCATAAGGCTGTGAAATTGCAGTCTGACCATCTCTGCAGTTATTATAAAATTCGTCATTTTTATTTTCATTCCAAACATGTTTTTGCTATTAAAAATAACCAAAAGTTAAATGACATTTAAAACCTCGTTCAAACTAAAAAAAACATGTTTGATAAAAAATTCATTTTTAAAACATGTCATTTTTAGTTCTTAAAAATACAGCAAAAGTAACATTTTGAAACCGTTTGAATTGGAAGAAATTGTTTTGTTGAAAAAGTACTTTTGATGTTTGGGTCGTTTAAAAAAAAACGTAAATTTGATAAAAAGCTTAGATTGAGCGCAGAAAGGATGTTTGCCGAGCCCGTATGTTTGAAATTCGACTGAATCATTTGCGCGGATCGATGCCCCCTGCGTCTAGATATCACAGCTTTTTATTTACCATACTTTTCGAGGCTTTCGTCAAGCTTTCCTTTTCTCCGATTCGCCTCGACCAGGTCCCTCTTTCTCCCCTCGTATAAAATTGATCACGCCGAAAAAAAAGGCAAACAGACAAATGTTAGTCGCATTTCATGGGCTCTGAGTGTAACGTTTTGTCGGGACTCGATCTTCCATTAAATCACAAAAGTTGATTACTTTTTCGATTGATTGTTTTTTTTTTTTTTTTTTTTTTTGATCGCTCTTACAAACCGTTTCTTATTTCGCTGCTTTTTATTTTGTTTCATGCTAACATTTACTTTTTTCATCAGGAAATCGTTAGAGGCGCTTCTTATCGCACAGCCCGACGATTTGAAATAGTAATAAAATAGACAGTGAAAGTCGGACATCATATTTTTAGAAACAAGGTGAAACGAAAGTGAGCATCGAATTAAACTTTTCATTTCGTTGTGTTATTAAGGTTTTAAGAATCACAATTTTATGCTCGACAAAAGAAAGTGAACGTTTGGTACACGTCCTCGGTTATTCATTTCCAGTTGTTGTTTATTTATTTATTTAGTGTTTTTTTTTATCGAACTTAATAAAAAGCGTTCAATCAAACAGAAGTATAAATGTTTGAAAATCTTCTCGAAGTTTGTTCGCGCTGAATAAAAAAAGAGTCAATAAATAATATGTATTTGTCGAAGCTGCAATTGTATCGCGTGATCCATAATGATCTAGTTTGAACTGATGGTCGGTTTTACATGCTTTTACGACTACGATTACAATAGAACGATGCATAAATTAATTGGTTTATCGATCACAAATGATTTTAGGTGCTTATAAATTTTGAAGAGCTGCTCCGTCGAGCAATCTCGCTTTAATATTTCGTAATACCGACGAAGATGTTCCAACCATGCGAGAGCGTGCATTTTGAAATTCATCTCACGAATATTTGAATAACCGCGCTTCAAAGTTATAACCTTTTGAGCTCAACTTTTTTGACAAGTCCAGTGGAACTGCAACAATTCTCACATTCAAAATTAACATTACAAAGTTTCCTTTGTTTTTCTATAATTTATTTATGAAAGAATCATCGCTTTATAACAACATCAAACAACAATTCAATTCAATTTTCAACTCATTTTTTAGGCTCCAAATGATTTTGTTTAAAATATTTATCAGTTGATAGTTTGAATATATTAATCAAACTTTGTTGATTAATAAAAAAACAAAATTAAAAAATAATGTTCAAGATTAATAAAAAATCATTTTTATAATAAATTATTTATTTATTGTTTTGAAGGTTGAAAATAAATGTTACGATTTTGCAAGAACCACTTGAAGAAATTGTTCGACCTGAGGCAAGTTCAAAGATGTTTCATCTGGTTTGTCTCGCAATTTCGTGAAAACTCAACGGCGTTAAATCACATGGCGTGCTCACGCGAGCGATACCGCATCATAATTTGTAAGCGAGGGTGATACGTGTGATTAATTGATTTGCGTCCGGCCGAAGGTGAATTTATTATCGATCGTTGATTTGCAACAGCCGATCGAATTCCGTGTATGCGCATTATGTGCTTGGCCTCGGTCCAAATTCGAAACGTGTAATATGGTTGAAGGAACCCGTGCACCCTCTCATCTCTGTTTCTTACCCGACACCCAACCTCACGACGTTTCTTTCCACTTTATTGACTCTAATCGGACTTTTCACACCCACCCGAAATCCACCGTCTGATTCATGGCCTTTGTGTTGTTTCAACTGAGATTTCTTTCTTTATTTCATCCATAAAAACACACACTTGAAAAACACAAACAAATCTAAACAAATAAACAATCAAAAATAAACCAAAATTATCCAAAAATTATCCGATTTACTAAAGTTGTTTTGAATTTGATTCTAAAAAGTTTGTATTCATTTTCGGATACTTATAATGAAATTGTTCTAGTTTTTTAGAAACTTTGTGAACTTTTTTTCGAGTTCAGTAGTGCGGTTAAACATGGGACGATCCAATCAGAGTTTATAAACGAGATCAAATTGATCAGACCATCGAATAAACACATTAAAGCAAAAAAACGGTTTTGATATAAATTAAATTTTTTGTTTTAAATTGATTGCTGTCTATAAACTGAACGGGTTTTTCCACGCTCCTCGAATATTTCGACTGCACAAAGGATCGCCGAATTAAAATAAACTTTTCGTTTATCCTGGTCTTTTTGAGAGGTTTGAACTGTTTGTAACATCAATTTGACCATGCGAATATTTGTGTTGGAGATAAAAGGCACTCGGACAAAGCAATTTTTTTAAATTTTCAAAAGAAAGCTCGTTACAAAATTTGGTTTGGAAAATGTTGTTCCAAAGTACCGAAAATGTTGAGAAAGACAAAACGTTTGGTGGGATGTTTGATTGAAAGCAAAGATGAACTTTTAATTGGGTTGAAGATAAATCTTGCGTTTATAAGACGATGATTAATTGAAGTGTCTGTTTGATGAGTGTCTAGCACTCTGCATTAAAGTATCCCGACAATTCTATTAGTAATTTCCAAACCTCCTAACATCGGGATGAACAACTGGAACGTCGCCAGAGACGTGGCTCGCATGTACCATCGGATGCAAAATTTATGGACGAATTAAGTCGCCGCAATAGCGTTATGATTAAACATTTATTTCATAACTTTTCTTTCATTTAATCATTATTCCATCAATGCAGTCATGTTTTGAATAACAATTCAACTCAACTCAAATTCAAATTCGAAATTTAGTCAAACAATTTAGTCATCTATTAAAAATTTTTGTTTATAAAACGTTATCAATAAAAAATTGAAACTAATATAAAACATTCAATTAAAATTTAATATAAAACAACAAATTTGATTTGAAAAAATTTTGAAGAACTGATAAATGGAAGCTGGATCGATTAAGTGTTGGTGATATCAATTAATTGTTTAGAAAAAAAGTGACCAGGAGAATTTTGAATATAGAGTCGTTACTTGTGCGACTATCCCCCATTACTCGTGCTCCAGTTTTCAAGTTTTCGTCTCGGGTCCACTCGACATGCGCGAGTTTTATGAACCCTCTTAACCTGCACGCCGTGGCACAGGTACTGCAGCAGCACTCGTGAGCCACGCATCGATCCGCATCTTCGCTATTCTAGCGGACACCAATTAACTTTAAAACTACTTAACCCTTTCTTCTCATCTTCATTAATAAAAGAGACAATTTTCCATCTTATCAAAAACATAAAAAAATTATTATTAAATTATCAATAGTCACTTTCTTAAAATCTAAAATAATAATAAAATAAAAAAAAATATGAAAAAAAAGATTTTCTAAACTAAAAATAACTTCTTGATGTGTCAAGATTTTTCTGTTACGAATCTGACAATCCGTTATTCTTTCATCCAATGTTGAATTTTTAAACAATGCTTGCAGTCAATTTTGTAATAACATTCTCAAATGTGAAATGTGAATAAATATTCAACGAGCTTTTTGCGACGCAACGCAGCTTTATCCTCTCGAATATTTATGATACTTTTGATACAAAACATTTCCTCTCGGCTCGAGGATCTGCAAGCGAAATGACTTTCTTTTGCATTATCGAAGGGGCATTACAAGAAATTCATTATTCCACTCATACACGAGTACGATATCACATTTCATGGCGGATTTTATAGCTGACGGTAATGACTCATTCAAAACGTTCATTTCCAGATTTTGGACAGTTTGGGAAGTTCAGGTTGAACACTGTGGAACTGTCTGTTGGAACTATAGAATTCACGTTGAATTAATCAAGCAGAAAAGTTACATTATGAGTGAGCGTGCTCGAAAAATGAGGCCTCGCGGGTCAGAATCAGGGCTATCTTTATGGCCAGGTAAAAATCGTCGGAATTTCTTTCACATGATTGACTATAAAGAAGTTGAAGGTCGACAGACTTGAGGGCCTTGTGAGTGTGTGAAAACTCTGGTAAGACATCTTTCAAGACATGTTTCTTGTTCTTTTTCAAAAACTTTTCAAATGTGTTTTTTATTAAAAAGTAAAAAAATGAACAACAAAACTAATAAATAAGTATTTAGATAGAATATTCGAGAGGAGAAGAAACGAAAATAAACTAGAACGCCTTCTGATGCATTAAAATGTTTACTACGCTGATAACATGTGATATGGTTTATCACAACTGTCGATTTTATGGAGCTATCTTTTCGAGGCGATACTGTAAACAGTTTCTGTATCATCTTGAAGATTGCATTACGTACCGAATGGTTTTCCCAAGATGACATAATTGTTTCATTGTCGTCGTGAAACAAAATAAAC
This sequence comes from Telenomus remus, assembly GCA_020615435.1. NCBI lineage: Eukaryota > Metazoa > Arthropoda > Insecta > Hymenoptera > Scelionidae > Telenomus > Telenomus remus. The sequence continues at coordinate 2,706,244 of CM036338.1, forward strand.
CGATCGACAGAACTTATTTCTTTAACAACAAAAGTAATATCATATCACAACAAATGTTCAACTTTTGTTTCTTTCGTCGTTCACACTGATCATTGTTTTGACTACTTTTTTAAACTTTGAAAAAGAAAATATAATAAAATGAAAAGAGATAAAAAAAAACGATTCGACACGAAAACTAAAAACAGATCAGTCAAAAAACGTCAAATATTTCCAAGCAATTAGACGACCCTAAAAATGAAATGCAAAATCGTTTTGTGCGTTAAGGTATCGTTTAGGGTTGGATCTACGAATAAAATTCGCAGCGTAATGTACATTTTGCGTGTTTCGATCGTTAGCAATTCATTTGTATGGAAATGCAGCTGCGCGAAATGTCACGCGAACGCGGTTCTAAAACATTTGTCTGACTTGTGCTTAAAAAAAAGAAAAAATAATAATACATTACCGCTGTTAAAATTGTTGTTATCATCGACAAATCGTCAGGTCCCATTTGGTTACAAAACAATCAAACTTGCTAAGGAAAAAAAATATTAAACAAACTGATGAACCAGAATACAAAAAAATAATCATTATTGAAAAAGTTTATCAAGAGTAAGAAAAAAATTAATGTCAAAAGATGACAAATTCGTGAAAGGAAGTTGATTCATTTTCTTCGCTGGTCTGCAAATCCTGACTGATGGACAGAAACCCCTGATTTCATCCGGCTTGTCATACAAAGATCTCGATTCGGTTTTATCTCATTCAAAAAGTGAATCATTGTATTATCAACGTGTTATCTCATATGAGTAACAATATTACGCTTGCATTTACAAACCATTTTTAAATTCTTCCAAAACAAACATTCGCAAACAAGCAATCTCCATTATTAAAGAAGCGATTAGACAAAAAATTGAAAAAATAGGCTTTGGAAATCAATCGAATGAAAAATTCGTCGAAGTAGAAAAAAAAACTCTGCGATCACGGATATGGCGTAACGGAATCGAGTCTGAATCATTAAAGCAGTCAATGAGACCAGCTGAAAATTGCACGGCTGCGTCAGAGGCTGACGTCACAGATCAATAAATTCGTCACAAGAATACTAAGTGCTCGATGAGGCAGACCTTCATGCGAAACGAATTCGATCCAAAAAAGTATCGCTACAATAATTAATCAGGCATCGAGGCCAATCAGAACATTTGGTGGGGATCCATTTCGGACTCTCAAAAGTCAACAATCTTCCTGACCTCATCCGATCAACCGTAAGCTCAACTCTTGAAAACCAGCCCTCGTTATTGACACTTGGCTTAGAAATTCATTTTTCCCCTGAATTTACTCAACTTAGTTGTCTGTCCCAAATAAATGCATTTATTCGTTTGTTTTCCAATTTGTCAATCGAACCCCCTCTAAAAATCCCTCCAAAATTAAAACGTCTAATTTTAATTTTCATATTCTATTTTGGATCCATCTTTTAATTTTCACTCAAACTTTTCTTTTCATTGACAAGATTGTTTTGATTGTTTGCATCTGTTGCACTTTTTCAAATTGGTTTGTTTTTTGAATTTATGAGAAAGGGTAATGAATTGCGAAATAATTGTAATCGGAAATGTAATTTGGTTTGGAAATGTAAGGAAAGCGGGTTAAAAAGCGTCGTTGAACAATGGACTGATTGTTTAGCGAATTAGGCAGAGGGAAGAAAAATGAAATTGATTTCGCATTCGCGGTCCATTGTTCGCATTTGTATGTAGAGGTTCATGAATACTCACCGTTCGATTTTGTCCATTGTGGTGGGAAGCTGCAAGATAGTTTGCTGTCCGGACATCTCCACCACACATTGTGTACCGAGCTCCAGCTCTGCAAGACAAAATTCCAACTTTAGACGTTTATTCTTATTTTAAAATTTTTCAACATCGTTAACAAAAACATGAAACAATGAAAATTTGATGAACAACATAACAAACAAAAAATAAATAAAAAATAATAATAAATAATAATAAAAATTCAAAAGAGGTATTGTTTATTTTCTCTTAGAAGTAAGCTTTGGATACAAATTTTAATGAATTTACTAAGAAAAAAAAATAAGGGAAGAAAGTTGTTTCATTGAGTTTTCTTAGATTCTGCTGAGCTTCACGACATTAATCGTCTTTGGTTTAACAAAGAGCCAAGTCTTGCGTGAGCGATCGAACGTGATGTGGAATAATAATTGGCGCGTAACACGCGCCCCAGGAGAGCGAGAGCATGGGAATTTAAAATTTCGCTGCGACTCTCGTTCAGGGGACGATACAGCTCTAAACGGACGGAAATTAATAATTCTGCGGATTTGAAGGCGAGGGCAATTTGTAGCTTATGAGTAGGTTGATGTGAACTTGTAATTAATTACACCATCTTTATGTGGTTTTTAGTGTTTGGTGTCACGCAAAATGAAAATGAGTTTGGGTTCGTTGAACTGGACTAGGACAACTTTATTGGTTCTCAGTTTGATTGTTGCAAAAAAAATCAAACAAAAAAAAGAAAACAGTAAAAAAGATGTTCGATTAATTGTTATTGTTGTTGATTTTTTGATTGCAAATTTAGATGAGTTTGTTTAGTAGGTATTAGATCTTGATTTTAAGGTAGCTATAAAACAAGATGTTTCACGCGAGAATTTCCTAATTACTTGTTCCTTTCTTGTTTATGACGTGCACTGAGATAATAACGTTACTGATGAGTGATAAATATTCCTAAACCGTACGCGCCACTTTGCTGCTCAACACTTGCGCTTTCCTCTTGAAAAAGCATCGATCAAGATTTAGCTGTAACTTAATTGTTTCCGTCTTTTTCTAAACTGTTTTTACTTTCTATTCACTTCCTCCTTGAAATCTTGACTTAGTAATTAATTTTTGAAACCACCTCTTATCATAAACAATAAAAAACAAAGATTTTTTCTCAGTTCATTTCATTTCATAAAGTAGAAGAGATTAAATTTTGGATTTATCTTAGCCGGCTAGATTCCATATTTCTTTTGAAAAATATTGAGGTCAGAGGGGTTGGTCCATACCAACGAGAATCAATTCTCTCTTTTTAATTTGAGCGATTTCCCAGCGTTGAAAATTTATGAAATCATCTCCAAGAGAGAGTAAATTTAATACATTCATTAATTTCCGATTGGTAAACATTTCAAGGATTATATGACGTCTGATAGTGTCGCGCGATTGCACTCTATCTAACTTTCGCGAGCCAAAAAGTTTCCGTCACTTGTTTGTCCATTGGGACAGTTTTCCATTTGTTTTTGATTTCATTCTTTTTTATTATTTTCATTCAACTTTTAAATTTTGCAAACAACTTTCCTATCAATTATTACAGTGTTGACTATCCAGAACGGTGCGAAATTCAACATATTAAGAGTTTGGCTTTGTTCTTACTTGTTGTCTCCTCCGTGGTATAGTTTATAGCTCTGTCTTGAATCGAGTGTAATAGTTTATTAGGTATGAAATGAGGACATTGCCTTCGTTCTAACGTTATTTAATCGTGGAATTCAAACATTTCATCAACCCAACTTTTCTAACAACCAAACAAAAAATAACATCAAATAATCATTTTCATCCATTTTCGCGTGATTTTTAAATGATTTTTTCGCAATCGCAATTTGTCCAATTCTAAAAATAACTTCAATTCAATTCGTTCACTTTTTTTTCTGATCTTTGAAAGTTTTGATTTGCGAAACAACAAATAGAATTCGGAGCGAAAAAAAACCAGATCAATGATTGGCCAAGATCTAACAAAGTTGTTCAGTTAGAGTGGCAGTGAACAGAACAGTGTAAGCCAATATCATAAAAATTAATAAGTACTCTCTATCGAAGGAAAAAAAAACAAAAAGTAAGAGAAAAACAAACTTATCCCCTGTTTAAAGACTTTAGTTTATATTAGACAATAACTAACACCAAATATAAAACAAATCTTAGTACGAAACTTCTTAGAGACTGGTGTGGCATTTTGTGTCAATGTCGTCTTCGATCCAAACATTAATTCAAAGATAAAGTATCAAAATTATGCCCGTTTCGCGTGCAATTATCAAGCTGCATTAACGTGATTAAAACTATTTGATGAGTCAGCATTTGAATTAATTTTACAACCTGAGAAATTCCACTTTCATTAAACTCAGTTATTCATAATTGCAAATAAATTAACAAAATGACAAAACATAAAAATTATTTCGCGTTCGCAGTGTCATTAATGTTTCACCTTGAAAAGTCGTAAAAAAATGCATGTTTCTATTTCGGTAACTAAACATTTGAAATTGAAAGATAAAACCAAGACTCTAACCTGACAATTTCTTTTTTGACAATTTTTACAAAAAAAGACCAACAATTTTTTAGTGCAAATTTTCATTCACTAGAAAAATTCTGATGAGGACTCACACCGGTAAACAAATGATTTTTCGCAGAATAAATTTTCGTTATTCCTGTCTGTTAAATTGGTCGTTAATTACCTCTGCCAATTTGAACGAATACAGACAAAAACCAATACAAATTCAAATTAAAAAAAAAAAGAAATTAATCCGATGATTTGAAACAACATAAACTATTAATTAACATTTGAAAAGCGATCGGTATAATCGAAGGAGACAACTCAAGTGATATAATTGCGTGCAAACATTTTAAACGAGCGTTGCAACACTCGTTGCGTCAAAACAGTCGCTGACTTTTACTTTTCCCCTTTTCCAAGGTGGTTTTCCAGCATGATTTCGTGATCTCGCAAGTTGATTTCGCATTTTCCTCAGAAAAAAATCCGACCGCACAATCAAAAGAGGAAGCGACCAGCGAGTGCGTAAACAAAACGCTGATTCAATTATCGTATCGCAGGTGCGGTACACAGGTGTGCAAACGAGCAGTCACGCATGCACACGAGGTGAAAAATCATCATGTCCTGATTGTGTTTTCATTTTTCTGTCATCGTGCACGTCAACTCTGACGGTTTTGTAATTAGCGACTCAAACAAGTAGGCATTATTGTTTTCGATCCGTCAAATCACAGCTCCGTTTTCTCTGCTATCGCTCTCCTCTTTCATAATCACGTCACGATGGATACGCGTGGCGTTACAAAAAAAAGCACATCCGAAGGTCCTAAAAATCAACAACTCAATGAGCAAGCGAAAAGTGAAACCAAAACAGTAAATGACATGCAACATAAACAAACAAATCGCCTGCAAAAACATCAAACATCAAATTGTAAACAATGTGAAGTAAAAAAACAAGGTCATAAAGAGAATAAATAAACAAAGGTGTCGCTAAAATCGGTGATGTTGATTGGTCCATTTCGGACGTTTTGACAAATCAAAAGGGGGTCAAATTTTGACTGACAATTCGGTTCAGTTGACAACAGAAAGTTTGGTTTTTTTAATGGGCACATAAGGTGGGGGAAAGGGGAGAAGAAACGAGAAAAACAACGATCAATTGGTGGAAAATTCGCAACGCTGCGATTGTGCGCATTCTCGCACATTGAGCCCTCGAGATTCGCGAGTCCAGCACCCGTTGCTGTGCCCGTTCCAGAACACTCCTGCCAAAACCGAGAGCAAAAAGCGAGAGCAGACAAAAGGAAAGAGAACCGAGTACATAGCAAACAATCAGAATCACTTGATTGTTAACTGTCATGGACGTACGGATACATGACCTAATCTGCCATCACTGTCAATGATGGTTTGCAAAAACCAATAACAACAAATCAAAACAAACTGCAAACTTAAAAAAAAGACAACAAAGAAAGAAAGGATATGAATGGTTGACAATTGTAATTGACAACAATGTGGATGTTTTGTAAACAATGACATGTTGACAGTGGAACTGGGAGGATGACAGCTGTCAAAGTGTTGACAGCTGTCAGTGGGGGAGTCGCGAGACTCACCTCTGCGATTGAACGGCCGGACCCGCACGGCCACCTTTATTTTATCCGTGGCCATGTTTCACACCGGTTACGCGCACTGTTTACCCCGCGACACAATAACGCGCGACGCGCACGATTCTCCGTTGACGAGCGAGCACGTCGCGACGCTACATCATCGTCGTGAACGACGCATCATTCTTGCACGCCGCGCGGTCCCGACGGGCTCGTGACACACTTCGCCATATTGCTTCTGAGAAGCTTCGGCCGGAGAGGGCTCTCGCTCGCGCGCTGCTGATCCGTCGCCTTCAAAAACGCTGCGCTGTGCGTGCTAGACGTCGCTCGCGGCCCACAGCAAATCGCAGACTGATTGTCCGGCGCAGCCACTCGCCGAGCCGCGGCGCTCGCGTCGCCCCCACATCTCCTCGTTGCACTTTTTTCAAACGGTTTATTTTTAGGATAAAAAACCCCATTTTTGACGATTTCCGGTTTTGGATGTCTTTTTCTAGTTGGTTTTATTAGGTTTCCTGTGTGGTTCAAAGTTGTTTATTTTTAGGTCAAACATGAAATTTAAAACGGGATTGTTAATTTGGCAACATTTTTTATTCGTTTGTTTATCTTGATTGTTGAATTTGAATAAAGGTTTCTTTTGTTTTGTTTTATTTGAATGACGAGGAACAATTTATAAAATGTCACAAAACTATGAATTGGATTAGGAAAATTTTATGCAAGAAAATTGAATCGTATGCATAGATGATTAAAGTTTTATTTGATATATGATGATAAGAACTTGGTTGAAAGTTGTTCCCATTCAGGAAATTGAATGAAGTGACAAGAACACTTGAGAGAGAAGTTACTGGCGACATCTATAGAGTGTTTCAAGTGTTTGTTTGTGTCACGCCCTCACACACCGACAGATTATTATAAAATTATAGAATAACAACTCGAACGAACATTATTATTCTCAATTTGGCACTACTTGAATTTGGTCGGTAAAAAGTCTTCATGTCGATAACGCAGGGATCTACACCGAAACAAACATTTCTAGTGTTTGTTTACAAAAAACAAATCTTAAGATCTGAAAACAACGGTCTTAAACAAACAAGATCATTGATCTTAAACTATTATCAGGAACACACTGTGATAAATAAACAAAATGTGCGACATTTTAATCGTTCGTATTTTTTGCTAACAAATTTCGCGCCATGGTTGAGAGCCATCTACAATAACTAAACCAGAGCAAACATGATTTCCGAGAAAAGAGCGCGCGGCATGGAGAGAAACGCGGCGGCCATTACGCTAGGGAGCATTGAGCAGCATAGGGAGTTAAATTGGATACTAGGACATTTCCACAAACTCCGGTTCTGAATATCCTTTTTACCAATTGCTCTCGTTCATAGTAGAAAAAACTATTTAGTTATTTAGTGTCAGGCTCGGCGGTTATTTCACGCGGACGGTCGATTTGAAAGCGGTCGCGACAATGTCGCTTAATCAGGAGGCGGAAAATAGCCCGATGGCACAATGGAATCAACAAGCCGATGGAAAACCCGCGGTACCGATCAGGTTAACGCCGACAGGTAAAATAAGTCACGCGAAAACTCGCGTCTACACACAGCGGTACCGCAAGGAATGGGAATCCTTGCCTGATTTTCAAGGTAAACAAACATTTTTTATTATTAGAATTTAATCAACTCTATCATAGTTCATCATTTTACTTTTGTTTTTAATTTTTTAGACTAAAAACAATGCGAATTTCGTTGCTAAAAAATTTTTAAAAATGAATAAAAGTAAAGTAAACAGAAGAAAAAAAGAGTTATGCCAATTTTTAATTAAAATTGTTTGTTATTTTTAGGTTGGCTTACTTCCATACCATATCATCCAACGAGGGCCTATTGTTTATACTGCAAGAAAGATTTGCACGCTCACCGTTTGTCCCTCTTAAAACACATGTGTACGATGAAACATCAACGATCAGCATTGGCGAAACAATGCAATGGAAATTTGAAGCCAAATATTCAGTACATTGATACTGACCAGGATAAGGTGTTTATCAATATTACTGTTCCGATTGACAATAACTACTTAACTGATTATACGATATTTTATTTGAAAAAGCATTTTTAAGTTAAAAGAATATAATGACTGAAAGTTTGCATTTTCATGTAATAAATTGATGCTTTTGAAAATATAGAACTAAAGCGAATTTCTTGCAGGAACATTATATGCAGGAGGAATACCTTGAAGATAGCGATATTCAATATTTTGTCGAAAAGTTAGATATGGGTGAGGAAGGCGGAGTTGAGTATGAAGCAAGATACGAAGAATCTTTTGAAGAAGTCGAAGATGATCCTTCGAACGTTGAATACATCACCACTGTCAATCAAAAAGTAAACAAATAACTATCAAAAATAGTTGATAAAAAATGGTAGTCTTGATTCTGAAATGCTAAAGTGGTTTTTTATTATTTGTAGGAGAGTAACAGAGATGCACTAGAAGTAGCGATGGCACACGTTCAGTCCGAAGACATGGGCCAAGAAGATGAGCAAGAGGAAATGATGGTCGAATCAAACGATTCCCAAGACATCATAATTTGCGAAGCAACAGAAGACGGTGATAAAAGAGAGAGCAATGAAAAAGGTTCCTTCGACGAGAACACGGTAGTGATTAGACAAAAACAGTCGCAAACCGCGAGAAAATCGATGAAACGAATCCTGGTGAATCCATCGAGCGGAATCACGGTCACTCCGACCGGCAGAACTGTCACTCTGCAGAGCCTCAAGTCCGAGCCAAGAACAAAGTATGTTGTGAAAAATATCAAGGGAAATATGCAGACGCTAGTTGTTGCACCAAAGAAGGACGATGAACAGAGCGAAGCCATCCACTTGGTCGAGGAAAATGAACAAGAACCTGAAGAGAGTACTGCGAGTGCAGAAATCGCTAAGATTGTCAGAAAAGATGTAAGAGACAATTTTTTCTTCAAAACATTATTTTTTTTAATTCTTAGAACAATTATTTCATGTTTTGTAATTTGTTTCAGAACTCGGCACCGAAATCTGGTTCTCTAAATAAGAAGTCGCGAGTTTCAACTCATGTTATTGATACCAATAAGGGAACACCGATTAGTGGATTGCCAGTCAGTATTTACAAACTTGTTGATGGAAGGTGGACATTTTTGAATGAGAGGTAACAATTTTTGGAATCAATTTAAATTTTTAGAATGTAAAATTTTCGAAAAACTTAATTGATTTTTGGAATTTGCAGTTCAACAATGCCGAATGGCTACTGCACAGACTTGATAGATCCGGAAAAATCGGCGCTGACAAGCGGTCGTTACAAGTTGCACTTCGATGTGGACAAATATTTCACAAATCGTGATATCGAAACAATCTATCCGTTCATTGAGATAGCGTTTGACGTTAAAAATCCAACAGCCCAGTACCACATGCCAATTTTACTGAGTCCGTTTGGCTACACCACTTACCGCGGTAGCGAGTCTTAAGTTAAGATTTGTATTTTGCAAATAACAAAATCACGCAAATCTCTGACTTGGAATTTTCGTCACAACAGTACGTTCGATTGTTCATGTTTAATAAAAGAAAGAGAAACTTATACGAAGTAAGTCAGAATAATATACTTTTAAGTTTACACAAATTTTAAAATGTAAATCATGAACAAACAGCGCTTCTTAAGTTTGGAAGAAAAAAAAACTAACGAGTGATCAATATCAAAATCAATGTTGATAACGGTATTAAAGTTTGATGAAAAATTCCGTCATCTGACTTTGTTCTCCTGAAACTAACCGTAGCTTATATGTTTTATAAATATATGAGTCCAAGATGGTGAATATTTTAACAGAAAATGTAATATCCATTGGACGTTTTATTTGACAAAACAGCTACATGAAACTATGTTTTATGCAACGATTGTTTGTACATATAAATATTTTTGTATTCAATATTTTGTTCTTTTCAAATTGTAAGTAAACTCATGAACCATTGTTTGATATCCTTTATCATCGCTAAGAATTTGATTGTAACGAAAAATATTCGTTATTTGTTCCATTATTGAGAACTGAAAAAAACTATTATTTACAACTTAATGCGAAGTTTTCTAATGTTTCTAACGCAACCGACAGGAAATCTGTCATAATTTGACAATTATGAAAGCAATTTTTAAGTTACTTAATACACGACTTTGCAATGAAACTTGTAAAATAGAACCTACAAAAACTTACTGAAATGAAACTTGCTAAAATGTTTGAAGTCAGCGTTCGAGACAGTTGGAAAGTTTTATTTACAAAACGAATCCAATTTTTTTACACAACAGAAATGAAATTTTCTATTGTCTCTGACGCTGTGGTATTTGGAAGATTTTAGATGATAAGACGCGTTGTTTTTATACCTTAAGTTACGTTAATTTTGTAATGTACCAATTATTCACAATAAAACGTACAGAAATCAATTTCAACAAGTTTGTTTTTTGCAACAACAAATAAGTTGTTTATCTGAGTTGATTGTTTATGATTTCAGAATTGAATTTTTGTTTATCATCTGTGGCGATTCAATTCAATGCATTATCGCATATATCAATCGTGCAAAAAGAATTTGATAGAATGAAAAAAAACGCGAAAACAAAAGCAGTCGATGCAAATTGTTTGGCGCGTCGCTGAATGATTTCTAATCAAAGCATCGACGGTGGCGCGAAACGACGCGCACCCCGGCCCGCCGCCGCGTAACATATTGATTTCTCTTATAAAAATAAATGCAATCGTTGAAATCGTCATCGATTTTTCAAAATTTTTGCCACTACATTTATCCACTCCCACTTTATTGATTTCCAATACCTTCTTCTCTTAAATGTCATGATATAACCTGGAACAAAACAATTTGTTTTAAAAAAACTGATATGACACGAATAAACTTTTTATAAAAGCAAAGTAAATCACAAAGGAAATATTTCATAAAATACAAAAAAAACCAAAACCAAACCAAAGAAAAAAGTGTTGAAATAAAAAAACGAAATAAAAAACAACCTAATAAAAAAACAAATTGTTGACAAAAATGTAAACAAAACTAGTAAAAAAACTGAAGAAAAACAAAATCGAAAGGAGTCAATATGCGAAATAAATCTTATACAACATCAATAAGACAAGTAAACAATAGATAAACATTTTAATTGACATTGTTGATGTAAACAATACAAATGCAAATGCAAATACAATACAAAGTAATAAAACAAAAGGCAAAATGATGATCATGTTTTTTTTTCACTCAATCAAAACAAAAGCAATGCAGCTTCAAAAATCCCAATCAAATCATAAACGAACCAATAAACAATAATATAGATCAGAGGGAGAATTACAATCAAAATAAACTCACAAAATAATATCCACGCGAAACAAAAACATTTGGTCATCAATGGTACAAGAGAAAAAAAGGAAAAAGATCAGACGACAGAGAGAGCAGGATGAAAATATCGACCGTCGCGAATCCCGGCTGCGAATCGATCGTCCCCCTCTCTCTGAAATCGCGAAAATCTTTGGATCGGGGCTTTGGCGCGGCAAAATTGATTGAGCGCGTTCCCGCCGAAAAATGGGTCGTACTCTGCAATGCGGCACGAAGGGGGGAATCTCGCCATCAAACGAGCCCTACGACCGGCAACAACAATCATCGATCTCGATCAAAAGCTCTGCAACGATTGTGCGCGTGCAACAATATCAACAAACAAAAAGATAAAAAACGAGACCTTTTGCGATCAGGAAAATCGGTTTAACAAGCGAGGTGGGGTGGGGGGCGAAGGGTGGCGATAAAAAGCGCGGGTGGAGGGCGCGAACACACGAGGCGGGCGGCGGCGCTAGCGATCGATGCGATAAATGGATGCGTGCGATTGGTAGTCGAGAAAATCGATGATGAACGGGGGGCATCCTACCAACACACGCACCCGCCGCGCCACACCGAGATGGAGCAAAGACCGAAATATCGATTTTTAGGCCCTTACGCGCGCGGCCAGTACGATGCGATGCTCGCGTCCGTGCGGACTGCTCTCCGAAACACGACGCGCTCCTTAACCGCAACGATAAATAACAACAAGACATCTGCATTCGGACCACTCTTAAACTCTGGGCTTTCAAAACAACCCGACTGATTGTTGCGAATTGTGTTTTGCATTTCGAGACAAGGTCGGCAGCATCCTGAAAACACGTGCGACTGAGAACACGCGTGATAACGTAAGTTTGATAATTGATCCGAGGCTGACACCGTTTTGATCGTCAACGATGCATTGATCCGTGCGCGAACACGTAACGGCTCGAACGAATTTAGTCAATGCCGGGCATCGATCGATTGGATTCGCGCTCGGGCTTGTTGGTTAGGTCGCGATCTCTTTGTTTCCACGGTCTGATCTTGGTTGGTGTTGTTGCAGGTCGCCATGGCCATCGCCGCGTCGGAAAACTATCAGCTCAAGTGGCACAGCTACGGCGCTCATCTGCACAGCTCCGTCGCCACCTTGTTGCACTCGGAGTCGTTTGCTGACGTGCTCCTGGCCACCTCCTGTGGCCGACATGTGGCCGCGCACCGTTTCGTCCTCGCGGCCTGCTCCTCCTATCTCAGCCACATCTTCCAGACATGCCACTTTGGAGCCAATACCAATGCTCCGATCATCGTTGTAAGTTTGACAGCACTCATGTAAACATCCATATCTGTCTCTCTTTTTCTTTCTTCTTTTCTTTGTTGTTTTGTTTCGTCATTCATGTTTTGCAAAAAAGTTGGGTTATATTCGCCGTTGTTTTCTTTTGTTTTTCTTTTCATTTTCTTTTATTATGGATCATTGTGTACTGTTACTTTGCAAAATTTGCAAAAACTTTTTATCAATGCAATCAACAAAACAACCCAAGTAACGAGTTGTTTTGCAGTCATCTTTGTTTTACTTTTCTATATCTCTGTCTCTCTCTCTCTCTGTCTCTCTCTTTTGTCTTAAATTCCATCGCAAAATTATTCTCTTTCGTTTTTTTTTCTTTGCAAGATGTAAACATTCAATGTTTTGAATGCAAATAATGTCAACAAAGCATTTGTTTCAATTGTTGTTTCAAATTTTAATGTTTTATATCTAAAATATTTAAGAAAAAACGAACGTTATAAAAAATTTATAAGCCGAGTGTTTTATAGAGGTAAATTATTGATTTCGCGAGTGAGTTTCACAATTCTGATAAGAATCTACATTGATTTGATTGAAACGTCCAATTCAATGATCGTAACTTAATTTTCGCCCTTTGTTGCTTAGGTCGCCTCGAGAGGAGGCCTGATAAGATTGTTGTTTCGCCTTTCCTCTTTTTCATTTTTTAACAAAAAAGTTTATTAGAGAATCAACAAAATGTCATTCCAAAATACTTTTACATTGATTAGTTCAGATTAGTTTCAACAAAGAACATCAAATTTTAAGGTCAAATAAAAAATTTAATTTAACAAAGTTCAGAGAAAATATAGAACAAAAAAACAATTTTATTATAAAAAATAATCAAAAAAGTAAAAAAAATGAAACAAACAACAAAACATAACTTTAATAAACGAAATTTTTATGATATTAAAATTCAGATGAAAAAAACAGACTTAACTTCCAGTTTTTTAAGGTTATTTATTTAAGATTTAAATTGTTACAGGTTTTACCAACAGAGATCGGTTACAGGACCTTGAAAATCCTGATTCAGTACATGTACAGCGGCGAAGCAACAGTAACCAACGACCAGTTAGAAGGTGTGCTAAAAGCAGGTGACATCCTGCGTGTACGTGGATTATGGAGGTCGAACAGTGGCAACAGCACAAGCAAGAAGGACGGAGTACAACCGAGCAGCCAAAAAGTGGACAGAGACAAGCGGGAGCAACCACTGATAACCGGGCAAATCCAAAAAATCAAGTTGGTTCAGCCGTCAAACCTCTCGGAAAAGTCGGTGGACAGTGTGGAGCAGTCGGTGACACCTGTTCCGCAGAACAATTGCATCCAGACGATGACTACTACGGTAACTGCGACACCCACCAGTCCCACAACGACGCCAAAATCAACCGAGAGGAAGATCTCAGAGAAATCCGAGGACAGCAATATTGAACTGGAGACAAAATCTTTGGACGAACCAAGCAACGAACAAAATAAGAACAGGGAAAACGTCGAGGAAAGTCGCAAGAAGAGAAAAAGCGAATCGGAGTCGACAAAATCTAAAAGCGAAAGTGGAGATAATGTATGAGAGAGTTTGTTTATTTTTCATAGTTGTTATTTTCAACGAACCAAAAATTTTAATTTGTTCAATTAAGTTTGATGGTTGCAAATTTTGCGTTAGAAATAAAATGGTTGGTTGAAGATTAAAATGGTAAAATTGAACGATGTTAATTGTGAATAACATTTTACAGTCTGAACTGAGTTCGGAGTTGTTAGTGAAAGATGAACCGATAGATTGGGAGGAGATTATCGATCCGTCTGAATCATTAACGATAGATCACGAGATCGATATCAAACCAGTAAGTAGAACATCTGTTTTTGGTAACAATATCGAACACAAGAGTGGTACAATTTATAATGTGATTTTGTAGGAAATTGTCCACAGTGCAGATGAAGATGGTGATATCGAAGAGGAGGAGTACACGCCTCTGACTTGTGATATGTGCAGTCAAACGTTTAATCGACCTTCTGATTGGGTGAGACACATAGAATTCACTCACGCTGACATGACTGAAAATAGAAGGAAAAAGCGAAAGGTTTGTTTTCGCAAAACAGCGAATTCAACTTTGATGTAAACATTTTTTTCTTACTTTGTTTTCATTTTTGCAGGGCGACGTGGATGATGAAAGCAAAGATTTTCCTCCATTGAAATGTGATCTCTGTGGAAACATGTATCCAACTCCACAAGAATGGGTAAATTTTTTGAAACATTTTCTTTTTGTCAAAGGATTAAATCTAAATAACAAGTATATTTGCATTACATTTGAATTTTATATTAAACACTTAGAATTTAACGTAAAAAAATTGTTTGAAGGTTCGTCACATTCAAACGGAGCACACGGAAGAGCAACTGGCTCTGATGAACAATTCAGCGCCGCCGAAGCCGAAACGCGTGCACAGTCACCAAAAGTTATGCAACATTTGTCAAAAAGTATTCCCAAGTCATGCATCCATGGTGATCCATCAGCGAACTCACACGGGCGAACGGCCATTTCTCTGTTCCTACTGTAAAAAAGGTTTCAATGTGAAGAGCAATCTCCTGAGGCATCTGCGAACGTTGCATGACAAATTCGTCCATCCCAGCCTTTACGGCAGTAACGGTAACACAAACGCAACCTAAAGTTGTTTGCATTTTTTTCCTCGATGCAAATCAAACAATTTACATTACAAAAAAAAACATGAATCAGAAGATCAGCAACTTGTACACAAGGAACCCTCGAAACTTGTAAGACGCGGATCTAAGATTGTACCAAAGCGTAATTGTAAAAGAGAAATGGAAGAAAAACAAACGTTCTAAAGTATTTTGCATAGTTCTCGTACCATTCCAATACTTTGACGATACTCTGTGATATTTTACGATGCCCCGAGAATATCAATATCGATTGTATTTTTTATCGAGTCAATTTCAAGCGAGTCAAAGACATTAGACGTCCCCTCAGCTGATCTCAAAATTCAATCGTCGATTGTTTCTCATTGCTTCGCCAACGACCACTTTTTGTATTTGCGTATATATTCTAGCTGGGTCGGTTTTTCGTCATTCTTTTGTACCTCGTAGAATCAATTTGTATACCCTAATAGCCTACTAGAGTGTTTTATTTCTTAACGAAACTTTATTTTCAAAAACGTTTCTTAGTTTGGCATTTTCAAAACGACCATTGACGTCAAATAGGCTACCAGGGTAATGACGATAGTATGAATTGTATTAATTTTTGCAATATTGCACGATGTCGTCAGGATATTGGCATTGTCTAAAAGTATTATGATTTGAGAGCAATTATCACTTTGTTCAAGATCATTTGTTATTGTTATTATTATCTAGACCTTAGAAGTACAATTATTTTTTTAATTTCATTGACTAATTTTTCAATTTCTAAATTAGCATGAAAAATAGTGATAATAAAATGATAAAAAATATAAAAAAAATCGTGGCGATAAAATTTTAACTGTTTCGTTTAACTGTTTCAATAAAAACCGCTATCCTATGCTTTGTCTGATGTTCTTAAGCTTTTTTTCATTATTAAAATGGTTGAGGACTTAAAAAATAGTGCTTCCCCAGACTTTGTAATCCTGATATTAAAAACTTGAGACGATTTTGCGACATTTACATGTTTTAAGCTCCAAAATATTATCTCGTAGAGCAAAAAGTTTGCTGATATAAAATGTATAAATAAGAAATGAAATTTTGTTTGGAATGAATTATCAATGTTTCGATTAAGAAACTATTTTGAAGCAATCGATTAACGGGGATGTCAATAGATTAATGATTTTTAATCATGCACACTTCATAACTCTCAGAGGCAAAGTCAAAAAATGTTTGCTAACTTATTCCTCACTGCCACGAATGTTTTCTTTTTTTATATATATTCGCTATTGAAAATTGTGATCAAAAATATTGAATACAAAAAAGTATATTACAAGGTTTGAACAAAGTGATATTAATTCGTAGTGCAAAGCTGTATTGCTCAATTTCAATTGTTATGAAAAAAAACAAACAAACAAAAAATAATCCTTTCCAAAAGTATTAAGCACCTTATAATAAAACACCAAATCAAAGTTTTAAAAGTAACAATTTGAAACTCGTTTGTCTTGAATAAAATTTTTAAAAGTTATAAACCAACAATTATTGTAAATACAAATTTCGTCTTTAAAGATACAGCGTTGCACGTTGCGTGTTGCTGAGTGAGAAAATTTCTGAATCCTTCAAGATTTAAAAAACAGCAGAAATGGATAATCGTGAACAAATATAAATGACAAAATCAGCGATCAATCTTTCTGAATGAACAACGAATAATAATGAAAATTGTCTGCGCCAATTTAAGAATTCAGGTGAATTGTTAGATCAGCGCAATGAATGGATAAACTGTAAATATTCTAAAGAAGATCTTGAAGGATCTGGGATAAGCTGAGTTCAGGTTTCCAAAGACCATCTTGGTGGAAGCTCAACTAGTGAGAAAAAACTGATTGACTAATTCCAAAAGGTGGATTCCACCGATTTGTTATAATCAAGCGGGCAAAAAGTAACAAAGAAGTAAATGGAAAAAGAAGAAAAAAAAACTAAACAAGCTAATTACGTTTGCGACAAGTTTCATCGCAATTCCAAGGCTATTGAAAAACCAAGGAGTCTGACGTATATTGCCAAAGCATTTCATTGTATTTAACGAATTCTCTTTTGATTCTATTTAATCAATAAATAACCCGAACAAAAGTTTCCACATTAACAATGACAGGTCAAACGACAGTGTGCGTGAGAAATTGTGAACTTACAGCAACGACTGATTATTACAACTTTTGATTTCGTTTTGTAAATAAACCTTCTGGCAACATTTCTTTTCTCAGTCCACCTTATCGATCGATTTGTAACGTTTAAATCAAACGCAATTCGACATATCATGTTTTGAATTTAGTGAGAGAAACGAAATGAATTTGTTTTTAAGTTGACGTCGTCATTGCTGTAATGCTGACTGTGTGTGTGCGAAATTAGAGAAATTCATAGTTTTATGACTCGTAATTCGATGCGTAATCGTTCAAAAGTAAAGATGCAGGATGAAGTAACAAGCAAATGAGCAAACAAAACATAAAATTATCAAAAGTACTGTGAACAACATGAAAATTGACATTTTTTGTTACGTCAAAGTAGCTGTTACTTCATCCGACAATTTAAGTGTATACTTTTAACCCTCTCATTCTGACAATTCATAAGCTAATTATGTATTTTTATATTAAACATAGCGTATAAATACCTAGGACTTAAGAATTAAAAAAACAAACCTAACTATATAAATCTAAATGACGTAAAAGCTAAAGTAAATAATAAACGAAAAAAAAAACAGATTGAGCAAAATAAGATCAGTAAATTTCAAACTTCGATTAGGTGTAGGAGAGATGAAGTTTCATTGAAAATGAAGACAGAAAAAGCAAACAAAACGTTTATCAAAGGGTTCGAGTATATTCAAATGAAAATGATGCGATGCTACATGATCAAAAGGACAGACGTGATTGTGTCACTCTAAGAAAAAAAAACTTTAGTGTCAATTCAACGTTGCGCTAACACTGTGACAAGCCAAATAACTTTTCAATGTAAAATTTTAAATATATATATAGATTCATATATGAACCATATATGAAACATCTTTGAAGTATTACGACAAGTCTTGTTTCATCGATCCCACCAAAAATAAATAAAGACCAACTTATGCTTTTCCGTTCGGCATTGCTTTTATTTTTTCTATTCAAATTCGACATTTAAATTATTCGGTATAAAAAGAGACGTTCTTATCTTGTACAGTTTCAAGGCACTTCTTAATTTCTAATTCCCGTTATTTTGATTTTGCGTTCAAATGATCTAGTTGTCCTCCTCCTCGTCTATCTTTGGCGCCAGGTAGTACCTGATGTGGCCGATTTCACCAATACTGTATTCACAAACTAAGGGCACGTCTGGGGACATCGACAACGTGACCTGCGCACACAACGGGGTGGCTTTTGCGAACGAATTCAAGTAACGACAGGAGAAGGTTAGTTTCACTGGCTCTTGCATATCGATAATCACAGCTTCCTCCTCTTTGTCTGAATTTGCTGTTTGGCATAATTTGACGTTTGCTGAAAAACAAATAATTGAATTAGAATGGATAACATAACGATTTTTACCATTTCTCTACTGAAACTAATAAATTGAATTTGGCGAATGAAAATTTGTAATGTTTTTACCTGTGCCAGTGTCTCCTGAGGCGGTGAATTTGATACCTTCTTTTGTGCAAGCAATGGTGACAGATTCGCCGAACTGGTGCACGTCTCTGATGATCCTTGAAAATTCAGCCGAAGGCATTTTAACAGCACATGCATATTGTGTTTCCTGTTAAAATGAAAAATAAAATTATTGATTGTTTTGTTTTTAAAACATATTTTAATTGGAGATTGTTTTTAATTGATTAATAAAGTGCAGATGTAATTAATACCGGAATTCCAAGATGTTCCTGGTCCATATTGATGAGTTTCATTTCAAAATCAGCGAGTTTCTCTTTGTTTTGTGACTCGAAGATGAAGGTGATGGTATCGCTGTTGTCCTGTGCTCTTAACGTCACTGTGTCCTCTGATCCGGCACATTTTAAAATTTTGTACATACTGCAACAAAACAATAAAAACTAAAATAACAAAATGATAACAAAACAAAAATCACACGCAAACAAAACGTTCAAGTTCAAATTTTGCAAAAATCAACACAAACAAAAAAAGTATACTAAGTGTAAACAAAGCGAATCGACCTTTAAATTTGAACATGTTTTTAAATTTTGCAACTGCCTTTGTTCGTCGAATCTAACCTCAAAATGTAACTTGCGGATTTTACCTAGTAATACTCATGCCGATGGACATGTTCCTGTCGCATCGAAATTTGTCAAAGCCGTCACTGCGGAGGTTGAGGGACACGAGGGAGACGTGAGCGTTATCCATGGCCTGCAACTGGACACCCGAATCCGAGCACTCGAACGTCGCCTCGTTCAGGAGATCCTTTATTGCGTCCAGGATCTTCTTCAGGATCGAGCTCTGAGTCAATCGTGCTTCAAACATCTTTGCTGAGTTGTTTTGTTATAGTTTTTGTAAACAGCAAGCAACGTTGAACAAACAGATCGATTTTTAATTTCTAACACGCAGTTTCGTGCAACAAGTGCCGGGTGCTGTACGACGACTGTCCCGCGACTTTCTTGTTCTCCTCGTGTTCGCGCCAATTTTTGCCGCCAAGTCGGTCGTTTTTCTCGTTATTCATAGTTTAACTATCTTGCTCATACCAATAACTAGTTCATGTCGTGGTATCTCTTTCAGTTGCCTGTAGAGTGACAAGGTAAAGACTACGTTCTCGATTACAATATTCACTCTCAAAAATTGCAATCACGCGAGCTTATGTTGGTAATATCAACTTGTTTTGACAAGTGTTTACAAGTTGTCGTTTTGAGTTTTTGATTTGATGTCTGATTTAAAGTTTTATTTGAAAATTGTTATTAATTATCTCTCAGCAGTAGACTTCTAAGGATCTTAGTTTGATGATGAGAATTTCAGTGCAAAAATGTCATAATTATGAAAAGTCTTTCTTCGTTATACACAAATGAAAGTCTGTATGCAGTGTTTTAAAGATTTTGATACTATATTTTTTGTTTAATTATGTTTCTGAATATAAAATGAAGTTGAATGAAGGCGAGATTTTTCTTTTTCTTCTTATTTTGTTGTTGAAAAGTGGGTAAGGTGAGCCGTCGGTGATGATTATTTATGTTCCCGTTAGATGGCGAGAACATGATCACAAAGTGAAAAATTGCATTTATCAACCGGTAGTTTTTTATGTGTGTCACATAAAATGAATACATATTATTAATTTATTACATCCAACCATTAATCGTTGATTTATTTTCTATAGAATTAATTTATTCCTGATTTTTTGCAATAAATAACTGTGAAAATCAACTTTTGAACTATAAGTTTAAATTAAATTTTAAACAGTAGTCAAAACGTAAACAAAAATATTGCGTGACCTGATAAACATTATTTTGCAATTTCATCCCTTTCGATGAATTTTTCAATGTCAAAACATAAACAATTCAAAAAACCGGTCTGTTGTTGTTTTTTGTTTACAAAATAATTCGCAGTTAGTTTTCATCAACAATGTAAGCATTGTTGCGAAATTATTAAAATGTTTTCAAAGAAATACGTCAATGCATGCCGAAAGCAAAAAAGAAAAATAGCTGACTCATGTTTTCCGACACCTCAACAAACGTCGTAAATCGCCGAATTGTTTTTCGATTGTTTTGTAACAATTACAGCGACCGTCCAACCTTTTCTTTACATTTTGTTTATGTGACGTTGAAAAATATTGTTTGAAAAATATTGTTGGAAGAGTTTTGTTTTGCGTCAGAACAACAATTGACAAAAATTCAACTGAATCACATAATAATTCACTCCCACAAAGGTTTGTCATCGAGACAAAAGATTTTCTGGAACAGTCAGAAGCGATGAGATGATTCTCGCCTCGTCTCCAAAACGTATTATCATCGGACACAAACAAAAATACAACTGTCATTAAACAACCAAATAAATATAAATAAAAAATTAACTACAGTTTCTTTATTTCAGAGATAAGTGCAACAAACTGGAGATGATTGCTAATCCTGTTAGACAGAAACTGCGACCGTTCAATTAAAAATAGAACCGAGACGGAAAACCATTAGGAAAACTAATCTGCAAAACAGAAATAAAAACGGATGTGATTCAAGGTGTTTCAAAGGTATTTCAAAGTAACTACAAATTTTTGTTAGCAATTCAATCTGTAACGTACAAAACTAAACTTTTTTCACGTTTCTATCACCATTTACATAAATTAACCCTTTAAAGTCAGATGTTGCAATATTGCAACATATTTGAAATTCAGTTATAAAATGTTTTGGTGAATAAATAAACAATGTGCAAATATCAAGGAACATTGAATTGCCATAGAAGCAAAAGTTTCCATCAAGTTTTAAACGATTTTTTACGTTTTTGCAAAAAGTCAATAGAAATCTTAGTTGCTTCTATCCTTTCAACAAATTGAATTTCATATTTGCATCATTCTCACTCAAACTTTAAATTAAAATCAAATTTTATTTCTAATCAATGTTTTTAAGTCATCTGACCAAAACAGGGTAGCTTCATCTGATTTCCATGCAGTTTTCCACTCGCCATAAGCAACAGTCGAACTGTAAAGTTCAAACCAAATTTCAAACTCTGGAAGATGACGTAAGGGATAAACGAATTCACCATTTACCTCTCATTTCACCGGAGCAAACCTCAAAACCAAACAAACAAACAGACAAACAAGCAAACTGGGATTTTCCAGGGAAGAATCAGGAGGAAAAATTTCGCACGGTGCGCAATCATGCATCTTTATTTTGATGATGAAGTTACGTTGGGACTAAGCCGGGACACGTACAGCTAATGAAGTGTAATGAACGCGTGTGCAGCCGCATGGTGGAACGCATCTGCAAAGTGGGCAAGCATAGAATTTTCGAACAAGAAGAGATCTTGGCCGGCGCGGGCAGAGAGGGAGGAGATGATGATCGTGTCTGCATGCTGTCCCTCTCTTTGGTCTCTCCCTCTGCGTCTTCCGTCTCCGAGCTGTTGTAGGATCGTGAGCGTGACCTTGTGGCATTTGGTACCTGGCTGTGCCAGCCAGGCCGCGCAGAGCCTGCCACACAATCGTCTCGAGGATCTACGTATACGCACAAAGACCACCAGCGAAATAACAAAGTACCATCTCCATGCTTCTCGGCGCTGCCCCACTCGCCACACATCAGTCCCACTATTTCGCTCGATTCTGCTACTTCTGCCGCCTGCTACTATTTCACAGCTCCGTTTCTCATCTCGCTCTCCGTCATCTAAATCATTGACATTCAAACAAATCGAAATACCATCTCGTAACACTAGTAGGACCTCAATTTGTACATTTTTTTTTACAATTTAGAAGATCTCAAATCTGTTACATGAATTGCAATGTTATTAGAGTTAGAATAAAAAAATTAAAGTCGTAACAAATACCATTTGATTGTAAGAACAAAATTTAGATTGTAATTCTAACTACATAAATTGTAATCTTAATCAAATTTTTAAATGTCAAATTTCAAAATTCAGTAAAAACTTTGGTTGTCGTTGCAAAATGTCAATATCTCAAAAAAGTCGAAGAATGTTTATTAAAAATTAAATACCACTTTGAGAAGTCTGATGCAAATTTTTAATTCAATTATGACTCTGTACCGATTAGCTAAGAGGTCCAGAAATCGTCAATGAAATACAGCCATCTGTATGAATAATTTTTTGCGTCTCTCCAAGACAAGCTGCCAATTAAGGAGAAATGAATTAAGGATAAAATTGTTGTCATCGCGCAAGATTTCGCATCGGTTTTCATCTCGGCAGTTGCGTCAAACGCAAGTCTCTCGACTTTATCTAAATCTGTTATCAGTGTTTGCAAGTAGTCAAGGAAGAGTCGAGCTGAAAACAAAAGTCCTTGGGTATTTTCTATTTTTTCTAGTTATTCCTCTCCTTCTTTTTCTGTTCGTTTTTTTTTCACAGAAATAATAATTTATCTCGCTTTGCAGGTGACTGGTCGTTCCATGCAAAGATCATCCGTCCTCTTCCACAGAGAGAGAAACATTCTGCGGTCAGTTTACGACAACTTGGCAGAGCCATCCTAACGTCGAGAGAAATAATGAACGCTATTATGTGAAAGTAATGCAGTGTTGCACGTCGTTCGTTTGATTCGCGAGAATTATGACCGATACGCCGGAGCCTTTGGCGCATCCGTTACGAAATCGCTTTTCGACTTTTGGTCTTTCTCAAATTGTCCTCCTTTAAATTGACATTTTAAATCATTCGAAATTTCATGTTTTACAATTTCATTCCTCGTCTCATTAATTTCTGCATTTTATCGTCGCTAATTTACAATGTTGTTTCAGCTTCTTCACAAAGATAAGAAACATCTATGGAACATTCAATTTGACAATCATCTATAAATCCATCAGCCATCGAAGCCAACGACTGACGGAGCGGATTTTCAATTCAATAAGAATGATTCGTGATCGATTTGTACTTGGTACAATTGATCGTTGAAAGAAAGTTGGAGGAATTTTTGCGGCAATTTTTTGCGAATTGGAAAAAGAAAAGGAGGGTGTGTGCATTGCGCTGCCTCTCGCAGATCCATCCGGCACGTTTATTAGCCTGCAAATGTCAGAGCCCACGACCTTTTCCATTGTCCCGCGTCTTGCTCGTCCGATGATAAACACATACAAGACAAAAATGTACAAGACAGTAGACAATATGAGGAACAAGCCCGGGCCCTCCATCCCGATGACCTTTTTGTTTTCTGCCTGCTGCTCCAGTTCAACGATTGTTTCAGTCGCAAAGTAGCAAAAAAATCGGCTGTCACGAAACCGATTGAAGTTTCATGCATGCGCTTTATGAATTGAGGTTTAATGCGAGGTCTCGAGTCGAGATCAGACAATGAGCGACGATAAATTATCGTCGATTCAGATGCTACATATTGTTTCCAACTGCGGGATAATTGATTGCTTTATTAAAAACTGATTTGCTCGTTCGATTGTGCAAGTTTTCGGTTTTGCGTGTCATTAATTACAAACTTGAATGCAAACTAATAATACGAGAATGTATGAACTCGCGATGCGCAATTCAGAGCTAATGTGACGGTGGAAAAGTGAAAGATAAACCAATCATATTTTAATTTGCCGGGGAGACTTGCGTTTTTCTATGTTTTTTTCTCTCTTCTTTTTTTTCATAATCGCGCGTTTTCTTGAGAACCACACGTTATATGGTGCATAAATTGTATGATTGACATTTGACTTTTTTTTATTTCCCTGTTCTGCACGCACAATCACCTCGTCTGTTTCGTTCTGGGTAATTTGTAGAGATTGAAAAATGAAACTGAAATCACGTTTTGAATCGTACGCGTTCATATGGCTGCGAACGATTGAATCAAAATTTTCGACCGAACGTGTGTAAGTGGCTAAAAAATGCATTACGTCACACATCACGAAAATGATATCGCACACAAGCGACAAGACACGGAAACGTTTTTTCGTTTCCCGTTATACACTTCGTGTCAAGCACAATTATTCGCAAATAAAGCCTCGCTGATTCACAAACGGATACAAAATATTGTCTTGTTTTTTTTTTCTTTTACCTCTCTTATTTTCTTTCTTTATATAACAATTATACGACAATAATATGTTGTTCTTTTTTTTACATAATGCTAATTTTCTAATTATGTTCTTCTCTTAAAAAATTCCAGTGATAAAATCAAAAAAGCGAAAAAAAAACAAAACAAAATTTTCTAAAGAAAATTTGAGTTGAGGAAGTGAATGTGAAGAATTTTGTAGGATTGACAATTAGTTGAAAAATGTTTAGAGAACGTTTCTGGAAAAGTATGGCAAGATCGTTTGGAAGCAATCTAAACAATTAATTAAAAGCGCTGTTATTAATATGCAAGTGCTGCTGAGCACGCTGTGGCGTTACTGCCAGACGCTTTAGCATTCTTGACGAACTGCATTGTCTCTTAAAAGGAGGTTACGCGTCTCAATGGTCTGCTGGATAATTGTTCCTCGACACTGGCCTTGATTTCTGATCAACTCCTATGACAAAAACCGAAAATAAATTAATCATTAATCACTTTGTGTTTTACTTTGCACCTGTGCGACAGTACATGTGTCACTTCATTTCTGTCATTATCAACAAAGAAATTATAAAAAAAAACAACCTTTTTTCTCTGTCAATTAAAACTAGATGAAAATTTTTCAAAACAAGAATTTTTAACAGTTGTTTTTTAGATTCACTTTTGATTGAGAAGAAAAATAAACTTCTGACGTCACTTGTTTCAAGATGACGAGGGTCCAATAAACATGTTCAACTTTTGAATCTCGATTGACTGTTTGAATCGAAAAGTGAAAGTTGTCTTAGGTGCATGGTAAATTGTATTGTCATCGTATAGAATTTGTTTTATTTTTTTTTTTTTTAATTTTTCAATAATTGAAACGATGAGTATTTTCTTTTGTTGATTGACTTTTTCAATTCTTTTTGAATTTCGTTTTCAATTTTCGTTGTGAGAATCGTTGATTTGTTATTTCTATGCAATCATCCATTTTGGTCGCGATCGAAAACCTTAATTCTTGTGTACTTTTAACGGTACATGCGATTTCCGAAGGTCGCCTCATCGTTTGAAACAGGTAACAAGCTTTCTGACGAGATAAAGATAGGATTGATTTCTGATGTGTATCAATAAATTTGCGTCAAGTTCCATTGTTCAATGCAACTAACAAATGATAAAAAATAATTACGTTTTAAAATTTAAATTACATATCTTTTGAAACCACCACTTTTTCTACAACGTGTGTTTTTAGTTTTTCAATGCAAAGATGTCAGATTTCTAATGGTTATAAAAAATGCAGGAAATGGCAATCAACAATTTAATTGTTCTGCGTTTTGGCTTTCTTGCATATCGTATTATTAAAAGCACTGGAACAAAAATTATTACTCGGAAAGTAATGAAAAATCGTGTAATTAGATTTACATATTGTTTTAGAATATTTTCCTCGTCCAATGGAAAACGTTACGAATCGAAATTGTCGTTAAAAATGAAAATAAAAAAGTCTTGTCAAAGTACGAAAAATGAAGAGTTTGACATTAATTTGCTACCAGGATGAATTTTATAGGATAATGAAATTCGTTGATTGCTTTATAACCGTGCTCGGTTTTTTTCAACATTAAAAAGTTTATATTATCCTTGTCGGTGACTGGTACCTGTGTGCAGCCGAACGTGAACATATTTGAAAAATTTGTATCACACATGTTAAAACCACTTGTATCATCGACTATTTCTTGGAAAACCGATGCAAAGTGTATCACTACTAAATTCAGATGTTACTTTTATCCCTAAAACGTAATTTTATTCACAGAACAATCCATTATGTTTGACATTTATTCAAGGGAAACGGAAGTTAAAAGAGTCCTAAAAAGTCATCTGAAAGAAAACTAAACCAATTCTGACCAAGAAAATATTTTTTTCAGGACAATTAATTTCATTTCATTTTTCATTAATAAAGTATTGAAGATAGTATTTTGGTCGACTTTCCTAATAGGGCTTCCAAAATCCCACAACCATATATCACTTCCGCTTGATTTGAAAAGAAGAATCATTTGGTTTCAGTATTTATTGAAGGTCAACTTTGCGCAATAATGAAACCTGAAACCATTTACACACTTAATTACTTTTATCCTTATTACTTTCTGAAAGTTTGAAAATTTTATTATCTTAAGAATAACAATCAACATAAATTATTTTCATTTGTTTCTCGACCATCAATAATTCATTCTGCCTATCTTCAATATTATTCCTCAACTTCCGGAATTAATGTGTTTCATCCAGTTCCATCCTTGTCTTACACCAAAAATCCACTATAGTTTCTTTGTCTCTGATGCTGTCAAATCCTGTTTACTTTTTTATAAATCTAGTCAATTTTCAAACATAACCTAAAAGTATGTTTAGGTTTTCTTACAGGTTACATAACCTTAAAATAATTGTAGGTTATATTTTTCAAGTTATGTTCAACTAAATCTAACCAAACAGAAAAAAAACTAACCAAAAGAATATTTTCTTCAACACTAAGATACAAAGTATAAAAAAGGTTAAAAACTGTCCTAAAGGGTGAACAGCTGACTCGTAAAGTTGCAAAACGTTGAATCCTTGCGCGAGGATTGGAGCGCCATGTTTAGTGCCGAGCGCCACCGACAATTACCGATGCGGGCCTGGATCGGCAGACGGCCCCAGACCGAAACGCGGCGGAGCGGAGCAGAGCTCGCTGGCAGTCGCTTGCTGATCGCGACCGGGCGAACGTTATCCGAGCGCCGAGCCATGGCTTGAAAGTTGTGCGCTCGCCCGTGCCGCGCTTTTTTTGTGTTTATATTTTGGGCCCTTCGCTTGAGTTCGCCCTCGTCGCTCGCCTCCTTCTACGAGTGCATCTTCACGTGAAAGTGTTACTATAAATTTTCTTTTTTTTTCGGAATTTTTCGTCGGCCAAATTCTTCTGTGTTTGTGTGTTGAATTGGGGCCCAATTGGTGCCCAGGAACCGACGATGGCGGTGGCCGCGGAGGCGCGCCGGCGCCCGCGCAGCGCGATCCCCGGCCTTTTGGTCTTCCTCGTCAACCTGACGGTGCTCTCGGCCGTCAGACCCAACGGTAAGCCAGTCCCGGTTTTGCCCGTCCGTTACCCGGGACTATCCTCGTCCGCGCGGTGTCAATGCGCATACTTTCACGATACACCGGTCGTTGCCACTTTTATATAATGTGCCTCACTATTTTGTATTGTTGCCTGCCACGCTACCTCCTGTTCACCTGCGAAATCAACCATAGTTTTATGTCAAAACGACTGAAACACTTTTTAGTCTCCGGCCCTAGGGGAATTTCATCCCCCAACCCTCCAATCAGTTTGCAAGTTTCCCCCCAGGCCAACTTTTTGAATTCGCACAATCTAAACAACAAACAAACACGACAAAATAAAAATAATGTAAACAAAAGTAGAAAAAAACCAAAACAGAAGCAAAGTTTGTTTCCATGTTTCTGAAAAATAGCGAAAATAACAAAGACAAATAATGTAAATAAAGTTTCCATCAATGATAAAAACGTTAGAAAAAGAAGTAGTCGTTGCAATTAGAGCGATACCTAGCAACAGTAGCCGGCCGGGATGAAATAAGTTGGAAACGAAAATGTTACCAACGTGTGTGTGTTTTTGTTGTTTCGTCCTTGATTCTTCGGTTAACGAAATCACACCTAGTGAGGATATGCATGCTTTGTTATTTTTGTTATTCGAGTGGAAGAGGTTGAACGTACATTGTAAGACGGGAAAAAATGTTCGATCGTGCCAGTGGAACACGTTTGCCGGACGGATGTTTTATGTGGAACATCGTCGGAGATTGTACAGCGTGTGAAATCGCCACCGTTCGCGAGATCGAGTTATTAAGAAATTTGTACGCTTATTTGTTGTTCCTTCTTTGTTTTTTTTTTATCGTCTTTTCTGCGGAAAAAAACAACTGTCGTTTCTTGTTCTTCCATCTTGTTCTTTCATCAGTTTTTTTTTCGTCTCCTCGTCATAGCAGGTTGGAGAGGAAACTCTTTTGGGCTGACGACCCTCCGAACAAACAATAAACCGCGGGACAAAAGAATTTCGAGGCTGGAAAAGATTTTCACTCGGACAGGTTGGTCGGATCAAAAGAAAACTGACGAAACAAAAGGCACCGTGGAGGTAAATGTCAAAAAATTTGTTACCTCCTGACAGCACAACTGACAACGTTGTCAATTTGGAAACATTTCAAATTATTATTCGTCATAAACGGAAAAAAAGTTTCAAATAAGTTCGACGGTTTGCAGGTGTGTGTCGCAGCAAAGAAGACAGAAATTTGAATTACAATTTTTATCCGAAATGAACGCACTTGGTTGCCCTTAATCGTAACTGGTTTGGGAATTTAATCAGTTTGCCGGTGCCACGAGATACAGTAATTTCAGCGGTTCCTCTCGTCGATGCAAGTGTCCCTCTTCTTTTTTGTCTTTGAAGGAATAAGAAAAGGATAGAATCTTCATTCTGACCTGTTCCACGTGGAAAAATGGAGTGATGATTTTTCATCCAGGAGGTGCAGCGTGAGATTTCACTTGACAGTTAAGTTCGTTGATCGAAGAAAGTAAAATTCGGGAAACCCGTGTCGAAATACTGTAACAAATGCGCCGGCTCTGTGTCAACGTACTCGAGTGTCCCCGTCACCTTGAACGCCGGAGAAAAGTCACAGAAACGGGCGTACAAATTGGGCCACTTACTCAACGCCACTCTCAACGATCAATTTTGTTTTTGAATATTATTTTGATTTTGATTATATTGTTTATTTTTGTAAAGTTATGATATTTTGATGAGTTGCTGTTTTTTTTTATTTGTCAAAGTTCTTGATTCTGTCAGTAATGAACTTGCTCTAAATTCTTTGCGATTTCTTACGTCTTGATAACGATTAACATAGTTATGTAATTTTTGATAACAGGTTCTTAAGAGCCTTTTAAAGCGTTAGTTTAATCCGTTTTTTGTCAAAGGATTATGTACCAGAGAGAATTTCCTTTTTAGATATTTTTAGTAAACAGTTTCTGAGATTTTTTTTCAATTTTTTTTTTAAACAATTAGATCTTTATGAACTAGAGTGTGGACTAAAAGATAAATTATGATGTCGGTTGTATTAATTTGCAAGTTATGAAATATGTAAAACTGTTATATGAAATAGCTGTCACATGTGTGCGTCAAGTTATGAAGTGATACTTTCCACTTTTCTTATCGCGTTAACATGAACAATTATGTTGTTGAGATGCAACGTCAAAGGGATCGGCTCGGCGAATAATAATAAAACGATGTTGATATGCTCCTTATTGGTACACATGTTTCAACGACGATTAAAAAAAAACAATCGCGAGAACTCGCAATGATGCAATTTTTGACGAACATATTTTGCGATTCAGTGTTTCGACGTGCAACTTGGAACACAATTAACATTCACCGGAGTGTACGAATATTTCAACTTGCATTATCACATAATTATCCTTCAGGCGAAATACCGTTGTTTCGGCAACGAACTTTTTTTCTGTAAACTCCCTAAATGATTTGATTACACATTGCGAAAAAAACACTTTGTACCCTTTAGATGATGAAATGAGTAGGTACTTAAAGGTACCAAACACAACATCAATCTTTTTCAACAATCAACAAATAAATAACAACAAATATCATACTTTAAACTCTTCCAATTTGACGACATGGTTTTAATTTTAAAATTTCCTCCGGTGTTGCCGGTAAACATTGTATTCAAATTCGCCCAAGGGGTAGATTTAATAGGAAAGTTTTAATTTACTCAAATTGTAATTGTTTGTTGCCTGTCTGTTCCAAAAAAAAATTCGACATCTTGACAACTTTCCAAGACGATATAATTTGCAAAAACGCGCTCGCTAATCGCAATCAAATTGTGATTACAAATTTTGATTGCACATGCAAATTTCGAACGTCGCGAAATATGATTCATGCTCCAAGCAGCCCGTGACTTGTGCGAAGTCGCGCAATTATTCGCGCAATTGTGTTAACGTCGACAGTATTTGTTGGAACAAAAAAAAAAAAGTTTTACCCATTGGCTCAGGTTAAGAACTTGGACCTTTGCTATTGAAATTGCACCGGCTGCTGTAGCGCGAAAACCGTTCTTTCCACGCGTTCAGTTCTCTGGCGCGATAAACAAGGATTCGGGTTACGCAGTAATTGATTGCGATTTGCTTTTAAATCTTTTGTTCCGAGTTCAAAGTCTTTTCTGCTTCGAGGAAACTGGCACGAAGTTTGTATAGAAATTTGACACCGTCGAGTTCCTTTTCAAGATGAAAATGATCCGGTGCGAATTGGATAACGTGTTCACACAGCTGATAATGTCAATGGGAACGAGTCACAATTAAAGATACGTCCATCGCCAGAATCCTCTCTTTCATTCTGTCAATTAATTTTCCATCTTTTCCGCGATACGTTTACCTTTTTGTCTTCGTGACATCAATTTCTTTTTTTTTGTATCCACTTTTCTTGCCATTTTATAAACATTGTTTTAATTCTTGAAATTTAGAATTTATTGTCAATTAATAAATGATTGTTTTTAGGTTACTTTTTTTGAGTAGGAATTTTGTTACATAGCAATCCGGTTGTTTGACATCAGGTCAAAGCGATACGGATGACCTGATACTTTGTAACACCATAACCGATCCTTAAAATTCAAGCTCACACCTTTACGGGAACTCGGATGTCACGTGATAACAAGCTATTCACACTCAATTCACTGATTAATTTTCATAACATCCTACCTAATTAAAAATCACAAATGGTAATTGGAATTCCAACTTTTTCTTCAACAGAAAAAGTATGAAAATCATCTCCCAGACCTTGATTTCAAATTAACATTCTAAGTGTTCCTTTTTTAAATTCTTTTTTTTTCTAATCTTCTTTTACATCCTCAAAAACATTCGACAGGGAAATTGAAATTGAACTTGAATTTAAAATTTCTTCCTGACTGAATAATTCTGTCTGAATAAATCAGTTACAAAATTGACATTTGAAACAACTGGTTTGTTTCGAACCAATCGACAGTTTTATTAGTAAGAGGTAATAACTAGTGATGATCAAGTTTTGAAAAAAAAATTTTAAATCGACGCCCACAATGACAATCAGATTATTGAATTTGTTTGGTAATAAAGTGGCGGGGTAGGTGAGCAGAGTGCGTTTCATCGGTTGGGTGCCGAATTGGGTGGGGCATGCATGTGTGCATAGACTTTCGAGTCGGCGTGTCTGTCGCCTACTAAGGTTCATAATGGCCGCATTTATTTATCGTATACTATTTGGGAGAGTCGGAAACTCAGAGCCAGGGTCCCGAACATAGAAATCGCTTTAAATGAACGCTACACTTCTACGCCGTGGAAACCGGTTCCACGACGATTCTCAAATCAAGCAGGTACATATTACACACAACCGTGCATCCAGTTTCGTCGTGAGGACTCACTTCGTGCGTGTTTTTCGCCTCTCCTCTCTCTCTTTCTTTATGCCAAGATACAGCGGCGTTTTGTAAACGTTTCGATACTAACCAAATCATCCTTTTTCAACTTAACAACAAACATTTTTGTTTACGAAAAAATTTTTGTTTATTATTTTTATTTTGTTATTTATTTTGGTTAGAAATTTAGAAGAATCCTTTTTTTGTGTAAGAAAACTTGAATTTGTTTGGATGGTTTAAGAAACACGGTTTTTAAATTGTTCATGAAATTTCTTATCTGAGAAAAATTTAACGTTCTGTTTTTAGACGTTATCTCGACGATGTACCTGTTTTGATTTACAGCTCGGACTCGATTTGTAAAGTCGATCTCAAAATGACTCGAAACTTTGTCAGCAATGTCTCATCTTTTTTTTTTCTTTCAACAACGTTGCGTTATTTATAAGTATTGCCAATTTAATTGCTGTTATCGAGCGCGAGAAAAGGTTTTGCAACGTGTCGTGTGTGTGCTCGGTTTGAATCGAACGTTCGGAAGTTTCCTTTCTGATGCGCACCTCGATTAGCTTTTGATGACAATTCGCCTCTTTTTCTTCTTTTTCTAAAAATTTTTTTTTCTCAAACTCTGTTTTCGGATCACTCATTCGCAATGATTTTAACCGTTGCAAACCTCGTCATATTTTCTTTCTCTGGCGCTTTTATCTTTGAAGATTTTGCCTTGTCACTGTGCGTTATTGTCTGAGCACGTAAACGCAGACTTTTGTTTCACAATTGTTATTACTGT
This sequence comes from Telenomus remus, assembly GCA_020615435.1. Classification (NCBI taxonomy): domain Eukaryota; kingdom Metazoa; phylum Arthropoda; class Insecta; order Hymenoptera; family Scelionidae; genus Telenomus; species Telenomus remus. Next base: position 2,739,169 of record CM036338.1, read on the forward strand.
TTTTGCGTTTAAGTTTTTTTTTTTTGGTTGAATTGTTTATTAGAAAAATTTTAAACAAATTGAAGTTTATTCAAACTGGATGTTGTTTTTTAAAATTGTTTTCAAAATGTTTTGTTTTGAATTTGTGTTTGTAGCTGAAGTGAAATTTCGAAGTTGACAATTTCGATTATTTTACGCTCGATGACACTGGCTGCCATTTAATGGCTGTTGCACGATAAAGTCAAGGTCTAAAAGCGCGTCCTCGCATCCTGTTAAATAATCGGCATTCGACTGATGAATGAATTCCAAGTCATTCAAAATCCCAGCTAATGCAAAAATTGTTTATCCAGTGATATAACTTTTGAAACAAAAAAATAATAAAAATTCAAATTAAAAAAAATATTTTACAACTCATTAAGATTATTTGTAAAAAAAAAAAAAACAAGTAATTTTCGTTTAAGAGTGGAAAATAAGACATCTCTTAAAGAGTAATTTACGAGATGTAAAAATTGTTGGAACAAATAAGCATTAATTTTGTTATTTTTTTCAAGGGAAGCTTGTGTAATTTGGGATTACCGAGTTAACGATGAGAAATAGATTCTGTCAAAAGCGACAAGCTGAAAAGCCCGAGCAACTGAATGGGACGTGACCGTTGACCTCGAAGTCAGAGAAAATCGTTTAACTCGATGAAATTAATTTGAATCGCCGTCGTGTTTTCGAATTTCGAGGGTAATTAAAATAATGTCGACGCTGAATTACCGCCGGCGGATCATGTAACGCGGATTGTGCGCGCAATTATGGGTCGCGTAATGCTGCAGTACGAATAAATGAAAAACGAGTTAATTGTTGCCGACTTACGACACGAGCGAATCGCTATAAATCGCTAATTTTTTTTTCACGATCAAACTCATTTCAAGTTACATTACTCTTAATTTTTCTTTACTTTTCTATCTTCAAAAAAAAACAAACAAATAAAAAAAAAAAAAAAATAAAAAACACTGTAAATTGAGAACGTAAAACTCGTACACGAAATCGGATGAAAGTAAAACAATTGTTTGTTGAATTGTGATTAATTTGGGGTCAGCGCGTCGTAGTGGGCCAAATGCGAGTCTGACAGTACGTCGAGTCTTGAGCACGATTGTTATTGGCTACTCTGGGCGGCGCACAATCAAAAACTCACAGCTCTTGCAATGCGTCGATATACACATTTGCGTACACGTATGTATATGGGGAGACACGATCGGACGGCGGCGGCGGGACCATTGGAACCAGAGTCCCGCTATCCGGTCGCCCGCTAGTCCGAGGTGAACGAACTTGCGCCCGCCTATTGACTTTACCTGCCAACTGAACCTCGCTATCTTTAAGAAGAGCTTATTACCTACTACTGGCTAAATTATTATTTCTTACTTTTTACACACGCTAAACTAACTATTAATTATATATGGAATCATATATAGGACAATCATATATAAGTCCATATATGCACTCATATATAGAGTCACACACTAACTCGCATAAATTATGAATGGAACCATATATAGAACCATATATGGGATTTTTCGTGTCATATATGCACTTATATATGGACCCATATATAACGTGGATGTTTCAAATAAATTTCCATAAGTGGGTATTGAGGTTAGAGATAAAATCTAAACAAAAAGCTAGAATTTGAGGTTGAAAGATTAGTGCGACTGTCAAACATCCATCCTGATCGGATTTAAGTTGCCTGCGAGCTTGGCACTTGGAGTTGGGTCAGATTCTAATCAGGTTTGTCTTGTCCGGATGCATCGGAGACAAGTTTGCCTTCACTTGGTTTACATTTTTCCATCGGTGGTTTAAAAACTTAATTACCTATCTCTCTCTCTTTCTTTCCTCGTCTCATAAACGAACAGGACAATCTGAAACGCCGCGATGTGGCGCTGAAAAATGTTATCGACTTGAACAATCGGCCAGTAACCAACTAATTACTCGACTTCTGGAAATTAGTTCAAACCTCAGTTTATGTTGCAATATTTCAAAGGCAATTTCAAAGGATGCATTTTTGTTTGATTTTTTTTTTCGGGTTGGTATTTTTTAGAATACACGATTCGCCTTGACGCAAGTAGATTAACTAACTGATTGCTGAAAACGAGACCTGGTTCCAATTTCAGTTGTATCCTTTTGTGTCCCAGGTGTACTGCTGATCTTACAACTGATTGTTTGGCTGGCTTGATTGTTTGCATTAATTGTTATGTTAATCTGGGTTTAGTCTGTGTTTGGACACTGATCAAAGTTACTGGAAAAGGTATGCGAAAATTTGAGCATTTTTTTTTTCAAAGCCTTTTTATCGCTCGAGCAATTTTATTAGCGTGAAAATATTTTCCGGTCATCATGCTCCGTATATAGGTAGATATTCTTCGCTCGCTGCAACTTGTTTTTCTGGTTTGCTTCAATTCTCGTACTATCTTTAATAACATGCAAGTTATGTGTTCATTAAAAAATAAACAAACAAGTTCAAAAGTGAATTGATAAAGATTGAGATAAATTACAGTACTTTGTTAGTTTGGTTTTAGTTTAATTTAAGGAACGAAAAAAAAAAAGAATTAGGGACGCTGGAAAATTTTGCGACATTTCGTGCTCACGAAAACATAATCGTATAATTGTATGTATTCAGGATACATGCTCCAAAATCAGTAGCACAATACCAACATGGTGCGCACGATTTCGCATGATTTCAGACTTCAAACAATTGACACAGTTAAAAAAAAAGAGTTAAAATTTTCTAGTCGCACTAGCGTTCTTTTACATGACCTTTTTTTTCATTCATTTCATCTTTTATTTTCAAACAATTCATGTTCTCGAATTGTTTACAAAATTCGTCACAAAGTTGTTTTTAAAATTTTAATTTCAATTCACCAATTTATCTAAATTAGTAAATTTTTCATTCATTCAATCTTTTATTTTGAAACAATTCATGTTCTTGAAATGTTTACAAAATTCGTCACAAAATTGTTTTTAAAATGTTGAATTTGAATTTACCAATTTATCTAAATTAGTGAATCCAAAAATTTCTCACGATATCCAACTTGCACCAAAATTGTTCGACATTTTAATATCTCAAAATTAAAATCCAGTCTTATCTGTCCATAAAAAATCGTCGTTGAATTTGTAAAAGCACTCACGTTCGTGAACCGAAACTGCATTCGAGAAAAACTGTTAGATTTGAATACGTCGGAGCAGGAATATTTTGACAGGATTTCTGGAACCGAAAAGTAAGTGGAACCGTAAAAGGTTGTGTAGTTTTGAGTCGTCAATTTCGTCTGAAGAACACGTTAGTGCAGAGTCAACGTAGTACATAGTAGTCTCGCGGGTGAAAGTTGATGTTTCCCACGAAGACCCCAACCACTGACGATATATTACTACATCTTCTTGATCGTAGACTTAAATGTACTTTGGCTGTCCCAACTAGCCCCCTCCCTAAAATCGGATTAAAAAGCGATGCTGAAGAATGATAAGGTACCATTGTGTACCTTATTATTCGTCATATTATGCCACTGATGGTTCTCTAAACTACCTTTTGTTCTTTCAAAATTAAACAATAACAAAATCTGAAAAAAACAGAATGAATTTTGTCTCGTTTTTGAAAAATTACAATTTCAATAGTGTCGAGGAAGAAAAATCTGTGAAATTGAAAATCATCTCACGACCGACAAACGGTCATTTGAGGCTGAAATTTAGTCAAAGCAGGGTGAACGTACTCGGGCATCCGCCAGGGTTATGGGCCCCAGGAACTCGGTTCGTCGCATTAAATTAAAACTGTCTTACGCCTCCTGCAAACTTAATTCGAATTGCTTCTTCTTGGCGTTTTACGTAAGCGTTCGCGGAAACGTTATGACTTATTTGGCGGACAATTACGCGGACCATGAATGAGCACAATGCAAGTGAAAACTTGGGAGAAACGGTGCAAAGGAAAACGAAATTCATTTAATTAGATTGATAAGAGTATGACGCACGTGGGGACGCGAAAAATATTTGGGCGCTTGAACTTGAAACCACGCCTTGGACGGTTTATTGTGACTGCATAATGAGAGCTGATCGAGAGCGATCGGATTAACGATCAGATTGTATGACGATCCCTTGATAGTGAAACCACTCGACTATTGTGCTCATTCAATCTCGCGTTATGGCGAACCGGCCAGCTCAGACTTCAATTATTCCATTGTTTGCATTCTAACTATGATACACATTTTTTTCTTTATCATAACTCATCTAGTAACCTTGTTGTCCGCTAATTAACTTAATCAAATTACAAATGTTTCACTTTGTTTACATTTTTTTCAGATTTTTGTTTTCAGTCTACTTTTTAAGAAGTGAACTCAGACCTAGAATCGTTATTATTTTAGATTTTTGAATTTTACTTTTTGAAAGTAACGAAAGATTGGATTTGATTTCAATTTTGATTTATGAATGGGTTAAGGATGAATTTTGTTAATCAAGTGAGTTTTTGTGAGATACAAAAGGAGACAAAAGTCGACGAGCAGAAAATCGTGCGGTTACTTTGTTGATAATATGAGAATAAGGGAATAAATTGTTCTGATTGGTCGGACGGGCTCGTGATCTCATTTCCGGTCCCAACACATGCATACGTGTACAAGAAACCGTGCAAAGAGACCCATATTACCGGCACTTCTTTTCCCGTCCACACACCGAGACTTGTATCGTGGCTCACACACGACCTATATTACTTTCCCTGTGCTAATGCGGAGATGCCTCGTCACGTCTTCCCGAGTTCACGCTTACGTATTTCTCATGTTCGAGCTCCCCTCGGAATTTCAAATTCAAAAATCATCCTCTCTTCTTTTCAGTGTTTTGTAATTTTTCAACAGGTCACTTTTTTAAAAAACGTTTTTTTCCTCGTTTCAGTTTGACGAACAGGTGGATTGGAGAAAACAGTCCATATCCCTGATGGTTTTGATTTGAATCATTTTGATGATTTTTTTTTGTTCTGGATTTTTTTCTTGTTTTGGTTCTTCAAAGGAAAAATAAAAGGGTTAATTGATTATCGGTTGGGATGAAAAAGGCAGACGTGTTATTTTCGTTACAAACCAGCAGCCTATTAGTGGACTAAGTGTACGATTAGAAAGATGTTCTGGTAGTTGATCGAGATGACTGTATATAGGGTGACTTTGTACGGACGAGTCGAAGGATAAATAAATAAAATTGCTCGACGATGACCCAGAATTGGAAACATTATTTTTTTTCCATCCATCAGTTTTGTTACATTCTTTTAGTTCGTTTTCAAATTGGAATGAAAATTTGAGAAATGTTTCCACAAATATTCTAAATTCTTTTTGTTGTTTTCATTATTTTTGTCTTTTGTTATATTTGTTAATTCGTTTTCAAACTAATGACTAAAATTTGAAGAAGTGAAAAATGTTTTCATAAATGTTTCACATTCTTTTTGATATTTTGACAGTTAAAAAGGATGAAATTTGTGTTTGTCACAGAAAAAAGAAAAAGTTTCTAAACCGAGCCATTAGAAGCTTTACAATTTAGGAACGAAAAAGTTTGTGTCCAGTCATCATATCGTTGTCGAGATGAAAGTCGTGAAAATTGAGGCACCGTTTTGTTGACACAACATTGCGACAGATATCATAGCACGATACATGCATTATGCATTTGCGTTCCAAATCACTCGAACAGTGCCAGGTGAAATGAAAATGCATTACAGAAATATGCATACTACCTGGCGTATGAATTCAATTTATGTGTGTCACCTCTCTGTGTGCTGCTAAACAAAAGCGTTGCAAAACGAGCGTACGCTCTCAAAAAATTTGCTCTGCAATCAAAAAAAAAAACAGACATGGAAAAAAAAGTTTACAAAATTACACTTAATTTATTGTTTCAATTGTCGGAAACAAAGTTCGTTTGAAATTACATCTCACAAAGTGTACAATTTTCAACAGAGAAATTTGCACTCAAATAATCGCTTTATTTACATGGGATTATCAGTTTTGAATAATTTTAAGTTTGAAATTTTTAGAATTGGTTGAAACTTTCTGTGGTATTTTTTTGTATTTCAAGTAAGTTTTAAGTAAATGATATTTGTGAATGAGAAAAAAATGGACAATAAAAGGGACTTGGGTATTGATAATAATTATCGCCAATGAGAAAAGAGCAGAGAGTGCGAGCAGCATTTGCGAGGCTCGATAAGAATGCGCTTGATAAGAGGTAACGAGCATTGAACATAAATCGGATTACGATTAGAGGCTGTGGACCTTCAGAAAAGAGATCGCGAGTGGCAGAGAAGGTGCAGCTATTAGTGCACTCGCTCACACCGAGCACCATTAATTACTATCATTTGCCAGCGTGAAGGAATCGACAATGTTCTCACAGCTGAAGAAAGGAAAACAATTTTTTCCACTCTGTTTTATTTTTCTAATCCTTTTTTTGTTCATTTTCTCAAACACGGTTTCACTTTTCAATCAAACAATATATTTCAATTTTCGTACATAAACAATGTAAAAATCTAAATGAATTAGATTCTGTAAAGAATCTAATGTTGGAAATAATAATTAAACATTTATTGTTCGTTGAATCGCACGACGACAATGTAGACTTTTAATTGGGTTCCGCTTGAAATTCATACAATGCAGTAGAATTTATCCGGAACGAAAAGATAACCGGGTGGATAAACTTCTATCGGCGAATTAATTGGTAATTATCGTTAACTTTTTGGAATAGGTTTGAAGTGTAGATTTCAGGTGGGATGACGTAAGTCGATTACGGGGAAGTGCTAATAATAAAGTCACACCGAGGCAGAGCGCTGTCACTGCTCGAACGATTTCGTTTTATCGACGCTGGCAATTTATGAATGAAAGTTTGATAAGTGGGGTAGAGCACGCTCGTTGATCTAACCGATCCAATTAAATACAACCGATGGACCAATGGCATCGAGACATTGGAAACGCGTCTCTAACCGATTCTAATGCAGTTGAGCAATGCCTCGGGCGTGATAGTCACGATGGACTGTATTTATCCACCAAATTAATCAATTTAACCCTTTTTTTTTTTCAAAAAAAAAAATTTTCATTTCAAATTGTTTTAACTTCTTACTAGATATTTTTTTATTCTGTTTATTGGTAATTTTTTTTATTTAAATTGTTTATCATTGAAGATTGAAGATTATTGAAGATTTTTGAAAAATTTGAACGAGTGTTTTTTAGAAGATTTTTTGGTTAAGAATGTTTGGGGTTAAAAAAAGTAAGTTGGTCAGTGAACGATATGATCCAGCAAGTGTAAGAATAGAGATTGTAATCTAACAAGTGGTCTGCCCTATGGCCTATCCACGTTGACTTGTCTGATGACACGCGTATGAGCCCCTTGATGCGAGATCATTTATCAAATCAAATTACACCGAGTCTTTATCATTAAACACATTGTTACCAACCATCAAGTCTCAGTATCGCATTCAAACCGAGACGAATCCTCTTGACGAAATTGGAAAATCACTAACTATCTACTTCAAGATTAACATTTTTTGCCAACCACTTTTAATTAAAGGAAACAATTTTTTTTTTCGAAAAAAAATTCCGATTTCCTCCGATTCATATTCACTTTCACAGAACTGAATGGGTCATTTTTAATTTCACTGACAGTGAAAACACCACCCATTCATCGACGTGTTATTCCAAGTTTGTAATTTTTAATTCGCAAACGACTTCCTACGAGTAAATATCATCTTGATACAGGCATATTTGTTTCGCGAGAGAGCAATGTAATTGTGGCGTTGGAGTTTCTGACTTTCTTCAGACGTGGGTCGAAGCGGCGCTCGAGTGTTACCGCATTTGTGTCGGAAAATGCACGGAACTTTTTTGTTCTCTTCTCTTCGCTCCGTAGCTCCGAACCGTGAATTGAAATTCGCCAGTTAATCAGAGCCTTCGACTAGTTAATGGTCATCGGTCGGATCCGTGCTATTGTTACATAACAAATGACGCCTTTGGGAAAACTGAATATTCAACGTCCCAATAGCCGATCGATTATACATTCGAGTTAATTCCAGGGGTGCGTTCGTCATGCATGCTTGTAAAAGTTCCCTTCTTTTCTCCGTCCAGATTTTTCACTCTGATGCAACCTTTTCGCTGGGAACCAAATTTCTAGTCCATATTCTTTGGTCGTAAACAAGACAAAAAGAAGAAATTTATCGATTTAAAAACATGCAACTGAGAAAAATGAAAAAATGAGAAAATTTTGAAAAATTAACCCATTCCTTGTCGTCGATACACGAATGACACGAAATGGGTTAAAAATGAAAATTTGCGAAAACCTTTTTGGAAACACAGGTTTTCAAATGAGCAAAATTTGAAAATTTAACCCATTCCTTGTCATCGATACATGAATGGCATGGAATGGGTTAAAAATGAAAATGTGCAAAATCGTTTATTTTTGGAAACATGGGATAGGAATTGACGAAATTTTAAGGTTAAAGGGGTTAAATTTGTTTTAATTGGATGAAAATAGATTGAAAGTGATGACAAGATGAATGATAAATAGGATGGCAATAAGTGGGCGAAAAAAAAAGTAGTGAAATATAAATGTTGAACAATGAATCGCAAGGGTCACCCTTGGGGAGAAAGTTGAAATGGCATCGGCGCGCGCATAGGTGCAAAAGATGCAACAGCGCGATAAATACCGGGAGACATGAACGGCGCCAAGAGAATTTGGTCGCTCCCCGGTAATATTGTTTTGCACGTCGGGTCGCACACGTGGCAGTCGCGATGTTCGCGCGTTCCTCGCGAGCAGAGAAACGACCATTGTTGCACGAAATTATGGGAATCATTTGAAAAACATTATTGAAAACAAATTCAAGCGGCCGCACTTGGTGTACCGTTGGCTTTCGCGAGGTTTATTGGCCGGCCGACCAAACGCAAAAATTGCTCATATACTTTCTAGGATGGACGGATGGAAATGTCTATCCAACTTGGAATTCAAATCTAAATTATTTCCTTTTGACTTTCTATGCAATTGCACTTTTGTTGCATTCCATAATGTTTGTTTCAATCGTTTGTTGTTCTTTTTACCTTGTTTTTATGCGATGCTAATAGTTTATTTTAATACACAATTTTCTTTATTAGTTTTGCGTTGTTTCGTTGCATGAATAATGAATGGGTAGGATTGAAAAATTGAACAAAAAACCAGTCATGATCATTCATCCAGTACCGACTTGTGAGGAACACGTGTGTGACCATATTTAGGTTAATATCAGCACGATATTGTAGTTGCAATGTAAACGATCTAGTTTGATACAAGAAAAAGTCTCCGCTGCACCGTGAACATTGTTTAGTCCATTATGAAACATCGCATAATCATAATTCATTTGAATCCCAGATCCACTGACAATTAATTCCATCAGACAAATTCAATAACATCTATTTACAAGTCACAAACCAGTTCAAATTTGCAGATTCACAGTAGTACCAACTTTTTGAAAAAATTTGCATTCATTGAAAAAAACTTTCTGGTTCATTTGGTTCCATTCGTTGGTTTTTTTTGCTTTTAAATTTTGCACATTTTCGAGGAATCAAAAGAAGAAAAAAAGTAAATTAAATGTTGTTGTCGCAACAGATGAGATCGTTAATGACAGATGTAGATTTTCGTGGCATCAAAGTGAGCAGCGAGGCGGGTAGTCTGCATCAAGTAGGTAAAGGCATGCACGGATCGTGTACTCTTCTCGCGCGTTCTCCTGTTCTGCGGTACCAGGCCGCTGCCTGGCACGAGAACAGTGCACTTCATAGACCGGGGACTTTCCTCCCCTCCTCGGCTTCATCCGCGACCGCTGGCTGCCTCGCTGCCTACCTTCGGCATGCCTTCCTCCAACTTACCTGCTTCTCCAACCTTCCATGATTATTATTTATTAGATCCGAACCACTTCAGACCAACACTCGTCACTTCGTTTTTAACCCCTTGTTTAACTTATTTAACTCCCTGACACAATTCATTAGTTTCAATCCTGCAATTTCATTCAAATTCCCTCACTTTGATTCGCTAATTTCTGATTTTCATCAATTAGCTAAATTTTCAATTTTCAATTCAAGAACAGGAACGTTCAATTCATTTAAATTTGTAATTATTTTTGTTATTTATTTATTTATTTATTTATTTTTATTTGTTGATTGAATTATTTGAATTTATTGTAACTGATTAGTTATTTGATTGTTTTGTTTTGTTTTCTTGTAATTTTTGGTTGTTTGTGTTTTGGATGAATCTTTTGTAAATAACAGGTTGTGATTTTGAGTTTACATTACGTGTTCAAGATGCACAGTCGACGTACTAGGACGTGTCACCGTTTGTCGATTCATCAATCTGCCAATGTCGACTTTTCACTACGTGCTGTGATGGCACGCTAAACGATGCTCGGTATTAAAGAAAGAATATAACTTTCAACAAAACTTAAACAAAGAAAAATATAGGAATGAACAGAAAAATGTCAGTTCGGCAAGATAAAAAAAACGTTGTTCGCAGCTCGTGTTCAGGTTCAAAGATTTCATTCAAATTGACAGTCGAAATTGATTGGTAACTGCAAACAAAATCATTATATTTGATGTGTAACTCGGTAGGGTACATGATCCAGGGTCAAGAGAGTGCAACCTCATCGCACAAATTCAATTTAGTTTTTTTTTCTTTCTATACTGAACAAAATTGAACTCAAAACAAAACTGAACTTTAGAAAGTAAAAAAAAGTTGAGTTCTAAAAGTTTGACTTTTGATATTAAAGTAATAAAAATGGTGATTGGAAAATTCAAACTTGTAAATAATTTGTTAACAAATCTGATAAAAATTATACAGTGTTGTTGGAAAAGTTTGAAATAATGTTGCAAATGTTGTTAATTTTTGTTGAATAACAAAGAACCTGTTTGTATAAGAAGTGCGGATAAGAAACGAGCCCGTCATTTCTCTCTTCAATTTCATCGTTCGTTGAAAGAGGCATTTATTATACCGCACGTCTGCTAGCACCTACTTCAATATTCAAATTATTACTGCGAAACAATTAATTTTTTCCGCATTGACGAAGAAGCCGGGGGAAAAAGCTCGCTTATCTTTCAGCGATACCAAGTAGAAATGCCACTTTTCAATCCACATTACCAACCATGCTTATTCAAATGTTGAGCTGACTTACGTCAGAATTACATTTCAACCCAGAGATGCAAATGACAGTCGCATTTGATTACTCCTCTGATTTTTTTATCACCAATTAGATTTGAAGGATACAAATCTGACATTGCAGAAACAGTTGTCCCCCCCCCCGCGAATAGGGATTTTTGTATTTTTTTTTATTTCAATTTTGTAACGACGGAGAAAGTGATTTCTATTAAGGGAGAGTGGGTTTTGTTTTTTTGAATTCTAGTTGCTGAGTTATTGGGAACTTATACGCCTTCTTGTTTTTTAACCGCTGATTTGAGTGTGCGACTGTGTAATCAGCGCCTGTTACAGTAGCCGCGTCTATTCCATAGTTACACCGATTCATAGTCGGCTATGTGCGTTACGCTCTAGTAACAACTTCACTTGTTCTCTGCCACCACTGTGCAGGATACAAAAATGGTCCCTTAGAATAGCCAATCAAACTCCAACGTAACGTCAATTAAACATTTCAAACGACAATTTTTAACATAAAACTAAACAGAAATTATCCAATTAATTAATTGCTAAACTTTGGACAATACAAAATTAACATTTGTTAATTAAAAAACAATATAAAAATGATGGAATAAATTGGAAGAAAGTTGAAATTGGAAACGTTGTTTTTTTTTAAATTGAGCAAATTGTTATCATGTCAAATACCTTGTTATTTCTTAGGCATAAAGAAGTTGTCACGGTATTAATTAGTAAATAAAAAATTCGCTTGCTTTTTTGGGTCTGCAAAGAGTCTAACATCGACCTAGAAAAATGAAGCGTTCGAAAGTCAGAGACCGTTACGGATTTATGCCGGCGTCTTCGCGTTTCTTTTCCACTATTGCGATTCGTCACGAACAATACCGGCGATTTTCGCCGACCATGCTCTCTATGACGTCACCAGCTAAAAAACTTCCCCCTTCAAAAAACACTTAGTTTCTAATTTCTTCCTCAAACTTTTTTGTTTTTTCAAATTTTTCTATTGTTTATTTTACAGTAAAATATGTTTGTTTTGATTTTAACGTTTTTTTACATTCAAAAAATGGCCAATAAAAACATTCGGTTTTGTTATTTATTTTTGTTTCTTCACATTTTTGTACTGTTTACCTTACAGTAAACTATGTTTGTTTCAATTTTAATGCTTGTTTACATTCAAAAAATGGTCATAAAAACATTCAGTTTCTAATTTCTTCTCCAAAATTTTGTTCGTAGCCGAATTTGTTTGTTTATTTTTTTTAATGACGGTTTGTTATTTGAAATCTGATTGATATGATATATCAGAAAAGACAGGGCAAAAGTGACAGCAATCAGTCGAGGAAAATGTGTTTACCCAACGGGACGTAGGAAAATAATGAAGTTTTCATTACAACACCGGCTGCGAACGAATTGGCGGCGATTTCTTAACATGACATGCCGGTCGAGTCGATGTGTGGCTGATACGCGATCGGACGTTCAAAGGGGAACGATAGAATGAGTGAACTGAAGGAAAATGATTGAAAATTGGAATTCAATGTTGGCATATCTGTGCTCGTGATGTTACGGCACAGAACAACGTATAGGAGCGTGTGTTGCTCGCCGAGATTGTGCACGGGATTGAAATATGGCTGAGCTCAAGCGAGAAGGCATTGAACCTTTCACCTATCACGCCAACAATATTGCTCATTCTGATCTATCTACTACTTGTGTTTCAGACGATGCAAGCCCGTGTCCAATGGGAATGTTCAAATGTCCCGAAGGAAAGTGCATCCCGGGACTCTGGGTCTGCAATTACCAGAAAGACTGCGAAAACGGCGAAGACGAATTCCAGTCCTGTCGTACGTATCACAATCATTATTCTTATCCAATTTTTGTCTCCTCTAATCACTTAATTACGCAAAATTTTTTTCAAAAACTTTCCTCTACCGAAAATTAATTTTTTGCTCGAAACAAAAATCGAATGAAAATTAATTGTTACATAAAAGTTTTCCTTGTTTGTTAATTGTATTTAATTTTGTTTGATTTTTTTACTTCTCCAAATTGTGACTTGGGAAATACCGTTTTTCTGATCATTAATTAATTGATTCCTGTTGCATAAACATCTTTTTTGGGGTGAAAATTCATTTTTTTAAAAATATAAACGAATTTAATTTTTTTGCCAGTTTTTGCTACCGAAAAAAGAGAATAAAATCTGTTTTGTCTGTTGGGAGTCAGATGAAATGAGGCATCACTTTGTCAGTATGCAACATTGTCTGAGCAAAAGTCACGGGAATAATAAATGTTTCTAATTAGCGATCACAAAGTGTTAAGTATTTCCTTTATCGCCCACGTGACTCTTTTCGACACGTCGAGAGTCATTGACAATATAATCCGTTATTGCAAAGCGACGCTTTGCCGTTGGTATTTTGTTTTAGAAAAAAAAAAATAATGAAAAAAGAAACTACATTTATGGCGAACGCATTCCCAGTGTATATTTTATTTTATAATTTATACGCACGCACGGCACAATAAATATTCATTCCAACGCTTGTCTAATTATTGCGCGCGGGATTGTACCGATGCCAAGTCCTTGAAATGCATTTTATACCTTTATCCTATCTCGTGAAACAATACACAAACTTATTTGGAATTCAATTCGTTGTGATAATTGATTGGAGAAATTGAATGAACATTTTTTGTTGTATTTTTTAAACAAGTTTTTTTTAAAGTTTGTTTTTTCAATGGTTTTCTCATTTGCAGCGCCACCCGAATGCGAACTCGGACAGATAACTTGCGGCCAGTATATGTTTAACAGGACGTACTGTATACCACCACATCAAAGATGCGATATGACTGTGGATTGTGTAGACGGTACCGACGAAGCCGGTTGCAGTAAGTTTTTTATTTTTTGCTTAAGTTTTAATTCTCTTTAATTTGCCATTTCTTTTTATTTCTATCCTGTTTTGTTTTGATTTTTTTTATTTCTTTTTATTATTTTTTGTTTATTTTGTTATTTTGATAAAAATTCTAATTCATGGTGTTGTTGAATTGTTGTTAAATTGCCTTAAAATCCTTGAAAATGTATGAACATATTTATAAATATCAAACGATCAGAATTCCTGATCGTTAAGTCATGATTTGATTAGTCAAGTTACACCTTTTCCAAATTAGGCGAAACGTGAAATTAATAACAGAGAAATAAATAAGTTTTGTGCTCAGATATTATCTCTGCGAGACTTTTTACACTACTTTTTTTACGCGCCTTTCATAATCTTTGCTGCACTTCACAAAGTACATAATGAACTCACTTCAAAACCCACCGTAATTGGGCACCGAATCAAAATTTAACTTTATGACTTACCTTTATACCAAATTTATTAGTCCAAGACGTGATGATAAAAACCGGACTTTTATTTCTTCATTTTGTTTCCCACTCGTTTGCTCGACGAATTTTGCTACTATTTTGATTGTAACATAAATTTTACAATACAAAAAATTTACAGATACATTCGTTTCTTAATGATTTACAAGTGAAAAAAATTGTGTTGAACTTTCAGCCGGAATAATAAATCAGCCAACAAATAAATTTGACTAAATGTATGATAATTCATGTATCGACGTTTTTGTCGTTTAACGAGAACTCGTTTGAATGAGGTTTGTCCCTATGAATTATTGGAAGAGCTACTGTTCCATAGGGTATTTCCACTCCGAATTTGTGATTTAAAATTTTGCTCAATACTATTATTTTCGACTTATTTTTGTTTACCGACCTCTCATGCTTTTTACCATATGATTAACGTATCAATTTCTTAGTCATGGTTTAGCCACCGTGAATAACATTGTTTTGGAATGTATCGGAATTTTAAATCCAATTAGTTTCGCAGTTACGTTTAAAAAAATAAAAAAATTAATATTTAGATGAAGAAACAAGATAAAAAGAAGACAAAATCACTAAACAAGTTTAGGATTCATAGTCACTATGTTAGAATGAAAGTGAAGCTCAGATCATTTGTGACCTGGCGGGAGTGAGTCGTCGCATTGTACGCATAGCACGGTGCAAATGTCGACGATTAGTTACGTCCATTTTGTAACAAACAGCGATATAGCATCGCTGAATAAATCCGCATGGGAAATATTGCTCGTGCACTAAGCCCCAACACTGACTACATTTCGATTGCTTGTCCTGCGTTTCCTCTTCTTAGCCGGTCTCTCTGTAGCATTGGCAAGCTGCAGAAAAAAAGCCCCGCGATGATCCCCTCAAACGCCGACAGAAATGGAACCTGTTTCTCATTTGCGACTGCAAAGATATCGCGCACACTCGCACTTGCAAATTACCAACTGCTTCTGTTACAATTCGTTTTCATTTGTTGATTTTTCAATTTTTTGATCTCTGAAAAATGCATGACAAGTTGTTGATTTCTTTAACGGGAAAAATTTTATTTCTTTATTTTGCAAATTTGTTGGTTGTTTTTTTTTATTATTGCCTTTTTTGAGAAATTTTAAAGATCATAGAAAGCGTATGCAAATTGAAACGCATTATCAGAATACGAAAATACCATAAAAAATGGACGTTCAAATATCAAACGCTTGCGCGTTATTTATCATCCAATTATTCGATTAACGTGAAAGTTATAACACGGGTTATAAATTTTTATTCGTAACATTAATTGTGATTGCATTTTATTCGACAGTTAATTGCGTGTAACACGACTGTTTAACGTCATATCATTGACCCTCGGAACATTTCATATCATTTTTTTTTACTATTTTCTTCTTTTAAATTTTTTGCACAAATTGTAAACTGTTGATTGACGTTTGAAATTTGCTCCGGAGTCTGTTTCCCCGAGCCAGAAAGTTATCCAATCGAATCATCGTAAAAATGAAAAAAAAAAGTTCGCCTATACCAACAAGAGAGTGTTCATTTTTTTATGCGTTACAACATTGTGTGTTGTGAAGAGAGAGAGAGAAAAAAGTCATGTCCTCAATCTGCTATTCGAACAAACGAAACTGTTCCCAATAACTTAGCGGTTTACCTTTTTACGACCCAACTCGTGCGTCTAATTTATTTTTAAGCCGGAGAAACTAGTCGTGTGAATACAACGACACCTTTATCGTCTCATTGTTGCAAACCTCATAACAATCCAAGTCGATTTTTCTTTATTAAATACAAAACAAGAAAGATCGCGAAATTTGATCTCGGCCAGTGCAATTGTGTCGGAATCAATCAGCATCAAAAACAATTCAACTTCATAAAGTCTTGAAACAGCTAAAAAAAAGTTAGTCATTTGCTAAAGTACAGAATTGCGGTATTAAATCAAAAGGAAAACATTTAAGGCAAATAGTCTCAGGTCGCGAAGTTTTGTTCATCCACGTTGATTGGTGTCAGGCCTGTAAATCAAACCCGGCGCCAGGAGACGTGTTCAGCGATGCCTGAAATATGTCGGTGGGTCAGATTAATTAACTAAAAGTTCGCTTTTGTACCGCAATCTCTTCCTCGATCGAGTTCACTGTGTGAAATTTCTCTCCTCTCTTCGCCAATACAAACCTGGAAAATTTTAGTTTCCCACTTTTTTTCCCCACCTTAATCTGCGATTCAAAGTTCACACCTGAAGGTCGTACGAAGAATTACAAAAACACCTGTCCTTTCTTCGTGAGACCTTAGCCGTCAATCGTTGATTCACGCGCAAATAAAAGCCATTAATTTTACTCATCTTCGTTAGTTTAAATGTAAATTCATTGACAAACGAAATTCCTGCGATAAAATTCAAATTTTCAAGAACAATAATTAACCGAGTGCCATTAATTTGGAATTGTTAACAAAAAATGTTGTTTTTTAGATTACAGAAAGTGTCAGCCGGATGACTTTCGTTGCGGCGGCACCACACCCGAGCTGTGCATACCAAAGGAAAAAAGATGCGACGGCTATTTGGACTGTCGAAACGGCAAAGACGAGCAGGGATGCACGAATTTAAAGGCCTGTAGGCTGGACCAATTTAGATGTAACAAGACCCAGCGGTGCATCGAACAGAGCGCTAGGTGTAATCACAAAGATGACTGCGGAGATAACAGTGACGAGGAGCACTGCAGTAAGAACTCGTGCTTTTTTTTGTTCGTTGTTGATGCTCTCCCTCGCCTCTTATCCGAGCTCTTTGAGTTGATTGAATTATCCGAGGCGATCGACCACCCTCCGCAATTGGCTTATCTCATTTGATATTCAATAAGCCGTCTGCTCCGATATTCCTTTTCAATTTTTTCTCCTCCTTTTATTTCTCATTTTAATCGAACAATCAAAAACTGACGGTGTTTTTGTTCGAAACAAGAACACTGTTTAACAAATGAAAATGGTTTATCCGTCATAACAAAAAGCAACGAGTAATTTCTGGATAGAGATGAGTTCTTTTGTCCTGTCATCATGCTCGGCCATAAAGAACCTCGGTAATAATAAAACTGTTATTATGAAGGTGTTGACTTTGACTCGCTAATGTATTCATTGGACTCAAAAGTTAAAAGTCACTTATTCGGCCCGTTTCATTTTAATTATTCAAGGCCAATCAGCGCTGCTGTTTATTGAGACGTGATTTTTTATTCTCCGCGCGATGGCGTTCGTGGTTTGAGTGTTCTTGTTGTTTTTTTTATTTTCGTTTGAAACAAGTTGTTGATAACTATTCGCTCGACAGATTTTCCGGCGTGCACGCCAGACCAGTTCCGGTGCGCGAATGCGCTCTGCATACCTATCGCCTATCACTGCGACGGTTACAAGGACTGCGACGATGGATCCGACGAGAAGTCATGCACGAGTGCTGTCTGCCCAGCTAACAAGTTCCTCTGTCCTAAAGGATCGCCGGATGGCAAGATGCTCTGTATCAATAGGTCGCAGCTCTGCGATAACAAAAAGGATTGCGAGGATGGTGCTGATGAAGCTTGCTGTAAGAGAATTTTTAATAATTAAATTAAACGGAATTAACGGAAATTATTTTTTTAACTGACATTATTTTCAATTTTACAGTTACAAATATGTGTGATAGTTTGGTTTGTCAACACACGTGTCGACCATCTCCAACTGGAGGCGTTTGTGCGTGTCCCGAAGGACGAATTTTAGCCAACGATTCAAGATCTTGTATTGGTAAGTTGATTGTAAACGAAAGAAAACAAAATTTAAATGATGACAAACATTTTAACACAATTTTCTAAACCCATTTTTTACCTTACATTGAAAATAGGTTTGTTACTAGTCCAAGAATTGAAAAAACAATTTCTGAAAACAACAAAAAAAACTTTTATTCCCAATTTATTATTTCCACTGATTCAAAATCTTAAAATTAAATTTCACAGATAGGGACGAGTGTGCAGAATGGGGTTTCTGCGAGCAGCTCTGCGAGAACACTCCAGACTCTTACATCTGCAGTTGCGCTCCAGGTTACACCTTGCAAGGAAAGAACAAATGCCACGCGCAAAACATCTCCAGTCTAGAAATTCTCCTGGCCCAAGAACGTGCAATCTATCGGATGTCGGGAACAGGCGAGGACCGGAAAGTGATCGCCAACACCACCGGTTCCAGCAGCATCGACTACTTATACTCCAAAAATCTCCTCTTCTGGAGCGACATCAAAACAAGAAAAGTACACTCGCAGGCTTTGAACGGCAACGTGACGAGTATGGGACAGGTGGACATTTCTCTGCCAGGTTCCTGGGGACCTGTATCAATTGCCATTGACTGGATCGGTGAAAAACTCTACGTGGTTGATTCCGTGGTGCAGAAAATCGACGTTTTCGAACTCGACGGAAGGTACCACGGTATCGCCCTGGGTTCGAACCTGACCAACCCTACTGACATCGCCCTGGACCCCACGTCAGGTGTGATGTTCATAGCTGACAACAAACAAGTCCTGCGAGCGAACATGGATGGAACTGGAGTGGTGCCTGTGATTTCCGAGGCTGCTTATCGAGTGTCTGGTGTGGCTGTGGATGTTATAGCCAAACGTATCTACTGGTGCGACACGTTGTTAGATTACATTGAGACTGCCAACTATATGGGACAGAACAGAGTGATGATCCTCAGAGGACCGCATGTTCCTTCGCCATTAAAACTGACGTTGTTTGAGAACAGAATCTATTGGACGGACAGTACCAAACAGGCAGTTATGAGTGTGGAGAAAACTGCGGGAGATGTTTCGATTCAGAGTATATTCAAGGTTCGCGACGCCAAGGGACTTCGAGCTCTTCATCCTTTGGCTCAACCGACTGTTTCGAATCCGTGTGGAAATAACAATGGTGGTTGTCAACATATGTGTATCGTAACATCGGCTGGAGTCGAGGACAGACTTGGGTACAGGTGTGCCTGTAACATCGGCTGGAAACTGTCTCGCGATTTGAGAAATTGTATTCTTGTTCAGGAGTTTTTGATGTATTCTCAACAGAGGTTTATTAAGGGACGAGTCCTGGAACCAGTTATGGAAGGGTTTAGTGATGCAATTTTGCCAGTTGTTTCGAGGCGAGCGAGATTCGTTGGGTTGGATTACGATGCGCATGATCAGTACATCTATTACAGCGATGTGTTACAGGATGTGATTTACAGGTTGGTTACTAAATCGTTGATTTATTTCATTTTTATGATTTTTACTAACAATTAAATTTTTTGTACAAGGGGTTACTCACTGCCTTTTTAGGTGTACAAAATATTTCAACATTGAAGCACTTTGTTGTAGACTTCAATGTAGAGTTCGTAAAACTTAAAATACTTTTCATTGTAACACGTTTTACGAGACTTTAATAATAGTCTTGTATACTTCTAATAACTTCTAATATATTTCTAATAACTTCAAAAAGGTTTAAACACTTTTGAAAGTACTATACATTAATGGGTTTTAAAGTCCCAACATCTTTTTACGTCGGGTTCAAAGTTGGTTGATACAATTTATCTCTTTTACAGAGTACACCAAAACGGTACAGGCCGAGAAATCGTCCTAGCAAGTCAAAACGAAGGAGTGGAAGGTCTAGCAGTAGACTGGGCAGCGAACAACCTCTACTACATTGACTCTCGAAAAGGAACTCTAAACGTTCTAAGCACCAACAACGTAACTCACCGCAGAACTCTCTTGATGGACCTGAAAAGACCTCGAGCAATAGTAGTGCACCCGAACCAGGGTTTCATCTTCTTCTCCGAGTGGGACAGGCCAGCAAACATCAGCCGAGCTCGCACCGACGGAACCGAGTTAACAGTCTTCAAGAACCTCACTCTAGGTTGGCCCAACGGTCTGGCCATCGATTTCCTAGCCGACACTCTCTACTGGTGCGACGCCCTTCTCGACCACGTCCAATACTCAAACCTCGACGGTTCAAATGTTCGAACAGTGAACTCCCGACTGATCCGTCACCCGTTCTCCATAGCCATTAACGAACAGTGGATGTACATAACCGACTGGCGTCTCGACGCCATTATTCGTATGAACAAAGAAACTGGCGCGCAGGAATCCATCCTCGTTCGGGAACCTTCCACCAACCGACTGTACGGCGTCAAAGTGTACAGCAGAAGTGTTCAAAAACCCAAAAGCGAGCACCCATGTGGTATCAACAACGGCGGCTGTGAGAAACTCTGTTTCGCCGTCCAACAAAACACAACAGAAGAAATCGTCAAAGACCCAGTTTTGACTCGAGTTTGCGGCTGTCCATATGGTGAAAAACTTAACGAGGACAACCGAACGTGCAAGGAAGACAAGGAAGCAGAACCGCCTCTCCAAGCCTGTCCCAACGCTTGGGACTTCACCTGTGCGAACCAACGGTGTGTCCCAAATTCGTGGGTCTGCGACGGAGACGACGACTGTCTCGACAACAGCGACGAGATGCAAAATTGCACCAAACCCACCTGTGCCACTAACGAATTCGAGTGCAAATCCGGTAGGTGTGTACCCATGAGTTTCCGCTGCGACTCGGAAAACGACTGTGGCGACTACAGCGACGAAACTGGATGTCCCAACGTTACCTGCACAGCCAGCCAGTTCGCTTGCGAGAATAATCGTTGTATTCCCTTGATGTGGAAGTGCGACTCTGAAAACGACTGCGGCGACAGTTCAGACGAGGGTGATTTTTGCGCTGTGAAGACCTGTTCCTATTTCCAATTCACTTGTCCGAGGTCCGGGCTTTGTATCCCACAATCGTGGGTTTGCGACGGTGACAACGACTGTTTCGACCAGCAGGACGAGATGGACTGTCCTCCAGTGACCTGCCTTAGCAATCAATTCACCTGTGCTGACAAAAAGATGTGTGTTCTCGAGTCCTACAAGTGCGACGGAATTTCAGACTGTAACGACGGCAGTGACGAAGTTGGCTGTCCAAGTTTCCCACCAGACACTTGCAATACCGAGAAGATGTTCCAGTGCGCCTCCTCCGGGGTGTGCATTCCCAAGAACTGGTACTGTGACGGAATGGCTGACTGCATCGACCGGTCAGACGAACCCGACACCTGCGGCCAGATCGAGTGCCAACCTGGATACTTCAAGTGCAAGAATAATCAGTGTGTTTTCAAGGCGTATATTTGTGATGGCAAGGATGACTGTGGAGATGGGTCTGACGAGGACAGTTCGGTACATGCCTGTGGACCACCTCCGTTCAAATGTGAATCGACAGAATGGCAGTGTCCGAACGTGACGAACGTCTGTGTGAACAGCAGTCTCGTCTGTAACGGCAAACCTGACTGTCCAAACGGCGGCGACGAAGGCATGGGTTGCGACCTGGCGGAATGCAAACACCAGGGAGGCTTGTGTTCGAACAGCTGTTACCAAACACCGTTAGGAGCACAGTGCTCCTGTCCAGCTGGAGAAACTTTGGGCGCCGACGGAATGACTTGTGAGGACGACAATGAATGCGAACCGGCTGGTCGGTGTTCTCAAATTTGTGTCAATACCAAGGGAGGATACTACTGTAATTGTGGCGAGGGCTACACTCTTGAATTCGACAAGCATACCTGCAAGGCTTTCAACCACAGTGCAGCGTTTTTGATCATTTCTAACCGACATACCATCCTCGTTGCTGACCTACAAGACCAGACGTTAGAAAGAGTCCCGATCAATGTGGAAAATGTTGTAGCAACGGCTAGCAATATGCACACAGGGACGATCTTCTGGTCGGACATGAAACTGAAGAAAATTTCACGACTTGATAGGGGTAGTGATCCGCAGGATGTGATTTCAACTGGGTTGGATTTGGTTGAAGGCTTGGCGTACGACTGGATAGGCAAAAATCTGTACTGGTTGGATTCCAAGTTGAACACGATTGAAGTTGCCAAAGAGACTGGCGAGGATAGAATGGTTTTGGTTAAGGAAAACATTACCCAGCCAAGAGGAATGTGTTTGGATCCAAGTCCTGGAGCCAGGTGGTTGTTCTGGACCGACTGGGGGGAGAACCCTCGAATCGAACGGATCGGCATGGACGGCACGATGCGAGAAACTATCATCCAAACGAAAATCTACTGGCCGAATGGATTGGCCCTGGACATTGCTAACAAACGAATCTACTTTGCTGACAGTAAATTTGATTTCATTGACACTTGCTTGTACGACGGAACGAAGAGGATGCAAGTGCTTGCAAGTTCTCACTACCTTTTGCATCCGCACTCGCTAACTTTGTTCGAGGACACGATGTACTGGACGGACAGACAACTTAACCGAGTGCTCTCAGCTCACAAGTACAAGGGACACAATCAAACTGTCGTTTCCCACTTGATCTCCCAACCGTTATCCATCCACGTTCACCATCCGGTTCTGCAACCGATCAGTGCAAATCCGTGTGCCAACGCTAGTTGTCAGCACTTGTGTTTGCTTTCCCCAGGTAAACCCGAGGGGTACAGTTGCAAGTGTCAAGTTGGGTTCAAGTTGTTACCAGACGGAAGGTGTCAGGAGGAGGAAACGCCATACTTGTTAGTTCTGAGAGGGTCCCAGGTTATAGACGTGTCCTTTGACTCCAGGAGATACTAAAACTGGTTACATAACCCCGGTTGTGGGAGTTGAAGGCGGTCGGATTTTGGATTACGACCGGACGGATAGAATCATCTATTGGCTCCAGGGCAAGGACGGCGACGATGAAAATGGAACGATTTACACCATCCCCTACAGTGGCGGAAACAAGACCGAGTTCCCAAATCCCTTGGGAGATACAGGAATCGTTGGTTCGCCTTCGACTCTGGCTCTTGACTGGTTGGGTCGAAACTTGTTCATTGGAAACAAATTTGCCTCTAATATCGAAGCCATCAAGATCGACGGTAAGACGCGGTTCCGGACCATCATCCTGGCGAACGACGGGAAAAACATTTCGGTAGCTAAACCAAAGGCCATGTGCGTGGACCCTCTTGAGGGACACGTGTTTTGGATCGACGAAGGTGGTTTTGGCGTCCCGGTGAAAATCGCTCGAGTCAACATGGACGGCACCAACTCGATCATCCTCTCCACCGATGTTGACAAACCCGAAGCTTTGACCATCGACATCCCCTCCAAAACCATCTACTTCAGTACCCAGTATCCTAGTTACGTAAAGGCCATGTACACAGACGGATCGAATGTGAGAACAATTTTGTCCGAAGCCAACAGTATTTCCTATCCAAAAGCCCTGGCGGTTCACGAGTCCAGGTTGTACTACCTGGACCCGAGGTACGAGAAGATCGAACGAGTAGATTTGCCTAACGGCGACAATCCAGCGATCCTGATCCAAAACGATGCGGAACTGAAGACTCTGACGGTGTACAAGAAACGTGCCATGGGTTCGCATCCGTGTTTGACAAACAATGGCGGTTGCGAGCAGTTGTGTCTACCTTCATCGGGGGGCACCCGGGTTTGCGCCTGCGGACTCGAGTACAAAAAGATCAGCGAGACCAAGTGCGAGCCGTTCAAGACGTTCGCTGTGGTTACTCAGTTAGATGTGGCTAGGGGGTACAGCCTCAAAGATTCTAAAGAAGCGATGGTGCCAATCGCTGGAGTCGGTCACCACATTCTCCACGTCGATGTTCACTATACCGACAACTGGATCTACTGGGTGGAGTTCAACCGCGGTTCCTGGAACGGTATCTTCCGAGTTCGACCGAACGGTACCGAGTTGGAGCATGTGATTAAAACGGGAATAGGGTTGAATGGAATCCGAGGACTAACCATCGATTGGATAGCAGGGAACATCTACTTTGCAAACGTGTTTCCTCATGATAATTACGTTGAAGTCTGCTGGCTGGATGGGAGCAACAGAAAAGTGTTGGTTAAGACCACAACAGACGCCCCGAGAGAGCTAGCAGTTAACCCGATTAAGAGATTGTTGTACTGGATTGATTATGGTCAGTATCCACGAATCGGCAAGGCTAACCTGGACGGGTCCAAGTGGATGCCAGTGGTGACCTCGGGAATAAGCACCCCTAGGGATCTTACCATCGACATGCAAACCCACGACGTGTACTGGGTGGACTCGAAACTCGACATGATCCAGAAGGTGTCCTTCAGTGGTGGCAACAGACAGATCATTCGACGCAACCTTCCCAACCCGATGGGTGTGGCGATTTATGGAAACGACGTGTACTGGGTCGACAGAAACCTCGCGACGGTCTTCAAAGCCAACAAAAATCCTGGCAATACAAGCGTCCCGACGGCTGTTCGGACGAACCTGCAGAAACTCAGGGACATTGCGATCTTCGACCAGAGTGCCCAGCCCATGGACGCGACCAATCCCTGCACGAGGGGAAATGGCGGTTGCGAGCAACTGTGTTTCGCAATGCCCCGCGACAGTTCCGAACAGATGAGGTGTGACTGCGCAACTGGAACTATCGCAGCTGATGGCAAGGACTGTGATTTGGTTTCCGAGTACTTGGTCTTCGCCACAAGGACGGAAATCCGAGCGATTAGCTTGGACCCGAGAATCACTAATGTTCCCTTCAAACCAGTGGGAAATTTGACGAACGTTGTCGGAATTGACTTCGATTACCAGGACAAGATGCTGCTCTTCACCCAGATCCGACCTTGGGCGAAGATCGCGTGGATGCAGGCGGAACATCCGTCTTCTGCTGACTTGCATACGTTGATTAGCAAGGGTATCAATCCGGAAGGAATTTCCTATGACTGGACTCAGAAGAAGGTTTACTGGACCGACTCTTCGAACAACAGTATCTATGCTATGAACATTGATGGAACCGACTTGGTGATGATTGCTAGAGTGGACAGACCTAGAGCGATAGTTGTGGACCCGTGCAATGGCACGCTTTACTTTACTGACTGGGGTCGGTATGGAACTTCGGGGAAGATCTTTAGAACAACTATGGCAGGGTCGTTTAAGAAGGCTATCATTGATCAGGACCTTTCTCAACCGAGTGGGTTGGCTATTGACTACGATGAAAACATGCTCTACTGGACCGACGCGGTGAGGGAAAAAATTGAAAGGTCGGATTTGGACGGGAAGAACAGACAGGTGCTGATAAGTGCGACGATTTATCCGTTTGCTATAACGATATTTGGTCCGCATATTTATTGGACGGATTTGCAACTGAGGGGGGTCTATAGGGCTGATAAAAATACTGGAGGGGATAAAGTCGAGCTGGTGAAACGACTGGAGGACTCGCCCAGGGACCTTCATATTTATTCTAGTAAGCGACAGTTGTGCAGTGTTAATCCTTGTAATATCAATAATGGAGGGTGCGACCAAAGCTGTCATCCTGGACCGAATAATACCGCGGAATGCAAGTGTGACGATAATAGCAGGCTGGTTAACGAGGACAGGATGTGCGTTCCGAAGAATAATACTTGCGATCCTAATAAGTTCGCCTGTAGGAATGGACGCTGTATCTCGAGGATGTGGTCTTGCGATGGCGATGATGACTGTGGAGATGGATCTGATGAAGACAAACATTATTGCTGTAAGAACACTTGCTCATTTCTCAATTCTAATTTTTTGAAAAGTTGAAACTTTGATCTAACAAAATATGATATTAAAAAATTGTAAAAGACTCTATTTGAGTTTTAAGAATCAGTGGATAGTCGTTCTAAAACAGTTTATTTAATTTATTACAGCCCATCATTCGTGCAGTCCAAACGAGTTCCGCTGCAACAACGGCAGGTGTATCTTCAAAACCTGGAAATGCGACCACGAGAACGACTGTCGTGACGGAAGCGACGAGGAGGGTTGTGTCTATCCACCCTGTGCGGCTGGCGAATTCACCTGTGCGAATCATCGTTGTATCCCAATGGCTCAGGTGTGCAACGGCGTCAACGACTGCAAAGACAACGTCACCTCCGACGAGACCCATGAACGGTGCCCGAACAACAGCACCTGTCCGCCCAACCACCTTAAATGCGAGAACACAAACATCTGTGTGGAGCCGTACTGGTTGTGCGACGGCGACAATGATTGCGGTGATAACAGCGACGAAAATCCACTTCATTGCGCTCAGAGAACTTGTCCACAGAACAGTTTCCGATGCCCTAACCATAGATGTATCCCGGCGACCTGGCATTGCGACGGCGACGATGATTGTCTCGACGGCAGCGACGAACCGCCAAGTTATTGTCAATCAGAAAGCAAAACTTGCTTTGGCGATCTGTTTACTTGTGATAATGGAAATTGTATACCTAGAATTTACATCTGCGATGGTGATAATGACTGTTTGGATAACTCTGACGAAGATGACAGACACCAGTGTTGTAAGTTGATTTTCTTTTGAAATTGGGTTGGGTTTAAATTGTATTTCGAGAATTTGTTTGATTGACATTGAATTGTTTTTTGCAGACGAAAGAAAGTGCGACGAAGAAACAGAGTTTACATGCACAGCAAACAAAGGTTGGAACCGAGCACAGTGCATCCCAAGAAACTGGCTTTGCGACGGTGATCCAGATTGTGTGGACGGTGCGGATGAGAATACGACCCTGTACAACTGTCCTGAACCTACGCCCTGTGGCGAGAACCAGTTCACGTGCACGAACGGTCGCTGTCTGAACCGGCAGTGGTTGTGCGACCACGACAACGACTGTGGTGACGGCAGTGACGAGGGCAAGTTCTGTAACAAACAGTACAAAGAGTGCTCCGACAGCGAGTTCACTTGTCAGAACTTCAAGTGTATCAAAAAGCAGTTCAGGTGCGATGGCCAGGACGATTGTGGCGATCGGTCTGACGAAGTTGGTTGTCGTAAGTGTCAAGAAACAAATCTAAATACAAATCACAACAAAAATCTAACAAATGTTAACTATTTTAAATTGTTATTTTAAATTGCCATTTTAAATGTTATTTGCAGCTTCGAAAACGAAAAAGAAGACTTGTCCAAACCCGAACGATTTCATGTGCAAGAATGGAAATTGTATAGACCAGCAGTTAGTTTGTAACAAAGAACCAGACTGTCCGGACGAAAGTGACGAGCCGCCCCATTGTAACGTGGACGAATGTGCCAAGATTGAGATGAACCAGTGCGGTCACAGGTGTGTCGACACGCCTACGAGCTTTTACTGCGAATGCAATCCGGGTTACAAACTGCTGGATGATGGCAAAGCTTGCGCTGACATCGACGAGTGTGCCGAGACTCCTCAGGTTTGCAGTCAGAGGTGCGAGAACACTCCTGGTCATTATTATTGTAAATGCAACGAACAGTGGTACGAACGGGCTGCGGATGAACATACCTGCAAACGTCGAGACAATATCGAACCCTGGATTATATTCACTAACAAGTATTATGTGAGGAACATGTCCACCGATGCTGGACGATACAATCTGATGCATCAGGATTTGGTTAATGTCGTGGCTTTGGACGCTGATTACTCGCAGCAGATGTTGTATTTCTGCGATGTTACTGCTAAATACATCTACAGGTAATTTTCAGAGATACTTTTTGTAGACGATTTTTCGTAATTTGGAGTTTTTCTAATTCGTGAAATTCAATTTTTCAGAGCTCCAATAGCTGGAGGTGACAAAGAACCGATTATTCGTCACGACAGTCTTGGACTGGAAGGTATCACGATCGACTGGGTTGGTAGGAAACTGTACTGGCTTGATCGACATGCTAAACATCTGGACGTCTCTGAACTTGATGGCACTAATAGGAAGACACTGCAAAGTGGAATCTCTGATCCACGAGCCATTGTGGTTCATCCAGGAACTGGCTATTTGTACTTCACCTCTTGGCATCTTCAGGTACAAACTATTATAATTTAGTCACCTTTTTAGAATTACATTATAACATTTGTTCATTAGATCATTAGAGAGTTTGATTTTCAAACAAATAACCCTTTTCTATTTTCGTTTAGGCTTACATCGGAAAAATGGGAATGGACGGCAGCAACTTCACCAGAATCTTAACCTGGGAAGACGACATAGCCTGGCCGAACGCTTTGACCATTGACTATTTCACTGACAAGATCTACTGGGCCGACGCGCATCTCGATTACATCGCCTTCGCCGACCTGGAAGGTCACAACCGTCGCATAGTTCTGTCCGGAGTGAAGGTGCCGCACGTGTTTGCCATAACTGTTTTCGACGACCACATGTACTGGACCGACTGGAACTTGAAAGCCATCAGCAAGGCAGAGAAGTTCTCTGGCGCGAATATAACAGTTCTGAGAAACACCACACATAGGCCTTATGATATCCACATCTACCATCCACTCAGACAACTACCCTACCCGAATCCATGCGAAAACAACAACGGCGGTTGTTCACATCTTTGTCTTATAGCGCCACCTGCTAGTTCGTACCTCCTCGAAGGATACGGACAACCTGGTGTCACTGGATTTAAATGCGCTTGTCCAAATCAGTTCATCTTGGATAAGGATCAGAAAACTTGTATCGCTAATTGTACGTCTGGTCAACATCGATGCGGACCGCCTGATGAGAAGTGTATTCCCTGGTTCTGGAAGTAAGTTTGTAAAAATTAAATAAAGTATGAGTTGAAATTGAATTGGATTTTTTGTAATGAATCGTGAATATTTTAGGTGCGATGGGGAGAAAGATTGTAAGGACGGTTCGGATGAGCAGGCAGACTGTCCAGCGAGACAGTGTCGACCAGGTGCGTTCCAGTGTGCAAATGGAAACTGTACAGCTAGTATCACCGTTTGCGACGGAGCAGATGACTGCGGTGACAGAAGCGACGAGTCGAACTGTGGCTTGGAGTGTCCAGCGTTGGAATTCAAATGCAAATCGAACGGACGTTGTATTCGCGACTCGTGGAAATGTGACGGCGATGCTGATTGTAAAGATGGTAGCGATGAAGATCCTGCTATCTGCCGTAAGTTTATTTTTAAAATTTCATTCCCATTTGTTTCCTTCCACAAAACTCAGTTTAGGAACAAAAATTGATAATTGATTTCGTTTCTCATCTTTATAGATAACAGGCAATGTGATCCAAAAACCGAATTCGCCTGCAAGAACGGCAAGTGTATCCCGAAATTGTGGATGTGCGATTTTGACAACGATTGTGGCGACGACAGTGACGAACCAGCGTTTATATGTCGTCAACAAAACTGTACGACTGGTTGGCAACGGTGTCCTGGTCATGCCAACTATCGTTGCATCCCTAAGTGGCTGTTCTGCGACGGCAAAGACGATTGTAGAGACGGTTCAGACGAGAGACCACAAAACTGTCCAGCCTGTAATCTCGAAACGGACTTCAAGTGTGCCAACAACAGGTGTATCCCTAAACAATGGCTTTGCGACTTCGCCGAGGATTGTGGCGATGGAAGTGACGAAGCTGATGTCGTCTGCAAGGATCGTTACAGAGAGTGCTCCGAATCGGAGTTCAAATGTAAGAACGGAAAATGTATTGCTTCAAGATGGCGCTGCGACCTGGAAGATGACTGTGGTGATAACAGCGATGAGATGGGTTGTCGTACTTTCGTTTGCAAGGTAACTTTTTTGGTCTTTGAAAAATGAGATTTTTAGGAAATGAGGAATGTACTAATTTTGTTGTTCTTTTTTGTATAGAATGATTCGTTCCAATGTGCCAGCGGCCACTGTATCGCTTCGTACTTGCGTTGCGACGGGTCTCGCGATTGTCGTGACATGAGTGACGAGATTGGATGTCCACCAAAGTACCCCAACGGAAGATACTGTCCCGAGTCTCAGTTCCAGTGTGATAACAATCTTTGCGTTTCTATACTCGATCGGTGCGATGGTACTGACGATTGTGGAGATGGATCCGATGAAAGCCCATCACTTTGTGGTAACTAATCATTGATCAAAAATAATGAATTCATTCAAAATTTCTTTTTTTGCAAATCGTAACTTGTTTTTTTTTTCTTTCATAGTGAACTTCAAATGCGACACAGAAAGAAGGTTCCAATGCTCAAACCACAAGTGTATAGCCAGGTACCAGCTTTGCGACGGAATAGACAATTGTGGCGACGGGTCGGATGAGAATAACATGACACTTTGCGCAGCCAGACACAGACCTTGCGATCCAATTTTGGAATACCAGTGTGCTAATCATAGATGTATCGATCGAAGTAAAATCTGCGATTTTGCTGACGATTGTGGAGATTCATCCGACGAGCTTGGTTGTCGTAAGTTTCTTTTTGAAGAATCAAAAATTCATCAACTTTAAAACTGAGAAATTGTATACAATTTTATCCACTTGTTTTTGCAGACCACGACAAACACTGTTCGGAATCAAACAAAGGCGGCTGCTCGCACTACTGTCAGAACATCACCGACGGTGGATACATCTGCGCCTGTTACCCCGGTTACATTATCGCTAGAGGCAACAGAAAACACTGCGAGGACGTGGACGAGTGTGCCCAAGGTTTGCATCATTGTTCACAGCTCTGCACGAATCTCAACGGCTCGCATATCTGCTCGTGCAGGGAAGGGTTCCGACTCACCGACAACCTTAGTGGTGTCTGCCGGGTGATTGAAGAAAAACCGGTTGTATTGTTTGCCAGCGGCTCGGAGATCCGATCTTACAATCTGTATGAGAAAGACGAAATGGATATCGTTGCCAATGAAAAGAGGGTTCATGCCGTCGACTTCGACCCGAAGAATGAATATGTTTATTGGGTCGACCTGTTTGATAACGCCATCAAGAGATCTTACATGGTCAATGCAAAGAAGGGCGACGTGAAGATTGGACATGCTCAGGATCTTAATCTGAAATGTAAAATTCTTGTTTTGTTTTTCCAAATTCTATTTTGATTTTTTATTGTTTGATGTTGAATAAATGAATTTTGATTTTTTTTTAGCAACTAACGGTAGGATCACTGGTCTGGCAGTGGATTGGGTATCAGGAAATTTGTACTGGACTGAAACTGAGTCAAGTGAAGCTAGAAACACAGGAAAAGTGATGGTGTCGAAGTCAGACGGTCGGTACAGAAGAAGTTTGGTTTCTGACGCGTTGGAGCATCCCACAGCGATTGTTGTGGACCCACAAACAGGTCGGGTTTACTGGACCGATACCGGATACTTGCCAAAGATTGAAGTTGCCTGGATGGATGGAAGCAAGAGAAAACCCCTTGTGCTAGACAGGCTTGGCAAACCGTCAGCCTTGGCTATCGATTACTCTATGGAACACACGATCTTCTGGGCTGACAACAAACTTAACACCATCGAGTCTATCAGACCGGACGGAAGCGATCGAAAGATCATCCTTCGGGGAGACAAATTAAGGTACAAAATAAAAACAAAATAAAATAACAAAATTGAAACTGAAAATCCATTATTAAAGTTAATGATTGGTTTCATTGAGTGTTTAATTGTTTTAATTTTTCTTTAAAACAGGTACCCAGCTTTCCTGGACGTTTTCGAGAGCAGCATCTACTGGACAACTAGAAGACCTGGCGAGTTGGTGATGCAAGATAAATTTGGCCGAGGTGTTCCACAGACTCTGGTCAACCGAATCATTTTATCAGCCGGTGTCAAAGTGTACCATCCTCTTCGGTACAATACGAGTCTCTACGATCCTTGTTTCACAGCTGTCTGTTCGCATCTGTGCGTATCCGTACCGGGTGGTCACAAGTGTCTCTGCCCCGACAACGCACCTGCGAACTCTCACGCCAGCGAGATCATCTGCGATGCCTCGATTGAACGAGAAAAACCTGCGCCTAGAGCGTGTCAATGCCAAAACGGAGGGTACTGCCAGGAAGCTGCGGCGGGCCAGGAAATGTCCTGCGCCTGTCTCAAAGACTTCCACGGCGAGTTTTGCGAACACGAAACGTTCAATCACAAACACAGCAGCTCCACCGCGACCATCGTGGTCGCCGTTGTTGTTTCCATCCTGGTTCTTTTGGGAGCTGCTGCTGTTGTGCTGGTTCTCAAGAAACGACCATTGTAAGTTTTCTGGATTTCTGACATTTTTAGATAGATAAAATTGTTGATTGGTTTTTGACTGTTTTGCTTACAATTATTTACTTGGTTGTTTAGTGGAAAAGCTGTTGGGCTTGGAAGTTTGACCGGAGCTCAAAGTGTATCCTTCAGACAAGGAAGCAATGTTGAATTCGGCGGAGGTACCCACGAAAGAATGGTGCGTATTATTGAAAGAATATTAATTTAAAACAAAAATGAAAAAAAATATCTAATAAGTCCATGTAGATAGAAAAATAAGTTTGGATACAGTGTTAATGAAAGTGAATTTTTTAATTGTAGGAACCGCTTGATGTGGAGTACAATCTAAGTGATGTGAGCAGTAAGAACCGCGATTTCAGTAACCCGATGTATGACGCAGTAAACATGGAAACCGGTACGACGAACGGTACCAGTGGCAGCGGCATTTATGAGATCCCAGCGGAGATGAAGCCCTCGAGCGTGCAGCACAAAGAGCCGCCGACAATTCACCTTAAGAGGCGCGAGTTGGACCCAACGCCGATCGATTCAGGCAAAGACACACAGCACCTCGTCGAGGAAGACAAGTCCGAATGTTAGGTAACCAAAAGTCGAGTAGTATGTAGACAAGCGCACTTGAAACCCCCCAAGGACCAAAAAGTGCGCGGGACCAATTAAAGAAACGGCAAAAGAATTTGCGCCGTGGTTGAATTTGTAATTTTTGAAAGCATTGTTTATTTTTAACATCGTCGTAACTTTGTAACTAGTGAGAGAAACGTTTTTATGAAAATTTGTAGCAATTAGAAATGAAATTGGAGATGAAATTGTTATTTGCTTCGACGCAAATTTCGTTGTCGAAACGAAAGTTCGCTTTTACGGCGGACCGATTGATGAATGTGTCATGTTTTGTAAGTCTTGTAAATATAATTTGAATACAATGTGTCGAATTCGTGTACCATACGGAGCGCAAGACATTTCAAACGCACTCTACCTAGTGATAACAGCCGATTTTTAAAGCAAATTGTTCGCAGAGTACGTATTGTATGCTTGTGTCGCGTGTATATGTGCCGTGATTTGTGTACGTGTGGCCTTAAGTTTTGAGGAATGACAACGTTCAGACGAAGAGACGACGAGTAAATGTTCGATTCATTCTAAAGACGCTATCTGCGACTTGAGTATTATATTTATTGGAAAGTGAAAGAAATCACCGAGTTGCAGACAGTGTCAGACGTAAATTTTGAGTAAGAAAAAAAATATTTTCACTTTGTAATGAACTTCTGATAAATGAATTTTGAATGGAACCATTGAAATTCTACTCGTTGTTTCTTAACTATGATTTTTCTTATTGACTATGGACTACGTTTGTATGAAACAGTTTTCCTTTGTAAGTGCTCAGAATGTTTGATCGGCAACGTCGACATTATGTTTGTACATTTCTCAAGACTATGGGATATGTCAGCGCGATATTACTTGCACACGACGACTTTATTTATTCATTGTTGACAAATTGTCTCGTGATTGAGAGCCTAACGGCGACAATACAGACCGATCACTTATCGCATAACTATTATCTTCATCGAAGCAACATCGTGCTGGTGTATTCTTATACGATTAATGAATTATGAAAATAACATTTTTCAATGTTTATAAATATATAAATATATAGATATATAGATATATATATTTTTGTTGCTATTGACGTCGACCTGGGCAGGGCTCCAGAGTATCCTAATAATTATATTATATCAGTATTTTGTGTAATTTTTTTTGTAACTGAATTGATAAATAATAATTATGTTAATATATTGTGCAAATATCAAACTGATACCGTCCAGCAATAAATTTTAAGGATAACAATTGTAATGTTCCCCAATTATCTCCCTCATGTTTGATTTTCTTTGACGAAAAAGAAACAGGAAATTGTTTGACTAATCGGTTCTCTTGATAAGCTTATGTTTAAAATTTTCATTGTTTCATAAAAAACCCGATACATCATACTGAATCTGTGAGTCATGCCACAGTGCTAAGACAGATTCAAAATTCTCTTTGATTGATCGTTTGATTATAGTTTATGGATATACAAAAAGTTTTACATCTTTTTTCAATGGATAACAATGTAAATAAATTATTGTGAACGTAAAGGTAAAGCGCATATTTTATAAATAAATACAATGTTGAACATGGGCTTTTATTATTTTCGCTTCGATCCATCAGACAATTTATTAGTAGTTTGTAAGACAGGTTTCTTCCTCTTCGATTTGGAGACCATTTCTTATGCAAATGTTGTTTTTTATTGGCTGATTTGTCGACTGATTGCGATTAAGTAAACAACAACTATCACAACTGACTCATCGGCAAGAAAGTTATCTAATTCTAATAATGCGAACGTTCATATTCTCTCACAGTCTGACAATAGGATAATCATACGAGAAAGAACCATGCCAAGGATGTGACACCGCTATCTAAACTTGAATTAATGAATTGAATCTCAAGCTCGTTTTGTTTCTTTTTTTTTCTCGTCAACTTTTTCCGTGCCA
The DNA here is from genome assembly GCA_020615435.1 of Telenomus remus. Lineage (NCBI taxonomy): Eukaryota > Metazoa > Arthropoda > Insecta > Hymenoptera > Scelionidae > Telenomus > Telenomus remus. The sequence continues at coordinate 2,774,040 of CM036338.1, forward strand.
GTTCCTCTTTTGTTTAGAAAAAAATGACCATCGTTCAGAGATGCTTCGTACATGAAACAACGATAACCCATATCAGTTAATTGTTTTAATTAATTCTTTTAAGAAACGTTTAACTGATAATATCAAGGAATGCTTTTTTTTGTTCGATGCAATTGTTGAAATTGCTCGCACAGATGAAAATAATGACGACCTATTTTGACGACACGTCGGAAGACAAGGTTCGATGGGGGAAAAAATTGTAATCACTACCAAAGCTCTTGCGAAATAAACTAAGAGAACCATTCAGCGTCCTCGCTGACACTAATGAAAGTATGAATAGCCAAAAAAACACACAAAATTAACGTCTATTACTTGTTATGCAGATGAATGAAAATGTTTCTCATTCATCTGCAATGAAAAATAATACAAAACAATATGTACAATTGTAATTTTATTTTAAAATCTTCTTTTAAATCAATTTAACCCATTTCTTGTAATCGGTGAACAAATGGGTTAAAATTTGGTCGATGGTAGGAAAAATTGCACGTCGTCAGGTTGATGTTTGCAACGACGCAGCTGTAACAGGAAGAGGATGGGCATGGCACTAATAGAGACAGCGGTCGTAGACACAGCGCTGAGTTGTAATTGGACTTCTAGCAAAGAAAACGGTCATGCACTGTTGCACGGCGTACTGACGCATCGCGACCAATTATTTCACTTGATCTATACATTTTGTTTCGTCTCCATTGCAAGAAATTGATTTCACATTTCACTCCGTTCATTGTGTGAAATCATTTGCTGACCCAGTAAACCACTGACAATTAAACCAACAAAAATAAAACGTTGTTTTCATTCAAAGTTAATAAAGCTGTGACGTAGAAACTGACTCATGTTTAATCTGTACCAGTTTTGCGTTCAATTTTTGGAAGTTGAAATCCAAAAAAGCGATTAACCGTGAAGAAGAATGGCTTTCACCTTATTTATCGGCGCGTACAGCGTTTTGTGCAACTCTTGATTTCACTGGGTTATCACCTTGAGATGAAAGTACGCTTGTAAATTTAAGAAGAGACAAATTGAGTCGGATGAGCAACAAGAAATAAAAAGAAAACGACAAATATAAAAAGGAGAAGCATTCGCGTTTGTGCCTGTTGAATTAGTACGAAATTATGCGCCGCTATCACAATGCTGATATGCAAATAACGTCGCATTAAAGCGATTGCTACATGAAATGTAGTTGCTATTATTTTCCCATAAATTTCTTGTTTCTAATCTGCGCGACTGAGAAAAAAATTTTTTCAATTTTATGTCCGACCTTGTTGGGTGAGTAACATTATGAAATTTAATGATCGGTCTTTTTTCTCTTCATTTTCACTTTGTATAATTCTTAGGTTCTTTTTGGGATATTGCAAACACGATTTTATTTGTTTGAGTGAAACGTTGAGTTGTAATTGAAAAGTGAATTGTTTCGTTTGACCATTTTACACTAACGGAGTGTATGTAATAAAAAAAGAGAGGTAGAGAGAGAACATTAATATTCAATTGTACTCTGACTGAATGAAAGCTTTGTGTACAAGTCTTCCGTTAGACATCGGTGCGTAACATTAAAATTAGGGTTACGCATCAGGTGTGACGAGTTGCAATGCATTTCATTGTATGGCTGGGTAATTGCAAAACTGAGATTATCAATAAATATCAATATGTTACGAGTCGAAAATGTTAGCTCAACATTAAAAAAATTAAAAAATTTCTGTTTTCAACACTGAAAATTAATTTTTAATTTGTGAGACAGATTTTATTAATGAAAAATAATGTACTTGTTTTGTGTCAAGAAGTTGCAACCGGTTTTTGCAACTTGAGAAAAAGGAATGAGAAGTGATAATTCGTTAAGTTGAAAAATTGAAACGAAAAAGAAATGAAGAAAAATTTGAAGCAATTATTTTTCTGATCTGCTAAAAAAAATGATGTCATTGAGTGACTTTCGCTCTGTACACTTAACACTTCCTGCCCTTCCTCAAGAAGACGAGAAAATAAATGTTTGTTCAAACGAGAAACCATTTAGCTCTAGCCAAGTACTCTAAAATTTGGTTTGAACATTTTCAACAAAAAATTCGTTACAAAATGTCATTGTTTGTTATTTTGTGACACGTTTCCAGATAACAATTCATTTTTCAAATTCTTTTCGTCGATTATAAATGCGTGATACACAAAATAAAAGCCGAAATTGTTTTCTTTTTCTATCGCACTTTTATCAAGTGCGTATCGCAAGCACGTACGTTTTCTTCGTCAAGTTCAGTCAAGCCGTTCCTCGAAAATAACATTCATCAACTTAGTTATTCATGAAAAAAAAAGCTGTGCGACGAGAGTGTTCGTGTAAAAATCAATTTTTACAAGACCCAAGGTCAACAATAATCTCCAAGTTGGACGAAAAAAAATAGTTCTTCAGCCCTGGTGCCCTGTCGATCATGGGAAAATCCCCTTTTTATAAATTCAATCCGGCTGTGTTGTCAAGGATTTGAATTTGTGGGATTCCCATTCAAATGGGACCCCAATTTGGATACAAATTTGTGTCGATTAATAAGAAGACGAAAAAATTGAATATTCAAAATAAAAATAAGACCCATAACAATATTACATAAATCGTTAGAAACGCAAAATTTGACAGGAACGATTTTGTTTGTTGAAATTATGTAACGGAACCGGAATAGCGACGTTTTTCTTGCGGGGATTTCATTTGAGCTTGGCGTTGAGTAACTCTTGGTATTGAAATTTCGAGCCAATAATAATAGTGTGAAATTTGGATTGTGTTATTCATGAAAACCTTGTACGTCTCTGGCACAACAGAATTAGACTAATATTCAAACTTGATTTACATACGGAGTTAGTGAAAGTTATCGAGTTTGATAATATCCACAACTAATTGAACTATCAAGTTGTAGTTTCACGGCTACAGAGCCTCTTTCGTTCGTGAAACAAAAACCTTGTGCTTCATTTATTTTTAAAACAACTACATTATTTAAAATATTCATTCGCCATAACAATAAATCAGCTTCTTACTTGCACGTGGCAATTATTTTTATTACACACTTAATTTTGAGTTACGATGGCAAAAATAAATTGTTATTTTGAGTCACAAAAGTTGGTTCGTGCTTTTTTTAATTGCATTTTTTTCCTGCAGATTCGAATCTAAAAAAGGACAGTCGACTCTTGCACGTAATGAATTAGGCGTCGCGTATTAATGACATCCTTTGTTATGCCACTTGAAAAATCATCTCAAGATTACTCACGAGCTTGGATATAGTCAACGAGATTAACCACATAAAACTCATTAACCCTGCAATCCAGTTTCTGCGATGGTCACAGTACGCGTCCTCGCATGACTTGTTCCACATGCATTTACACATAAACAATGTTAATTTCATGCACAGCCAGGACAAAAGTTATTAAACTCCTTTAACATTTGTGACTTAACATGAACAAAGAGGCCCGGTAACTTTTCTCACAAAAACAAAAACCTGAAACGAATTGAAAACCAACTCCTTCATTCTCGCTCGATTTCAATGCTTGTTTCTTTCTTGCTACCTCTTTTGATATGTTCAGCACTTCATTAAAAAAAAAAAATTAAAAAAATTTTTTTTTTAAATTGAATGTTCATTTAGTTTTACCATAATTGTACGTAGGAGCTCTGAAGAATAAATAAAGCGAGAATAATTATGTCGGAATGATTAAAACATATATGGCCCAAGTTTCTATAGTCATAATCATAATTGTTGAATTAAGTACACCTGTAGAAACTTGCAACGAAAGTGTTTACTCCTGCAGGGGTTTTGCATCAATGAAAACAATCGTTATTATTTCATTGCCAGTTGTTTCACTTTCTCCTAATGGATCAATGGGCTTTGAAGCATTTTCGAATCTTGATTTTTTTTAATAGTTTTTTCAATTGCTTTAATTAAAGTAGGAAATTTAACTGTCAGTAATAAAGTCACTTTGGATGATTGAAAAGAAAAGGAAATAAAAGTTCAAGTTCAATTTTGAAATTGTTTCAATTTTTCGAATGGTTTCTAAATTGGATATTAATGTCACTTTAAATAATAAAATTATTGAAAAAAAATGAAAATCACTCTAGAAAAGTTCAAAATTAATTTGCCTATTGTTTTAATCTTCAGAAAGGTGGATTATTGGATTAAAAAAGAGTTTTTGATGAAATTTTCAAATTAATTCATTTCAATAAAAAAAAAGGAAAAAAGTAATGCTGTAACTAAAGTATACGAGTTTCGCACGCGGAGGTTTCTTTGGAGATCGTCAGCGTTTCGAGAGGTAAGGCACAGGTCGGTGGGGGAACCTGGGGACCCCGCCCGAAGCATGCCTATAAAATGCCGCCACAAGGGTCAGACCCAACCAGTCTTAATCGGTGTTTCGGAAGTTGTTTAATTTTGTAAAGCACACGAGGCTTTAACCAAAACTCAATCATGAAGTTCTTTATTGTTCTTTTCTGCGTCGGTGCTGTTCTCGCCGCTGACGACAAGGCAGCCGAGAAGCCCAAAACCTACCGAAGACTCATCCCTGCTGATGTTTTACGTGGTAAGTTATTTTTTTTCACTCTTTCAACCTTTTCTTTCTAAAAAGCAAACAAAACAAAATCAAACAATGTCTTTCAATTTCAATTTAGAGTTTAATGGAATTAAAATGTATTTTAATTAAATTTTCATTTTGCAAAGTTAATCAACTTTAAAATCAGTTGTTTTAATTAAATTTTTCGAATCTCAATTGTTTTAGACTAAAATCATCACTTTCTATAGAATTTCTTTTTTGAATTTGTAAGATTTCTTTTCATTTCTATAACTTTTTGTTGATCACAAAAAAAACCAATTGAATTAAACGAATTCGGCCTTTTGCGAAGCAAGAGCATTGAACACGCGACTGATTTCACCGCGCAGATGTGCCCTTATCTTGTACACAAAAGTGAACGCACGAATCGGTTCGTAATCGCCGTTTGCGGCAAAAGCGCACGGTAGAAATTGACGCTGTGGCAGTACCACTTTCGCTGGGCTCGCATTATGACCAGAGATCGCTAATGAACTTCAGCAGGAAACAAGCCCGAGTTGCTCCGCTACATAAAGCCATCCGGAACTATACACGCCGGCCGTGAACAGTTTGGGCTGTCAATAGTGCTCGGCTTTTGTAACCGTGTAATCCACACTTGCCCCATTGTCAGCAAGTTCCAATTAGTCACAGCTCGTGTTCATCCGGCTATCAAAAAAAAAATAATTTTTTTTTCACTGGAAATTATTGAGCGTGGAAACCAAATGTCGAAACGATTTGAGATCGCTTCGATCCAGTGATCACGAATGTTTATTAAACATCGATTATCCGCGCTGCTTTTCAGTCTCATTTTTGTCGGCATCCAGAGGCCAGCCATCGCGCATAACTAATGAACTTTCAATGACAGCAAAAAAAGCCGCGCTTTGCATAAACCGGCGATTCCGATGATTCAACTGGGATCGCAAACTGTTTCAAGATCAGCGCGGTTTTATGTAAGAGAGAAAAATTGAAAAAAAAACAGACATAATCGCGGGGGTTCGTAACGCTCCGATGTGTAACAGAGGCGTGAAAGAAGCGTACGGTGAGGACAAAAAATCAGCATAAAAGCGAACGACCGTTCAGACCTCAACCTATAAATTTATTCTCGCAATTAGCGGCTCATTTGCATCGGCCGATTCGCAACCGATCGAGCGCGTGATTCACGCGGTTTCGTTCAATTTTTTTTTTTTTGATAGTGAAATAATTGTTTGACTTAATTATTTTCTCGTTGATGATATCATTATCTAACGCGCCCAGATCATTATGCAATTATAACGCGAGGTTTTATTTTTTTCATGATTTTGAATCGCGCTTTATTCTCACGCAATTAAATTTGATCGTGATTCACACACCGAGTCACCTTGTAATTGATCCGACGAAACCCGCCAGCAGCGATTTGCCACCCTGGCCTACATCTTATTCGTCTTAGCCTGAATTGCCTAAATTAAGGATCTTTGATCGGTATCAACTTCCTTGATCGTCTCGGATCGGATTACAAAACCAGACTCATTGTTCTTGAGTAATCTTAAGTGGTCTGATACGATCAGTTAAACATTGAAAACCTCGTTTTTTTCATCTTCAAACGAAACTAAAACAATTGTTTGATATCTGAATAAAAACTTTATTAGTTTTTTTATTACGTTTTACTAATAACAAAATAAAACATAAATTTTAATCACAACTTAGTTAAACATTTTTTCTGTTTTTGTTTTGATTTTAATTGATGATTAAAATTAAATCGATGATTGATTATGATATTTTTGTGCAAATTTTTGTCCGGCCTCAGTCAATGATTGTTATAAAGGAATTTTTATGGAGTAACTAAGTGGGACCAGCTGATAATTACGAATCATCGCCTTGGACTCAAAGACTCGGGCGGCATCGAAGTCCGCGGACGATGCGCGACTCCTTTATGGGCCTCTTTAACTTGCGCAAGTGGTCAACCGTGCGTGTGACAGCGAAAGTGTTTCTCCTTGAGATTTCTAGCGTGACAACAAGTCACAAACGCTGTCTATCGATGTAACATGTACACAATCGAATCCAAGACCGTCGCGAGTTGAATTGAAAAACAAAATCACTAATCATAATCATTTCCTCTTTTCCGTGCCAAAAACGATTGCTTGATTTTTTCATTTATTCGAACACTTTGTCCACTTTCCTCTTTGTCAATCAACATTAACAGATTTTTTTTACATCAATTTATCAACAATTGCTAAAAAAAAGTTACTTTTGTAATTTTGCAATTACAAACAATTGAACTGAAAATGTCGTTTGAAAAACTTGGTTTGATTTTGTATTCTTAGTTTTTTTTTTGTTAGTACAGATTGTTTATGATTTTCATTGTTTTAGATTTCCCTGGACTCTGTTTCGCATCGACGAAATGTGCCACAATTGAGCCAGGCAAGAGCTGGGATTTGAGCCCATTCTGTGGACGGTCCACCTGCGTCCCATCTGAAGACAACTCTGGCAGACTTTTCGAGCTGGTTGAAGACTGCGGACCCCTTCCAAAACCGAACCCCAAATGCAAACTCTCAGAGAAAGTGGACAAAACCGCCAGTTTCCCAACATGCTGCCCGCAATTCGAGTGTGAGGATGGTGCCGTTTTGGAGTACCCTGAAATCCCAACTGTTCCACCACCAACCGAAGGTGCACCAGCTGCCCCAGCTGCTCCAGTTGTTCCATCTGTTGTACCACCAAAAAACCCATAAAAACTGACGATACAAGAAAAAGAAACATCTAAAAAATTGGGCCTTTAGTCAGAGATGACTAAATGGCATCGATCGGACGTTCACTGATGTGGAAAGAAAAGCCGGTTCTCTAATACCAATCACTTTTTGATCCGTTTACCTCAATAATCTTCGCGTTTTCTGTCTCATTGGCACTTGGTTTGAAAACTTTCGGACGATACGAATTTGTGGTAGTCCAAAGGATCTGACAGGGTCGTCAGTTTTAGCCACGGTTAAATAAGTGGCTGACGTTGACGAGCCTGACATAGTCAATGTTGTCTTTCACAAAAGTTGATGAATTTGTTTTTATGCATAAGAAACTTAGACTTAGGAATGTTTCCAGAAAGTATTTTGATGGTGTGCAATTCAGTTTTCGTATTCTACCAGTGATATTATTGTAATTTTTGCATGAATGAAAGCACATACTGTACTTGAAAACCGTTTGAAATTTTTTGTTGCGCGCCTCATGTAAGTTTGAATAAATTGATTAATATAAGATGGTGTTTTTATTACAAACTTTAGATCCAATTCAAAATTTTCGAACATTTTTGACAATTTTTATTTTTCATCTATGACATTTTTCTGATAAACAACTTTCTGATAAAGAAAGTTGTTTGTCGGTATGACGTCTCCATCGTTTAGTTATCGTTTGAATTTTACCGACCGAAGATACTTTTGTAGTTGAGATAAAGTAGAAAGTACTCAAATTCAAAAATGAAATTCAAAAAGCTTTTATGCCTAGAAATAATAATTTTTAAAAAGCTTAACAAAAAGTAGTTCAACTTCAGTTGTTTATTATACGTGTATACTTTGGTTTTCATTTTATTTATACACTATTCGCGTATTAACTCTTACAATTTCATATTCCACGTTAAAAAACGTGCTAAAATTACAAATCTTTGTATTATATACAATAGAAATACGTACACAAGTAACAAAGACAGTTAGTTTTTTATCGTACGATCATTTTTTCAACATTTTCGCTGATAAACAATTGGGTTATCACTTTACTCGAATAAGTTGCAATATTAGGTATATCAAAAACAAGAACAACAAAAAAATAACAATTCAATTCGATGACAGTGTTTCTCGCACGTACTCGGATCCAATGGAAACCGTACAGTTTTATAGTCGTTAGGGTAAACTTGTTTAGTTGCATCTTACGTTGTGCAAAGCCTCGTTCGAACATCAAATAATCAATTGAAATCGATACAATGTAGATTCGGCGAACATGCAGTAGCATCAGAAGGAAGACTATCCTTATTTACACGGGACGTTTATTTATATTTCAAATTGCGTTATATAATTGTCATGACCGTTAAATGACAGGTGTTGTAACATTTTCAATTTCGCAATGTCAATTTAGTTAATGCCATTGAAACGATAACAAGTCCTCTTTGATGCTTGTGCAAACAAATGGCAAAATCAGCAGTATTGTTCTGGACAACGGGCTATTTATTTTACAAGCGAGAGCATTTTTGTTGAAATAAGAATGACGGACATGACGGTTATTTGAATAATCAGTCTTTCGTGATGATTCGTTTTAAATGCATTCATAGGCAGTGACAATTACAGAATAAATATCTGTCTTCTCCCTGTGAATCTGCCAGTTCAATTAGCAAAAAATTGCACTTTTTGGCAGTTTCCAAATGACACAAAAAATAACGAACAAACACAACTTGAGTACTTGTTACATGCAAGCATGAAATGCGCGGTGATTTTCATTAGGCTCAGTTATACAAGTCAAAAGAAATGTGATTCGAGTTTGTTACTTGGCGTCTCGTTCGAAAAATATTTCCACGCTTCGTATCGTGTGATATGCAAAATTTTGTACGTTCGAGTTCACCGACCGTCTCAAAAATCGAACCCAAAAAACGGCAGGATATTGAAATATCGAGTCCGTCTCGTATGTTGTTCAATAATTATCCCACTGATTGGGGATAATTATTAATTTCTGATATGGTAATCAAATGATATGATACATTCAAGTTAATTAAAAATATCAATATGACAAAAACCGAAACAACGCTCGCATATAAATACCACATTTAGTATGCAAAACTTTTTTTCATTGCGACAATTCCAAGCGAGTACAATTTTTAATACGCATATTCGTACCACTGATTCGGAGCAGGTTAACGTTTTTAATAATGCAGAAAAATTTTACATTATCATAATGTCATAACAACCTTTCCCTCAGCTGAAAATCAACCGAGTCAACAATCGAACCACGAAGACAAAATCATGAAATATTGATCAAAAGTGGTTCATACATTTTTGATTAACCTCCTTTCTTATTTGTATTCCTTTGTATTCTCAAAGTTATCAAAACTAAACAAAATTAAAATTCATTGAAATTAAACAAACTGGAATCACACTTGTCGTCTACTTCGGCGTTGAATAATTGTCATTCCACTTGTTTTATCGTTTACACATGACTATGACATGAAAGGGGGGATATGTACGAATCAAAGGAATTTGGATGCCTCGTTGAAACGTCGGCTCGTTAACTTGTTGTCCCTATGTACAAACAACTTGTGTTCGATCGCATCTATTAGTTGTTGAGAAGTTGCTTGAGATGCTCCTGGTACTCGAGCTCAGACAGTTCGATGTCTGCGGTCTCGTCCGAGCGTTTTCGTCTTCTGGCTGTTTCGCTAGTCACCTCGATGCACAGCAGCGCAAATTTACTGTCGCAAGAATAGCGCACTTGTTCCAAAAGCCGACCTCCGGTCAGAGGCGAGCCCAAACCGAAACGGTCCGAGCTGCTGGAATGCCACGCGTCGCAATACGTGTCCATTGCACGCTCGCCCAAAGTGTGTGATCCATGCCAAGCAACTTTGTCCGGCCTAAAAAGGTCATACATTTTTTACATTTTTGTTTCTCTTAAGCAGGAATTTTTTCAAAGAACTTTTTTTAACTCGATGATTAAACCGAGTTTTCTATTTAGGCTCTGGATGAATAGCCGCAAAAAATTTAACCATGAGGATCTTGAAATCTGTTGTACGATAGAATGAGAAATAATTTCGGTCGATGTCAAGGGATAAAGTAAAAAAGGGAGTAATTATTATAATGATGTGAATAGTGAAACAAAAATTTTAATGGGATGGAATTTCGGGGTAAAAATGGTTTTAAAAAGGAAGTGCTTTGCGCGATAAATGAAAGGGATCTGTTGAGAATGTGATTTCAATGAAAATTAAATGCGAGACTGAAAGGAAGTTCATGTTCGGTTTATAAAATAATTACCAGGTGTAATCGGTGAGTATGTTCTTGCCGTTGAAGCTGTAGATGCGAGGATTTTGCGAGAAGTAAGCGCCGTTCCCGCTGAACATTTCCTTCCACGAGTTAAACAAGACATCGCCCTGTGAATTGATGAATGAAAAATTGAATTAAATTTATTTTCATTCTATCTCGCGAGTAAAACTTTTTTGGCGCTCGTCTTTTCATAATTCGTATAATATTTTATATTGCCGTAATTTTATCTGGCAGAAAGTTTAAGATGTTATTAAGTTAAGTAAAGTTCAAGATTTTATTAGCACTTAATCTAGGTGAGATACAACGTTTCAATTCGGCTGGATAAAAAGTCTTTATGAAAAGTCATTTCAACTTCAACGCGCCACTCGGCCGGGTTTTAATATTATTTTTTTGTATTCAAACTTCTTACAGTTGGTGGAAAAAAAATTTTTTTTTCCGCGACAAAAAAGAATGATTATTTCATAAGCTCTGCCAATTAAAAGTTGACCACTCGAGATGCGTTTCATTTTTGTTTCGTACTTCTTTTGCTGGGCCACACAAAAGTTCAATTTAAAACTATACCGCCACCCAATTGCGAGCCATTTTTTGTTATGAAAATTTTTCTTTACAAACGCAATCCTCGAAGATTGTTTCGGTACTTTTCACTCGGTTTATAATTGTTTCAAAAAGCTCCGGCCAACCAATTGCAGCTCATATTGTAAAATAATTTTGATCGTCATAATCATACTTCGTGTCTTAACATTGCGATCCTTAGCTCGGGCAAAAATTGCTCCTTAGTTTTAATAGCAAGTAATTTAATACCGTTGTTGCTTGTTATGTCGTCTTTTTTTTTCGAAACGACCGGCGAATGCTCTATTCTCATATTGTTATTCTACTCGCCTTACAAAGAAAAAGTTCCAGGCGAAAAATCAAGACGAGCATTTTGTCCGTCTATTTTTGCACTTCCCTCTTGTAATTAAAAGTAAAAACAATGGAAAAGTGCGATGGTAAGAAATTACAACAAAAAAAAAAAAACACAACAAGTACAGTTGTACTTTGTACCTTGATATTGACGATGGGTAGATCCCGATCTCTAAGACGTACTATGCTGTCAACGTTTTGTACTCGCGAGCTTAAAAACGCTCGGAATGTGCCTTTCAAGCCGGCTCGTTTTGCTTGACGATAACAGGAATAGTCGGCGCCTCTTATGCCGTGCATATCTCCTGTTAATGGCTCGTTCAGCGCTGCCATTCTCAGCTGCAATTTAATCGCGAGATTTAGTTTATTTGATTGTAACAAATTTCTACTTTACAATCACCAATTTTTCTTAGCTAGTTTTTTTTTCTGAAAACACAAACAGCTTACCATCTTAGGATACCACTGACAGCGATGAAAGATTAAAAAGAGAGAAATTGAGTTTGCAATTAAATAATAATATTCTCGATTGGGAGTGATAAAACGTTATTAAGTTCGAAAGAATCAACTCACACTTGAGCCGTCGACTTTCATTGGGATTTGATTAATTAAGTTGGACGATTCGAACGGCGGATTGGCAGGGGGTGGAATCGTTGTTGGCGGCGGAGGAGTCGTTATAGATAGCAGAGTTCCCAGCTGAAAGAACAAATAATTTTCAATCGTGATTAAGTTTTTATTGCCACTTTTTTATGAGACCGATAATTGAAAAATACAAAGAAAAATGTTTACTCCGTTCTTTTAAACGGGAGTGTGAGAGAGAGGGGTGGAGCAAGGATGCGAATATGATAGAGAAAAAAAAGAGGTAAAAAAATAAATTGGTATCCTTTGTTGGGTTTGGCACTTTGGATGGTTGTTGTACTAAAATCATACGTACAGCAATGTATTGCCAGCCATTGTTAACTCTAACTAGAAGAGCTTGTTCGTCGATTATGTAAGCCATGGTCCCTACAGGACTAACTCCGGACATCTGCGAAGCATAGTTGTTTACTTGGGTTAAAACAAAAGTTCCGAGCAGTTTGCACTGACGATTTACTATTTTCAACAACTCTTAAGTAACCATACCTTGAGCATGGCTTCTGTGTTTTGGAATGTCACAGCTCCCGGCACTATTCTCGTCGTTGCCTCGACAGGACCTCTGGTCGCTGCTAAACCACCTGCACCTGTAAATATCAAAAACTTGTTTTTTCCTTTTGTCCAATTCAAGAAAATATTAAAGCGACTCGCTGGAAGTCATTGCGGCTTTTTACGAGATTTTAATTATTCTTAGCGTCAACAGTCAGGTGCATTGACAAAACGAAGTTTAATTAAAACATTACAAAGAAACTTTGTTTTCGTTTACAAAAAAAAAACGTGGAAACAAACTGAATTGATTTAATTCAATCGATTAAATGATATACCCAATTGTTTGTTCAGTTCTTTTAATTGCTTTAGTTCACGTAAAGCGTTCAGTTCTTCTATCAAATCCTTGCTTCTCATTCCTAGCAGCGTCCAAAAAACAGGCATTCAACATTAAAGAGTTTGCACTAAGTTGCGAAGTTTGTTAAGTATTAACGGAACAGATTGTTTTATTGATCATTCAGATACGAAAATTGGTGATGAGAAACAGACCTTGGCGATAATATTCTCTTTCGTCGAATTTGTGGACTTTTGTTGGGTGTTCGCCGGGACCCATGAAAGTTAGTCCGGGAGGCCCAGGAGGTCCAGGTGGACCGGGTGGTCCGTCACGACCTTCTCGACCTGGCTGTCCAGGGATTCCTTGGAACCCTTGGTCACCTTTCTCACCTTTGACCTATATAGAATTATCAGTTTTATAATATAAAGATTTTATGACGAATTGAGTACGTGAGTAGAGTTTGAAGTGGGAAATACTTAAGAAAAAATAGAGGAATTAAAAAAAATTGAAACTCTTACCCCGACTGATACACCGTAAGGACTCGGTGCTCCTGGTTCACCTTTATCACCTTTCGGTCCAGGATTTCCAGGACGACCCTTCAGAAAGAAAAAAGACACAAAATTGTAAATGAAAATTGTTGTTCAAAAACTCGAAATCAGTACGAACAAAACTAGAACTTACTTTCAAATTCGTCTAGAGCGAGCATAAAAAAATTCATTAGTGATTAGTGAACTACCTCAATTTTCATGATCAATTTTGACTGTTATTGCAAAAAAATAAAAATAAAAAATTGTTGCAAAATACAAAACCTTCTACTTTTAAAAATACAAGACGTGAATCCATGAAATGTTGACATTTTTAAAAAGTTAGCAAAAATAGGTTAACAAGCAATACTTCTGATTTTTCTACAACTTATTTTTCTTATAAGAGTATTTTAAACCGGCCGAATGTATCGGAATAAACTTGAGTGTCTAGAACAAAAGTAAGAAACCATTGGCGTTCATCTAAATATTTAAAACCGATCGTAACGTACTTGGAGAGTCGTTGCATTAGTAACAAACTTCTAAATATGAAAACACCCTTTCGCTCCACTTATTATTTTCATTACAACAAGACGTGTTTCATATAAATATTGCATTTCTTCCTTACCCATCCAGGAAGGCCAATATCTCCACTAACCCCAGGTTTTCCTGGCGGGCCCATGGGGCCAGGCGGGCCCGGTGGTCCAGTATGGCCTTTTTTGCCTCGTTTTCCTTCCGCTCCTTTTTCGCCTTTGATCGTGATATAATCTCCAGAACCAGCGATGGTTGTAGCACCGGGAGGACCTTTTTCTCCCCTCTCACCTTTGGTTCCATCTTTTCCTGGTGTTCCTGGAGTTCCGTCACGACCAGGTTCGCCCTTTTCTCCTTGCGGACCTTGCACCCCATTCACACCGGGGATTCCAGCTGGACCGAAATCACCCTTGTCTCCCTTTTCTCCTTTAATTCCTAGGTCGCCTTTGTAGCCTCGTTCTCCGGTTTCACCCTTATCTCCTTTTCTGCCAACCCCTTTAAAAACAATAAAAATGATCAAAAATTTAAAAAATCGTTCAGTTAATGGATTACATGTTGTTCAATTAAATATTTAGTCACATAGTTTTACATTGATATAGTATGTCACAGAGCAATCAAGAAAAATTGATTGTAATTGTCAATGTAATTTGGCAAATTTAATTGATAGTCAAATGGAGGGTTAATAACGGACAATTTGATTAAATGATTGATACAGGTTCTATTTCGACGAACGGAAACGCGGAAAGTGTCGCTTGCGAGCACCGGGTATCCGAATTGAACGAGATTAATTTATTTACAATGTCTAGCGACGCGATGTCGAATTAACGAATGTCGATAATCGCGACATGAATTGCGACCAATTAAAAAGAGTAATCGTTTTCGCAATCGCTTTTTTTTAGCTGTCCGCCACTTGTTAACGGTGTACTCTGTTTTTGTTGTTTTTTGGATGTTAAAAAAAATTGTAATGTTTTTTTTTGTTTTAGCCCCACGTTGTTAAGGTAATTGTGAAACATGATAGCGTTTGATTCCAAAATCGAGAAAAAAATCATGAAAAACGATTGGGCGTAAAAACGTGAATTTGATACTCTGCCGGTGTTTTTAAACATCGTGTCTAAATTCTTTGAAATGATTTTTTTAAAGGGGGACGTTGGATTTGATTTTTTTTCACTTTTGGTGTTATTCATCCGAGGCAAATAGACTTCTGTTTCCCATCACTAAAGGACTTGGCCCCTAATTGTCATTTTCTTTGTAACGGAATTTCGGTCTTAAGTTCAGACGGAAGTTGTTCTGTATAATTAATTTCATAATTGCTTTTTACAAGCGGACTTATGTTTATTATTCGTTACTCTTATTTTTAATTCGGCTTACTTAACGAACGCAATTAACGCTAAGCGAGGTCACAGAATTGGACTTTTGATTTTCGTTTCAACTGGATGGCAGATTAAAGATTATCCCGTTAAAGTGCTGTACAATCGTTTTCTTTTTGAGGTAACGAATTTGCACGTCGTTTCATAATTGGTCGTCCGGCGACGATGAAGAATAAATAAAATTTCAGCCGCGTGACAGTGACATCAGATATTTATTGTTTTTGCATACAAAGTACAAACACAAATGCACCGCCTCAAACAGCCAAAACATAAATCAAATCTATGCAGCAAAAAATTTTAACTGCACAAAAGTTGGCGCGATGACAGTACGAATGAATTATTGTTTATTAAAAATTGTAATGATGAGATTTTGTCATAGATGCAATTTTCAGATATCGCCGGTGCCGATCGGGATTAAACTTTTTTTTTCATTTTTCTGACGGAAATGAATTACGTTTTGTTGCATAGGAAACTATAAAAAAGGAAATTCGCACGTGAAACGTATCGTAAAAAAAATGACAAATGATTAAAGTTGAGATGATTTTTTTTATATTTTAAAAATTGGGGGAAAACTGCCATAATCATTGTAACAAGTTTTGGAGGCATCTTTGTACATTGAATTAATTTCTGACCTACGCTGGTGTTATTAACATTAAACTTGTACTCGACAGACAGGATTCAATTTTTAATAAAAAAAGTTACAGGCTGTAAGTGAAGATAAATGAAACAATGTTCCGTGGAAAAACTTTCATTATGAAAATTTCATCGGCTTTTACGGAAACTTTATTAGTTAAAAACTATCAGCAAATTGCACTTAAAAAAATTTCGTTTTTTTTACGTTCTTGTTTGAAAAGTTATTAGCAGAAACGTGCCGAATGAAATTACACTTTTTTTTCAAGACGAAATGTTTCGCGAAAAAGGTGAGCGAGCTTTCATTGGCGAGTCATAAAATCAAGGGCCGTTAAAAAACAATGCACGGAAATAAGAATTTCGCCAACTTTTTTTGCAGTTTGCTCGCGTATCAGTTCATTGTTTCGCTTATGATTTTCATCAAAAAATAATCCGCCCGCTGTTTGTTCCATTATCATGATTGTATGCAAACTTTTGCGAGGTGCTTTATTTCAAAATTTCACCGACACGACTACAAATTGAGTGCCGAAACAAAATGATTGTTCAAGCATTGAATCCAATTAACTTGTTCCCGTACTTTTGGACTGATGTTAACCATTTTTTTGTCATTCCTTTGTCATTGTTTTTATCACTTTTGTCATACCTTCGACAATGTCGCCAACGTTCATACCACCGACACCTGGCGGTCCTGGCGGTCCTGCTGGTCCTGGTTTACCTTCTGGACCACTGTCTCCTACAAAAAATTTTTTGTTGAATAATTGTAATTGAAAAACTTTTGTTTTTCTTGAACTCAATTCACTGGTAATTGAATTCAAAACTGTTTGCAACATTTTAAAATAAAGTATCACAACTATCCATTTAACATTTTTCATAACAAAAATTCAGACAATTTTTCTTAGCAACATATTTGCTAAAAGTTTATATAAGTTGCGAATAAACGAATAATAATGCCGCATATCGGATATCACAAACTTTACGATACAAGCACGAGGCAGATGTTTAAAAAAACAAAATTTACAAAATGACTTTCCAAAATATCATTCTGCAATCTCAAATTGAATATTCGAGTTCCGAAAATGTAACAATAAATCGTTGCTCGTTTCAGTGCACAATTTTCGTTCCATTTCCAAGCTCGGCTGTAATTTAAATTCCAATTTTTTTTCTACTCAATTGTGTCGCTACATTTGCGCCTAAGAAAATGACAATACCCTTCGCTCCTTTTTCCGCCGGTCTGCCATTTTCTCCCGGCGCACCAGGAAGTCCGGGTATTCCAGGAGCTCCGGGCTCGCCTTTGAATCCCTGTGTGCCTCGCGATCCGTCCTTGCCAACGCTTCCTTTAGATCCCTTATGACCGGCCTCGCCCTTCTGTCCTTTCGAGCCTGGTATGCCAGACTCTCCCTTCGGTCCTGGATTGCCAGCCACGCCGGCGTCGCCCTTTTGTCCAGGAAGTCCCGGCCTCATCGCAATCCCCTCGCCCTAACAGAACAACCAGTTTATCCGTCAATACACAATTTTGTATGGCCTTCCATTTGTAGTTGTCGTGTTATGATAACCAAGTTTGTGTTATCGCTTGTGCACAAACACCAACACTAAATACAAAGAGAGACGTGAAATTTTGACGCGCTGACGTTGTAACTGCAATAAAGTCGGCGTTAAAACAGAGTTCCATTAGAAATAATTTAACCCGACTGTTAATCAGGACCGGTTATTTTTCCGACATGAAAACAGTAAAAAAAAAGGAAGGAAACTTTAATTCCTCGTTTGGGAGCGTATTAAAGCACTTTTTTATGAGCTTTTATGGGCCAAATGTAAGGGCGCCAACAAGCACGAAAAACACCGAAGCTAATAATTTCGCTGAAGGTATAATAAAAGGTGCGACGCATTCGCCGCGGGCCAAAGTGCGCGACAAAGTAAAAGCTCGTTCGTCATTCAATTCAAATTGTAAAAGTTGTTTCAACGTTTTTGCAGTTGTTTTGCACTTGGTTTGTCGGAAATAACACGTGGTATTATTTGTTTAGGATGCAAATTGCCGACGAAACTTGTCATTCAATGCGTTTGTTTCAAAAAGTTGGCGCCCGCGAACCAGAGAGACGGAGAGAGAGAGACGGAGCGATCCAGCAAGTTGAAATTTATTTCTCGTCTGGTGTGACTATTGCGCGACACTTATCCGGCGGGTGATCTCGCAAAACTTTATTGCAGAATGTTGCTCGCAGCAACGTAAGCGCGTCGTCAGTCTCTGCAGATGCCACCGATTACAGTTGTTCTCCATGTCAGCTTGTACTCACCCTGTAGATGCCTTGGAGTTTCCAACTGGGCTGCATGCGCATAATGGTACAAATTTTACAGTTTAATCATTGCACTAATGTGCGATACATTATTAGTACACGCCATCTGCCCGGATGTTCCAATTCGAACGCTTTGTTCGAAATCATCGCCCAATTAGATTACAGCTACATTTCAATCGGCTTCAAACGAGTCAAACGTCGCTAACTTTTATACGAGATTAAACTTATACCGCGACATTTCTACGATCGAGCACAAACTCGACCGATAATTGGGCCAACTTGGAACCCAACAGGGGCACAGTGTAAAAACTAATTACGCGCTTATATCGACTGGTAACAAGTTGGGCCATTTTGTTGCCGTTTTATTCCGGCTAAATAAACAGCAAGGGCACTCGCCAGAACGATTTTCACGAGCCAACTGGCTCTAACGAGATGCAACTTTGTTCCAACTTCTCTACGGATACTTCTGTTTCAATTCTCACTGTCGCTTTTCTTGTCCCTCGAGTCGCTACATATTTCCGTATTCCTCAACGACTTTTCTGTTTTCTTTTAATCTCGCGTCTTGAGACTCAATTTCAGCGCTGTTATAATCTCGAACTGTCAGTTTCAACTTCAGGCTAATGTTTTTGTTACGACGCAGTATCGGCTTAGTTTCCTCTTTCCCATTCACAACCCAAGTATACTCGATAGCTAATTTCTTACCTCTATTCAAGATTATTTTCAACCACAAATTTTAGTTATAAATTTCAGTTTTAATACCGTGAAAAAGAAAATGTTCTGAGTTTTATGAGAAACAAGACACTCAAAATAAAACCAACAACTGGAAAGATTTGGTTTTAAAAAGAAACATTTTTGGTATTGTTTTAGAACATTTTTTTACAATTCAATTCAAACAAGTGAAAATGAAGAATAAATATTGAAAAATGTTATTCTAAATTTACTTTTTGACTCGTAGATTATGTTTTGAAATCTGTTATCTGAATGGTGTATCTTGGGTGTTCGAGATAGAGAAAATCGTATCTTGAGTTTAACGTCTCATGAAAATGGTACTCGGTACACAAACAGACTGCGCTATCACAAGTAGATGAAGGGCAGCAGGGAGAAGTCCGTTCATTATGTCCTGTGCAAATGTCCCATTCTTACTGGAATTAGGACGATTATATTTCGAGTTTGAGGATCTTTGGACGAGCTTGTGGACAACTGAATTTTGTTGGCTAATAAAACTGACGACCTTCCAAAATAATTTCAACCCCAAGTGTACAATGAACAATCTAAGAATTGTCGAATCCACCACAGAATAATCATGATCGTCACTCCACAATTGTCACGATGAATAATTCAAAAGTCAGGATGAGCGATTTCAAAGATTTGCTCTCTCAACAATTATTGAATATCAAATGAATGTTATTTAAATGAGGAGAAAATTTTCCAGCCCGAAAATGCAATTCAAAAGCATGATTTCTGTTTGGCTCTTGTGTGCGAGCGGGTATAGGTGTACCCTCTTAGTTTTCGTTTTTAAACCTAAGGCTCTTCAAAGTGTGAAAAAGTGTGCCATAGGCGGCGCACAAATTGGTTTTCGCATTCTCCAGGGAAATCGAGTCGGTTATGTTTGAGTACACGACTGTAAGATAGCTCGTACTTGCGTGAATAGTTACTTCTCTTTTAAAGTAAACTCTTGTTACTGTACACGTCCAGGTATGTATGCGCCGTGCTTTTCAATGCACTTACATGAGTCCCAGCGGATGACAAGTTCAATACCACCCGGATAAAATTCGACTGCTGAATGGATAAAATTTCCCATGTGAAATTATAGACTCATTTACGTCTTGTACGCTCTCGCTCAAAAACTTTTTATCAGACAGTTTTCTATCAAGCCTTGTATCAACTTTAGATTGTCGAACATTTACATTGTTCGTTTCAGTTAAACAGTTCCACCTTTCGTGACACACGCTGATTAAAAATTACTCGACAATGATATGTGATTATCAAATTTTTGTAGCAAGTTATTCGGTAAAGTTTAATCAGCCTAATTAACATTGATTTCTTTTCGCACAATTTTTTAATGAGTTCATTTTTAGAATACAAATTTTATTTTTTTTACAACTCGTAACTAGAGTCCAATATGTATTTTAATTATGATACTCAAGTTTTCGTATCATAATGTTGGAATGGGAATCTGATAATTCAAGAATCCAACTGTTTTAATGAACGTCATAAGTAAACGTTGATGTTACAATTATTTCAGCAAAACAGGAGCGAAAAAATTTTGCCGGCATATAACAACGTCGTTTGTTATTGCTGAGAACAAGCACGAATAAGAAAAGCGAGTTGAGCATCGCGCGACAAGTGCAACTGTTTTGCCGACAACTATGGATAATTTATACACGTGCGAACAATTCTCTACTTTCATGTTTTGTGGACTTTAGGTCAAGAAGGATGGGGGTGATGTGCGACGAATTGTGATGAAAGCAAACTGAGACGATAACAGTTAACACAAGCACCGTCGTCCCGTTCGCACCCTGAAAAGAAGTGCCCCGACTAAATTTTCATTTAACGAACTTGTTATTTCGCACGGAGCTAAGAGACTGGCTGAGATATTTTCATTGTTTGACTCAGTTGCACGAGATGAAATTCGCTCTATCTAATTGGCGATTTCTTTGTAACAGTTAGTTCAACTTGTCTTTGAAATTCAAAACTCACGTCGTAATTGGAGAAGTCGCCTTTGCCAGGTGGCCCTGGAGGTCCCTGCGATCCTTTCTCGCCCGGCAGTCCGTCTCTACCAGGATCACCTTTTTGTCCCTGAGGTCCTTCCGGACCTGCAGGACCTGAGTCGCCTTTCTCTCCTTTCACACCTTGGACTCCTGGCTGTCCTCTTTCTCCAGGCGCTCCTGCAGTTCCCTGATTAATACAACATAATATTTTTAACATTTTCTAATAATTCAATTTCTATTCATTTTTTAACCAATGTTTAAATTATGTATTCTTCGTTTCAATTTTCGAGCGAATATAAAATGACCATTCAATTTTTCAGGGGGTTGAAATTTTTTAAAATTATTTCTCGATACCGTGAGTCCCATCTGACCCTGTTTGCCATCAGGTCCTGGCGTACCAGGTTCACCTTTAGGACCAACTAACATCTTTGGCATAGTGAAAGATTTCAATAAATTCGTTGCATTGCAAGTGCAAGTTCCTGGATCTCCTTTGGGCCCGGGAGGCCCCTGAGGTAGATTAGCTTTCCACTCCTATAAAAGACAGACGTTTACAATTTAAAAAATTCCTTCTGGCTTGTCAGATTTATTAATAAACATTTTGATGGACAAACATTGGACTGGACAGGAACTGTTGAATATTTCAAAAAAAAAGGGAATCCAAAAAAATGTTACCTCATCGTTGAGATTCAAAACGTTGCCAGGTGGTCCCGGAGGACCGGGTGGTCCTCGCGTTGAGTCGCCTTTGTCACCTTTTTCACCTTTTAATCCCCTCGCTGCAGCGGAATAAAATTTTAATCAATCATCGGGTTGTGCGGAAATTGTATCTCAAAAAAACTCTCTATTTATGAAATCGTGCGAGAGGCAGAAAAAAATCGTCCGCCTCGTATACCAACCATCGGTGCTCGGAGGGGGCGGAGTAATAAGCGGCGGAAGATTAATATTTTCATTACTGTCGTCCTCCTCGCCAGAACCAATCTGAAACGAACGAAAATACTTGTAGAAAAAAATATTCTACCCTTTTTTTTTGTCATTTTTCCAACCTTTATCGATTGCGGCGACGCTTGTGGCGATAGTTAACGTGCTGCAACAATGTACTTTGTTAAGGGTATCGAGTACTCATCCGGGAATGATTAATAAAAAATGGACGCGCGAGAGTTGAGTTTTTAATTAAACCGTTGGTGTCACTGATGTTATAATTAGTCTTTGTCGGATTGATTTTCAATGGACGCGAAAACATGTAGCGCCCTTTTAATGGCACAACTTTCGTGTAATTAATTCAAGATTAATAAGAACGTAATTATACTCGCTGCATTCGAGTTGTTCACAAACGAGCGAACGAAAAAGAGACGCAATTTGGAGGGTTCAAATGCGACGCAAACGAACGGGTAATATAATTAAGCGAAAATTTTTCATCGCGTCTTGTACGAACTCGAGCTAACGAGAGTGATGATTAATTACGTCGTCTTTATAGTTTAAACAATAAAACGAATTACAACTTTTGTTGATTTGGCGAATGCCTTAGTTTTTGAATCATTGATACGCGACAACGAGGATGAATCGATGGAATTTTATTGCCCGCGCATGTTTATGAACATAAATTGGTACCGATAAATCGTACATTTATGCCCTAACAAATAAGTATCCTTTTGGAATAATAAAGACTCATGCCAGCATGTTTCATCCATAATTTTGAGTTAACGCGAACCGGTGCTTTTGGCAGCAACGAATATTCGCAGGACTCCCTGATGCACTTTTTATTTCCTAGTTTAGCTGTCTGTTTTGAGTCCGCGCGGCGCCAAGAAAATAAACAAAAGCCGACATAAGAACGCTATCGCCTCTTGATACCTTGAAACACAATTTTTTGTTTCGTTCAAATTTTAATGCCAAACAAGAAGAAAAAGTAACAATTTTTATCTTTCCATACAACGAACTTTATTTTTCATAATCACGTGTTTTGGGTACGTACAATTTCTCGTTACATTTTTATTCCACGCTCATTACATGATAAATAACTTCCTACGCCGGAGTCACGTGTCCGACTATTTAGACGGTAAAACTACTGAGCTCGTTAAATATGAAAAAACCCCTCTCTGATCAAACAGACCTTTCTTGAAACTCAGTTCGGAAATTTTTTATTACCATGCCATACGGCAGATGGATTACCTGACGAATAATTCATCTTACTTGCCATTAGCAAAATTGTAAGCCTTAATGAAATCAGGCGCAAGACGACGAAACAATACCAAATATTGTTTAATACCAAGAACACTATTTTGGTTCAAACTTTTAATCGTCAATCTTGAACTTTGAGATGTTGGCGAAATAACAAATCAAACGTCATCTCCTTTGTCTGTTTTTGCGTTCTTACCTTTTTGACTGTACGAGTATGTACTTACACCGTTCAAAGAAAATCCTTTAATCTTCTTCTGTCAAATACACTCTTGGATGGTAACATTTTCTTACTCCGATTTGCCTTTGTTCGGCAATTTTCGTCCCCCAACTTTGTATTTCGGGTTTGTTTGGTTATTTCAATCAATATTTGCGGATAATGATTTTGAAACCGTATTTACAGAGTTACTGTTAAACGCACGGCAGAATCTGTTCCTGCGTCGACCAACACGTGGCTCTCATCAGTGCATTAATTACGACCGCTCTAAGTATTTTCCGATAGTTATTATCCGCATTATTAAGCCGCATAATTTAAATCATTAGCGACGAGTTGATGCCCGCGATTAAAAATAATTTCGATTCGAAGCAAGCTGCCGAATTTTTGCAGTCAGCTCGTCGTATATTGCCGGAGCGCAAGCTGTCGTACCCGCCGGGTTATTCATTTTTGAAGTGCATATTTCGACGTCATTTTCCGGCCGTTTGATTTACGATCTTCATTACACGTTTTATTTTATCGCAAATTATCTCGACGTTTATCGATCCTGAGGTTACAAATTGTCGTAGTTTTTTTTCGAAAAAAAAAATTGATTGGTAGGATTTTTTTCATACGAAATGAATTGATATCGCGTTTGAAGTTGGAGATTTTCTAATGACAGAATCGAATAAAACCTGAGTTATTAATGGTTCTTTGCGAATGCTTTGAAGAATTCGGATATACTGAGGTTCTGGGCTGCCAACCCAAATCGCGTATCGCAACACTAGCCTGGGTTATGGATTGCGTCGTGACAGCAAGGATATGCTTATGAAATGCTCCTCGGGCGAAATTATTCATAGACGCCTTGACATTTTTAACAAACTGAGCAGAGAAAACGTTAGAGCTCCGGAAAGGCTATTTCGTTACCTAACGTTATTATTGATTCGATGTCGAGTACCCTGATAGGATGGCAAGACAAGAGAACAATTTTTGTCTCTTATTTTTTTTTCCTTCCGAACTCGATTATTATGATTGAGTTTTTTTGTTAAAGAGGCTGCCGTTTTTGCCGAACACTTTTTGATGTAGCAATTTTTCCAATTGGGAAAAATATTAGAAAGTACAGGCAGAGGAAAATTGGATTGTTTTGAAGATGTTTATTTGAGTGGGACTTTGTGTTTAAATAAAATATTCGCATTTCAGGCTGATCGAATGAAATATAAAGATTATCGGCAAATTCCTTCGTAATATTTGCTCGATATTGTTGAGTTTTCCGGGTTCAAAGGCTATCGGGATCGAGATTAAAACGCAAACATTTTCAGATTGAATTTTCATCAAAGAGTGACAGGCGGAATATATGAATTGCGGTTAATTTATTTAACTTTGAATATATTGATTGATGGGATTCATAGTCGAAGTCATACTTCTAAACATTACTTTTCCGCTTTTTTTGATGTCAAGCAAATAATATAATTTCATTGAAATATGAAAGTTTATTATTACGGAAGTAGAATTTTCCAACTCAAATATAATTGCACAAAACGAGTTATAATAAAAGCAACTAATGGAAACACAATTTCGTTTGGTATTTTTAGTTTTTTTTCAACACCTGATTAATAGAAGTAATTACAGTTAGTGGATTAATTTAGCCTAGAAAAAAGTTTTCGCGTGTATCCTGACATATTCGATTGACGTATTGTTCATGAATATAGATAAAACTGTGACGGAAATTCTTGTTTTATGAAACAGCCAGTATATGTGAAATCAGTTAGAATATTGAAACACATATTCTGATGGCTTGTATTAGTTCTAAATTAGTTTAAAAACTTGATAATGAAGCATATTTGTGATAACGAATTACCACAAAAATAATAACAACAAATAAATTACTCGTTTTTGATTATCAGTCGTTGCCTTATTTGACTTTGAGTGATATTGGATTATATTAGTTATGGTAACTGGGAATGGATATGAATTTGTTAACATAAACCAAAACAAATTAAATCAAAATGCAACAAATAAAGAAATTAACTTACTTCAATTGGAACAAAATTATCGATATCGTCATTTGGTTCATAAGTACCAGACCCAGACTCCTCACTCTCCTCTGGAAACTAAATAGAACATCAAATAATAAATAATTAATTTTCATGCATTTGTATACAAAAAGGAAAACAGAAAATTATGCAAAAATAAAGTTTAAAGCATAATAACATTTTCTAGAATGATTTAAAGAAGCTTATATGTATTCTGTTTTAGTACGAAACTGTAATTCAGTGTGAAAATGTTCACAAATACAAAATTCTGTTTGAGAAAAACCATCAGAACAAGGTATGATGAAGATCTTCTATTCTGATTGAAGTATTTTTTTCATTGAACTGTAACCACAAATTACAAAAGTAGGTCATAACTTAAAATAATAATTATTTTCATAATTGCGTTGTTCAATTGTTTGGAAATCTGCCATCCAAGTTGTTATGATTCAATAACAAAAACGGAAGAACTAAAATCCAATAATTGGACGGTGTTAATTTTTTGCCAAGGTTTCTTTGGTGAAATCAGTGCTCTCAGGGGTACCCAATATTTTATCCCGGACATTGTGATGAATACCGCAATTATATTTGGAGAGTAATATACCATTTCAAGAAATCGAGCGGTAATATAACCTTTTAAAGAATTGGCCGGCTGCCTACTTGGGCGACACTTTGCGTCGAAAATCTGCTACTTTTGTGGGGCGTAATCTATAGTTTTCATGAAGCAGACATTTTTCAACGCGTAGATAATCGACATCTCGCGCGCTTTCAAATCTGAACGTTTTTCATAACGTGACTGGAATTAAAGCGGCTTGTCCTATCTTCCCTCGAAATCGTGGAAATTTGTTATCAAAATTGCTCTTATATAAATATCAAGCCAGAGTGAAATTCTGGTGTTTGCATGGAGCACTCAGTATGCAGAGCAAGTCTTTTTTTTTGTTTACAAGATGCAAAGTGCGCACGTTGGGCGCGAACTACAGATCGCTATGCTATTTAGACTGTAATTTTTAAATATTTTACATTTTGAATTGTAGCATTAGACGCGCCAATGGACCCATAGGCTTAGTATAGACTCTGACGTCATTGGATGCGCATGCGCAGTAGATCTTGCAACGCCACCGAGTGCGCGTGCGCAGAAGATCATGCGACACCATGGAGTACGCATGGTTTGTACGTCAGTACATACCGGGACACCATGGAGTACGCATGGTCAGTACTGGTCAGTACATCCAGCGACACCATCGTGTACGCATGGTCAGTACTGGTCAGTACATCCAGCGACACCATCGTGTACGCATGGTCAGTACTGGTCAGTACATCCAGCGACACCATCGAGTACGCATGGTCAGTACTGGTCAGTACATCCAGCGACACCATGGAGTACGCATGCCTAGCCGATCAAGTGACGTCACTGGACCTGCAGCAGCCATAGACCACGTGACTCCATCGGACCCGCAGCCGCAGTAGATCCAGTAATGTAAGCAACTTTTCCACTCATTACATCGCATGTTATGTAACATTAATGTTGTTTTGAACAAAATACTTAAAATACTTGAACTTTCAGTTTAAAAGATTTTTTTAGGTTTTCATTCGCTGTAATTTTTTTAAGTTAATCATTTTATTTTAACACGTGGTTTCTATTCTTTTTGAATTTTTAGTTGTTGAATTATTATAAATCAATTAAACTTTTTCGAATCATGGATTTATTGATCGATGAATGTGCTGTTTTTTTATAAAAAATTGAGCACTTTTCTGGGCTTCGTGACCATTGTCGCTACAGATCGCAGTCAGGTGACTTCCGTCAACTGTCCGTCAGACGCTCCAAGGGTGTTTTGGGAAGTCTAGACAATTGCAGTCGCGAGTAGTTTCGTTCTTTATATTAATTTTAACTCGTTAAACAAATTTTTATAAGTTTATTCGAATCCTTACGTTTCTAGTGATTTTATATACTTCAACTTAACTTGTACATTTACAACAGCGAATGAAAACTTATCAACAAATTTTTGTTAACTCTTAAAACCAAATTGTTCATCTAAACTCAAAATTATTGACTATTTGAATTACTTAGGTTCTTAAAAACATGAATGTACAAAATACGAATACAATTGTACAGATTTTTTTTCTCAAAGAAAATGCTAAATTAATTGGTTTCAAATAAGTTATCTTTTTTCTGCTTGATTGAAAATAATATCTTGAAAAAAATTTATACAAATATTATTTCAAAACATTCAAGGTGTATATTTTATAAGACGAGATGCTATGAAGCTAGACCGTTCGGCGCCCTTCATTTAATAGAGAATTATTAGAGATGCACGTTTTTAGAATTGATAAACTGTTGAAAAATAAACGCTATGCCATTTCAACTGCAGATTTTTAAATATTTTACATTTTGAGTTGTAGCATTAGACGCGCCAAGGACCCATAGGCTTAGTATAGACTCTGACGTCATTGGATGCGCATGCGCAGTAGATCCAGCAACGCCACCAAGTGCGCGTGTGCAGAAGATCATGCGACACCATGGAATACGCATGGTCAGTACATCCCGGGACACCATGGAGTACGCATGGTCAGTACATCTCGAGACACCATGGAGTACGCATGGTCAGTACGACAGTACATCCTGGGACACCATGGAGTACGCATGGTCAGTATATCCCGGGACACCATAGAGTACGCATGGTCAGTACATCCCGGGACACCATGGAGTACGCATGCCTAGCCGATCAAGTGACGTCACTGGACCTGCAGCAGCCATAGACCATGTGATTCCATCGGATCCGCAGCCGCAGTAGATCCAGTAATGTAAGTGAGCAAATTTTCTACTCAATACATCGCATGTTGTTTAATATTATTATTGAATGACTTGAAAATGTGAATTATTTGTAATCGGCGTGTTATTTTTTCATTCATGTTGAAGTTTGGGTAATTTTAAAATTTTTCGTATATTTCAAAATACTTCATATTCATAATAAATTAATAATAATATGATAACAGTTTATAATGATACAAATAATAATTTCAAAATACTCAAAATACTTGCACTTTCATTTTTAAATTTTTTTTTTAGTTTTCATTCGCTGTAATTTTTGTTTAAAATCATAATTTAATTTTAACACATGGTTCTTATTTTTGTTTTAATTTTTAGTTGTTGAATCATTATAAATCAATTAATTTTTCGAATATGATTTGCCAGATGCACATAGTTTCAATTTGTTTTCTTTCTAAATGTAAATTTTACGCTTCAATAGATAATAGAAATACAATATTTATTAGTTTGATCGATAAATGTGCATCTTCTTTTATATAAAAGTTATAGCACTTTTCTGGGTTTCGTGACCATTTCGCTACAGATCGCAGTCAGTTGACTATCGTCAACTGTCCGTCAGACGCTCCAAGGGTGTTTTGGGAAATCTAGACAAGTGTAGTCGCGATTAGTTTAGTTTTGGACATTAGTATTAACTTGTTAAATTAATCTGCATAAGTTTGTTCATTATTCATTTCATATATTTATACTAACTTAACTTGTAAAAAATAAATATTATTTCTATTGCTTTTACTTTAGATTCAGAACAGCGAATGAAAAGTTTTTAACAAATTTTCGTTAAATAGTCAAACATTTCTATTTTTCTATTGATTAAATTATAATAGTTTTCTTAAAACCATTTTGTTCGCGTAAACTTTAAATTTTCTATTACTTTTATTTCAAATGAAGGGTTTTCATAAAACATGAATGTACAAAATACAAGCGCCATATTATAAAGTTCATTCTACTCACGCTGCTAATTTCAGATAAAAATATTTATAATTTATACAATTTTTAACTTTATTTTTGATGCGCGCGCAGTAGAGCTCGTGGCGTCACTTTTATAACTTTAGTTTAAATTTTTAGTTTTTAAAAGTCATTATAAAATAGATAAATATTTCTTGAATCATAGAAATATGGGCATAGTTTTATCAAAATTATTATTTTCCAATCTGTTGCTTCGTTTGTATGACCACCTAAATAGAATGATTGTCACTATAGATGCATTGTATTGTCGTGAAGCCGGTAAGCCGTCGACGGACGAACCTTTACCGTTTACACGAAGAACCAACTTGGTTCTTCGTTGGTATCGTTCAAGCACCCGGTTCGTCTGAAGATAGGATGACGAAACTTAGAGACTGGGGCCCTGTAACGCGGGTCTTGAAAAAGATACAATGATCATAGGACCGTTCAAAATTTATTGTGGGAATAAAATGAACCAGACGAAAATAACATTTTTGATTTGCCCAGTTTCTTAAAATGAATTGGTTTTTTAAGTGATTTGTTTGAACCCAGTTTTTTGAATGAATTGGTTTTAAAAAATTGTTATCTTTTTTCTGCGTAATTGAAAATGATATTAAAAAAAATTTTTATAGAAATATTATAATAAAACTTCCGTCGGGTATATTTTATAAGACGAGGTGTAATTAAGCTAGTTTGTTCGGCGCCCTTAATTCAACAGAGAAATAGTAGTGATGCACTATTTTAGAATTGATAAACTGTTGAAAAATAAAAATTGCAGTTATGAATAGAGGAAACAAACACAACCAAACTTTCGTTATTTCTTGCTTCACAGTAGTGTTACAATTTGGGAGAGGTATGTTTTTTGAACGCTTTCGAATCGATCTTTGACAATACACAAACTTTTGCATGAACCATTGATGAATTTAAATTTCTGCCTCGCATGTAGAAGCGATTTGAAAGTGAAATGTATTAGAAATGGCAGCGTCGATCGGTTTTATTATGAGCTATTGTAAAATAGTCCTTTTTCGAACTCTTTTTTTTTTCATCGCAAAACAATATGAAATAATTGTATGGAATGTTAACTCAGTTGAAAATTTAAATTGTAATAAAACACGTCAGTTTCAAAAGAGTTTTGACGTGAAAACTGTCAAATTGTGTATTGTTGTTAAACAAACCAATGAACAAAGAAAGCATCCATTATTTTCGAAACACGCGTCATCGTGTAAGTTATTTTCTTCATGAACAGGCAAATTTGTTATTAAGTCTGATATAGACACACGTGGAGACACGAAGTGACACGAAAATTGACTGACAGTCAAATTTAATACGTTTTTAGCATAACGTATCAATAGAACCTACGAAAAGCACAACGCCGGGTCTTGAAAAATTGATACAGCGAGCTCTGATGGAGAGCAGTCGGTTTGAAAATACCCCTGACTGAACATGATAGCGTCAACTTTTCGACGACTCAAATTTCATTATTTTTGCAAATCGTCGGTTCGCGCCGCGACAATGACATCAAAATGAGCAGCGAGGTGTCACGCGTCATGTATAATAAAAACGATCCATGGAAAACATAACAATGATCCGCCGCTGAAGTCTCGCACAAACCAATATAACGATTCCGCGAAACATGTCAAGCGACGAATAAATTTCACCCGACCACAAAACCGCGAATCATTTATACTCGCGCGGGTAAAGAGAAAGATCGCACGACGTCAAACAAATAGCAAATTTAAAAGTTTTGTGAATAAAATTTAGTGGAAAGAATCGAATTGATTTTATATTATTAGTAGGATAGTATGATATTGTTCATATGGCGAATACTTTTTTTTCAATCAGATTCTTTTGTTTTATGTATGCATATATGTGGGACATATATCTTTTTGCCGGTTGGACAGTGGTCGCGAAAGTAAAATTGGATTCGATAATCGGCGTTTCAAGTTATTTATTATGCGTGTGCAAGCTCGACTTTCTCGTACGAATTATTGCGGTTGAAAAGGCCGCGCTTCTTTGCGCGAGGCAGAGAACGATATTGAACGCCTGTCCATACAAAGGACTTTTGCAAACCAAGTGCCCTTTTTTTTCTCGTCGTATTTCTGCGACGCGGCACACCATTATTCTTCGATTGGGAAAAGTGTGGCGACTTTGTTGATGCGCGCTAAATGTATTGAGAACAAAATGAATTGCTTGACAAATCCTGAATCTGAAAGTTTAAAATTAATCATAGCTGCAATGGATATGCCGATGCTGGACACAGAAAGAGAGAGAGAGAAAAAGAGAAGATTTATATCTCGCGCGGTATTCATTCACATGCGGCCATCGCGATGGAACGTGAAAAATTTATTTCAAATTTACGTTGTCTTCCAGCTTCACTCCTGTTATTTGATCACGATGATGTGAAGTTGAGTGATGTTTTTCAATAAACGATTTTTCTGTCGTTGATTTTGCATGTGAAATCGTCTCGGCTAGACATTTGTTACGAAATTATTAGTTGCATTGCAAATTGTGAATTTATTTAAGCAATTAAGCTTCAATCATTTTGAGTGACGTGTAAACAGTTGTGAGAGTTGAACACTTTATTTTGTACAAGGAAATTAAATTGCAATTGACAGCCGGTGTTGGCAAAAAGTTTTAGAT
Organism: Telenomus remus; assembly: GCA_020615435.1. Taxonomy (NCBI): domain Eukaryota; kingdom Metazoa; phylum Arthropoda; class Insecta; order Hymenoptera; family Scelionidae; genus Telenomus; species Telenomus remus. The sequence goes on from CM036338.1 coordinate 2,805,768, forward strand.
AAGCAAGAAAAATGTTATTCAAATGCCAGATTCCATTATAATAGTTCAATTGTTACTGAAAAAGTGTTCGAATAATTTGTTCCGAATTGTGTGAAGGCTTTGCACCGGCTTTGCATGCAATTTATTTGCAGGATTCTGTTGAAAAAGATTTAAAATGACTTAACTCCGTGGATTATATATATTTCAGAGTGTTTAGTCGATCGAGCGGATATTGAAAATAGAAAATTCAGTTTCTTGCAGTTTTTTTTATCTTTTAGTTCAGGTAGCTTAAGTTATCCTTTTGATTAATCTTGTGCAATAATTTTTGGCTCCAGACAAAGAAGGTTATCTAATTTGAAGATACCGATCGCGTCCACGTAATGATCCTTTAATTCCTAAGTACCGTTTTGGCGCTTTCATCTCGGAAACTAAATTTCTCGAGCCTCGGGGTTTACAACGCGTGCTATTAAATCCTGATTATTGTTATTAGTGGCAGTTTTTCGGGTTGCTATCGGCTGGAATGAATCAAACGTACAATTCCGTAGATAGAAGTGTTAATGCAAAATTGAACCTCGACTAATTGGAAAAGATACTCCCGACATCGTTAGCAGCAAATATTAAAGTTATAATTATCAGTTGTTGCGTCATAAATGTCTTTTTGGCAAATTCCCGACCATGCATTGGTGTTTCTCAATAGAGTTTACATTGAGTTTATAATTGAGGTCACAGGGCGCAATTTATTATCGGCACTACCTAATGAACTTGGACAAAAAAATTATGTCGATCAAAACGAGTACAATCAGAAATCTAAACAATCAAAAACTAGTTTGTTTTAATTTTATCTTATCGATTGGTTGACAAATTGGAAATAACGATGACGAACAAATTAAGAGTTATCGAGTAAAAACTACATTTGGATGAAAAATGAGTTCCTTGTGAAAAAAATTTCCCGACACGAAGCACTTTTCACGTTATCGCAAGTGAAATTTTGAACTTTACGATATGATAATTTCCCTTTCAAGCCCCATGTCGTCAACGCTCGATCGTTTCGGCTTTAAAGACGTTTCGCTACATTTCGCCGTATTTGCAACAAAATTTACCGTATATGCCGTTTTCAATGACGGCTTGCAGGTGTTAGCCTCAATTCGTTCGTAAAATTTTTTCCCGCCATCCATTTGTGGGTAAGCTTTTGATTTCAATGCATAAAATAGATGAATATGATTTTTTCCTCACACAAAAATCTCCCGCAAATATATGATAACAATTCTTAAGATGTCAAAATGTAAATCTGAGTTGTAAAAATATCAAGATTTACGGTATTTGGAACTAAATTTTTACTTTGCTAAAGGCTTATTTGGGAAATTGATTGAGAAAGTTATAAAAGAGGACGGAAGCTTGAACGAAAACTCTTGTCGTAAATTCAATGAGAATTTAATCCAGTAGGTTATTGTGGTCAATTTTCTATCGGTATTTACTTCAATAAAAACAGATGATTCTAGATTCACGTACGTTATTCCCGCACAAATCCGCTATTTTGACAGTAATTTTAGACCGAACTGTGGAAATTCAGTGCGCTAAAGTGGAATTAGATTTAATTTCATTCCCTCTGTTCTGCACCACATATTGTCAAAAACAGGTATTGCGATCTTTGACGAGGAAAAAAATGTTTTAAAAATGTCTATATTTCGTTCGTTTGATTATGCTTTGTTATTTCGAACCCGACAAGCGCTATTATGATATCCACGTGAATCTGGTGTAAGTATTGTTGGTACTTGAATTAACAGAGTGATCGTGTACATTAGGGTTTGTAAACAATATTGCTTCTAAAAGCGATCAGCGTCCACTCCTGTGTCCATGATATTGACCTCGACATTATTCTAGTGGCTTGCCAAATCCCTCGATTTATTGATGCTGACTCGTTGGGTCTGCTCGGTTGAAGGCTGACCACGATTAAAGCATAGGACACCAATTAACCTTATAAGAGAACAGTTGGACCTAGCAATTTGGACGAATTCAATGGGTCGTTTCAAATTAAAGGAGTATCGACAGTACGTCCGCAAAATATTCTCACCTCCAAGGCAGTCTATTAAATATACTACTGAAATTTGAAGTCCATCTACTAAATCAATTTTTCAACTTTATTTATATAGAATCATCCTCAGTTCAACAGATGTTTAGAAATAAGTTTAATAAATCAAAGTTTATTTTTTATTACAGAGAATATTAAGGTCGAAGGTGTCATGCTCAGAGTAGATTAAAAAGTTTGACACTTTTGAGGTAAAAATACCGGTGGATTAATTCATTTAAGGAATTACTTTCTTGCGAGTCATATTCTGCAAACTTTGTGGTATCAAAACTTTCGACTTATTAGTTATCTCTGACACATTTGAGATATTGGAGAAGCGGCTCGTTTCTATGTCTCTGAGTGTTTAGCGATATTGCAGAATTATGCGGATTCAATTTGGACTGCTGTCTGGACGCTTTCGTGTGTTTAGCACATTAAAACTGAATTTGACATTTATCACTCTCGTCATTGTAACGGCATGTAAATGTTGCGGTTTATCGCACCGTGTAACAATTCAGCAAAAGGCACAATTCACTCTCGACTACTATCGACAACCCATTTCAATTCGGTATTATAAAACCCAAGAGCGAAACTTTTTTTCATTTAAATTGAAAATAAAAGACAAACAAAATGTCATTATCTAGTTCGTTATTTTTTTCTGCTTTCTATTTAGCAGACTCACTCGAACATGAATATAATCGACTTTCATCAAGCTGGATAAATTGATTGAACGCAAGTCTGTAGCAAAGCTGCGTGACAATTTTTTTGTCAATAAATTTTTATTTATGTAGACATTATAAACACTTATTTAGGGGGGAATTTCAAAAGCCCAAGTGAAATAAATTTGAGTTCCACCTAACATTCTGCTTGAATGTAAGATTGAGAACCCGCCTTTGGTTGTTTTTTTGCTCTTTTCCATTCGCCAATGCGGAAGCTAAAAGAGTTTTTGGTAAACAGCTAAGTCCACATTAAATCACCCGATTTCATTTGGCGAATAAATGAGAACTGGATATCAACAACCTCCTACGGCTTCGTAAAGTCTATTTACAGAACAGAATAAATTGAATCGGTGAAAAAAGAATGACCAAACACTAATGTTTTCATTTCAACGTACTCGAAAAAAAGAATGTTTGCTTTCCCATTAATTGATTTGCGTGTGAGTGAAAAGTAAATACAAGAATCGAAGGAAAAAACGAATCTGCAAATGTTTATCGTAAGGATATAGGGAACGAAGTTTGTGATCTTTATTTTTGTCAGTGTACACTACGAGGGCAGAAATATTAGTTTTCATTACCTCGACAATTTTACGATATAAAAAAGTTCATGAAAAATGGTCGGTTAAAGTTGAGCTCGTGTACGTATGACACATCATATACTAACTTCAGATCTTGCATGTAACTCTTGACTTTGGTACACATGAAAAATTGATTTCTAATTACGTCTGCGATGCGGAATCGTTTTTTATCACCGACAAAAGTAGTGCTCGAAATATATCGCCCGAGCTGGATGACAAAAATAATGCTATACTACTTAAGTTGATCAGAGTGAAAAATTGTGATACTTACATTTAAATTGTCGCTGCACTTAACGAGGTCCTCCGGATGGCCGGAATACAATTTGAGCGTTTGAAGTAAGCCCTTGAATAAAAAAGGAAGTAAATCGACGGTAATGTAGTGCGAAAAAAAAGTATTCGGCAGTGTCTTTAACGAGTCTTGCTTTCTTTACGACCTCCTCGTGTGCAATCCGCTTGATTAGCACATTCGTGCGGCACACGCTGGTTCTTGCGAACCACTTCATTATACGATTCGAGTCATTTTTCTTCGGCTTTCTCTTTTTTGCCAGCCGAGTGTAAATGACCCTTCGAAAGTCTTACGCAAACCGATAACTGTCTTTTATCAGCATAAGCCATTTCATTTTGTACTATTGATCGTCGGCGCTTTATTTCTTCGCGTCAAATAACGACGAAATCATAGGACGACTTAAAGCGTCAGGTTTCCATAAGACTTGACCTTTTGTGGCGCGAGTTTTGTTCGACGAGAGCTTTATCTGATGAAGCATTAATCTCCCTCGTACTTCTTTCCGAACGCAAAAAGACGAAATTCCAATGTGCAAAACTACAGTGCACATAAAAAAAAACGAAAGTCTCAATGTAACTCTGATTTTGATCCGACATTACTGGTCCTCGGGAGACTTAATTTGAATTCCGTCAATTGCATAAATTGTATTGAATTAACTTCTCTTCTTGCACCCTAAAATCGAATTGGAATAAATTTCATTCACAACGAACAGTTTTTCGCCCATCGATCTGAAATTTGGTTCGAAATTCCCATCAACGCAGACCAAGTTAAAAAAACGTTTGTAACATTGCTTTCGATGGTATTTGCTTTTATTTAATTTCAAACATTATAACTGAATGTTAAAAATGATTCGGCTGAATTCTTAAGAAACGTCAAAAAAAATATTTGGAAGTTCGAGCGAGTTTCGAAGTTAGTCGTGGAAATTGTATTATATTCGTATCCAGCGTTCCAGAGGGATATCAATCGATGGCAAACTCCAAAGTAAACATACGTGACAACCATTTTCCAAGTGTTAATTTCATATTGGATTATTCAAATCGTAGTCATAAAAAAATTGTTTCGTGAGTGACAGAGTTCTGACTCTGTTAACACTTTTGATCGGTGTTGACGTTCAATAATCATGAATAATGTTCACGTTATAATTTCAATAGTACACACTTGAACTTTAAACGCTCGAAGTAACGTATCCATCTTTATCGCAAGATTTTAAAAGTTATGAGCAAGTAAAATTTATGGTAATTAAAAGAATGAATAAAAAACTTCGTTGCATTTTGATATAAATGTGTCTCAGGATGTCCAATTAACAAGTAAATAACTGATTACACGTTGAGTGCATTTCAATTGTAAAACTATCATTAGGGGAAGCAAATTCGGACCTTAATTAATAATGCGTGCATTGTAATGGATAATTACGCGAATCATTGTCAGCGATTGCAATCATAGGAACATTGAATCAATAGATAAACCATTAATATTTCAAACAAACTGTCAGTAATGTGCACTGATTAGAAAATCTAAAGAAGGTCTAAATCGATACTTTATTTTCATCCAAAATGTCCATCATTTGAAAAATATACAGCACTGGTCAAAGCTAATTTTCCGATCTCAACGTTTGAAGGCTTAAATTATAAATATTTGATTTTTAAAAAGGTATTTCCATCGCTGAGTTATATTAATTATGCAATCATATGCAATTATATTAACTGGAAATCATAAAGTTGGATTATGTTGTAACAGTATGGCATTAATAAAAGTGCTGAAATAATTTTACCCGTGATTATCTAGTGGGAATTTATCTAAATAGATTGTTCTGTTCCAGCATTCTTGCTAACACAAATTTAATTAATTTTCATGAATATGCATTTCCTGCAGAAATACTGTTAGTATAATCTGTAGATGGTTCAAACATTTTTGATGAAGTTTGCCGGTACGTGTTTCCGAGAATCTCTAAAAATCATTAACGATTTCTAATTGTATGATTCTACTTTAATCATTTTTTGTTTAATTCTGAAAACTAAAAAAATCATTTCTCTAATTTTGTAATTGTTTATAAGCGCAAATCAGAGTTGAAGGCGCAGTGAACATGCCAAAACACAATTTGCAAAGGTAAAGACAAAGTTTGGAACATTTTAAAGAGCTTTCAATCTCTGAATGCAGCAACTGGTAAACAGAACGTCTCATGAGTAGTCGCTGAGATTGTGGATACAACTAATTTTAGAATGTGCTGCTATTCTATAACTTCAGCTTTAATGAATAAACATTCTCTATTAAATATTCCAATAACTATTCATCAACTTTGCCATTGAACTAAATTTGAAACTTCTTTCTGAAACGTTCTTTTTAAAGAACAAGTGGTTCCTAAAATCGGAATTTCACATTCTAAAATATTAAATTTTTGAGATTAAAGCAGCTATGTTGTAATTGAGACCTTGCATTTACTGCAGAAAATGAGGCTTGTAAACTCAAATTTACACGTGGTAATAAATAAAAAAGCAAAGCCTTTATAATTAAAAACTTGAACCTATATTGAAATTGCAATGTTTAATAGAGATGATTACTCAAAGACACGGTGCATAATCGTAATTGGTATTATTAAACTACGACCAAAGATCCTCATTACAACTTTAGGAATATCATAACAATAATTATGTCAAATTAATTTCGTGGCATTTCTCTTTCACAACTATTTTGATTTCGTGTTCAATTTCGGAGGAAATAGAATTACTATGAAAATCACGTTTTGTGTATTATTCGACATTATTTCTTCAAAATCAAATTCACTCTATTTTACTCATAGAATAGGGTCATTCGTAGACGATTGAAAGGTAGGTTGAGTCATCAATCTACTGATGCAGCTTCAAATTAAATAATTAGAGTGAGATTTACGATAACCAATTGGCGTAAACTAATTATTGCGATTGACTTCTGTACGTGCTTGAAAACGGCTAAAGATAGGGCTGACTATGGTCAAGTATTAAGGTGCCTGTACTTTCCTTTTTCCCACAGATATCTCCTTTGAGAAACTTGACAGAAAGCATGGATCGCAGGATAAAAATATCGAACAATAAATCTTTGTTCTTTGCAAAATTAAAAACCTCAAACGACAAGTTTCAATCGATCTTTGAACATCTCATCTTCCCTCTAATTTCTGTTGAATAATGAAAGGGAACAATTATTTTTACCATCGCGTTAATTATCACGCTCAGTTGGAAATAATCGCAATGAAAGAAAAAAAATCGCTTTGTCAAAAAATCATGAAATTTCAAAGCAATGTTGTTTAACGTGCTCCGAGTCGCAAATGCAGTACCAAAGAGTTTGATAATTAATTTGTCTCGAAGAAGCTATGACACTGCTCACGAATTCTCTGTCGTCTCATAAGAGACGTCAGAACAAACATAAAAAAGTTGGCGATGAGTCTGCTCTGCAAACTTACAAGATCACAGTTACACTACTTCAGAAAACTTTATTCAACTCTCTTTACGCGTCTGAAACGACAATAAGTGTTTTCTCACCTCGATGAAACACCAGGGTCATTTCTACGAAATGAAAAAACCGAGTACGAAAAATCTTGTCCGAAAAAAATAAGCCTTTTTGGTCCTTAAAATGCGTACTTTGTCAGACCGAAACATGCTTTGGAATTGGCAATGATTTTGCTTCGGTTTAAGACTTCAAATTTTCCGCGAGTGAATTGGGTGAATGCAAAGTACAATGGAAAATGTCACGTTCGTAAAACCGATAGCGTCGGGTCAAATATCAAGTCTCTACAACTGCTATCGAATGCAAATCCAACAAGATTTTCAACATTTCTGGTCACGAAATTGTTTGACTCCTTTTCTTCGAATTGCCTTTGAAACTACATTCAAATCACCTTAGTCATGAATGGCTTTCTATGACTTATGTATAGAAAAATCTTCGTTTCGGTAAACGCACTCATAAAAGCCGTTTCCAATCCGTTTCCAATCTCTTTGAGACGATTTTTATGGTCAGCTATTTTTTAAGCAAGAGCATGTAATTGGTCGAGATACTAAGCTAATCACGAAATTAAAATCTCACGGTACAACAAATCGTACCCGACCGATCTGAGGAGTGCAGCTTTGGATTCGGTCAGACCTGGGTGAAAATTTTTCTGATCTCATTCAGGTGCAATAAATTCCGTCGTTTCACTCTCGTAAAGGTGGGATTCTATCAGAGTGATACGTTGGATTATTTGCCTTGGATTTTTGTTCGCGTGAAAACGTTGTTAACCCATTTTGCAATATTCGGTATAGTCACGTCTTGTTCTGTTGTTCTTTGTTGCTGCTGAAAACCCGAAATATAAAAGGATAATGAGTTTAGCTGAAAAAGTTGCAGAGAACGTAGTTGACCGAAAGAGTTCTGTCGGTTTATTGGTATGTGAGTTTTCTTTCAGCACAGCTTTTTTCGTTCATTTATTTTTGGTCCATACTCAATTTCGTCGCCGAAATTCGTTATCGAAGATTCGTTCGCAGTTTTTGTCATATCATCGTGCAAAGTCATTTTATTTTTACAAAAGCAAATTGTAACTGTTGAATAATTCCCCGACCGATTAACATTCCATCTATGTGAGCAATTTTATTCAATTATGATTTAATAACGAAACAATTTCTCGTTTTTTCAAATCCATTGAAATTCATTAAATTTGCTTTCACATGAATTTTCCACTTCAACTTTTACATCTGACCGAAAGGGGTAATTTCTATTAATTCCTTTTTATTCGCAACACTCGAACGGTTTTGTTTCGTAGTATAAGTACTTTTACAGAAAAATAGTGCAGTTGTGCATCAAGTACGCTCGATAAAAAAGCGTGTATGAATCACGTACGAATTTAATTAAGTCATCAATCACCACGAGAGCATTAAATGATGAAGCATCGGGTCAATTGGCGATAAGTCGCTGGAACAAATAGTGCTGCGGTTACAGAAATCACGAATTAAAACGATATTGATCATGATCAGAGACAAAGCTTGCTCTTTGGACCACAAAAACGGCTACGGTCTTTTTTGTGCCAATGGTGATGGTACCGTCTTATCCAACGCGTTAGATGTTTTTCCTCTTGCTGCACTTTAGTCACGCAATTTTTCATAGCTTCGAAATTACCCGCTTCGAAGTACACGAAAAAGTGTCATTTTTTTCTCTTCAACAAATATCATTTTATGAAAACGTTTTAATATACTTTCGTACACAGTAAATCCTTTCATGAAAAAGATATTAGATTGTTGAAGTGGAGGTTTTTCGTAGGATAAAAAGATGAAAAAAAAGACGTAAGGTGTGTTTATAGTTGTAAGTAAACTGCGCCGATGAACCAGTTAGCGATGAACTTTTAATAGGTAGAATCACGATAGTGGGTGAGCCCATCAAGACCAGTGAAAGTCTTGGATGTAAGGCAATAATGATTGAATTAGTTGCAGGACTACCATGTAAACAAGGGCCGAGTTCGTGATCGACGTAATGAAACGAGCGTATATAATGTGATATTCAAACGAACCAAGCAGTAGGCCCATGAGTTGCATGAAATTTTGGGGAGCGAGTATTTAGATGGGTAATCTGTGACGTCTCTACGTGCCGGGATGGTTAACGGGCTTGCGTGTGCCAACGTTTGACTTATGAATTAAAGGCTCGTCAAAATCTGACAAGTTAGTGACGGGTAGTTATAGGCATCGTGCTATGAGCGTGTACTTGGTGCATGCAGCCGCAAGATGGTCATAAGCTGTTCGCCTCGTTGCTGGTAATTCGGGCACGTTTACACGCGCACGAAGAGTGCACACGTGATAAGGATTTCTGATATGACATCGAAATTGAACCAACTCGCCACGGTAAACAGAGCCAAGTTTATTGAATGTATTCTTTCGACGCGCGTTGATGCACTTTCGTGATTACACCGCTGCAATTAGGCCGATCTTCAATCATCGTCCACTAACGGTTTAATTTCGTTGAGAAATCGCGCCTGATCACATGCAAACTTTGGACGCGACTTTTTGCGCCACAATGCCCGGCAAACTAGCTGAAACTAAAATACAGCCATAATGGAGAGACAGCAGGCACAACTGTGGCTTATTTTGTGCGGATTAATTAATTTGCATCGCGGCATTATATCAATTACATAGCCAGTTAGCCCAGCAAATATTGTCATGTTTTGTTATCAGAGAGGTTATTTGTCGCATTGTGGTATGACGATGCACATACCAAAAGAGCCAGGGCTTGGTTGATTCATGTAACTAATGTTCCATATTGCTGTAATTGCCTGTCCTCATAATACTTACCTCGGATGCGTTAGTCAAAACTAAAGCGCCGTGACAAATGCGATTTCATGACGGAAATCATGTTGATCTATTGCATTTGGATAATTGCTTTTGTGTAAATCAGTGTGTTGCCCCAGAGTTCATTTCTAAACTTGACTCTCGACTCATTTATTCAACTAATAAACACCGGTTATTTTTGTAATCGATTATTCGATACCGAAATACTGCAAAAATGTCAACAATTTTTTTCGCCCTCTATTATTAGCAGTTTTAAATTATTCAGATTGTCAATATATTTCATTACAATCAACTAATAGGAAGGTTAAAATTGGATCTGCAATAGTGTTCCATGGAATTTCACTTCATATTGATATATTATTATTTTATTCTTTGGTTACAAAACAGCGAAAAACCATTTCAATTTTCATCTGCAATTAATGTCTGAAAGCTTTAGAAAAACAGTTGAAATTTCGATTGATTTCATTAATTAGTCATCACTCGTTTAAAAGTATTCTCTCGTCTAATGAATACTCATTCAAAAATTAAAATATTTGTATTCCTACTTTATTTTTATTTGTTTAATGAAAATATTGCCCTCTGAAACGCTGTGTTGAGTATTTGTTTGAAGTTAATTTTTCTGTCAGTTCGCTGTGGCAGTGTTGAGCTTACAAAATTCCACTTTCGGAATGCCGCGATTCAATTTGATTCGAATAATGTTAATGAAATCTTTTCAGCGTACCGACTAAAATGTATCAACGCACGTAGGCGCGCTCAAAAAAGCTGGACAAATTCGCGTGCATTCGCAAAATCCTGTTGTCCGCTCATTAAATCCGCACCGGTCGTGCCATTACGTTTGACGCTAAAAGCTACAATTTTTTGTTCAACTTAACGAATATTTACGCCCTGTAATTTTGTCTGATACAATATAAAATTTACATACAAAGCGCGTACACGACGCTGAAATATAAGATGACGTGACATTTGTCAATGCAACAACAAACACACACATACAAACGACGGAACAAAAACTGGCCGAGCGATTAGCGGAGAATTTCATTGAAATTCTTCGCCGAGGCGATCGTGAATTGTTGAAAATAATTTTCGTCTAATGTGAATGATTGAGGGTGTGAGAGAACTCTTTCTCGTGGTAAAATTGGTCGGACGCTCGACGTGAGCTTTAGAATATTGATGATACGGCGCTCTTTGTGCAATTATAGCTTCAAACTACCTACAATTATGTCGTACGCTTCTCGCCTCGTGCGCGTAAATGCAACTGTGTCCGCGGATAGCTTGAAAAGAAACGCCGAGTTGAAGAAAAAAAAAGCGCGCTCACAGAACTCCGCCGCAGTAAATTATGAATGAGCAACCACCGTCGCACATATGACATCGTTATATCGCAAAAAAGTCCCTCGTTATAACTAACGATACAAAATCGAATGCGGAACATCCTAATTGCTTTCTTTTTTTAATTTGATCACATTTTTTTAGTTTTGTTTTTTTTTTGTTATTTTGGATTCTGTTTTGTATTGTGCATTCTATCGGTACACAAGTTGATACCAGGTTGGATAAAAGCTTAACAATTATCGGTAGCGTCGCGTCAAGTGTGTGTGACCCCTCGTAGCAGCATCTGGCAGGAAATGTACTGCCAAAATCCGCAGATTTGCAAGAGAACTATGGACTAACTACCGCACGCGCTTAACAAGTGCAAACTCGTGAATATTCATGAACATGCTCTTGGAAAGGTGCGAGCACTCGCCGATATCACTCCAGTGGTCCTCAAATGGATGAAATGGCCAAACTAGATCAAAATGTTTAAAACTCATGTCCATTTGAAATGAACGGCTTCAATTGCCGCATCCCTTGTACAGTTGTGACGGATTCTTGTTTCTTGACAAATTCATGGGACTTTTCTTAGAGCTGAAAATTTATCATTTTTATTTTTCATCGATTACTGATCAATAATTTACTGTTTTTTTGTACATTATTCATTTAGAAAGTATTTCTAAAGTTAAACTTCAAGTTAAAAAATAAAGGAATTATCGAGGAATTGAACTTAGATTTCCAGGATGAAGTTCAGAGTTTTATTTCCTGCTCTATGAGCACATTTTTGTACTGATACTCCTAATGTATCATAAATTACTAATAACATAATTTAAAGTTAAACTCAAGTTACAATTTGTGTTGTTTTGGTTACACTAACTATATCAGAAGTTACTTCATAAGTTGAACGTTTAGAATAACGTTTAAATTAATGTTTATTGTAATGTAACTTCATTGTAGTTATATTGCTCTGGAAATGTTGAAAATTTTAACAATTTTTGTAATATAATAAAAACAGAAAAAATAAAAAATTCATTGCTAGACGTAAAGAAAGAACTTGAAATTAAATAACCATAATGTTTGATCTCATGGTTATTTAATCAATGTTGAAAAGTATAAAAATATTTGAAAAGCACAAAAATTTCATAGCCAATGAAAAATTCATCCAGCTCATCATCGGCATCACAAAATTTCAAACATCCAAAAAAATTCTCGTGAATAATTTATTTGAATGTAACAATAATACACATTTTTATTATCGTCCAATAATGAATTAAAAAAAATCAAACGTGTATTGTTAAATTACAGACGCTGCAAAATATTTAATAATGACACGACTTCATAATGAATTGAATTCTGTAAATTAAAAAGAACCCGTCGATTATTCCAACCAACACAACAGAACGAAAATAAACCAATAAGAAAATGTTGCTATCGCAAATAATTCGCGACTGAAATTCATTCACCTGTGCATTTAATTAATTATACCAATTTATTCGCGGTAAACAGGAGCCGTTAATTTTAGTCGCGCGAACACACCAGACTCTTTGAGATGAATTGTACAAACACATGTGGACAATCGCGCCCTGCGCCCCTACCCCCTGTTCAAAATTTATTCACGTGGGTACACTCGCGAATATCAAACAAGGAGAACGAACCAGTGTATCAACTGAAATTGGACCAGGTTTTCAATGTCGCTAGCTCGTCACAATATCGGCCGTGCCTAGCCCGAGGGAATTTCGCAAACTGCAGTTCATAACTCCAACCACCTGTACCTAGTGTTGCGTGCACCGCGACAATTAATCATAATGCCTGAATAATAAACGCCGTAACGACAATACGAAAAAAAAATAAACGCTAATGGCGCGCTGCAGCAGCTCCATTTATAACTAATTAGCGAATCGGATTTGAGAATAATTAGTTCACTTATTTACAACAATTTCGTTCGTTCGCAGCACTTAACTGATTGTGGCCAAAGCTGCACGGTGCAGCTCAATTGTTTATAAACAATTATATAGCCACTCAAAAAAGCGTCACTAAAAGTATCACTTCTTCAGATGCAATTTTTATCGCCAAGCTCGACAGCTGCATTATGCTGCAAAAGTTATGCAGTATACGATACAGAATTTATTGTTACATTTCAGAGCTGCTGCAAAGTTTAACGATTGTTTGCGAACGGCTGTCGTCGTCTGCAAGAAGTAAATCAACGAACAGATGATAATCCCGTTGGATCGTTAAATGTTGCGAGCAATAATGATATCATTTTGCAGTTGAAATGAAGTTGTGCTCAGCAAAGGAGACCCGACTCTCGTCATCAGTTTCGAGTGATATATCCCGTTAACAAATCGCGCACAGTGTTTTCGAAACACTTAGGCGTCGCAAAACGTGCGACTCGTTAAACGTGCAAACTTAATGAAAACGCAATGAGACAAGTCGCGACGCTACTTTGACTCTTTGACGTGACTGCGGCGCTCGAGGGAGCTTGGACGTTCGCACAGGCCTGCTTGTTCAGTCGCAAGTGTCATAATGACTCGAGTCGCTGAATGCGATCATTATAATGGAGCTGACTGCGTGTGCAACCCGCAAGATAACAGGATTCGTACTGTTTGCTCGTTTTCCAGCGATCCCCGGAGTGCTGCAGTTCTAATGTTCAGATCCGGTTGTACGTGATTGGACCTTGCTCGGACAAGCACAATATTTAATCGTATTCACCAGGGTATCCTCTGTACGTCCCAACCAACCTGCGTCTTTATTCATCGAAAATTTAATTACTTCACCTGAATATTCATTTTCTCTTCACTTATCTACTTCATCTGACTACGAAAACTCCGGGGAATGCTTACGTGTTATGGGCCTTTTAAAATGCGCCGCGCGATTTTGGAATAATCAAAGAATCTTTTGCATCGCGTTGCTTCAGTGTTTATTCGAAAGTTTGGACTTTGTAGGGCAATTAAATTTCTGGAGTTATTCGCGAGAGTTGTATTTTGAATTTTCATTTGTTCATCACCGATGAGTTTTTTCTTCGCTTTTATTACTCGTTTATTTTTTTCAAGCGTGGTGGAGTTTACGATTCAAAATATAATATATCGTTACGTTTTGAATATAAAATGTGAAAAAAGTATCGAATTTATTCAACTTTCGATCGCAATATTTTCAATTGTCGAGATTTGTTTTCAAAACTTGTTAGCGAAAAACTCGTTAGGAATAAAAAGTTGATAATTTGAAATTAAAAAAAAAAGCCTAACAAAAACTTGCTATAACGGTGAGTGAAGACAGCTAACGAGTCAATTCTATTCTCAATTACGTTGAGGTGCTTCGTTAGTCGTACTGCTCTATTATACTTCAAACTGTTACTCAACTTTTTGCATGTTTGATGCGTTATTTTATTTTGTCATCGTAGAGTACTACTGAAAATCCTCGTATGAGAAATTAGCATTATTTTTCAGTAATTATATGAATATGCTCAAGTGCGCTAGTTGCAGTTTTAGTGTTTACAAACCTCGAGTGAAAAATGAGGTAAACTTTGTGTTTAGAGTATCTAGTTTACGTTCGTCACTGTGATTACTTTGTTTACACGCAAAAATTTATTCATATTTATAGACCTGGTTTCATCCCAAGATTTCACTTGATATGTTGATTTGATCAAACGCAAATCAGTCAAGCTTTATGTAATATCCAATTCTAGCATTTGTGAGTTCTCTAATTTTTTCACATTTATTGATTTATTATCATTAAAATATATGAAATCAATAATTAAAGTGGTGATTTTTTTAAATTTAACTTTGTTTTCGACACTCTACATAAAATAATAACAAAGTTTAGAAGCATATTTTGACAAAAGCTTGAATTTCATGTAAAACTGTTTATGACTAGGATTACCGGACGTTCTTTCCACGCGACCGTAACTTTTTCAACTATTTGTTCATCGCGGACCGAAAAGTTGCTTAATTCAGTGTGATTCTGCGCGTCAAAAAGTTTTTACGGCCGGATAAGTGGCTTCAATAAATTCCGATAGTTTGTATCATTTCTCATCTTTATCGATTGATAAATTTGTTTGATAATCTGGGAAACGAAAAGTTGAGTTTCAAGGGAGATTAACTTTGTGCACAATAACTCGAAGTTAAACATTTTTTTTCAAATGGGTCAATTTTTGTGAGATCTCTTCAACTCCTCCGCGAAAAGTTAATGTAGATAATCTTTAAGAAAACTACTTTGAGTAAGTGGAAAATTAAACTTTCAGCTTAGAATGCAAATTTTTTTTACAATTTCATATCTCAGCGTAATATATTGTGCAGTCTAAAATATAAAGTGTTATTAAGTTTTTAACTTTGCCAACTTTGCTTTTTCTGACAAACAGAAACAAAACAAATTGAGAAAAGGAAGCAGGGTTTTTTCAACGATTAAAACATTAAAGGTAAAGTAACGTTGCTTATGAAAATGTTTAATTAAAAAAATTTCACAAATTTATGAGCAACGTGTACAACAATAGCAGAGTTTCTCTTCTCAGTCCAAGACTTTTTCATCATATTTTTTGCATCTTTCATCATTGCTAAGTAAATCTACTAAACGTTTAGTTTCAAACTCATAATAACAACTTTGAACTCTAGATCGCCTGATAATCTGAACTAAAATAACAGATTGTTCTTCGTTCATTATCTTTCCTTGTTATTCAAACTGTTCCTAAAAAAATAAGGAAGAAATGAGAAAAATAAACAAAAAGAATGAAAAATGGTAGAAAAGGACAAAAAAAAGCAGAGTAATTTTGCAAACACGTTGAATTTTGTCATCGCTTGAAGATGGTTCAGAGCTCAGAGTGGCAAACGAGGTACGTGAATGTTACGCTGGCATCTGCTACGTGGCTCAGAAGAACTCAAGAGAGACTTACGATAACGGAGGTGGCGGTGCACTTGCTCTTTACATTAGTGAACAACACACAATATCGTCTAGTTGCACTCACGCCAGGATCTGTTGTTCGGATGTCGCAGTTTCATCCTGCACGGAGCATCCGACAGCAGTGAAAAGTAAAGGATTTCGTGGGGACACGTTCGTACGGCTGAGCAGTTCTGAAATTCGCACGAGTGTGTTCGCCATTCACTCACATCTCTCATTACGGATGCGGGGTTTGTCACCATCAGACGTATTATCGTCCTTTATTCGCATTACTTAAACGTGGATATGCCAGCGGCGTGGGACTCTGAATACGTACTTAATATGAGAAACGTTTTGCGTGCCGCGAATAATGCTAACTTTTAATTGGCTCGAGTTTATTTGTTTTAATCGCAACAACATGACGGCCTAATTAAATTTTTGCCGTGACAAAATGCTGCCACTTTGATCGCTCTTCGCTGCGGATTACACAATTACGGATAACAGTGTTGACGGTTGAGATCGATTTTTTCGCCAGTTTCTGCTTTGTTTCTCTGTTACGAAACGGTGGAGCAAAAGTTGTTTCGCGGAATAACACGTTGGAGATTGCTGCCAGTCTGTTCCTCAATTTTAGGCGAACGAGCGATCATCTTCGAAAGATGAAAAAATGATTGCAAAATACTTGAGAGTTATTGGGTTATTTCGAACGAACGTTTAAGTCGAATTTTTCTTTGTTTTCGTTTCTGATACATTGAAATTACCTTGCGCATGGAAATGTTGTTGCTGTTGTATATATAGCGATCCAACTTGTTGGTATCTCTTTTGTGTACACAAATTCTGAAATATTGGTAATAACTTTATTTTAATAACTAGGAATTGGGGACGAGTGACGTCATAGCATGCGCAGGCGCAGAAGAGCACGTGGCGTTAGTGACTGCGCAGGCTTAGTAGGACGCTTGGCGCCATAGAGGATGCACCTGCATTAGGTCACGTGACGTCACCGACTGCGCAGGCGCAATAGAACACGTGGCGCCATAGAGGGCGCAGCTGCATTAGGTCACGTGACGTCACCGACTTCGAAGGCGCAGAAGAACGCGTGGCGTTAGTGACTGCGCAGGCTTAGTAGGACGCTTGGCGCCATAGAGGGTGCATCTGCATTAGGTCACGTGACGTCACCGACTGCGCAGGCGCAGTAGACCACGTGGCGCAATTGGTTGTGAAGCTGCAGCAAGGACCCCATAAAGCATGCAGGCGCAGTGCAGTAGATGCCGTTTGCCTAGTTGTAAAAGGTAAGAACATTTTCCAAAATTTTGTGACCTAATTAATTAGATCGTTTCAGAATTTGTCGCATAAGAATACAGTTTGAACCAAAGATTTTTCGATGAATATTTAATTTTATTTCACATTTAATTTTTGTTATTTATTACTATTAACAGTTTTTATACGTATTTTGAATAGATTCATTGGCAGAACTGAGCAACGTTTGATATGCAAATATTTTTTTTTATTGTTTATTCGCTAGAATTTAATTTTTTCATAGTTAACTTTCAATTCCAGAACTTGAATTTTCATTTTCGATGTGTTTAAATCATAACTAAGCATTTTTTACCGTGACCAATCGTTTTTGAATTAAGATTATTTTTTCGTGATTTTTAAATAGTTTCATGTATGTTAATCTTTTATAACCAATAGTCTTTTTGTTTATAACAGTTGTTCGGATTTCCATTAACATTTACGCTACAGATTGCAGTCAGTTGACTATCAACTGTCCGTCAGACACTCCAAGGGTGTATTTGGGAAGTCTGAACAATTGCCGCGTGATCAGCTTTATCATATTAATACTAGTTTATTATCATTATTTTTTTTAATTTTTTGAATCTGATTTTAAAAGTATACTATATTTGCAAATCCAATAATGCTGAAAGTTTGCCTAACTTTTTGCCCTACAGAAATCGTTGTACTTAAATTAATAGCCGGAATTTTTTTTGTATACTAAAAAACTTTAAACTGTTTTCTTGTGATATGAAATTTTTTATACATGTTAATTGAGAGTTAGTTTTAATATTAAAAGTTAAGAGATATACTAAGCAGGTCTGCACACAAATAATCGCGAGTGACGATACGGCAAAAGCAAATTTTTTTTATAGAGGGGGGAAACATCCAAACAAACGTAATTTAAATTTTGTATTGTTTTGAATTTGTGTATTGAAATGCAGGTTATCATAAGGTAGGTAATTTTTGGAAAATTGAATAGAATTCTAACATTTCATTGACTGAATAAAACTAAACTTTGACAATAATGTTAAACATTGTATAGAATATAACTTGATAGAATTTTAATTTTAGAGAAAGTTATATCGAAATTTTCATAAACTTGGGAAGAATTTGATGAATACAGAATTTAACATAGCATACTCTTACAGTCGTAAGAGTATAATAGACATTCCATAGTTGTGAACTGGATTCTTTTTCCACATTGAAAGTTAGATTTTCCAATCGAACGTCAGAAACGATAAAACAATTTCGAATCCTAAATAGGTTACAGTTTATTTATTTACTATCAAATTTAACTATTGAAAATCTGCAATACGATATTTAATTCGTCTTAATATTATAAACCGTTTTTATTGGACGAACATTTTAAGGTCATTTTCTTAAATTGCATCTTAAGACAATCAATTAAAAAAACGTAGACAAAAATGAAAATGTAACATAAAAAAGGTTCAACTCTAACGCACATTAAATGCTGGACAGAAAATCATTTTGTCCGGCGCGCGAGCTGTTTCCGGTGCAAGGAGTTGACTTTGCATTGTTTATACATTCCGCTTAAAGTATTAGCTAGTTTTCTCAACTTTCTAATATTGATTGCATCGATCCGATTCTCTGAGTAAGGTATTAAATTTAAAAAAAAACGAACGTTTCGCGAACAAAGTTTCGCAGATTTGCGTGCGAACCGACAGAGCGTCCGATCGAGGAACAACTTTTATCTCGTCCAACAAATTAAACACAACGTAACGTCGTTCGCGCGAATTCGTTACCATATTTTTTAATACAATTACCATGAAACGTTTTCGGGACGAAATGCTTAATCGCAGATTTATGATTCTGGAAGTTTAGTTATTTCGTTTCAAAAAACATCATCTCGAAATCAAATATTAAATTAAAAAACGTTAACAAAAAACATTAAAAAATTTTATTTTCAAAATGTTTAGTAATTGTTGGTTGATATTCACTTGTTTTATTTTTGTAATGTCAAATTCAAACATTTTCCAGCTGTGTGACAGTGATCCAGCTAGAATGTATCTTTTCGTTTGTGTCATTTCGTCAGAATAATCCGATTAATGGCAACATTGATTTTAAGCTGCTTAGAGTGCATAAAGTGCAAGACAATGGGCCTTCATGGTGTGCTTACACACAGCATTATTAATATGCATGCGCTTCGGAGAAGTAAGGGTTTGGTTGTTGAGATTGAGGCTGCAGCCGGATCATAAACATATCGTTTTAGTAGATTACAGCGACAATGTAACGAATGTAAGCAGCATCGAGATAAAAATTTCAAGTTCATATTGTAGAATTAATTTTAAACTTGGTATTACACTTCCTACTCGCTGTTCATCTGTTTTCTGGAACAATTTTTGAATGAAATAAAATTACCAGAAATGAAAGATAAACTGAAAAACGTCGATTTCAATTTCGTGCTCCAATTTGACAGTACAATTCGATTTGTTTTTAATTACTCGTATTGTCTTTCAAATTGATGTTTGATATGTAAAATTCGGGGATTTCATTTAAAATCTTTTTGTTTCTACTTTTAATGACTGTAAATACAATTTAAAACAAACTCGTTCGATTGATTGAATGACCAATTAATCAAACATGAATTTCGAATTAAAAATTTCGCAAACGTGTGAATGTTCACATAAATGCCATCCATGAAATACTTACTTTCCAAGTTGGTTTCACCCGTCTCTTTTGCGACGGAATTTTCTTACTCCCAAACCGCAGTCGATCTGCTTACTTTCGGACCGAAGCTGCAAAATTAATTAACAAACCCTAAAACTAATTGAACGAGTTTGTGGAAAGGTACGTGGAGAATGTTATCGATCATAGTCGTTGTCTAATAAAGTTCGGGAAATTTTCGTCCGACGGTCTCGCCCGAGTTTTCCCTGGATAACACCGCAGCACAAATGTCGTTATGCAAAACAATCGTTGGGATATAAGATCAAAGGCAAATTCCAACAAAGATCCGTGCCCACTGAAAAGAATCATTTAACCCAATCGGCCGTTGCTGTCACATACATACTTCATTGAATTTGTCGTTCATAGAAATTATCCAAGCATGGTCTCAAGAGCGCAACTCGTAGCGACAAAACGATGCATATCAAACACAAGCCGTTGATTAAATTATGTTTGAATTTAATATCTCTATTCCAGTTATATGATAATGATCGCGCGAATTAATTACAATCTCGATGGGCTGCAAAGTTTATCCGCTTATTAAAAGTCATCACAACAATTCAACGAACAAAAAATGTCCATTCATTTTTGTTTCTATTTAATTGAATTAACCCATTTCAGAATGAGCATTTATCGAATTAATTAAACATTGAAAATTAAAACTTACCAATTTATCCTATAAAATCATCAATGAAAATCTAATTAAATTTTGGTTCGGTCGGGTCATTGCAAATTTCTGTCAAATATATTTTTGTTTGCAATGACATAATAGGATGTAAATATGCCTCTAGCACATGTCAATTACAGTAAACTCATACATTGTCCAAATACCAATATTTACCTCTTGTACTTCATTCAATACATAATCAGGGCTTATTTTATATTCGCTCGTAAAATTGAGTATTTTGTACAGAAAGAGGATTTTGCGGCTCGAATACACCGTCATGAAACGTTAAAATAGTCATTATCAAAAAAAATAAAAAATAAAAAAAAACAGAAACTCTCGAAAATCTAGTTGAGAAAAAAACATAGAATTATGAACGTGAAAAACTCACGTGTTTATTGATAAACTCGGTAATCTGTTGGTAGCGATTAGTTTGCATCCTGGAGCTAGAAGTGCGGGCGTGTTTGTCATCCTCTTCCTCGTCCCAAAGACTGACCACGCCGGTAATTATGAGCGCAACCAGTGTGATGATGCCAATGAGCAAAGAGAGCGTGACTATTTTGCTGCGAGGCGAAATGACCATCGCCATCTTGAAAGCCCGTCACTGAAGCCTCTTTCACAGCCACTTCACTCGCCCAATCTCGTTCAACGCGAAAACAGTTCAACACGCGCGTGACCCGCGACAATAATCGGTTTCCAAGTGCAACATCAATAATTCGCGACTCGATCGCTACGATAAATAGATTTTTACAATATCCAGTTGACCAGTTCGATCAAAAACAACTCATTTCTATGTACATATATACATACGTCCATAAAACTCTCGTTAACAACATCATTTTCGTATCCCTTCTTTTTGTTTCGTTTTCCTCTGAACACAACTAACGTCAACGGTCGGATAAATTTATTTCAGTAACAACAAAGTTTTGACATTCATCCGCGATCGGATACGCCTCACGTGAAAGCCTCGAAGCCGTGTTCGAGGCAAATGTCTTTGCTTTTTAGTCTCGTTTGAGATGGAAGGTACTTGGGTAGCGATGTTTTCCCAGGGGTGGATTATAAAGGCATGTAATGAAAACGCGGCGCCACCCCGGTCCGCCTTTTCATCGCTTCACCTTTCTTTGCGCCTGTTGCGGACGCGATTCACGTACATTCAGCTGTTTTAAACGGCGAGAAAACTGCTGATCCTTGATCCGCATTTTTTCGTTCGTTGGGTATCATGTATAGCTGGATACCATATGACGCGACCCACTCGACAGTGCATCCTATTTGCCGCCGCTCAACTGCGCCAGACACACAAAAACCAACTGCATTTAATAACTGACGAACCATCTTTTTACTTCTGTACTTTCACGAGTTTACCGAATTTCACGTTCATTTGCATAAGTTGATCGCTGTGTTTAGACAGTTGCTCAAATAGGAGATCATTATTTGAGGCTTAGTTATAATAAGCTCGGTTTTCATCCTTTGTTTGACTGCGGTTTCACTCTGAATTTCAAAATTTGCGATTTGATGATGTTTTTGTTATTCAAAATTTTATGAAAAAAAAACGTTGTAACAATTTTTGTCGTACCATTTTATCAAGACTTCAAGTATTCATACATCACAATTAGGAGTTAAGAGGGGTGTTTCATTACTTCATAAGCGTGGAGCAGAGAAAAAAAAGAACCGGTACGAGAATATGCGGTTGTGAGATGAAAATATAAAGATACTGCCACGGACAATAAATTATCAGCGTGTGCAAATTCGCGGGCCGAATAATTGATGAAAAATTATGCGGGAAAAAAATAGCGGCGCATCGCGGTGCTGATATGAGGGTTGATTATACTCTCGCATTTGCGATGACAGCTGTCGGTGCTGTACTTTTCATCACGCGAGAATAGAAACTAATTGGAATAAACAGGAGGTCGCGTAATAGTTCATAAGCGGGTCTGGTAATTTTGAAAATTCCGATTTCGAAATCCCGCGAAGTGAGAACGCTGAATAAACAGTCGACGGGATTGCGAAGATTTAATTAACTTTTTGATTTACGTTTCGATTAAAAGTAATTGTCGCGACACAAATATTCGCCCCGCGGTGTGAGTCTGTTTTAAGTTTCTCGCTTCTATCCTTCATTTGTCATCGGATTCGTTTGCGAGTTTGTTCACATTACGTCGCGTACACCTGGCATGAGATCGCGTGTAATTTCCGCGCGTTTTCAGTGATAAATATAATGATGCTTTTGTGCCCAAAGCTTCGCGACGGTACAACCTGTAATTATAAAATCACTTGATAATTGAATTATATAAAGTTTGAACTCGTAATTGCAACGTGAATACATGACAAAGGACCGAAACAGTCGACATAGAGTAGCTCATTTAGACACGAACGTAATTAAGTGTATCGTACGTCCGAAAAAACAACTTTGCCATTACACGTTCCAACTAAACGGATGTGTTTTCATTTCGAAAAGTGAATTCCACAGGTAAGGGGATTCGTGTTTTTTGTGATCCGAAATTGTCGAGTTGTTTATTGCATGTCGTATAAGTCCGCGTTTTGTTTCACCGGTGAATTACAGGCAAAAGTGTTGGGAAGGTGCTGAGTGCGAATGCAAATTTCTTAAAAGGCCAATCGAACTTGAGCATTTCCATGAATAAGGAAAAAAACAAGCTTCCACTTGAGCAGTCGAGAATTCTTCGATAGCTTCTCATAACTGATGGAAAAGCCGGCAAACTTTTTCGAATGCCAACTCAATACGAGAGCTAAGATCTTGAATCTATTATAAATTAAAGTCCATCGAGCGTTTTGCTAAAAAGTATAAAAGTATCGGAGAAGCTTTTTTCGTCAACCGCGCTGTTTGCTTGTTGTGACGATTATTGCGTCAAAGCGAAAATAGTTTTTTCGCGGAAAAAAGTTCTTCCCGGAGGGTTTTCATCAGAATGGAAATCGAGACTATCAAAAATGGTATCACGAATCATCACGTGTTTGGATGAGTTTTTCCGACGAAAGAATGAAGGGCGCGATCGAGCCGTATGTTTTAAGTTCAATTGGTAGTTCACGTAGATCACGATTCATTTCACAAATTGACAATCCGCGAGTGACGAGAACGAATGGGGGTGACGCGAAATAGTCATAAAGATTTGAGAGGGGTTAATGTTACACGGCAGAGTGTTTGAAAGCACTCGAAAGCGAAACTAGCAAGTCCTTTAAGCATTCGAGATGACGCGCGGAATGTGCGCTCAGGAGATTCAAAATAATGACGTCACCGCCCTCGTTTCGAGCCGAATGCGATTCCCGGCACGTTTGGCCTCATCTTGCAACTACCCTCGTCGCACCTCTTTTGTCTCCGCCCGACACGCGAAACAAAACTGCGCAAAGAAAATTCGCCAGACGAGCGAATTCCTTATCGCTCGAAATTTCGGATCGTGCCGGCCTCACGATCGAGGGCTCCGTTCCGAGTCTTCGCTTTTCCTTTGTCGGATAGGATTTTCGGATTTGTGACGCGCATCCCGAGTAGATTCACTTCCTCGGATATCCGATCAGAAACTTTATACTTTTGACTGCCACGTGTTATTCGACACAAGTTTCTTAACGCTATCGAGCCGGCGGCAGGGACGTGGTGAAAAAAAATTCGCTCCTTTGCGATCACCTGTTTCGGATTTATTAGATTCTTGCATTTTTCTCTGTTGGACTGAGTAAACCGGGTTCGTTAGAAGCATCGTGTCAAATAACAATCGCAGTCGACACTTTTTCTTGTCTGACCGTAACGAGAAGATGAGATCTGGACGTTTTTTACCCTTCGTGGAATTGAATTAAATTGTGAGGTGAGATTTTTTTCATGATTTTATGTAATAAACACTCGAATTAAAATGTTGCACTAAAAATACTATGAGTGGGCTGGGGTTTCAAGACGGTTCGAGGAAATTTTATTCAGTGAGATTTTAAAAATGAAAACTCATTTTTAATGAAAACAATTTCATTTTTAACTTGTATATCGTGGATAAAACCTTTGTCAGTTACTTAATCTTTTAAGAACAAATTGAGATCACTAATTGAATTGCACGCCTCGGGAACTTCCATCTCGACAATCTTTTTTTATAAAACGTTACATAATTTGTGTACATTGAGTTTCTATAAAGGTTTATTACTTTTTGCTTACAATCACTCGGAGACAAAGATGGGAAAGATATTTTTGATTAATTTTCATTAATCTTGTACACAAGTTGTGTGCAAGTTCAACAAAAGTATTTGAACGAATGTAAATATAATTCCGTTGTTTACTGCCACTTTGCGAGCGGCAACATATTAAAATGATTTATAGACGAGATAGTAAACACAAACGACGTTTACGATGGTAACTTTATATAGACATTTATCTAAAGTTATGTCTTCTTGGCTAAACAACTGTAGTTAAATATTTTTCGACCCATTTGAAACACATGAGAATTCGCTTTAATGATTTGTAATTGCCCCTGTTATTCACCGTTCAATTCAATTCCAACTAATGATTTTCATTGATTTTATTTCATTCGTTTAGATAAACTTTAAATCGTAATTATTACCGTTCGAATTCATTATCGTTAATTAACTTTCATAGAAACAGATATTGGATTCGAAATATGAAGTTGTTCCCAGTATTAGGTCATTTCAATATTTATTCAAAGCGTTGCGTTATTATGTTTCTACAAAAGTTGTTAACCCATATAATAGTTGGTGGAGATATTTTTTTAACATTAAATTGCATCGCAGTTCCATTATGTGAAACAATAAAAAAGCAAACATATAAATGCAAACAAAACAATTTCGAGGATTTACAGAAAACATTGTACCATGATTAACTTACTAATTAGATCGTTGAAGAAAATTGCATGTAAATCCAAGATTGGATATCCGTTTAATTGTTATATCGTTGCACATGACTGCTCGAATAATGCAAATCATCCCCCGTTCCATCTCGTCTTTTGTTTAGCATTTCTCAACAAAATTTTGCTGAATTTAAGAGCGTAATACGTGAGCGAAATGTTAAACGAATTGTAAGTCGAACGACGGTGCAAGAGGCGTTAAATAAGATTATTCCCCTTATCTCGAGTGCGTTCCAACTTTTGAAATACCCGCCGAATATTTTTTTGACAATCAAGATCGACGAGAGCGGCAATCCAATTGTTTCGTGCTTCCGAGTTTTTTTGTTTCTTTCATTCCAGTCAGACTATTCTTTACAACCGACGCAAATCAAGAAGTTCCAACTCGATCGACATTTTTGTACCGACGTTAGTTTACGCGCACCAACTCGAGCAGTAAAAAGGTTTTAACTTTTTCGCATTTGGCGCAGTGTTCGCGGTGTCGTTGTCTTGCTCCTGTAAGCATTTACGAGACGACTTTATTCCGCACCATCACCCAGGATCCATTTAATTGCAAATAAAAAGCAGTTAAAGCAAGTTTAAGCTTTGCGTCTATTGACCTTTATTTTCGAGCACATTTTACGAGCCACGATGCACGATATCTGCATTTTCTTATTAAACCCCGAGCTAGTTTGTGTCAAATTTTCAAAGTGTTTATTTCAACTTGTTCAACTTGCGATTTGATTTCACGTGTATTATTCTGTCTTGTATTTCTGTTGTCATTTCCATTTTCGTTTTACGCTATAAAAGGGAAACTAATGAATCCGACTTTTTTATGATAATTTTAAAACTTTTGTTAATTAGTTATATTGTTCATGGTTTCATGGTTTAATAATTCGTTATAATGTGATGACGTACTTGGCTCGACGAATGTTAAGTTGCAAAAAGCTTTAACTAAGTTAACCGTTGTCGAATTTTGCTGAGCTGGAATGTTAACTTTTCAATTCGCAACTGAACGCGTCAGTTTTCTACCTCAAAATTCTCGCATTCACACAAACAAAAAGTGCCATATAACTCCTATGCTTCAATCATCCAATTACATAAAGCCAAGATTTAATTTTACCACGCGTTTTAGTTGACGTTTAATATACGTAGTGCAGTTTTCAAAAATATCTTTTGTTTAAAAGTGTGATTATAATTTCCTAGAAATGTATTCGATAATCGGAGTGTTTTAAACAAGCAATTCAAGATTTAACAACTAAGGTATATTACGAATAACGTTTTTATTTCGACATTTGATTGCTTGGAAACATAATTACTTTAAGTCATTTGTGTCTGAGTGTGTTTGTGCGTGTACATCTTAGTAATGTATGGCGTCTAATTTTCGTCTTGTGAAGTTGGTGAGATAAAATATCGCGCGAATATTTTATGCTAACTGACACAGTTAATTTCATCATATTTCCTTGTGTAACATTTAGTGTTCGCGACCAAAAGTGCAACGAATAATTTTGCAACGTATATTAGAACAAAAAATTTTCCACATTACTCGTTTCACTCGGCCATAACTTTAATGCATGCAAATCGATTTCTTTGCAAATTCTTCTCTATTCGCGCTTTGGTTTAGCGTGAAACAAACGACCACAATAAATATTTTCCGACGAAAAAGTTACGTTTGCATTCGAATATTCGACTGTCGACAAATTCTTTATCAGGCAAAAAAATCAGTAATCCGATAAGGGAGTTAGTTAAAAGCCCGACGAAATTCCAATTTTTTGTATCCAAAATGAAATTACTTTTTCAATGTAGTAATCGTGGTATATGTTAAAACCGTTTTTCTGTCTCAAATTCGTGTGACGTATATGGCGCAATTTACAACGTTCGATATTCCGTTAATTTTACATCTGCCCTCGTGGATGATACAACGTATCCAAAATTATACCGGTATGCAAAGTAGAATAAGTCATGAAGTCACGAAACAAAATATAATTGAGTTTAAGTGAGACATCAAAAAAAAGAGATCCAACTTGAAAGCACATTTTATTTCATAAATGGTCAGTGCAGGGGGGCTGCCTCTTAAATGAAAACGTCAACCGATCGAACGTCCGAGCATAGTCGAATGATTTTCTAGCAGCATATTTCGTTCGAATATATTTTTTCACGTTTCAGAGGACAATGAAAAATATGACGGAAATTGAAAAGTTTGTATTGTTGATCGATTTGTATGACCTGTTATCATTTTTTCATCCTATCGTTATTTTCTGTTTAGGGAGGGGGAAGGGGGTACGAAAAAAATAAACTAACAATGACGCACTGAATGTGAATAATTTGCGCGGAAGTTGCATTCACAGGTCGAAGTGGTGTCTTCGTGATGCAAATTTTCGCACTCGCTTAGCATTTTTAGTCAGTGAGTTTGACGTTGCTCTCAACTGTAGTTGATGCGCTTTCCAAAGTTCGTTTTAAGACTACATGGCATCGATTGACACTCAGTCATTACAAAAATGCTAATTAATTCTTGCCCTTCCGGAATTTCAACGAGATTGTTAGATCGAAAAGAATAAAAATAAATTTCAACACTCCAGAAAACGAATCATGTCAAACTTGCGAACTTCTTAATTTGATAGAAAAAAGTTGTGTGAAAACGTTTTGTGTAGAACAAGATCGTTTATTTCGACAGAAGTTTTTGGGAAACGAGGCATAAAGCAATTGTAACTTGGCATTTTAAGAACGAAAACAATGTATGGTCTGACTGTAGGCCGACCTGTTCCACTGGCCTGCAAATCTGAATTTGAATTGTCTATTGTATGCATTATTCATAAATTATTTTATTGATACATCAATCAGGTTCAACCGATTAGCTGATACGAATAGCAAAACATATTACAATTTAATAACCTGTTTTTATTTTGTTTAAAAACATTAAAAAAATTGTTAATAATTTATTCGGTCATGACACCAGTCTCCTTTTCGTTTTACTTTCTTGGAGTGACAAATTTCTTCATGCAATCATTAGAACTGCTGTTTACAATGTTTAAAAAATTAGCGGGAAATATGTTCTGAAAATATTTTGTTTCAAAGAATCAAACAGATAAAATGTAATAGATGAGAACTGGAACTGTCAGTACGACGTTTGTCTCAAAATGTTTGACTGCAGCGAAGGATTTATGTCGTACGAAATTCAAAACGTATCTCAATTATATTCAATCGCGATATGAACTGTTGTAGTAAAATATGATACGAACGTTCGTTAACGATATGGAAATTCGTATGAATAACGTTCAGGAGCATCGATTTTTCCGAACTTGTCCAAAATTTATATCTTCTGATGAAAGTTAACAATATTTTCGATGAAAACGGGCAGAATACAAAAGTAAACGGAAGTATTTATTTTCACGAAATTGGTATGAAATAAAAGAAGCATTGCAAGTTAATTGAATAATAATTCGATGCAAGAAATTATTATCGTTCGAATTTACTCGAATAAAATTAAATTGCTTCTTCAACTCGAATGATCACGGTGAAAAATTTTATACTGCCAAACATTTCGCGGCCAAATTTGAAGAAGTAGTATATAAGGGAATGCAAAGTGCCTTTTGCTTTTCTGGCTGATACTCTGACCAACGCTTGTTCAGAATTTAATCAGAGATTCTAAAGTTCCTTTGGAGTGCAATATCAACTTTCAACTAATCAAAAAGTCTTGAACGCTATTGTAAAATCTCAGCCAATTGAAATTTCTGGTAAAAAAAAAATTCCCAACCGTGTTGCGGTTTAATTATATGACACTGATTTCTCGAGAGGAACAAATTCACTTTTGCATTATGTCGTTCTAATTTCATTTATTATTAAAAAACCAATAATTGCGCCCATCCGCTTGTGAAATTATCATTTCAATCTTTTTCCCAATAATGAATTCACAAACCGTGTTCCAAGTCGCTAGATCAATAATTAAAAATATGCATCCGAACAAAAAAGAATGCTTAATTGTCTCTGATTTCATTGGTTACGTGTTTATCGTCGGAATTAGTACGAAAGTTACACTGCGAACGATTATTTACGACTGGAATAATGCGCGGAGTTAAAAGCATTCTGATAATACCTGAACTTTTTTTTTTCATTGCCGTAATTACGTTTTCTTTATCTCAACAGTGAAATGTAATTTCGTTTCACCTGCACATGCTTAATGCCTTAATGTCCTTGTTTCGAGTATTCCGTTCAAGATATGAAACGCCATTTTCAGTTAAGCGCGCCTTCTACAAGGCACATATTCCCCGAACCATACATCCCAAGATAATGCCTTCCGCAGTGTACTCTCGCCGGAAACCGGTCCACGTGCTCGACAAATAAAAATCTTTGTCGCGTTTCTTAACGCCTGAAACCGAAATTATCCTTCACGTTTTTTTCTTCTTTTCAAAAACATTTCAGTGGTTGTTGTTTTTTTCTCAACGTAAGTCGTTTTTCTTTATTTTTCTATCGTGGCTTGTCATTCACATCTCATTTTCAAGAGCATTATGAAAGCGTATGGTCGACCGGGCAAAGCACGCTCAAATATTTGTTTAGGAAGGTTCCTGAAAAAAAAAATTCCTCGATCTAAAGAAAAATATTCTACAGGATCTGGGACGTACACACGTCTCTCCGACGATATTTTTGTTCGCTGTTTCTAAAAATTCATGCGAATGTCATTCCATTCACAGGCGTGTTAGTATTGTGCAAACCAAGTTACAAACGAAACGGATGTTTAGTAAACAACTCTTCCACACACGAGCATCAAAGTATAAAGAACCTGTGTTTCCTTACGACGAAACAATTTTCAGGTTTTTTCCTAACAAAATAGACGCTCGCAAACATTCCCATTCAAACGAAACCGCGATCGACCTGAAATCTGCCAAAACCCTCGCCGGTATTTTAATCATCCGATTTTTATTTGTAATAAATTAAACTCTCGTTTTTATTACATTCGTTTGTCATTCATTTAAACTTTCTAATTGAGCAATTAAAAGTTTTCAACAAAGCCATGTTGTCTTTTCATTGAGACACCCTGACCGTCTTTTTCCAACCTTTTTTATTCAATCGTGACTGCGCAAAAGTAGGATCGGGTTAAAAAAGTTTCCCGTCTTTTAAAAACAAACAAACATCATTAATTATTTTGTCTCTTCTCCCATTTCACTAAGATTACTAAGAAACTGAGATAGTATGAAACTACTTTTCGTGACTGACGATTGTATTACTGTCTGAACAAAACGACCATCTTTCCACTTGTCGCATACACTAATTGCACGGATGCAACTATTGGATTTGAGCAAAAAAAATCGTTCGTCAACTATTGAACTGTTGTTCGTCAGAGGCAAATTTTCTTTCAATGCAAAACGAAAAACGAGTTAGGAAAAAAAATCGACTGTCAGTGTGAATGGGAACGGGCGAGGAAAGATTAACGAAAATGGAAAACGAGAAAAGCTCGGAGTAATTGCACTGTTTCACGCGTGCATGCTTTTTTCGATTGACAGCCGTCGATTGCAACCGGGGATGTTCTCACCCCCATGAAGCCTGGAAGGGGTAAGAAGTTGCGTCTACAGATCGACGAAAAGGCGTAAAAAAATAGACAAAAAGGGAGACGAAAAGTTCGCGGATAAGGCGGACTAAAGGAGGAACGGAGAGGGATGGAACGAAATACGAGGAAAACTTTCACAGAATGGGGGCCGATTGAAAAAAACGCGCGAAGGTGCAAAAAAATAAGCGCATTAGCGAACGCTCTGCGACTGAAAATCCTCGAGGGATTTGTTACCCGCAATCTCATTGTGTCACTTTTGTGCGTAACCGACGACTTTAGTGCGGCGAAAATCAGCAGCTGTCGTTGTCATTTCCGTTGGAGCTGACACCTGTCGCTACCGATTAAGCTCGCCAGCTCACATTTTATTCCCAGACGCAATTTGACGATCGGTGTTTGACCGATCTTTTCATCGTTCGTCAGAGCCCCGACAGCCAGGCGCACTTGTCATCCCAACTTTTTCCATCGCGCGGAAATTGCACTGCACTTTTGCCATACCCACGTGGACGCACTAATTTCACTTCTCTCCCTCGGGGAGAAAGAGAAAAAAATTCCCGCAATTTTTTATTCAACGTGTCACAGAACCGAATTTGTCCACGTTCATCCCGGCGATCGGTTAATCCATGTCCTTGCGCGTCTCATAAACAACGAGCGCAGCCGGCTTTTGATCGGTCGCGAGTCTTGGTTCAGTCGAATTGGAAGCTCTACGGTGCTGCCCCGGCATGGCCACGCGCAGTACTAAGTCGAGAGCGAGCAAAGCCGCGGACACAACGTGCGCAACCCCAGTCGCGTCGCGACGATCCTGGTGGGGAGTTGGGGTTTTTTGCTTCGTTCAACCCATTAAATAAATACCGAATAAATAGCGTTTCTAACCCCCTCCCCCCACTTCTTCAGCTGCTTTCTTTTTATTTTTCTTTTCGTCATAGAAAATTCACCCTCGACACGTATGCGACTTAGATATTCCATTTCCCTCTTAACTGTCAGACAGACCACAGTCGGGCACCGGAGAAACTTCGACAAGTTCGGACTTCCGAATTGTTCGTGTCACGGGATGCGGCGTTACAGGCCGCTCGCTCGTTGGACTCGACGAACTGATTGATTGAATTAGTTTGATGGCCGAGTTAATGTTATATTATTCGATTCAATTGGATTTCATTTCAATCGGTCTATCTACGGAGCTTCGGAAACGTAACTCCAATCGACTGATGTGCGGGCTTCGGAAATTAAGTAGTAAAAGTCAACGAGTAGTCGGACAAGGGAGAGATTTTTCTTGCGGATAACATGTTGAGAGGAAAAATTGTAACGATGAGTGTGTTTGCTCGGAATAGAAAAGATTGTTTTGATTTTTTAATAATCAAGTTTGCGATGGAAAGTTGGGTGTTTGATATTTGAACAGCTGCTGAACAGCTTATTGTCAGAGCGATAGTTTTTAGGCAACTGAGATGTTGACGGATGAAAACAAACTAGTGAATTGTAAATATCCATGCCAACGACATCAGCAGTCGCGTATGATTGTTTTTATAACTGTTTGTTTGCTGCATATTGGAATGGGTAGCACTTAAAATTGGAAGTCTGTTGTATATTGAATATTTGTACTTCGCGATTGTACATCGTGCGGGTTCGATTCAATTTTATAAGTCAATACTTCGGTTGCATCTTCAAAGAAATGTCGAGTCGGCAGTGAAAGCTGAAATATTACAACAATTCTATTACATTCTGCAAAATAAGTCACGGTAGCAAATTCAGCGATGGTTGAAAATGTTAAAAAACTTACGATAACAATAAGTTCACCGATCAAATTGTTTTCCTCGAATTTTCGCGGTTTAAAGTTTCTATGATCGAAAATCAACTATAAGGTTTGTATCAATAACCTGATAGGTATTATCAACTACATCAATAATTGAATTTCCACTAGTATTTCAACCTCGAAAACTAAGTTTAATAACAGTTTTACAAATGAAAAATCGGAAATTTGCAAATATTTCATTACCCACAGATAATATATTCTCGAAACTAAATTGTCATAATTGTTATCGCTCGTTCACGATATATGGTTGGACTGTCAATCTATTCGACATTGTTTTATCACTCGGACCGATGCGCAGTTTGTACTTCAATTATAAATACCCATGATATATATTCGAACCACGGAGTATAGTATAAATGATGTTTTGCGTATGCAATATCCAAAATTATAAACTTCTGTTAAATTATTCACGTAATCTGCTGTTTGCATACTTTTATATGACATTTACTTTGTATCTTTCTCAATCTTTCATTATGATTTGAAATACATTTACACAAGTACTTTAGCCCGTGAAAGTATTCGATGCTTAAAGCAGAAAATTCAACAAAGTTGTAGAGGCTTTGTTATGTGGAATATAAAAGTCATAATGTTAGATTGGTGGTTTATGAGCTTTCCAATGAAAACTTTGTTGGATAAATAAAGTAATCCTGCTATGGTTCTTATGCTTCTTTTGCATAGAAAAAAACGTAATAACGTCGCTGTCGTTTCAACTCAACGTGTATACAATTTGTCAAATGATTTGCTTAAATACAATGTCATTTCGTGTCAAAGACCGCGCTAGAAAAACTTTCTGATTATAAGCTTTTTGTTCATTTTCCCATGCATGGAGAAAAAAATTGAAAGATTAAATTCTCTCGGTTCAGGAAAATATTTATACGTTTCAATCCTAGCAACTTAAACTCCTACATTCGTTCATTATGAATGTACACCGAAAAACATCTAAATTATTTGCAAAATTATTTGCAAAATTATTTGCAAACTGCGAGCAAACTTCTCGAAACAAATTATAACAATTTCCATTTACTCTTTTAGCAAATTACCAAGTATTGTGTTACTCATAATGAAAGCTCGTTTTCCGCATGTGCAGCAAAACTTGTTACGGACGTTGGTTTTGTTTTGGTTGAAGAATATATTCATCTTGATACACACTCGCTGCGTAAATCAGAATGAGATTCAAAAACATTCGATATTGATATTCCCAATGGAAGTGTAAATGTAAAAAAATTGCTGACCTATTTTCGCGGTGCAAAGTTCCGTATGACGTGGCGCGTATCGAAATGTTGATAGATTCCCAAGCGTGCAACATGCGTCTATTAGGTCATCAGCGATCACTTGAACTGTATTTTTTTGTGTATTTTTTTATTCATTCCATTGAGAGATCTGTGTTGAACTAATTTCATTCTAGTGCTTTCGGCTTTTATGTTTTTTTATTCATGTTAAAACCGATTATTGCGAAATACTGTTAACAATTTTTATACTCATTGTGTTGAAACGAGTAATTAGGAAATGTACCATTACCAAAATGGCTCTTGTAAGAAAGAAGGTGCATATTCGTTGAAATTGGTATTTGAATATCATCTACATTTTGTCATATTTCGAGTCGGTGAAAAAGATTGTTGGAACTTACGCAACATATTGATATGTACAAAAGAACTGACAGAAAATTTAAATGCAGATTCGCGTAGCACACACTCCATGCATTTTCCATCTTTTTTAAATCGCTAACAATTTAAATTCAAGCTCACCTAAACAGACATTTTTTATTTCGACAGATCTTCTTTGTTGTCCAAAGAGTATCGTAAAAAAACAAATAAATAAAAAAATGTACCTCAAACCGCAATACAGGAACAGTCAACAAAAATGATCGGCAAAAAATTTTAGTAGTGCAATCAACGTTTTGTCTGTCTAACGAAAGATCTTCGGTTTTTACTATTTCAACTCTATTTGAACAATTTTTTTAATAAGCGAAGTAATTTCCTTTCGTTTTATTTCATGTATAACTTATTTCTCAAATATAAGATATTGAAACTTTGTTTATTGTAAACAAAAATCATTGACAAAAAATTTCAGTAGTGCAATCAACGTTGGTCAGACGAACGAAAAAATTGCAGTTCTCTTCTAGCTTTATTTGAACAAATTTTTTCAATTGAGTCATAAACCAAACGGTTTTCTCTTATTTCTTCTATTTAGAACATTTTTTTCGAATGTAAGAACTTAAAAAGTTGTTTATTTGGGAGATAAAAATGTTGTGGCAGAAGACAAGTTTCTGGGAAAAATTAATCAAGATGAATTAACCGTTCTGGAAAAAACTCGGACAAAAAACTCTAATCTATCAGTTCGTGTCTTTTTCGCGAATAAATGATTCTGGTAAAAAGTTTCGGGCAGACCTTTTAACGCAAGAATTTCGTACAGTCGAAGAAAGTTGCCAAAGTTTGCGAATTTCGAAGCAGAAACTGTGTGTCTGTTATAATAAACTGTGCCAAGTCTTGGTACGCGACTATTCTACTCTCGAAGCGGTTGAAAATGTGAAAAAGAACGCGCAAAAATTGACGAGAGTTGCTTCCAGAGGCCATTCCTACGATTAGTGAAGACGTCACGATGTGTGCCTGTGAGTGAGCGACGAAAAATTCTCAACTAAGTTTTCCGCAGCTTGGCGGAAACCGCACAAAGAAACGCACACTCGCGCAGAAAGCCAGCGAGCGTTTTCATCGGATTTTCTTTTGCCACACGTATATCTGTACAAACGACGTACTTTTCATGGATTTGTACTGCAAATCAGTATGCACTTTTGTCAAAGCAATATGCAGTTATTTTTATATCCCATTCCCTAATTCCTTTCATAATTTATACAAATTTAAATAAATTTTATAAAATGAGAATGAAATTTTATCATTTTTGTTAAAAATTTTCCTCTTCATAAGCTTTTTCAATTTTATTAAAATAAATATTATGGTTTTTTTTTCTATATAAATTTGTATTAGTGACTTCGACTTCTTGGAAAGAAGAAGTTTTTCATGCTCACTGCCGTTGTGTAAATGCACATTGACTAGGTCAACCAAACAGTAAAAAAAATCTCATCACTGAAATGTCATCGCTGTAGCTGCGAATTCAACTGATAGACAAATTTTTCGCGCATAATTTGTGCAAATTTTTTCGTTTTAAAAAGCCTTTTAACACTCGCATAAAAAGCGCATATAATCTGATCATTCTAATTTGAGTGGATCAAAGTTAAATACTTCTGTCTGTCGTCCGAAAATCCTGTTAAATTTATTCTGATGTGAGACAACTTTAATGGACCGAGCATTATCGATTATCAAAAAAAAATTTTAGTTAAAAAACTCTAACGCCACTGCAAGAAAATATAAATAAATAAAATGGTACAGTGTTCTAGACAAAAGTGTACATTTAACCGGAACATCCGTAAGTTGGGCATTAAAAAGTGGGAAATGACGTTATTAAGGCTGTTATCTCGCATGGCCACTCATAAAAGTTTATTCGATACCACCGGGGGTGTTTTCTCTTTGAAATTTTTTCCTCTGTGGATCACTCAAAGGAAAACACCAAATTAATGGTCTTTTACATTTCTAGGCTTTTGCACAATAAAATAATATTGATCCCTGCCTGCGGCTTAATCGGCGAATCGCCGGTGGTTTTTATGGTCAACAGTGATACGCTCCCGGGCATAAAAAGTAAACTGGTCTCTGTCCTTTTAAAATCGGCATTATGTGGATAACGAAATGTAGATGCTGGGGATGATTGGCTCAGTTTTACGAGCCACACTCTCATGCCATTGAGCACCTTTCGAGAAAAACAAAACTATCCCGATGCTACGCCGGAGATGACAACGGAGGGTTTCGAATTTCGAATTCTGTCACTCCCGAAGATAAAATACCTCTTTTGGATCTTTCTCTTTTTCTTTCCTCTTCACATTTTCGAGACACCTAATTTTTTAGATCCGAAAAAAAAAGGTATTGAGATGCCTTGCATGGTTTACTTTTTTTTCTTTGCAATAAAATTTATTTTTCTTAGAGTGAGAATTTGGAATTGAAATTAAAATTCGATGCTGAATCGCTGTACCGACCAATGGAAATGTGTCAGGATCTGTTCTCTGCTCCTTCAATATAAGACACAGAGAATCAACAATTCTAAAAATTTGAAAAGTTCGCCAGTTAATCCTTAGAGGGATTGTTGTTCAAAGTTCAACAAGAAGAAACAATTTTGTCCAGCTGCAAAAAAGTTAGAATTCCATAGAATAAATTGTAATGTCAAATAAAGAATGTAAATAAAGGAAAAAAAATTTTTGCCAACTTTTCATTTGAAAGGCATTCATTTCTTCGAAACTTAATTCAATGAGTGTGAAAAAGTTTCTTGCACGTCTTTTTTCCCGTATTCTAGAGCCATAAATTAAATTTCATCCCATTACGCGGGGAACTTGTATTTGCTTTTCATTAAGTGTCATTTCGTTTGTACAAAAGCGGGACCATGGTTTTGACATTATAAGCACGTTAGGAGAATGCAAGAAAGCTAAGCTGAAAAAACTATCTAAACATTTCGCGCCGAAATTGCGATACCTTTTGTGCCGACGAGGAATGATTTTATTAAGCGGTTAAAAAAATTACGATCCAAAAGCGACGCGGTCGTTATTCACACGACTAAATTGCGAGTAAATTTGGGCAAACGCGCACGCGAGAGAAATATTTTATTAATTTTTTGCTGAGCGGACACTTTGCTCAAGATACGTCGGGGACGCGAAATAATGAAAAAGTAGGAACGAATTTCAAAAGAAAACCGAATATAAAACGACGGCGAGTCGCTGGCACACCGAGCAGCTCCGGAGGAATGTTACGCCGAAGAGAAAGTCGTGCGACAAATCTAATTACATTCCTAAAATTTCTCTTTGTTTTTACAAATCAAATGCACTTGCAATCTTCTATGATTATTAATCTCACTTTTGCAGACGCGTTTCTTTCTCTTCCAGCCGAAAATTCCATTAGTCACTAGAAGAGTGTATAATTTTTAAACAAACGCCTCACCGAAATGTACGAAATGCAAAAGGAAACGAGAGAATTCAAATTACAGTCGGACGTTTTATTGGCTGTTTTACAGCAATTTGAATTCTGTCTTTCGAGCGATGGGACGAGTCTTTGTCTTGCCCGGGTTGGCACACCGCTCAGTTGTCTCGTCATCTTTGGGCTATGACGCCGATGAAAAATTGTATCGAAGATCGTGTTTGATTTCTCCTCTTCGATATCAAGAATTGTTCAGCCGTGAAAAAAAAGGTAGGAACAAAAGCAAAACGGAAGATTCCAATAGTCGATGGGTGATAAGTGATGATGACTGTTATATAGCGAAATCAAGCGAAAACAACGAGAGGGCTGGAATGTCAAAAGGTTTTCGAATAAGTCGGACCTGCGATCGCAAGATAAATGCCTCTACATTGCGCTCGCCGAGGGTTTGCGAATTGCGTCTATGTATTTATGTCATTTGTCTTACTCGTTCGCCCTTTCATTCGCTAATTTCATGTCCAATAAATTGCCCTGATTATAATTTACAGTGCGACTACAAATTCAAGCGACATCAATTTTTGTTACTTACTGGTGAATATCTCTTATATGAAAACACATTCCTAGGATAAACTCAGTAAACAATAAATTTACAAAACAGAATTTTACAATTTCACTTTCTATGGAACAAAATGAAAAAGTTGAAATATGTTATCATTAAAGTTTTTATCACTGAAAAACTAGATTAACGAGGATTCGACCTTGATTCTTCAAAGTCATAGTCTTATCTGCTAATATATATTTAGTAATGATTGATAAGAATATTTGTCTAATGACAAACTGACCGAAAAGTTTGGACCCCAGTACCATTCGAAAAAAAACTTTTTAATCCAGGATTTTCATCACCAAGGTTTTCCAGACGAAAAAAAGTCTGAAAAAAATCAAAGCAGTATTTCTATTCATTCCGTTGGTTGAGCAATCTTCAGCTAATAAATCTGGGAGTGTTGGATAAGCCAATAATTTCGTCGAAGCTTGAACGGTCGGAAATAGCTCAGTCCAGTGTGTGTGCTGTTGTTCTGTTATTCTGCGTTCGATAAAATTTCAACAGTGAAAATCTCAGCGTTTTATTTGCTCGAAATAATTACACTTGAAAAAGCTCTTCAATGCAGCATAAATCTTCATTAAAAGCAGAAAATACTTTCGCTTTAATTAAACAGCTGCAAATGAGTTGCACTCTCCAAACTTGGCCGTGAGAAGCACTTGAATTATTTCGAACCTGTATAACTGAAACAGAATTTGATTAGCCTGTCTTCGTTTATGTTCTGCCGAATGACTGTTGCATATTCAGTTCATGTCGAAGACGAAAAATCACCGATCTTTGCAACAACATTGTTTAGCAAATTTTGCTAAGAGACTTTTACGAATTTCACTGAATTAAGGAATAATGTGTCTTTTTTGGTTTTCTTTACTTTTCGGTCTAAAAAAGGTTTTCTTGAAGAAAGAAACCGTGAGTTTGGAGAAAAAGTGGAGGACAGAATGGAAAAAGAGGCACAGAAAAAGCAACGCAAGAAAGTGGATAAAGGGACAAAGATAAAGGATCGAGCAAAAATGTAAGAGAATAGAAAATGAGACTTGGTTTTCCATTCAGAATGGGTGGGTGGGGTTCGGACGAATCTAAGGCGACTGGAGGCCGAACTTATCTGATCCAGTACCTCGAATAAATCCCTGCAATCGAAAGATGACCATCTAAACAGTCGCATTCTTGTGAACCTTCCTGTCGGGAAAAGTATTGCCTCAGGGAGAAAGAGAAGATTGTTCTTTTAACCGAAATGCTAGCATGACTTTTCACTTTGCTCTGGTGGTAAAAGAAGATCGAGGCATATATTAGGCTTTGCTAAACCAAAGGTATCACTTTGCCACGATTATTTCATTACTTATCGTCGAATCCATTTTTGACATTTTCTCAATAATTACTTTTTTATCAAATCCCATCCCAAATTATGTTGTCTTTTTCGCTCTGCCTTCTTATCGTTTTGTCTTTTTTTCAATTTGCACTGTCTTGAGATTAATCTGTAGTCTTTCTTCTCCATAGACTTTTTCCAGTATAATTTTGAAATAAATGTTTGTCAGAATCGCACGTTCAAGAAAGTTATACATTCGAAGAGTTTTGTAGCGCATCGATCCCACGAAGTTTAAGTTGAAATGAGCGCGAAATGTTTGCTTCTGCATACTTAACGTATTATTTGATGTTATCTGAAAATTTTACTTCAACTTCATATAAATAGATTAAATTCGATCGATCGTGATTTTATTCCACTTCAAACTTTTGGGATGTGCATTTTCTCTAGGAATTACCGTCAAGAATTCTCTAATATTTACCGCAATTCGTGCACCAAAAAAAAAAGGAACAACGCAAATGAAAATTTAAATGGTCCGCTTTTTCCGATTGATTTTTGGAAATTAAAATAAATTAAAGGTCGAACGTGCATTTTGTTCATGCAGAAAGTTTACGTCAGAGTCGATTGTTTTTGTTCAATAATTTTTTAACGGACAGATTTTTAAATAGAAAATATCAGAAAAAGTTGTAACAGAGATTGTTTATGCTTTACAAAGAACTTGACGTTTCGAAATGCTCGGTGCCATGTGTGCGTTTTTATATGTAAAATCAACACTTCAATTTTATAATAAATTTTCATCTAAATAAGTGCATTCGAACATATTTTTGAATTTATTTTAGAGTGCGGACAAAATTAATGTAAATATTCGAAACGATGAGAGATAACATTTGAATTAAACATTGTCATCAATGAAATAAATAATTCAGTAATGGATTTTTAAATTAATAAAGTATACAAACTTCGGTATGGATTTTACATATAATATTGTGTTTTTTTTTATTAAAAGTTTAATCATCGAAAACCATCAGGGGATGTTTTAAATTCAGGTCAATATGTATGAGGAATTTCCAATTATCTTAATAAATAGTATCGTAACTACGGAACTAATAGTAAGAACACAGATAGAAGGGGCTGCAAGAGTTCGTTTATGTTGACTTTGTAACCACGGTCGATAGCGCCGCAATGAGTTGCAATTAAGTGCCTGCGTTCGGCTCATTAATGTGATAAATCAGTGGAAACAAATTGAGTTTTCACATCTCCACTTCGTTTCCGAAATTTTTTTTTCTTTCGTCATTCAATTACAAACTTGTGCTAATAATCTCGTTGAACATTATCTTTGCAAATCAAGTTTTCTCGTCCACTAAAAATAACTTGAAAGCTGAAAAGATTGTTCCATCGTTATTGAAGAAATTGTG
The DNA here is from genome assembly GCA_020615435.1 of Telenomus remus. Classification (NCBI taxonomy): domain Eukaryota; kingdom Metazoa; phylum Arthropoda; class Insecta; order Hymenoptera; family Scelionidae; genus Telenomus; species Telenomus remus. The sequence continues at coordinate 2,846,932 of CM036338.1, forward strand.
ATTTGAATACAGAGCTGTTTGCTGATTTCAGTTTCGTGCAAAATGTCTCTATAAACGATCGATTTCATTGGGAACGACGACTTTCGAAAAACAGCTTTATTGATAAATCGTACCATTAGCTTTACTCTCCATGATTAAGAGCCTGAATTTATTATTGCTTTTTTACATCAACATTACTTGATACTTTTTGCAGTTTCGCTTGAACCATTAAATCGCTTTTAATATCTCAGCACAAAATTAACTTAGAAAACTTGAATTAATTACACGGTCCCTGATATAGCGAGACCGATAATACCCATTTTAACTGATATATATTATTTAAAAGAATTTTAATGTGTGCCAAAAAAAGAAAATGAACGTGCAAAGTAAACGAATTTTTTTTCGTAACAAAATCTATTATCTTCTTAATGACAAAGGAAAGTAATTCAGTGGAAGAAAAGAATGCGTAGATTTGTCCTTTGGTTCAGTAGCTATTGTTTGTTGTTTTGTTCCGTTTGATAAACGACTTTTGAATAAAAAAAAAGCAGCTTGATATATTTGAAAACCAATCTTCCTTAATCAATTTTCTCCTTTGTTCCCATTGTACTTGAGAAATATATTCTTTAACAACATCCCAAGCGGTTGTATCTTCTTGCATGATGGAGATACAAAAGACGATATTACTCTGAATTTCATTATTTACTATTTTCATTTAATTTCAACTTATCTTGCCTCGAACTTAATTAAATTCTTTCGAGCAGTCATCTCCTATTCCCGTTCGCCGAGCGATAAAATCGCGGATCGTCGTTTCGCCGCAAATTTTATTTCAACAGATTAATACACGAGAAAAAAATTTACATCGTCTAACAAATTCACGGATTAATTCCATGCACCGCGTCTCATAACGCAATTCGCGATTACAATTTTGATCATGACGCCGTCAGGATCAGATATTTTGCAAATCGTGTGTGACGCACTGAATTCCCTCAACCCAACGAGTGAAACAAATAAGCGTTATTTGATTGAACGTTACAAACGGCAATTTCAAATCGAAATCCCAGTCTCTGAATGTGAAATATTTGCAGCGCGACATTGCCAAATAGGTGATTATACTTGACATCTAAGATGCGATTCACTTTGGAACAATTAATCTTACTTAAAAGACAGCTTTACTCTGCTCCATCGAGAAATACTATTTCTCAACAAAACTTCCGAAGAAAGTTTTCGTTTTGACTTTCTTGATTAACTCATTTAATTAAATTTCGTCAGATGAAAAAAAAACATATCTTATATAGTCATGCCGTTCACTAATGCTTGACTGAAAAATGTCAGATTTTCAGTTTATATAAAATCTATTTAGTTTGGTCTAAAGAGAAGTGATGGTGATGATACTGGTCGTCCAATAAAATTGATTTTAAAAAAGCCTTTTCAAATGTATTTGAATGTTACTGATTTCGGATCGAGCACAATCAGACAAACAAATATCTCGTCAGGATAATTACGCATATTGCTCATTCAATAAGGTAATGCATGTGTATTGGTGTTTGTACGTTCGTATTAGCAGTTACACTTTTGAACAAAATAATTGGATCCCATTACCTGATTAATTATTGTTAATCCTACTAATATTCCCAAAGATTATTTCATTCTTCGACGACTATCGTTAAAAGTTGTTTTGAAACATTTTGTTTACAAAACAACATTCTTTTGTATGTAAGATATGGTGTTTGTTTTGTGAATCTTGTTGTTTTACCAAATAAATAAATGCTCCGGTTAATCTTCAGTCGACGTAGGGTTTATTCCAAATAATAGAAAGTCGGCGAGCATAGACAGACAATGTATTGTCCGAATTAGCTAAACATTGTCCCAATAAGTTAAATGGGTATACAAAGCAGTGTATACGGGCGCACGTCGGGGTGTTAGTAAACTTTGCGTTGGATCCGGTGGCCAATGTTATTTAGTTGAACGAAACAATGTGCTGTTTACAAATCGGGAGCTCGAAAAAAAAAACAAACAAATTAAATCGCATGACCAGACAGGGCTGACTGATGGACGAAAGGAAAAATGACGTTGCAAGCGAAATGAATTGAAAAAGTACGAGCTGCTGCAAACCCGAAAGCGCGCTTTAATTATTTCATTCAAATTGCGCCGAGGAACATTCGAGATTTCGTGAGATGAACGTTCCTAAAGATTTCTCTTGGATCGTTGATAAATATAGCCGGGGAACTTTTTCTCCTTTTTCATTTTTTTTTTCAAGTAGAGCCTCGGTTCATTCTAATTCGAACGAACAATTCGTTGTTAAATTTATTCAGGAAAATAATCCGTTTACGTGTATTATGTACTATTGTGATCATCCTCCTCGGTACTCATAAAAAGCCGAGTCAGATGAAAGGATTCGTGAATATATTTGTAATCGTTCCCGAACTTCTTTGCGAAGAAAGTTCGCTCGGCTCTCGCGCTGCAGATAAAATTGGCTAATAAATTTGTAATCTGCAGGAGCTAAATATTTTCTGCATTGCTAGCATCAGACAAAACTTTCGAATCAAATTCAACACTAATTCTGTTTCATTTTGCACAATTTCAATTTCCACGCTCGTAATTGACACGATTGTTTGCTGCGGATTGTATGATTCAATAAAACGAAATACAATTTCACATTGAAAAGGAATTTAAAGGTTTCATATCACTTTCTTGTCACAGTCATGAATTTTTAAAACACAGAGTTCTAAAAATCTCGTCTTTTTCAGTTTTAAATAACTGTTGAACAAAAGAATGGTTATTTTTGAAAGACGAAAAAGACAAAGTCGGTTCATCATTTGTAATCACATCTCGCGAAAATTTCCATGCAAAAACGCCACAGGGGTGATAAGTCAGAAAATCGATCAGAAGAATCATTGTAATGAGCGCGGAATGCGCCGGCCTTTTTTACCATTTTTCGCTCCAAGAGCTTTATCGTGCATAGGACCGATAACGTCATTCCTATGGGAGGCCTTATCGCTCGTTTACCTCAGTATTCCTTCGTCCATCTCCATCTTACCGGCGCTTTTACCTGACTTTTGATGTCTTCTGAGATAATGGCCCAGGGGAGAACTTTTCTCGCCTTTTTTGATCCTCTCCTCTCTGACTTTGGTCTAGTTCATTTTGCCTCGAGAATACCAACTAATTTCGCTTGTAGTCCAAACACTAATAACATCTCATCAGAAAACTCACTTGTAAAGAAATTGTACGAACTTTGCACCGAGCTAAGTTGATTTCAAAAAATTGTCGACGTTGGAAAAAATACAACACCGAATTAAACTTTGAATTGCATTGAAAGTAATTCAAAAAATTGTCTAATATTTCTTTGGGGTTTTTTTTATATATATAGTATCAGGTGTTATGCCATCGAGACCAGAGTTCTTATCATTTTATTACAAAATGTGTATTTGTGACATAGATATTACACACGATCGATACATTCATTAAAATGTACGGTTACCTCATTTTGTCAAGTTTTTTTCTCGTGCGCGCATTCATGAATATTATTTGTGATATAGAATCCTCATCGACTTATGCATATCGAATCCACTAATGGGAGAAACTTATTTTGAAGAAAATGATGGAATCGCTCATAATTACAAATGCCATGATGAGCAATGTATACCGATCGAACTACGCTTTGCATCATTGAGTAATTTTAGCCACGGCGAAAACGCATGTGATTAGTAGGGCGTGAAAAATTATGAGTTAATATGGTGCTATTATTTGAAACGATTCAAATTTGCGATGATCACCGATTTAATCATCCGATGAGTTCGAAATGATATCATATAGCGCATTTCAATTAACGGGTTTTTTTTACAAATCGAACGAAAATGGAACTGAATTGAACCACAAAAGTTTGATATAAATAAGAGAAACTAATTTTTGGAGCTCTTTTCACGTTTTATTTATAAACGACGATGTTAAGTTTGATAAAGTATTTAAGAAGAGAGACGTTCTTCTGGAGTAACAATGTCTGCCTCATTATTTTATTCAAATCTATTGTATTAAAAGACTACCAAAGATTAAAGTCATAACAAAAATAAACTCTCGAGCTCAGCAGAAGGCCATTATATGTTTTCTGCAAATTACATGTAATCTAGAACAAGAGTTTGCATTAATAACCGTCACTCTCCGCCTGAAAATTGCTACGACGTTGTACCTTAAAACTAAGTAGTTTCGTTTAATATCCAAAACTTAAGCACCCTCTGTAAATATTCATTGAGTGTTAAAATTATGCAGTTGTGTCATACATTTAGACTAAATATAATTCATTCTAAATTTAAATCCAAGCTCTAATGAACTTTGAAAACCCAAAATGGAAATGTCCAATAATTATGAAATTGAAAAACAGGTTCAATAATAATTCCTCGTATTTTTATTGAAGATATCATAAAAAACACGAGTCGATGCTGAATTTTTGTACTATTTTTGGATTCTTTATTACACGATCATTTCAAGTGGAACAGAAGGCCTTTTTTTGCTAATTGGAACTAACATTGATCAGTTCTAAGTTAATTATAGAAAATAAATTGTCACATTTTAATCGGTTAATAAGATAAAAAAAATTGGATAAAAATGTCTTCATCTTATAACGATGTCTAATTAGACAACATTCATTCAGATCTAGTTATATCTCGAATTAAAAGCATTTAAAAATCAAGTAGTTCAAACCTTGTTTGATCAGACCTAATAAGTAACAGTCAGGTCTGACTTTATCTGGACAAGTAAGCTCTAGTAGTTTCCCTCAATTTTATTCAATTTTTCAAAGATAGCTTCAGAATATATTTGCAAATAATTTCAACCCAATTTTATATTCCGTTGCTACTGTGACTGTTATTCCAACTTTGGCTTTCACAAACGTCACATTACGCACAATAAAAACGTTCAAACGAAATGAACAGGCCACTGGGGTAATTTGGCCACTCATTTTAAACTGAACGGAATCAAAATAAGAGCATCGACGGGATAAAACGTGTTTGTACATAAATTAGCTAATATATTTTGTCACTTGCAAAATCAAACTAACACGATATTGGGCGATTGCGCTCGCAAGCCAACTTCACTCGTTCAATTATTTTTGCAATTTAATGTGGAGCAGTGGACACACCGTGTGACGCATATTTTATGCCGCTCCGGAGGCCGCGCTACACGTCGCTTTAATTCAGCCATTTACTCCAATACTCAGATTTAATGACTGTCATTTCAATTCGCGTTGGCCATATTGCATTATGGCCGGGCGGCTGTTTGTTCCGTAGTCTCCATCCTGCGATTATCACTTGTTTCTATAAATAATACCGCCGAATAAATTATCCACATTTGGACGGACGCGTCGTTAAAATGCCAGCGTGTCAATCGCGCTCATTCTTTCATCTCGTACACAACGGCGGACGAAATGTTTGCGAATCAACGTTGCATTTTCGGTCGCGTCCTATAATTAACGCACTCGGCAAAGAAAACCACCATTATTTGCGGCTGCGTGCGAAACAAAACAGTTTTACTCGCATTATTGTTCGATTAAAATCGTCCACGGGATCGTTTTTTTCAAACTTTCCGCCTGTCTCGATCTCTATTTCTAGCTTCCTATTTTCATTTGCTAAAAACAGAAATACAAAAGAACGGTGCTTACGAATTATGCATGCGCGTCGGTGGATTTAAAAATGAGATTTTCGAAAAGAAAAAAATCAACGAAAAAGGACGAGAAAAATATCTTCACGTTGGGATGCGCTCATTGAATTAATGACGTTGACATTTCAGTAGTCAGTCCATAAAAGTTGGACTGCATTTTCGGGCAGCGCAGTTTGGTGAGTGGCACTCAAGCACACGTGGTGCTTTCTTCGAATAAAAATCCCCGGAGATTCGCATGGATACAGCCTCGAGAGTTCAATGGCGGTCAGCGTCTATTCAAGCGTCTAATGGAAAATCGAAAACTTACCTCGGCGCGACTAAACACGATGACACGATGCCCCGCTGGGGGCGCACTATTGTATCTGCTTTAATTGAAACCTATTGCGTATTTGCGAGGGGTCGATGCAAGACTCGTTAAATCACACGCACCAAAACTACCACACCTCTGCTTTTTTAATTGATTACATTTCAACTCAATTCTGAATCCTCGTAATTACAGCGCCAATCAACTAAATCCACATCGCCGAACAAAATTTACCAGCCGAAAAATTAATTCGTAATTCTTATTATTTTTAATCTGAGGAATGTTTTCGCTGGCTGAAAAACAGAGGTACATTTGAGTTTTATGATCGCGGCGCGTAATTGAATGGGAGAGAATACTAATGAGGGTTAATGAGGTATAAAAACTCACGTCATATTTTCCTTGGATGTTTGGCCCGGCTTGACCGATGTAGAGCGTGCTAGCTGTGTCAAAGACTAATTCCAGCGGAATTCGAGGAGTTTTGGCTCGCGAAACTTCGAAGCAGTTGAGGTAGAGGATGACTTCTGTCGTGGTCACTTTGACGACGATCTTTGTCCACTTTTTCGTCAACTTTGGTACGCTGAATCTCGCCACTTCCTCCGAATGTGAGTGCTGGTCCGAATTTGTGTACACGAGGGACACATTCTGGTTCGACGAGCTCACTTCCTGCAGACCAGATCAAATCTGTAATTTTGTTTTGAAAAGTCCAAGCACGAGGAACCCTCGAAACCTATCGCGCTGTAATCTTTTGCCACCTGTGTCTGCTTACACGCAGGTATTTTTCGGGTTTCAATTCCGGTCCCGATCAAATTGGCGAAACATTGATTAAACGTCCGAAAAAGATTCGAAGTGGAAAACCTCGAACTCTTTGTAATCATTTTCATTCCCATCTCACTTTCTAACGAAAAGATAACAAATTGGAACTGAAGGGAAAACATTTTAATTCGAGGCACAAAGTGGAAGTAAATAATATTAATCTGAATACCAACCCGATTAGCTCGGTTCAACGATCGACTTTTGAGAATTTTCAATTAAACATGGTCAAGTAATTTAATTGCTCCGAGGTTCGCCGACTTGGACACCTATCTTGCACGAAACTCTGTAGCAAAGCGTACCTCAATTTAGCTATTGAACGATCCAGACAAACACACATTTTAACATTTAATCAATCTAAAAAGTTCATTCAAAAGGCGCAAAAAAGTTTCATTTATCCCGGAACATTGTACCTTTACACTCAAAGGAATATGAAATTTATATTCGGCAAAAAAATTCTCGAGTTCGACATTTTTGTAACAATTTTGTTCGCGTTCAAACGAAGTTTTTTTTTTGCACTCGACCTTTGTGGATTATGGAGAATTAATTTTTTTTCAAAACGCGACTAGTTAGTTTCTTTGAAAGGGTAGAATTTTTTATTTTCAAAATGTTATAGTTCAAAACAAACATGAATTTTCGTATAATTACTTACAGAAATTCTTAAACCCAGTTGAACGACGGTCTCGAAAGGGTTGAGAACGGCAAAAAGGTACGTTGTCTTCGAAGACATCGGCTTAAATGTTGCAACAATCGTGAATTCAGCTGGGAGCTTCTCAGGCAAGTACATTCTGTATGGCTGCTTGATTTCCGAACCCGGCTTAAGTACAAAAGCCGGAAATCCGTCGAGCCCATCGGCAAAGTACTGGTATTTGTCATCGCTTATTGACACCGCAGCCTGGAGTAGATCGTGTGCACCTTCTGAAATGGATGAGACCGCACCGTGTCAATCACACGCCTTTGATCTTTCCCGATAATTATAATTGATCTCCCATTAGTCACGATCAGAGGAAACCAACGAGAAATAAAAACGCTTCAATCTTGAAACGGATCAATTCGCAAAACAACAAACTAAACGACAATTTAAGCGCCCGTGCGCGATCACATTTAACGATTGTGTGCCAATTAACACCCTTATCAAACAATTTTTAACGCCACTGCACTCGAGCGTCGAATCTCTCGTTGTTTGCTCTGCATGACGTCAACAAACATTCGACGAAAGAGACGAATTTTGCGTTAGTCGAGCTTTTGCACGACACGAGTCACATTTCGTTAACATTTATGGCGACAAGATAACCCTGTTCACGAGTACCTCAATTAAAAAAAAAGTTGTCCCCAAAGTTGTTGTCTTATTTTGCTCAACTGGATTTGTAAAAAGTGGATTTTAATCCAAGAAAAAAGAGGTGGTTTTAGAATGGGACAACAAAAAGGAAACAAAGTTATATCATGCTTTCATAAAATTTTTTATCGCGAGAACATGAAACTTGGGTATTATTATAACGAACGTCTATTTTCAGAATAACTGACAGGATGAAGCTTGAAAAAGACGGATATATAAAGATTATATACATTGTGCGAAATGAAAATATTCAAGTTGAGTCATTGAGTACATGAGTATTTAATTTGACATCCATGTCGAAATATCTCTCGTTTGATAAAGAAATGAAATTCAAAATCAGTTCAATAAAATCCGTTGATTAAGTAGTTGTACAATTTTTTCACTCTACAACTCACAATTTCGACTTTATTTTTTCCACTTAATCAGATGCAGTACTTGTTCTACACCATAATTTACGTATTTATAACTTAACATAATCTCTGTTATTGTTTTTCACATCGATGAAACATAATTTGCAACATATCTACTTGAATAATCACGTTGTAAAAAAATAATCCGATTGACAGATATGACTTGGAACATTTTAGTAGCTCATGTTCTCCATTTCACAAAATTAGTCTCCTGTGAAAAATGTGATACGGAATTTATGATCGACCTCATTGGACATTTTTGAGTCACGAAAATAGCTCTAATCTGAGGATTGTAACCGCTCATATTTCTTCTAATTTAAATGCTCGGTAGTTAAAGCGTGGCAGTCTAGATGGCCCCAGCTGCAGGAACGACAAACACGGTTTGGTTCGTTACAGTCACTGCCTACTTTACGGCGTTGTGCTGAGCGTTCACGCGGTATTCCAACGCGCCAAGAACCCGCGCACCAAACATCTAATATGTGTTAGCTTACACGTGAAATATAAATTTTATTCCCTCCTGAACGTGTTGATATTCTCAACGCGTGTCAAGCATACGATTTTTCGGCGCGTTTTTATATGAATTCGCAACAATTTATCGCCGGCAATTTCGATTAAATTTTGAACCTACTGATATTTTCATATTTTTATGAAACCAGCACAACACTAACAAATAACAATAACAACAGATTGGCATCTAAAAAATTCATCAGCCAGAATAATTGCATTGTTGGGAGAAAAAAAAACTTCAATCAAAACTGGAATTCAACAAAACTTTGATAATTCGTTTGAGAGCGTACGGAAATAATACAGGTCGGTAAATTTTTTGTTCTACAACAGCAGTTTTTATTAACAATCTCAATTAAACGTTATAGTTGGGCGGTACCTTGTCCGACCGAGTAGGAATTGTTTGACCTTCGCGTTTAATTGCACTGTTGACGATTTAATACATCTCTAATCAAAGCTCATGCGGGTTTGCATTTGCCTTGGGTTATCGTCCTGAATTTCTCTTGATTAATGATTACGTACGCATTACGTATTCCGTCTAGATGCGACCCCTTTTGTTTCCATATTTTGTTCGAATGTGAAACACCGAACTGATAAAAATCCCCGAATGGCAATTTATTTACAGCCAAAAATTTATTTACGGCCAAACGTTTGTCGTTAAAAATGAAACATTTTTCGTACCGTCGAATCGATATTTTTGCATTTATTTCCAGCGGGATTTAATATTTAGAGAGCTTTATATTTTTCAGTTACGGTTTTAGAGACGCGAAGACAAAGTGACATCTCTCGCGACGTGTGTGATATCGATGCTGACAATTCGCTGCAATATTAAACGCCACGGAGAACAACAATATTTATAACGATGATGCACAAAGTCGTGAGCAACGTCGACATGAAAAATATCCGATTTGATCCAATCGTTCGCGTCAACTTTAAAATTCAGCGAAATAACAAGGGTAGCAAAATTCTTCGAGTTTTTCGTTGTAGGTAAAATGAATTTAGTGTTGTTTACATTTAGACAAATGAGTCGACCGGATTTGAGGTTTGCAATAACTGTTTCGGAATTATAAACGTTACGAAACTTTGTTCGATCCTAACTTTAATTGTTGGCCGTAAAATAACTCGCAAAGTTACAAAATCCACAAATCTGTAATGCACAGTGAACATTTTCATTTTACCAGAACACTTTTACTATGAAACGAGAAAAGAAACTACAGAATCCGAAACTGACAAGAGAACAATATTCTCGAGGTGAGATTACGAAAAAAAAGTTCCATTTTTGCCCGGATAAGAAACTTGTAAGATTCACGAAGTGACACTATGAATTTCAAATAGCCCGGGGAAAATGAGCTGCGAAAAATGCCGCCAATTAGGCATGCAATTTTAATGCGCGAAAAAAAATGTTCCGCCGTGGCAATCGTGTACAATTAAAACAAAAGCTCTTTATTCGGCAAGGTGTTGTGAATATTTTATTTGAGTTTTCAACGACGAACAAAGGATCACAAAAACGGAAATATGATCGGACGAGAATGTGCTCGAGATAATTGCAGCTAATACCGTTGATATGTACGCCACGTTCATATACTTAATAGCGTATTCGTATCGCACGTTTTCGACTGTTTCAAACTGTTCTAAACAGTCGGCTGCATAGTAATTACACAGATTCGAACTTGCAAGTGTCTTTATTGCCCGGCCAAAATAATCAATAAATTTAATTATACCAATGGCAATTCGATTCAATGCAATATCATAAGACCAAGCTGGCTGTAATTTGACTCCGACAAAGAACCAAATCTCGTGATCCCAAAACCGTCATATTCCATTCGTAAACCTTTTTTTTTTACATGACAACTTTTAGTTTCACTTTTGTAACTCCTGAATAGGGTGTGTAATTTTCATCTGAAAGAATCCCGACAAAAGAACTTTTTTCGTTTGCTTTTTCACCGACGTTGTTGTAACTACTAATTGAATTCGTGATTATGAACAGGGGCACGTAAATAATTAATAAGTTTAAGACTCAGTTTTTGCCCTTTGTCTGGCGTATCACAGGGTGAGGAACTTTTAAGGATCTCCATGAACTCTGATGGTTTGTTATTCTCATCTGTAATACAATGCCTGTTTCGCTATTAATTAAGGTATTTTTTCTATTTGCAAAACTTTCGAACGAATTTCAGAAAAGAGGCGAATTAATGGCTTCACAATAAGGCTGGAGCTTGGGATCGTCAGTGTTGTCTATCCGCAATATCGAATTTAAAACCACGCTTCTTGTGAAGAAAGTGTTACAAACTCATTCGAATAAAAAGTTATTGCAAAAAAAAGAAACCACCCGAACAAAATGTTTAATCTCGTGGCTTTTGAATTATTGCTCTTCCTAAGAGCTTAATTCAATAAGTTGAAAATAAAAACTAAAACCAAACTCGAAGCAAATTGTTTGTTACAAGAAACACGATTATGAAACTTTGAATTTTTAATTCAAAACAGAAAGTTGATTTTGCGACGACCAGTCACGTTCGCAAAGTTAATCAAGACGTATTTAAAATATAATTCGTGCATGACATAATAACAGTGCTCTCCACGTGACGCCTCTGGCCAGGCTGAAGAGAATCGCCTGGTCTTTTGCGACAGTGAAACAAGAGAAAAGAAAAAGCTTCAAGTATCGAAAGACACACAAAAGGCAAGTGATCGTTAGACTGTTTGTTCACTGAGTCTGCAGGGCAAGTCTGAGAGGTTGTTTTTTTTCAAAAAATACAAAACAGAAAGAAAATAGTTGGAGCGATTGAGCGCAATTTTTGGAAACAGAACAAAATGAATTGAGAAAAAGTTTGAACAAGCTGAAAAAACTGGAGTTCGAATTTTTGCCCTTTCGACAAAGAAACAAAGCGGGAAGTAAAAGTTAAACCGTAGTACGTTTTATAAATAAATAAACCGACTAATTTGTGAGCTAGCTCGTGAAAATGCGAAGCTTGCAGAACGAGAAAGACTTTTTACCATTAAGCTGGTCAGACAAATTAACGTGTAACCCTGGATTTGCAATTCCCTCGGTTAATTCGCCACCGGCTAAACTCGTTCGCACATCAGAGCCAACTAGAGAGCTTCCTTGTGCAAAACTTTCTTACGAATTGTTCGTTACGAACGCACCAGAGACAGGAGTGAAAGTATGAAAAATGAAAGGGTAGACAAACGAGGCTTATGTGGGCTTTGTCGAACGCTTGTAATGCAATTCCCGAAGCTTAATACCCAATCGATGTTCTCAGGCCATTTCTCTTTCATGTTCTAAGTGGCCTGAGTTCCCTAGTGCTGTTATAAACGCTCTACGTATTCGCAACGCGTTGGAAAAAAAAGGCAGCCAGGGAATTTGTTTCCAATTTTGATTTCGTCGTTAAGATTTCAATCAGGAAAAGTTGTCGTTTTAAATATCTAGTCGAATCTTTTTAACCTGATATTTATTTAACGTGGTTAATTAAACGTTGGAAATATCGTAATTAGAATGTTGAATTATTCATGCACAATCTATTCGTAAATATTACCGAACGATAAACAGTTCGAATTATTAATTCATTTCGTATTGAAAATCAGGAATTCGAATTAGCATAATTGTTGCAATCTATTAATAAAACGACTATGCAAACAATTTCGGAGGTTGTGCTTCTTGGGATTCGTATGATTATAGAAACACACAAGTCGTGATGCCAGCAAGGGACTGAGCACACAAAACGTTTCGGTCAAAAGTGATTACCAGTATGATTCCAGAATCTCATCAAAGGTTCATGTCTCTTTGTCTGCGAGCATTAAATTCCAATAGTTGAATGTTTAACGTAGAATTGATTTTTCGACTCGTATTCAACTATTCATTCGTGGATTAAGCGTGTTGTCAGATGTACAGCAGTTTCCATCTCATGAATGTTAGCGTCAAGTGTTCTAAATTTCGTTCAAAGATATGATTTCGTAATTGAAGTGAATTGCTAATTATGCTTCAGGACGCTCAAAATGTATTAAGCACGGCGCCATTGAGATGTTTACTTCGTCGTGGAGCGAACAATACGTAAAATCTGGTGTGTCAGAGATATTACAAACCGGAGTTAATTAGAATGTCGAATGTTGGAGCGAATAAAAGGCCGGGAGGATGCGTAGTCCGCCGGTGTTGGATCTTGTGATAAATGCGCCGAGGAAGTTTCTCAGTACTATCTTACAGGTGAATTTAAATCGCGCATACATATATATCACTGCCACTCCTACGACAAGCCGCTACAGTTTCAAAGTTCCCGCAGAGCAATGCTTCTATGACTCGGAGACGTTAATTATACTCAACAACGATCTCACGAATTCGTGAACTTAACCCTACGATCATCATGCAAGATGAGATAGACTTGTACAAGTTGCTGGTATCTGAGTAATTAGCAGGATAACACGTCATATAATAAGATAATCGATATATTAAACTTCACAGCACAGCCTCGGAGTTGAATTCCACCATCATTCAAATCGCTTTATCATAAATTACAATTTCGTCCCGCAATTCGGTGCAAATTTGTGTAATTGCCTTTTTTTTTCTTCTTGATTTCTGGTCTGATGAGGAGCAACTGAATTGTGATACAAAGTTTGTTTCTGCATTCAAAATTGATTAAAATTACAATAAGGCAGATTTTATTTCCACAATACGCCGTAACATCAGGTGAAAATTTATTCAGACAGAACAGACCGGGCTATGTGGGTTCACATTATTTTCGTAGTCCTATGCTGCACGAGAAGTCGAGGTCCGTGTTCTAACTATTTAAATACCACCGTGCGGCTCGAGATTCTGCATAATTAATCTATCTGAATAAAATTTTCATGAGCAAAACACAAGAAAATGTGCCTGCTTGCCGAACCCACCTAACAGTGGATTTGCATTAAAATTAAACGCTGAATTATAATGTTAATATCCTCATCCGATCAAAATGTGTGGTTTTCATATTGAAAACTGAACTATAATTTTGTCAGCATGCACAAGCACGTAATAAATTTTGGATTGTCGAAGTTTTTACTAAAACAAACAAATATCACGTTGCAATGAAGAGCGCTGCAAATCTTTTGACTTTGATAAGGTAAATTTGAAGTGTCTTAAATGAAATTATAATGTTTGATTCTCTTTTCGTCGTATGCAAATACACATAGCAAGTTGAGAATGTGTTTTCGCAGTAATAACCGATTCTATTGATTCAGTTTGCGAGAGCAAATGTGAGATAATTCTCTGTGATTCATGTTGATTCAGCAAACGGATATTTTTATGTGTCTCTGTTTATTGCCTCTTGGTAACCAATTAGTGTTCTAAGATGTAACATTAGTGTATCTCTTCGTAACTCACAAAATCAATGGATGTCAGAGACAAAATATGTCAAATTCCATTTTGGATCTCAATCTTAAGATATTCTTAAATTTTTCAACTCAACGTATCTGAATAATTCAAATCAAGTGTTGAGATTCAAAAAATCGAAAACACATTTTCCCCTATCGTTAAAAGAATGGAAAAAGTTTTGTTCCGAAATCGCGCGAAAGTAGGAAATAAGAGTAACGCAAAATGATTGCACGGTTTCGGATATACCGAGCGATAAAACAATTCAAATCTGTTTGCTGACTGTAATTTTGATATTATGCAACAGAGAGTGATTTCCCGGCGGGCGTGAAAACTCCAGTTTGAATGAACGGCGTCGAGCGATATTCTTCGGCAACGTGAACCGCTGAGCAACAATTCTCGACTAAATTGAAATCAGCAGAAACCGTTGTTGGGGAATGAATAATCTCCCGGTTCAATTAACATTCCGGCCGGTGTGGCGATCCCTTCGGACTCAAACGGGCACCGATAAATCTCGATCGAAGAAATGCAATTGAAAAATGAAAATTTGTAGCTTACAACATGTGAATCGTGGGAATTGCGGTGCAATCGTTTTATCCATTCTGAAATGAGAATACGCGGAGAGAAACGAGCGCGCGTAACGCAAGCTCGGCCAGCTCGGGATAACAGCGAATAGATGTACGAATCAAACCCGCCCCTTTTCGGTGTCAGGTCACTGGCGTTGCATTGCCAACGTGACTCGTGGTTAGCTTTTTGTTTAGCCAAAAGACGAAGCGCAACCGAACACTCGGGGGATTTAGAAAATAAAACGGCTAACAAGAATTATTCCTATTCTTCTATTCCGTCCTTATGTTTCCCTGGGTTCGATCTTGTTCTATTCTTACCGTCACGTGTGCACAGCTCGCAAAGAAAACGAAACAAAGTCCTCGCAGGAGTCGTGCAAACTCTTCCGAGCCACGACTTGTGTTTCTTTTTTCGTCTATCTCATTGAGAAAATAGAGGAAATGGCTCGCGTCTTGACTGCAAAACCACCTAAACCCGATTCAGTGGTAGGACTTGCTAAGACACATTTTTTCGCTGAGAAACGTGTGTTAGAAGCACCCGGGCTTTATTGAGCACGTGTGAAATATAATAATGAGCTAACTAACGTCACACGGTTGTCTCATTACCAACCAACAACAGGCTATACCCCAAAGACTTTTGTAACGATTATTATTATCTTTCAAAGTAGTCAAATACTCAAACAAAACTTACGTGCCAACTTTAATCTTGCACCTGTTTTGTGTGGTTTTTCCACGGTTTATCTTCCAGTCTCAGTTTCAAATATTATTCCTCCGAGCAACTACAAAAAAAAGTCAATCTTTTTTTTCTACTTTTAAAATGTCAGAATGGAAAATCACAGCAACGTCAAAATTGTTATACCAGTAAAGTTAGCGACTAAAATTCAAAATTATGTAAAATCATCTTTCATTTGTTTTTGATTTTTGAAAATATTTTTGTCGACCGATGGCTAACTAACTTGATGTTTAAATAATGAATTAAAGTGAAATTTGGCAAAAAGGAATAAATTTGAATGTTGATTTTTGAAATCAATAATGCAATCGCAGTACCAGTATAATCTCGCGAATTACATTGATGGATATAGTAATTGTGGTCTAACGTCAATTAGCAATTTAGATTAGCGATTGTGAATGCGATTACAACCTTTAATCACAGAGCGAATCGCGAGTATGAGTGATTAGTGTTGTTGGTGTGTGGCGCCGATATATAAAGGCACGTTTCAAAATGATTCGAGGAAGTCGGCGTAAACTGTTGTTATTTATGCGATTGTTAGGAAACTCGTTAGACGCGCTTCAAGTGTTACAGATGAATGGGATCCCCAACAAGTGCCCAATGGCGTAAACTTGGCGCATCCGACGCCAAGCCCGAGAGCGGTGCTAAATTATATACAGGTGCACAAGGCTCGGAACAAACACAGAACAATGATTTTCGTTGGCGAACGAGGAAATAATTAGATGATAACACCGAATTCAGGGATCGCGATAAACAACCCCGCCGCCTCTAAACAAATAAGAAGAAACAAAGCGCCGCCAGGCTGGGGGCGGCGAGTTCAATTATCAGCCCAAACTTTCCGAGGGATTTAATTACTGATTTATTCACGACAATGAAACCCGGCGCATTTCGCCCGGTGCGCTGATGTTGTGCAAAGCACGTGATACATGCTGGCTCATTGATCAACACTGGGATATTAATTTTAGAAATCGCTGCGAATATAAGTGATCGAACGGCGTCACTCTATCAGTGCTGGCTTTCCCGGCTGATCGCAAAATGCGAGCGCCACCAGCAGAGGTCACGGCTGTTGATCGCTCGTGTCGTAAATTTACTATTTTCTTCAAAATCGATCTACACGATTTGTAATCGTGCTTACTTGTCATCCGCTACTTTTCCAAAACGTTGAACAATGAATCTTTCAAAAAATCATAAACAATTTATTATTCGAATTTTCATAGGTGGATGATTAACGAAAAATCATGAGCAGACTCTGTCTAACAGATTATCATAAACTAGAACGAAAAAATTTTGATGATAAAAATATTTTTTTTAATCGAGAGGTGATGAGTAATTCAAAGGAGATATTTTTGTAGAGATTTATGAAAGGTTGATTGTTTTGGCAAACGAATCGGCTGGCAAATTATTTTATCGGTCTTATTGCGTTGCGTAATCCTTCACGATCTCAAGCAAAATATCCTCTTTGGAGTGTTTACCCGGAAAAGTCGTTCTAATTTTGCGTTGAATTCATTTGGTATCAAGCGAAGGGTATTTTCCATCTGAAGCGGTGGTATTCATCGTTCCCCCGAGTTCGGCAATAGAGCGTAAGAGCCGGGGATGAACAGAGCATAGTGCGAAACGATTCGACCAAATTAAATGCACGTCGCGCTGTAGCAGTGCCGGCAAATGTGATGCAATATATTGTTACATGCATATCTGGCTGGAAACCGCGCGAAGTATTATACGTATTTATATTTCATGCGCGCCGAAAGCTGAAAAGCTATAAGAGGATGCGGTGCCACAGGAATCCCGCTATTGGGACGATAGACTTAATTACGCGAGAAAATGAGATTCGGCGGCATTGTGCGCTATGTATTTATCGCGCCACGATGAACAATGAAACGCGCGGATTCCAAAAATTGCCTCTTCAGATTCGAGTTAAATATTATAACGAATGCAGGCCAATTGTAAGCCTCCATGGATCACGACGGGGATAATTTTTTTGTCTTCCGTTCCATTCATCGGAATTGCAGCGCGAAAATTGACGGTTGCGTAAAATAAACGGCAATTTTTGAGTATCAAAACTCCGGCTCGTTAAACGGAAGTTTAGTCATAATCGTGATAAGTTTGAGTTATTTTGGAGTAAAAGTTTGTGACAGTCGGTCGTTCTCTTTCTTTTTTTCGGTGCAATTTTGTACACTCTTTTAACGGACGGTAAAATTATGACGAGTTTCTGTGACAAATTGGAAACAGAATTTGTATGGAAATCAAAGCGTTTTGAGAGTTTTCCGGCACATTTAGTCAGTGCTATTGATGTCATTAACTTGGACAAATATCCGCTCGCAGAACAGAGATATTAGAACTAATTCAATCAAACTGAAATTCTGTATTAAATCCAAAGTCCTTCGATTTGTGTCCCTGGCAAAATTAATTTCAATCCAACTGACATTTCTCTCTGTCAATAAATTTTTTAGACATAGTCGATGTTCACTTGTTCGTTCTTCTGATCAATTTACAATCAAATCATTTTATAGTGAAAAATATAAAATACTTTAAATTTATAATTCCTGCTCTAGTTCTAAAAATAGTATGTCATAATCAGAGTTTCAATCATTCACAAAAGAAGGCAGAAAAAAACTAAAAATGGAAAACCAGGTCTGTATTAACGCAATAAATTAACAAATATTGTTAAATTTTTTGCAAATTTTCTTTTGTTCCAAGAAAGTGAATGTTTGCGACCTCTAAAACATGAATTTAGATTGTTTTTGTAATGATCCGATCAAAATGAAATGGTTTGTTCGAAACTGACAGGATTACTTGATTGTTCATTAATCGTTCGGTTTGTTCTCTTTGTCCTATTTCTGTTAGGACTTTCAAAGTGGCTGTCGATCCATGGAAATTACTTTCTTTGAGATGACATGTTCCTTTTATCCGGTTTCATTCAAAAGATGATGTTCCACACTTGGATATCGTGTTTACTAAATAATTAAAATCTCAAGATTAAAAATTAAAATTGAAAATTTAAACTCAAAAGTGATTGATTAGAACCAAGTCAAAAAGTACAAAAAAAGCAAGTTTAAGAAAAAAAACAAAACAAAAAAGAAAAGATTTTTAACGTTTGAGTTTAATATATGAAAAATATTTAATCGTTACTATCAACTTAAAAGATTCATCGTGAACAGATAGAAGTCTGCTTAATATAGAAGCGTCCAGTCTCAGCCTGTTTATCCTTTGAAGTCAAGCGAGGGTTTTAAGATTTCACTGAACATTTTTCGTTATACGATGTAAGCTATGCTTATATCGTCTACATCCTCCGATATTATTTCTTCTTTAAACGACCACTCGATGGAGAGCGTTTTAGAAATGGAAAATAATTTTGCAGCAGTGTACAAATGCGAACTTCATCCGCTTGGTAAGGAACTTTGAACTTAAGCATTGTCAAAGAGCTTTTGGGTGTATCGATTTTGCAATGCCATAAAGCTACAAATAATGAACCTCGCATTTTGGGAAATTTGTTTAGGTAAATTCTTGACCTACAAAGTTAATATCGTGTTAATTAGAATGAAAAAAAATGAGAAATAACAAAATGAAATTACTTTATTCAACAATTTTTTCGTATTGAAAAAATTTTTTTTTGAAATTTGAATTTAGACTAAACAAATAGAAAAGGCTGATCAAATACAACAAAATTTGAATTCGAACTGATCCAACATAAATATAAATACATTTCCAACTGAACAAATATTGAAAAAAAAATTTAATTTGCTTAAAAATGAAAACTTCCAAGAAATTTAACCGAGTTAAACTGTCTCCATCAAAACATCGTTCAGTTTAGTTTGTGTCGTTAACATTGTCACGAGTCAAAAAACCTGAAGTTTTAAAAAGTATCTCTTCGACATAAAAATACCAGAACAATAAAAAAAAGTAAACAAAATAAAAATAAAAGTTCAAATTCAAGAAAAGAAACATAAAAAAATACGTTTCAAGTTCCAACTTCTTTTTCCAGATGCAGTGGAAACACAGGTACAGCTCGTTATTGTCCCTCGTGACAATTTTATTTGCAATATCGTTTCACTCGGTTGCTGGCTGTAGCTGCCTCTTACAGCATCCACAAACACATTTCTGTCAGGCTCAGTTTGGTAAAACTTGTTTAAATCCCCACAATCAATCAGAATCCCAGATTTATTACTGTCTCATATTATAAATTTCTCCTTTCGATTTTTATTTGACTTGCAGTCGCTCGGGTTAAAGTAGCCAAGCAGCTCCCTGCGGACAAGGGCCAAATTTCTTACGAAGTTGTAGTGGAAAAGATTTTCAAAGTAAGACATTCACTAACTCGAACCTCAAATTTTTGGAAAATGATTCAGGTGTTTATACCAGAGCAGTTGCTAAGAACAATTGTACAGTTACAGAACGTCAAAAAGGATGCTAAGCCCCGGACCGTGAAACTTTACACCCCTAAAGATTCGAGCGCCTGTGGGGTAACGCTCAATGTAGACAAAACGTACCTCGTGAGTGGTGCAATCGTTTCTGGCAAACCGACCATATATCTTTGTGGTATGAACTTGCTTTGGTCCCAAGTCAACAAAAGACAACAAGAAGGCCTTCAAGGATTGTATGAAAAGGGTTGCGAATGCGAGGTAAAAATATTTTTTAATAACAATTATTTCAATTATTTTGTCTTATCTACAAATCCATATGATTCCATATATGGGCCCGTACATAATTTTAAATATTAGTCCCTATATCGATTTGTATATAAGTATTTTTGAAATCAAATTAATGTTTTAGATACGGTCAACTGGTCCAGAGAACGAATCAAGTTGCATATGGGGACGTTCACCAGACCGCGAGGACTGTCAAGGAAAGTACGGGATCTGCATGAAAAATAAGAAGGAAGTGTGTTCGTGGGCGCCGTCACCGTTATACAAAAAGTGCATCGACAATAACTGAAACATTTTTTAAGGAAAGACACTAATTCTTTTTCTGCATTATTGTTTTCTCCAATCACAAGTAATCGATAAGTTAGAATAAAAGAATTAAAAAAAAACGTTTAAATATGTTAAATTGTTATGTAAAAATCATTTTATTATCTTTGAAATTTATTAATTTATTTATTCGTTTATTTTTTAATTTATTTTTGTCAAATTTGAAAACGTTCCGTGGGAATTAAATGAAAATTAGAGCGTTTTCACATAAGTGGTAAAATATTCCTCGTCTCAACGCTAACAAGAAACTCGCATTCAAAGTTTCGTGCGCGTGTGGAAATGAGTATGTCTTTTTTGCTTTATTTTTCTTTTTTGCTTGTTGCGCAAAGTTGATATGAGATTTCACAAAGTGAGAAATAAGAACGGAAAGAAATGGAAAATCTTCAAAATGACTTGGCCCCAACAGTTCGCGCAATTTCAAACAGTCGAAATCTTTTTCGCCCAGTTGCAAATCTCTATTGTCTACAAAAATTAATTGAATAAATTAGACCAAGTGATATCTGTTGGACGGCGGATCGTGTCACATTAGCCAGCGATAAGCTTATCCGCAATCGAAATATTAGCAAAGTTTCGCCAACTTTGACGGCGATTAATTATTTTCCAGATCTTGTTCTGCAATCTACGTTTTCATTTTTTGTTCAATCGAACAATAAATTTGCATTCTTTTTCGTTCAGTATCTCCTACTGTTTGACACAAACAGCTTTTTTGACCTGTCAAAAACTTTCAAATTTTTTCATACAATTTTTTCTCTCAGTGTCCATCAAACCTATTTTTCGCGAATTGAATTGACGGTTGGATCAGACATTTTCACCTGTTGATAAACTTCGACGCCAATAGGCTGAGGATTATCGCTCAAAGCTCGAAAAAAAATACAGTCCTATGACGTACATTCAAATTATACGCGTTTTTTGTTTTCCGCGTGAACTAACGTTCCATTGACGAGAATGCACAAACGATGTTCATCTGTCTCGTAATTTTTCAGCTTCATTTGGCGTGTCTCCAAATAGTTACATATTGCGCCGGACAAGTTCGCTTTTGAGTTAGCCTGAAAAATTACTTTGCAATCCAGTAAAATATTTCTGTCCACGTTATTTGTCCCTTGACACATTTTTACAACTCTATGTTTTTAATTCACAACCAAATAAAATTTTCCCGTAATAAAATTTCAGCTCTGAAGAAGATTTTACAAAATTGAAGGTTAAAAAAAATAGTTTGCCATTATATATTAGACTCGTGAAATGCCAAACTCATTTTTTTACTCGCGCATACTTTTTCTCAAAAGTTAGGATTCCTCGCGGGAGTTACACGTCGTGCATGAATTTTCTAAAGTGTAAAGTTAACATAATCCAGTAGATAAGGCCGAGCATAACAACACCGGATGAAATGCTACGCTCGAACCCAATGTTTCATCTTGATACTCAGCAAACAAACAGACGAGACCCTCTTCGAGTTCACTCTATGTAAAACAATGAATCAAAGCGAATGCCTGTATTTATAAGCCTATAAACTGCATCCACGTCTTGTTCCACTGGCCGGATCAAGTCGATCTCGATTGTCATTAAAAGTACGACCTCGTTGGCTCGAAACGTAAACCACTGAATGATACTGTTTAACTGCATTGTTTTGAACCGACGAATAGCGAATTCTTCTTACACCGAGCAATCTCGAAAGAAGAGTTTCTGAAGCCAGCCTCTTCGTCCGCTGACGTTAACAACTCCATAACTGAAATTGGAACAGATGTGTGTCGCGAAAAAATGGTCGACGGATTTTTCGTTGTCTAATCGACTGTTACCGATAGCTCACACTTAGACGACACTCGTGCTCGTCTCAGCGAAGGGAATAACTGTTGCGCTTAAAAACGCGACTCGAAAAAGCGAGAGATGGTGCGATTTGTCTGAGGCAAAAATATGTTTGCGCATTCAGCATCGTAAAGCCAAATTGGACTGGGGCTCGGCCTGCGGCTTGCGCATTTTTATTTGTAGCGCTTTTATTAGACGGGAACAGATGTCATATCGTCCACTTGCTGCTCCATAACCAGGGCACATTCTCTCCTGGACCGTTATTCGTATCGTTACCTCCAGGACCTGGCGCAGGACTTGACTTTCGTCACGAGCGTGAGCTCGAGCGAAAGCGCACTTGGGTTATATCCGCGCGATTCCACTTTTCTCCATGCCGACACTTTTACGACGATATCTATAAAAATGGCGCACGACTTACGACGACAATGATACTAAATCCGAATTACCGATTCCCCGAGTGCACGTTTAATAAATTTAAAATTATTTCGAACCTACCTAATACCTGTAGGTTATCCCGGTTATGTTTGCGAAATATAAATGGCCGGACCAAATCCCCGGACAAATTTTTGCCAACGAAAATGGCGTACAAAATTGTAGAAAACGAAAATGATACCAATAAAAAATATCCAACTCGCCATATCCTACAAATATTGAAAAGGTAACCTCCGAAGTATTATTTACATGTTAATGTTGTACAATTATTTTCACCAGGGTTGGATTTTGAAATAGAAAAATGCGTCTCAATTTGGCGGAGAAAAAAGTTTGAATTGAAATAACAAAGTAAGTTTGTGCAGTTGGGAGTAGGCGGGATTGTGCTTCGGTTCTTTTGTTTTGAAAGGGCAAAATTTTGCAGACGATTGGCGGAATTCGGACAGCGCTGTTAATATGAATAATGGACAACGATATTATGAGTGACGAGTTTCCGAAAGATACGCCTGCAGGAACTTGAAGATTACAAATATTTGACTTAGACCGCAGAGATGGAAGAGCCCCGGGTGCTGCGGAAGCTGCTCGTTTCAAACAGCCGAACTTGCGAATACTTTTTCCGGGGATTTTCTCGAGAATTTAGCCACCATTGAAGAACGAGCTGAACGAGAAATTCTGTTTCTTTATTGTTTTACCGAAAATAATACGTTCATTGAAATTGGTTGGATAAAAATTCAAAGTTGCACTTATCCAAGGATTGACACTGTTTTTTAGATTTTCAGCACATGCGATGTACCGGGTAAGTGTAGGCATGTATAATTCAAGCACCAAGTGCAAATCGGATTTTCTTACGTTTGCAAATCTGTAATCAATATTTCAGTGTTCGCGAGGATGGTAAGCATATCTTCTCGCAGTGACAAATAATTCGGTCGGGAAATAAATTATAAAAAAAGCTGATCTTGCGAGTTAAATAGCGTTTTAAAGCATTGTTTAACATTTTGATTTCAATTTGATGAAATATTGTTCAAAAATCGTGAGGAAAAAATTGCGATAAAAAAGAAAAGAAGCTAAAAAAATACTAATAAAAAATGTAACACGTGTACAAAATGACACTCGAAATGTAGAGCAGACTTGACACGAGTTGAGACCGAAACTCCCGCGAGTCGTAATGTACAATCTCGTTTTTGTTTACGGGGCTTTTGTCCTGCGTGAAGAGTAACGACTATTCGTTACCTGGCACTCGTCACTCGTGAAAGCTCCATTCGTAAGTGAGAAAGCTTGAATGTGCCTCTCGTTTGCTGCTACACTTCTCGTCTATCTCTTTTTTTTACCCAGCCAGTCTCTTTCTACTTCATTTTCTCTCATTACTTTTTTTTCCTTTTTTTCCTCTACCTCGGCTCGCCACAACACACAACACAGGAGACATTCTAATAAAGTTAACTCTCCCCTATACGCCTGAAGGGAAATGCTTTTTAAGTGCAAAAGCCTGACCATATAAAGTTATGCATCCTGAAACACTATAGTACTAATCCTGTCTATTCTCATTTCGTTTTTTTTTTTTTTTTTTTTGATGATTAAGAAAACAATCTTTTTGGTTTAAAATATAATGACAAAGTAACAAAATGAAGAAAAAAGTTCCCAAATTAAATGTTCAAAAGTGCAACATCTTAGGTAGGATAAATAATAAAAAGTTAATTCAAGTTAATCAGCTACTCAAAGGCCAAAGGAAACATCTTATTCAAATAAAAGTTAAAAGGTTGCTGATCATGGCAACGTCCATATCGTTAATTTGTAAGTAACGTTTTGCGGTTGAGAGCAAATATTACGAGGTCAACTTTGAGGAAGTAATTTATATGCCGATAAATAAAAAATCAAACTTGTTCAAGAATCTCGAAAGATGTTGAACAAATTAGAAATTCTAATTGGCTTCAAAAATGCATGCCTCCCATCTCATTCAATTTCAGTTAAGGGGTATCTCTCTCAGAAACAAGATTTTCAAGCCAACTTTGATCTCTTTCATTTGTGTGTTCTTCTCTTTTTCTTCTTCTTGTTTTTTTTTTATTTTAAACAAATTGTATTTTCATGTAAACTGCTAACAACTTCAGCGAGACGACGGGCGATAAAAAGAGTCCTTAGGCGGACATTTCCAAGTTGTGAATGCCGAGACAAATACTCGGTCCAAGTGTGGGCTCAAGTCAAAGTTTTTTGTTCATGCTTGACCCGAGGAGCGCGGCCGAAAGTTAAATTGAGTGAACGGGAAAGAGATATCGCGGGCGCATTTTCGCGCCGGCAAAGAAAAATGTAATGGACAAAAAAGCACGACAATATTCGATCGATGGCAAAACAAGCGAAAACGGTATCGCCAACAGCGCCGCGAACCAAGCAATCCCGGTGTTTTATTTTACGCGAGATACCCAGCGTCGCTGTTTTGATAGCGTTTTGCTTTACGAGTGCAACCAACCAAAAGTATATTCAGCTGTGCTTTTATTTCGCATTGAATCAAACCTGCCACGAAAATTGATCGGCAATACGAAATAAAGTAGCGTTTTTGACATTGTTCCTTCTTTTGTTTAACAAAATCTTGTATGTAAATCATCGCGGTGAATGAACTTTCGGTTTGGTTTATGGCATTTCACATTCAACTAGCCTTCGAATTCGCACTAAAAAAATGAAAGGAAACGATTTTCCACAGACATTTCTCGGTCGGTTTTGTGATTTTTGAACTGGCGAAATTTCACGGTTTAGTTGATGATTATTTTTTATTTTATGCTTGAAATTTATTTGGTATTTTGCCATTAAGTTGAAGCAAATATTTGAACTGAAGGTTATATTGACTCAAAAGAATTTATTATAACGCTACCGTACTCATAATAAAATGTTCGATAAGAAAATATTTTAGCTAACGTTATTAACCTAACGCGCACACGACCGTCACGTATGTGTCTTATGTCAAAAATTTCTCCGGGGTGTGACGTCGCGTTAAGGCAACACCTGCATGCAACATTTAAATGTCCCAGGAATATTTGTTCTCGTACCAAAATACTGGGGTAAAAAATGTTCAGCCACAAATTAGAAATTGTTCTCTCAAATTTTGAAAATCTTAACAAGACAGAATATAATAACCAGTTTTCCATTTTTTAGTTTCACTAGGAAAGTAAATTTTTTTTTCAGAGGAACAATTGTCTTTTGAGAAAAAAAAACATGTAAACACAATCTCGTACTTTTTAAGTAGAAACAATGTTTGTTCTGAAATTATGATTCGCAGGCAATGAGCTTTTTGCGAGCGCAGTACAAAGCTTTGAATTGCGACGTATGCATTCAAAATAACAGCTTCTATACATGACACAATACAACATACGATAACAAATACCACAATGCACAATAGTACGTTTACATCCTTAGACACAAAACTGAACGAGAAAAATAATATAATGCACGATTGAATGATTTATAATTCAATTTCGATTCAACGTTTTTATCCAATTTTAATAACTTTTTTTACATTGAACGAAACGAAATTTGCAGTAAATTTATTTGAATAGTTGTTTTCGAATTATTTACAAAAGTTTTGTATTCGCTTGGATTTATTCCATTTTGATAAATAAAAAGTGGTTGAATATGAAATAAAGTCTAGAAATGACAAAAAAAAGTATTCCAATATTTTATTCATACGAAAAAAAGTGGATATGAAAAATGTGAGAGTGGCTAGTTCGCAAGTAGTCGTAATGCACAATATCTGCATGTCAACTTAAAAGTCGAGATCGCGAAACGATAAGTTGAGGATAACAAATGTGCAAGACAAAGAAGTCATAGTGTGTAATAAGTCACCAATTCATCACAGCCGTGGTTAGCTGCCAAGAAAGAAGCGCGTCTGATATCAAAGAAAAGAGCGGGTCGCAACTGGTTTATACTTTCAGGGCACGCTCGCAGCCCAATATGTTTGCCCCGGCTACAACCTGCTATATCACGTTGCGGCAATTTTATACGGTGTATATTTTATTTATCATTTTATTTTTCTCTCATTCGATTTTTCGTCTCGCGCCGGGCCAAATATAACGTTTGTGTTCACGCGAAATCTCCCGTTTCCCGCTCGACTGAGATTTACAATTTCTGCAAAATGAATTAAAGATTCGGTTTCATCCTGACAGTCACACTCTTTTTTATGTAATTGTTTTGCTATTGTGTAATTTTTTTAAATACGACTTTTCTTTCGAAGGAATTCAATTTGTAACGGGAGAAATTTAATTTTGATACTTTTTATTCAACCCGTTTTTGGCAAAAAATGATTTTTGAGGTTGAATGGGTTAAAAATTTAATGAACCAGATGAGATGAAATTTTGCGAAATTGTAACATTGTTATGAAACATTAAAAAATGCGGAAAAGTGGATGAATGTCAGGAGATAATTAATTTATATTTAACGAAAAAGTTTTTAAAAAACGCAGAGAATCTGTGCCAAAGTGACGATACCGAGCCATATGACGCGATTCCCGCGAGAATAATTAATTCATCTCTAGAATACTCTACTATCTTCTTGGATTTTACAATGCCTTCATTTCAGTTTGGCAAAAATATTTGAATTTGCGCTTATAACTATTCAAACGGCAGATGCAAATTACGACTTTATACACCGGCTGATTATGAATTATCGAAAACGTGCATGATTAACGAATGCGGAGTTTACGAATTTCCATAATTTCGCGATCATATTAACGACGAAAATCATGAAAATTGAATCGCTTTACGCAAACGTAATTATGTCCGGTTTATAGCGTACACACATATTTTTTTTCGAACCATCATTTTCCAGCCAAAACGAGCTGAAACTAGCAAGACTTTCGCATGGATAAGAGCTCTATCACACGTCCTTAGGGACATATTCGTCCTACTAGTTTCTTTGCCTTACATGCGATAAGAGCTAAGTTGCTGCATTGCAATAAAATTTTGCAAACTGTTTGTCGAACACAATTTAAATGTTTTTATTGCGTTCGAGAATTTGTTGAAATTCGAAATTTCGGAAACTACTCTGAAACTCAGCATCTGTTTGAATAATAATTATTTCCATCGCGTGATTAATAAAAATCATAAGTTGAAATTCGCAAAGTTAGGAAGTATAATGAAAACTCGTCGGCGACACTTTGATTTTTGCTCGAAAATTCATATCCCGTTCTGGCGAAATCGGATACTTATAATTTATAGCACTCACCTTTTTCGCCAAAGAAATCCGATCCAAGAGAATGCGTCCTGATGATACTTGCGCAGATCAGCAGTAACGATGCTCTGAAACTAAAAGTTCCACTTTATTTATTTAATGTGACTAACGTTTATTATATATTACAATATACGTCAACTCAAAACTTGGAGTAATTTACTTGACGAGAAAGTTCGGTAGTTGATTTTTCATTTAACGAAAATACAATACTGCAGTCTCGGAGACACTTTGATCTTTTCAGCAAGAGGAGAGCTTCAAATAACACATCAACGAGATGAAACTGTGATAATGACAGACTAATGATCAAAGATCTACTCCAATTAAGGAACCTTTAAAATTATGATAGGAACCGAGGACGGATTTGATGGAAGTGAAAAAGAGTTGTAAGAGGAAACAATTAAGTGCAAAATTAATAGCTAACCGTTTCTTGGAAGACACTTATGAGAGACTCGACCGAGATTCGCAAACATTGGCATACCAACATGGTTACAGACCGAGCACTATCTTTAACATCTTGATTCCGTCGCAGGATCACGTGGCAGTACAATTAGATGACACCGTTCCCTTTGTATTCGTACGAGTGCAATTTTCTCAGAGCAATAATTGCTGATTTATTACAACGAACAATATGAAAGTTCACACTCGATGAACGATCATTACATCGTAATGCGATAATGCGACTCAATTTATTCGCTAATCATAGTTGAAACGAAATCAAATTACATCAAACAATGTTTTGAAATTTTTTATTTTTTTTTTTTTGATTGAAATTAAATCTAAAATTGTTTGATGATGAAGTGAGTAGTTAATGAAAATGAAAAATGGCAAAGTTATGAGAGAAAGTGAGCAGCAAATGTGTTTACAATGACGAAAGTTGTTATTTTATTGTCGCATCATTACAATTTCGATTTAGCCAATGGAAATTAACGAGACGGACAATCTAATAAGTTAATTACTGATTAAATTGTGTGCGCATTTTGAGCGGTTTCGGCGGCACGAAAATCCATTAAACTTGTTCCCAAAAATGATCGACTCAAATTTGCATTCTCATTATAGATATTTCGATTGCGGCAACAACGTCTCCGATCGGAATTATCGCGCCGTAAAATGAATTACATCCCATCTTGTTTCTTTTATTTGCAACATCATCAGCGGTATAATAATCGATTGCCAGATATTTCGAATGCAAATGTCGAATCAGAAGAATTCATTCGCAACTTCGCAACTCCTTAATTCTTTAATTAAGAAACCTCCTTAGTTTCAACCGCTTGTTCTGTCGCTGAAACACGTCCGGCGAGTTTCTATTAGCATAATTTTTGGTCGCTGAAATTCTTTCACGCATGACTTGATTGAACAAATATCTCATAAACATTGCGACAAATTTGATAACGACATATTTATCATGACTAACCGAAAAAACTGAAAAAATTGTGTTGTCCTATTTTAATTACGTTTTGTTTTATTGATGGCAAAAGATTGAACTAAAGTCTTTCAATTTTGTATACATTAACAACGAACGTGTCTGTTATACCCGGCTGGGTGCTTCTGATTGGCATTAAATTTAAATACCTTGGATCAGAATGCTTTTACATAATAATCGATGAAGAATTAACCATGCTCGCTGACCCGTAAAAGAATTCACAATCTAAATAGATAAGATGCATAATTTAGCTGGAAATATAAAAAGCTTTGTTTCCATTCAAAATGAAACAATGGAGTGATGCACGACAATGAAGAAAAATGTTGTTACCCGCGAAAAAAAAAGTTCATTAGGGAGCATTTTCGTGCTTCGAATACTGAATTAGCAGTGCAAAAGTGACAGACTTTTGTATGCAAAAATTTAACGAATCATGTCTTTTTGCAAACATAAAAATAACTTTCTTATATGTCTGACGATACACAATTATTTCACTTTAAATTACTTTAAAAAACCTTCATCTAAGAAATTTTCCTTTTTGCAAATTAAACTTTTGATATTAGGCACGTGTTCTGAGTTTGTCATTACATTTTTTGGTCCGCTGAAAAAAAAGTAGATGAAATCGTTTCAGGCGCATAAATACGTTATAGCATCCGTTCTGCATCATCATCATTCATTATTATTATTGCCACTTGTGATATCTTTCGAGACTAGGTTCATAAAAAATTTTCATCAACTCATATTTATTCGTTTTATCTTTTCCTTCAAATTTCTTAACGTTGAATAATAGTGTTGACGTAATGTGTGTTGAACACAGTACGAAAGTCGGTTTAAAAAGCTCATACCAACTTTTTTATCATAAATTCTATTGTTTAACTTTATTTTATTCGGTTATTTAAAAAACAGACAAAACCAGACAACAAACAAGTTTGACATTTTCTTATGTTTGTAATTGTCCTTATGTTTATTATATTTTTTATTTTTATGATGTTCCTTATGTTCGTTATTGCTGTTATTTTTGTTATTTTCGAATTGCGGTAAATTGCGAATCGTAAGAAGGTTCGAGTTGCGGTAAGTTTATTGTAAAGTCTTTTGTTTATATACAGTGACTCAAATTTTCTAGCATTTTTTTGCACCTTTCGTGAATATGTTCTCATTTTGCATCTTTGATTATTTCAGGTCGAAACAAAAGAAAAATGAACGTAGGTTTTAAATTCATTGCAGTACTTATTTAGTCAGATTTGTGTTTTATCGAGCAATCTCGAATTTCAAGGAAGATTTGTATCAAAAATGACTATTGTATGAGACAAGTTTGCGCGTAGGAGACTTTTACAAAAAGAATAACTAATGAGCAAATCGAAGCGTGTAGGACAGACTTGTTTGCCGCATTGTTCCCACACCTTCGTAGCAGTCGAGATATTTTCATACAAAATTTACTTGACGCCGCTACAAGAAATTACATAGACGCGATAACACAATAAAATATTTAAGATGAGTTTAAAATAAACATCATCCAACGTCCGCGTGCCTTGAACGTGCGCTTTCACGTGGATGGAAATTAATGTTTCATCTCATCGACCACTCATCAACTTATAAAACAAATAACGCGGTTTATTCAATTTGTTCATGGTCCGTTCATTTTTACTCAAAATTAACATAGGAGGCGAATAAATATCACGTCGGTAATTTCGTTTCGATTAAACGTCGAGCGCTGACGAATTTGGTATAAATGAGTTGTCACCCGGAACAGTGCAAGTTTGTTAAATTTGCGGAAAAAAAAGCGTCGAAAAAAGACGGTCGCCTCCGGTTCCATTTTGTGCCATTCAAATTTTTCAATTAACGCATTAATCTACTTGTCGGTGGTGCCTTTAGAAAATCAACTCGACGTAATTACTTTCGTGAAATTGAACGATTGTTCGATCGCGCTTTATTGAAAACACCGTCAGAAGGGGCGCTCGCAGTTTCATATTCGAAATATCAAGACTACTTCGTCACTGCAAACTGTTGATAAACATACCACTTTATCATGCATGATGTTAAAATATTATGTTAATACGTCAATGCTACATTGGAAAAATCATTGCAATCAAGTATGACAATCAATTTACTAGTTCGATTTGAAGGTGATATAATTTTTTTTTCAAATAATATATTCTATCGAAAGGTGGAAAAAAGGGGATAAGTTTGAGCAAAAATCGATCAGCGCATTTTGGGTGCCATCGACACAACACGGTCGGTGAAAAATATGGCGTTGCGAGTTTCTCGATCGTTGCATGTTTCTTTTGCTGACGTGCTATAAATCGTCCGAGGTATATAAATAAAATGAAAGTCAATGAATGAAGATAACAAAGTAGTTGATTGATGTTCAAGTGCATCTTACAGCTTATTGAAGATCAATATTTAAAATCGCAACAAAATTCAATCAAATTTAACAAT
Source organism: Telenomus remus (assembly GCA_020615435.1). Classification (NCBI taxonomy): domain Eukaryota; kingdom Metazoa; phylum Arthropoda; class Insecta; order Hymenoptera; family Scelionidae; genus Telenomus; species Telenomus remus. The sequence goes on from CM036338.1 coordinate 2,878,803, forward strand.
CCGCGGATGAAATCATTTCTTTTAGTTTGCCGTGATTAAACAATTCAATTTTTCAATCATGATTGATTGGCACGTAAAACTACATATTTTTTTGCACCGACCGAGGGAGCTGAAACGCGAAATCCAATTTTACTAGCAAGATTTTGATTGCCTGAAAAAAAAGGAAATTTCGCATTCATCTCCCGTGACCAGAAGAATTTTTTTTCACAAAAAGAAAAATCATTTCGTTTAACTCGCTTCTCAGTGAAATGACCGTTTTTGTACGAAGAAAAACACAAATTTTTTTGAACTTTTTTCTGCCGAGTGGTTTGTTTTTAAAATAGTACTTTACGTTTTTGAGTTCACTGTACGATAAATAATTGAGATTTTTTGTTGTTAGCATAAAAATGTTTGTTTTAGAAGAACAGAACGAAGCAGTGCAATGGTAAAACTTTTATTCAAGGAATTGATTAAAATTGCACTGCACCCGGAATAAAAGATGCAGCGCAATCTTTGTACATGAAACTCCCATAACGTGCGCTCAGGTCGTTTTGTAAACGTCAATAAAACGGCTGACTGGCGTCCATTTTTATTTGACAGGACATTAATAATGATTTGTATCGCAAAGTTGGTTATCAGAGAGGAGAAGCGTAACCAGAAAAGGTTATTTAGTATTATGAACTTCCATTTTTCGTCGAAACAAAAAATGGCCCTAATCATTTGTAAATTCAAATGTAAATCATTTTCAAAAGTTACAATTTTCATGTTCAATTAAATTTTAAAATGTAATATTTGAATTTAAACTTGGTTTGTTTAGTATCTAGTAATAATATTTGTGATGAATGAATTCTTGTTCCACTTGAAATTTTTTCGCGTTTCAAATAAATAAACAGAAGAGCGTACCATCAATCATGATTGCATACGTTTCTCATCTACTTAAGAATATTTCCTCCAGACTTTGAAAAATGAATCGAATATTTTTTCGTACAATCTATTTGCTGTTTGTCACAAAAATATAAAATATATTCACAGGAACAAAAGCGTCGCGTCGTCTCGAGAAACACATTTGTATGATATTCTTGAAAGCATTCGATGACACCGAAACCACAAATTCTATAATTAACATGATAAATTGATGGAAATGTCAAACACGCGGAAGTCGCTATGAATGCAAACATCTATAAGCTCTAATTTATATTTACGTATTTTTAACTTTCGCAGAGTTTCCATTTGAACGTCAGATTAAAAAAAACTTTTAATGGAACTTCACAGGAACGATTTAAAATTGTTGATCAAGAGGTAGTTTTCAATTTTTGTCGGTAATGGAAAAGTGTTGATAGAGTAACAAACTGTCTGCGTTGAGATTATTTATTTAACATTAACTAAAGCAACGATGTCCTCTCTGAAAAATGACTCTGTGTTATTTTTTTCTTGCATGTTTTGCTGTAAAACTACATTCAACACAGTAAAATTTATATTTAACTTTTTGTTTTCTCACTTGTGACAAAATTCATCATAAAAATATGTATGGAAAATTTTGAAAACTCATAAAACGAAGGTTTATTTATATCCAACTACACGCAATTTGAGAAACGAGAAAAGAATCGGCGAAGCATGAATGGCCCCAGTGTTCAACATAAGGGTTACGAGCCTACTTTACATTATGCGAGGACCGTTTATTTAATCTCAGAAACGAGAAAAATATTGAACCATATGATCCTTACAATCATTCCGCAAATAAAGCTTATTCGCTCGGCGTTAAATTTCGCCTTCACTTTGCACGAATATAATAATCACCTACCATTGCTAAGCAATCACCCTCATTGACCTTGGATTAAAAGTTTTTTAATTTCTCGAATCGTGTTATGTTAACTTTCTCATTCTTCCCTATTAAATTTAAAATCGAAAAAAATTTTAACACAAAGTAATGTGACGGAAAAAAAATTGCGGTCCAGGATCTGATGCTGGATGCAAACAAGTTGCACAACTGCCTGAACATTCGCGTAAAAGACATGAAACGGCTATAAAATCTCAATAACCATAAAAACTTTAAACCAGAGGTTTTTTTTCCATTTTCATTCTGATGGCATACACTTTTTTTATTAATGTCACGTGCGGTAATATCTTACTAACACTCGGATGAATCATGAGATTTGCATACCATAAAGTTGAGCCGCAGCGATAGCGGCGTAGAGACAATGTTAGTCGTTTCATTTCTATTATCTGCCTCTGACTTTGTTCTAAACAGTATAAATTCCGTATCCATCAAATCATCGACTCATTCGATCATGTAAATCAACGTCGTTATTTATTACAATTTTCCAATATCCGAACACATCTGTCCTTCGTAATTAAAAAAGATTTCTATTTGTTTCACAATTTTAATTCCCTGTTTAATTTCGTAACGTGTTTTTTGTCATCAAATTTTCCGTCAAGTTCACAATGAGCGAACAATTTTTAATATCTCAGAATATGAAAATGCTTAGAATGTAATACTGCGAGATGTTTATAAGAGAACAAACGACCAAACGAGAATGAAACAAAAACAGGAGCGTCATTTAGGTCGTCGAATTATACAACCCATAATTCAGCAACAAAGTTGCTGCCAACGAAGACATTCAATATTTCGCAGCAAAAAAGAAACAAGCGCGGAACTTAATGGAAATTCTTTCAAGTTTGGTTCGAGCATCTGCGATACGGGGTGAGTGGGTTGAAAAAAAAAAAACGAGAACCAAAGAAAGCGGTCCGGGGACGCGAAAATCGACGTTTCCCACTCTCAGCACTTACCTAGGCAACATATTGAGTCATTCCATCGGCTTCACTGTTGGCGGAACGAATCCAGGCTGTTGTTTTGTTCAGGACTACAATTGGTCAGAAAAGTTTGTCAGAACTGCCCGCAATCCAGCGCAATGAACAGCCAACAAATCCCACCGAGATTGGTATCCCCTAGTCCCAAGTACCAACTTTCATCTCAAGCTCGATTTGAAAAATTTCTTTACCCGAAGATAATGAAAAGAACAACCAGAAAAGATTGTCACGGAGAAAAGTTGGTAATGAAAACCGGCGCCACGTGTACCGAGCACACGTCTCCAAATTGGCGAGGTCCTGGTCCCGCCTTCCTCGGCGTCGCAGGTGGCGCCTATCAAGGTCGAACTGAAGGTCAAACCCTTCAAGGTCGCAATGTGAGCGCGGCGCGGCGCTGAAACCGATTTTTGTGCGTTCAATGGGCTTTTTAACTGTTTTTTGCACTTTAACGAGTTAAAGTGGGGTAGTTAATAGAGTCAAGTTGAGATCGAATTGGAGGCTCGGACGGAGGTCGGTGGGGCGCAAAACGCCAGAGTGGATCCGAGTTTTGTACGCGTGTGTGGTGGACTCGTGGTGGGTGTTAATTCGCCGGGCCGGGTGTTTCAAATTCGTTTGCACGTGGCCGTGTCGCGCTCGCAACTGCCGGCGCCCCGACGCCGGGCATCGGGTCAGGCGTCCCCATCTCGCGGTTGTCCCACCAACTCGATATTCGCGTGTCGTTACGCTGTTCCCGCTTCCGCACCTCGGGCGCTTACGCGTCTCTTCTTGAGAGCCACTCTCTCCAGATACGAGAGGATAATGTAACTACTCTCGAGAGAGTTACGAAGTGGATTCGCAACGAGGGGCAACAAACGGGGAAGCCGCGGCGTTTGAATGGGCGACCCGGCGCGACGCTCCTGCGCCGGGTTTCGACCGGGTCACGTGACTCCCACGTGAAAGACGCCGGTCCAAGCAACTGCACGATCCGACGCCCCGGCGAACTCGAAGAGTGCTTTCGTCAACGCGCTAATAACTAGCTTTAACTTTAACCACCCTTACTAGCAAACCGAGGTTGACTGTTTAGAAATGGCCAAAATCGGAACCATCACAAGGACACTCTTGGAGTAGAAAATACAGTCTTAAATTTACTAGAACTGTTTATGAATTTTTTGACGAGTTTCGTACCTCACACCCTTACACTTCCGCTCTCTTGGTTGCTCATTATTCAAATTTTTTATTACTCTCGTTTCGTTGAAAATGCATCGGGCGTAATGAGTGCGAATGCACAGTAGTATAATTCGAGCACCTTTTCTCTCCGTCGACGCTGGCAATTTCGCGCTCTTTGTTTACAGCGTGTCCATCCTATTGCGACACTCAGATTTTGCATCGTCCGGACCCACGGCACTTTAAGACGAATTCTATTATGTCATTAAGTTGCAATCAGGGTCCAATTATTCCGACGGCTGCAATTCTAATGGATAAGAAATGATGGCGATTTGTTTTCTGTCACTTCGTTGAGGAAATGATGAATGGATGCAATCGTCGCGAAAAGTCCCCGACGACTTCTTTGCATTACAAAGACGACAGAAGCTATTTTTAATCCGATTGACATTTGTTATTCCTCGTTGGACATGGTCGGTGTTTGTTTTTTAATTTTTTTTGTCCTTCAAGGATGTATAATCTTAATTTACATTGTTAATTTAATTTGAAATCAAGACAGAATTTGAAATTGTTATTTGATGTTCTGCGAAATCGCAACGAGTTTGGGTCAATGTTGAATGAGAAATTTATTGGTTCGCTTGATAAGGCGCTGGAAAAGTGCAAAAATAGTTGATTAAATTTTTGCCTCGGTGTGTGTCTTCTGGTCGGAGATTTTGAAAAAAGGTGATATTCCGTTTAACTGGGAGCCCATAACTGCATCGTCGTGTGCAAAGAACTTTGCGATTGCAAAGTTTCATAACGGTGCGAAGAATTGCATTTCTATCTCTTTTCACTTTTCCAAATTGAATTCACACCATGAGATTGGTCTTCTGGTGTAAATCGAATTTTAAAACCCTCGTTTTGTTATTAGCATACAAATGATATTGCTGGCCATTAAAGAGAAATTATCGCCACTTCGATCTGTCTTGAAAGGGTTGTTAGAGTTTTTCTTAAAAAGTTTCGCGCATCGAAACGATAATCGCTCGGATCAGTCATCAAATTTACTTTGTGGTTTGATAATGTCCGTGAATTTGAATCCAAGTACCGGGCTAGTTCAATTTCTAATCAGCGACTCATTGACGATGCTGTCAAATCGGGCTGCTAGAGTGAATACCGTCATTTCGTCACTGTAATTAGAGGCACCAGCATTGTAGATTATAAAAATATCACAAAATTTTGTTACTCCATTTTTCGAAAGTTGAACGGAAATTGAACATTTCTATTTTTCATAGCAAAATAGTGAAACGTAAAATATATTTTCTCTCGAGGATCAAAGTGCATATTGGAAGTAATAACGGGTAAAATACACCGCGAAAAATGATGCTCGAAAATGGTTTCGAATGGTGGCTTTTTTTAATGTTTCTATTTTTTCAACAAACAATTTCAATTGTGAAATATTTTCACCTTAACTTATCTTTATGAAATGGCTAGCAAATAAAAATGCTAAACGGAATGAATGAAAAGCTTTTGTCGAGATAGCGTAGGGTAAGCTGTCGCAATGAAATATAATTTCAATAGCTTGTACATTATCACACACGCTCATGATCACGTTGCAATTCGCGCCTAGCGAAATGATATTACCGTCTTGTCGTTGTGTCTGAGTCTCTTCTGCCTTTGCAAACGTTTTTTCTTTGAATACTTGTTTCACTCGAACGCAAAATTGGCGATACCGCCAACGAAACCGGTATTGTAGAAGCACGAATGCGACAAACAGTTTGTCGCTTCGTCTGAGACTGAATTACCCAAAAGACGTGGATTCATAGTCGACGTTGAGGAAGCATTAACGAATATTATCTGTTTTTTTTCTTCGTCGACATTGCAATTTCAATTAACAGAACAGACGAAAGGCTTTATCTTGCAAGTCAGATTAATGTCACTGCTCGTTACTTATGTTTCGGCTAAGTTTGTTCATTTCGAACAGCGTAATGAACACGCTTTGTTTCATTTCGAGGGAAAGAGAGATAAAAACGAAGGGACATAAAAATGACAATGAAACGAAAGCAAAGGACACGTTAGTGCAACACTTCACAATGAACTTTTTTGCCCGACGGTGCCTTTGTTAGCGACGCAATTTATGTAACGAACGTTATTACGAGTGGTAATATACATATTAGACCATGGTAATTAAAACGTAAATGTTTGGTGCCACATAATCAGTTAATTATAAAATGTTCAGGCTGCGTATACGCTGCAGCGAGGGTGTCAGGTGCCATTATGGTATGGAGATTGCAAAGTAATGCTAATAAAATTTTCATTTTCAATGACGCAGTTTTGCAGAACAATGCAAAGTGTAAAATAAATAAAGCTATGAAATTCAGTTATGGAAAATTCGATTGAGAAATTACAAATTATGAAGCTATTCAAATGGTTGTCTCGGTTATTAAACGGTCGCAAGACGAATGTCTGGCAGGAGAAGAATTTGAAACCAATCAAGAAACGAAGGAGTCTATTTATTTCCTTTACAAGCGTGTCAAGAACAGACTTAGTTATTATATATGATCGCAAACAGATAAGTGATACAATTTATAATGTCTAGGCGTGGCTGATTTATGAACAGTCGTGTTCAATATGTGATTCTAGTTTGATGTCATATAAATACAATTACCGACTGATATTAAATTATAAAATACTATAAAATATATAATTATGCCCGCATTATTTACGTTAGCATCGACATATTAAATAAATAAGCGGTGTTTATAGTGGACTAGCGGCTTTGATCTACATAATTATCAGTTTCGATAAATTAGTTATTACCCCGGGGCTTGTTCGTACTTTCATGCTAAATCAACTTTTTAGTGCCAGTTTTTTTTCAAAGCATGCAAATTTGCATTAATAACTCGAGTTTGATGATTAATTAATTATAATTATTGGATTTGTTTTAAAATCATTCAGCTTTTTTAACGGAACATTTAGAATGATGGAGTTATTAGTGATGCAGGCTTTGCTTTACGATTGAACGAAGGTAATTAGAAGAGTGACCAAAATGAACATCTAAAGTCGTGAGTGGTCTTTGAAAGGCACATCGAAATTTCGGCTGAGAGGCTCAAAACTTATGGTTGTTTAGTAACAGTAAGAGAACTTCAGTCAGTACCATTAAAGGTGAAATTCAAGTTGTACTTTAATTCATTAACATTTGGAGTGTTATACAAAACTAACATTTAGAAAATAGAAGTTTATTTTGATGTATTTGAAAACTCAAGAGAGATGCAAACTAGTACTGTTTCTTTGAATATTATCTTAGTAATAGTAATGATTAAATACAGTTTAAAATACAAAATAAATATAATACAATTATGAAAATCATAAAATAAAACTCTTACATCACGTTTTGATTTTCATATGGGATACATTGTGCTCTGTTTCAATCTTCTATAGCAAAGTGTATACTTACAGCTCGTTACATAGAAATCTGTACTACCGACATTAAGATTAACATATTTACTTTGTTGCGAATAAATAATTAAAAAATGTACAAAATAGAAAACTAATCAAAACAGCATAATTCTATTTTTCATGCATTATTTATTTCGTTATATGATTTATCAGATGTGCTACTATATTGACAGTCGGTTTGATATCATGAACAAACATATATTTTGAATAATTTTTACAATAATTATACAACAATATGTAGAAATGAGCTTGTTACGTTTGATAAAAAATTTAACATTTTAATCGCCTATTTTGTCGTTACAATGTATGAGTGTTATCATGAGTCGCTGTTTCCGTTCGAATATGCTTTCTCACGTTAATTTGTTGTGCTTTTACCAATGCAGGATAAAATTTTAATATTTTAAGTGTTAATAAATTTCAAAACCGTATCGTGTATTTAATAAAATGAAGTTACAATGTTATGCGTACAGAAATGTACAATCTTTTTTTATATAGTCATACGTGAAAAATACATACATCTTTTGGTTATCAACAACCAACTATTACACAATGTGAACATTGAAGTATTCCAACTTTACATATTTCTGGATGAAAAAAAATCATTATCTGTTTGCTATTCAGATTAATTAAAACTGTTTTGGTTTGCGCTGACATTTTCTTCACTATGTTGACAAGTTTCGCTGTCATAAAACTTGAACTCATTCGTGTTACAATGTTGAACATAATCAAACAAAATGTTCTTAAGAAGTCAGTTTGACTGCACCTCTACTTTAGATTCGTTTTCTTGCGCAGCTTTCTGCTCCTCTCGTTTCTTTCTGTTAACCATCTTCTTGTGTTTGGCCCCTTCCAAATGTGCCTTCCATTGAAATTCGCCCATTAGATGTCTCTCACAAGTCTGAAAACATTTTTCCAATGTATCATTCGTTTTCATAATTTCAAAATCTAATTCATTCAAAAATATCAGAACTATAAAAACACTCATATTTGCAGTCTCAGCTGCTGTAAATAATAAACAATTTTAATCAATAAAAGTTCCGTAACGAAAACCAACTTTTCTATAGTCTGTGTATAGTCTGTTACAGTTCTTTTACAGCCTAATGTTTGTAAATCATGATTCTTTAACGTATCAAGTTTTGTCCACTCGAAGCTGTACGCCAGTATCGTTTCGCAAAGAGTTAAAACATTATTTTACTACAGCACGATATACGATTTCATACAAATTGGGTTACCTCACAGAACTGTGCATTGTCGGTACTGCTATCGGTCGTTTTCTTATCTTCATAAATTTGATTCAATGGTTTTTGATCTGGCTTTCTGTTCGCTATATGAGCAGATACGATTTCTTCTGCTGGTTTCAAAACTTTTTCATTCCATTGTTCCACGTCCGTGCAGTCCAGCGTGTACACGGGAATTTCCTGAAAACAAACGGTTACATTCAGCTTCAAGAATCAAAACAAACATTGAACTCAAATTTGAGCTTTTAACAACATTTTGTAACTTCAAATAATTGTGTCGCACATTTTGTTTAATTTAAAACTGTATAGTAATGGGATTTTTTTTAAATAAAATTCAAAGTGTAATTTTTGTTTATTTCGTTAATAATTGATATACTTACTTCTCGTTCTTGCCTACGTATGAACCTGTTCATAACCCATCTCTTTTGCCGTCTCGAGTACTGTCTCGTTGCAATTTTCAACTCTGTGATTCCTTGTTGCAAAAATTTTTGTCCCTAAAAAAACACAACGTTCATTACAAATTTCATCGGTACATCTTAAATTAAGTTTTACGATCCTTGTACGAACTCCTATACTTGATTAAAAAATTGAAGAAAAATTCCCTAGATATGTGAAAGTAACTTTCTAGAAAACAGAAACGCACTAACATTACCCGCTAATTACAATAAATATCGTTTGATATTACAATAATCTTTCATCGCGACATTAGCATTCCAGCAAAATTTGTCGATGACATCTAGTGGTAAAAACATTTACCACATTAAAAAAACGAACCATCAAATTAAAATGTTTGTACTTGCGGCGTTGCACGAGCTAATTGAAATTACTCTCGTCTTTTCAATTGGATTATTTATGACATTTTCTGCAAATTTTGCGTAACTTGACATTTAACAGCCGATGATCATTGTAATAAAAGGAATAAGTTTTTTTTTTATTTCGTGGCTCTTTGGCGTCTAGTGAAACGACAATTTACGCTACACATAAATACATCGCCCATCCGATTCAATTATCTGCATAAAATTGTCAAGTATCGGTACTCGCAATCGCATTAATTATACAGAGGAATCAATACAATAAGACACTGATGGACTGCTTGCAGGCTAACCCACTTTTCTCCTATGGTGCGCGTACACTGGACTTTGATACCCAACGATATGTATGCGCGACTGTGCAATACTCTCCGGTACCTACCCTCTCGCTTTTCCTCTCTTCCTCAGGCAAAATCAAATAGTTGTGGAATTCCTTGAAGCCTATGCTCTGGAATATCCCGGTAGTGTAATCGGCCAGCCTAAAAAATAAAAAGAAGCTTGTCATTTATTTAATCAACGCTTAAGCGAAATTCTTGGAAATCAACAATTTTTTGAGTTTATCAACAGTGAAATTAATTGCTAAAGAGTTTGTAATCAAACAATTAATACCCAAAGAAAAGTTACGAAAAAAAACTCGTATTTTACAAAATTACAGTATTTCACGAAATTACAGGTATCCAACTTAGTTGAGCAATCAAACAACGTAACTCACTAACTATTAATAAGGAAAAAACCTTATTCCTTTTTCAAGTAACAAAAATTTGCAGATATTTTTCGTTGCAGAATAATGCTACTTTTTCAAAATTCGATTCATTTGAATAGTGTTCTCATAAACAATCTAACGGATGATTTGTGAATTTTGCATCTTGTCAATTCTTCTCATGATCTGATGGTGATAAATCTTAGAATCCACGAGAACCAACAATATTGCGAGCTGCAAAATTGTTTGCTTTTAATTCAAACAATGGCCGGGGCGTAAGCAGACATTTCATGCGTTCGTCTTATTTCAGGTATTAAAATGTCAGAGACGAAATATTTCATTTTCTACGAGATACAATCTTAACGTCGGCAATGAGATGCACGCTGAAATTAATATGTACTTAGGCAAACGAGACGGGCAATGAATGTTCGCAATTCAAGAAGGTGACAGAAAATAAAAATAATTTAAATAAAAAAGTACGACTTTAGTGACAAGAATGGTACATCATCCACGTAGAATTATTATAATTATAAACCGAAACTTTTTATCACTCTTGCGTTTATGTATAAATTATTTCACTTTAGAAATTTTTTAATGGATAAAAGTTGTTTTTATTAACGTAAGAATGTTAGACTAGAAATGTCTGTGACTTTAAATCATTGGATTAATTTTAAATTAGGTATTACAATTACCCTGATTGGTCCAACAGAAAATACAAAACATTTTTTATTACCGTGGCAAGATAAGAAAAGTTGAAAGAAAAAAAAAGAGCTAAAAAAGTTGTTGGCATCATCAGTGTCGTAATTTTGTGATTGAATGTAATTGGCAAAAATTGATGTATGACTTATGCCGCCTGAAAAGGTACAGACCGAGTGACCAGCGGCGTAACCGGTTGCATTCGCGCGGAATGTGTCGGTAGGAAGGGAGGGGGGGTACACGCGTACCATCGCTTGGATTTGAATTTTCTCGCGGGATCCTTGGCCTCGTATCGGATCGTTAAAAAGTCGCGATATTTGCACGCGGCAAACACGCGACGCGCGTGCACAAATACGCGAACGCTATCTCTCGGAGAAACACGCTTTCGGGCGTATTTTGCCGTGCCTGATAAGCGGCCCTGCCTCGTCGGTTGCCAACCGGGTGCTTCTTTCCTTAATTACAGCGACGACTCATTTGAATAACGCGATTTGCCCCGCGCCTGTAACTTTATCTGCCCGTTATTAATTCATTTCATTATCAGATTCGCTGCTATTTCGCGGCGATAACAGTCTCAGCCGTTTTGCAACACTGCTGGCAATTACGCGTCACGATGTCCAACAATTTCTCAGATAAATATTTTAATGCAACATAAGCGCCCGGAACACTTCAACTGATACAGAAGTTTAAGGTGATTCTAACCGTTGCAAACACAATTTCACATTTTCACACAGCTCGTTTCAGCGTTTCAATGATTCCTTATCATTTTGAAATTGTCGAAAAATAAGCAACTAAACCACGTTTGAACGGTATTTTTGTATCAAATTTAAGACAATTTAGCAAGTTTCCTTCAAATGATCGATATATTTATGAATTCTTTATCAATCAAGTTTGATATGCTTCTAATACTCAGCAGTTTTATTGACAAACACGAAGCCGGCTTTCGAGATATGAATTGTGAGTTAGAATTTCATAGAAAATCTATACACCAATCGTTAAAATTTCTGATTAAACGTTAATCATCCTATTGGCTCACTTCGATCGAACAATTTGAAAGAATTCAAAGTTTCTCTTGAAAAAAAAAGGCTGAATAAGAATTCAAGACATTCTAAGATTCGAACAATTTTCATGCAAATCAGGTTCTACACATTTTCCTCGTTTTTTTCCCGTTCAACAGTGTTGTAAAGTCCAACTAAAAAATTATACATCTGATCCTCCATTGAGAGGACATTCGAAAAAATGTTCTTTGAAAAGTTGTGTAGGCATTGAATCAAGTTTTTTCGTCTCTCTTGAATGAATAAATCGAATGATATCAACAAAGACGAGGCATTTGTCTTCTTCACGAACGCATAAAGTAACAAATAATTAAATTATCGATTGCAACCGATGGATTGGCACGGGACATTATGTGTTTTACTAATAATCACAACCGATTAACATTTACATTAATAACTCGACAGACATTCGATGCAGCCAGACATTAAAATCAGTATTTCAGTAATTTTAACTATTCGTTCATAATGAGCACAGACGTTTTTTCCAATAATTTATACTCAACCTCTGGTATATTCCCTATAGATATTACACGTCCGTCATGCTAGCTACTTTTTATACGATCTGACGAATGATAAAATAAACTTTACTGTTAATTGCACACTTTCGTCATCAACGAAGTTTAAAAAAAAAGGGGAAATTGATTTTTCTTTTCAAATGTCACTTTTCAGATATTGGAAGAAGAAAAACCAGGAGAAAACACAAGATAGATAGCAGGCGCGAAAATTAAATCTTTTTGACATCTCTGTCTAATTTCATAACACCGATGCTAATAAAATTTCAATCGTTTCGCGCTGATTCAGAGATAGATTTTCGATACTAGCTGTGATAGCGAACATTCCGCACGGCCGGTGCGTTATCCCGGCGATTATCAGCGCGATTGGAAAAGCGCGCAAATTAAGTGGAAATAATGTTTAATGAGAAACTCAAGCGAATTATCATGTTTGCGCGACTCCTCGCTCGACAAAAGAATGTCTTGGCAGGAAATTAAACGTAAGCTTGGACACTTACATTCTATTAGAAATTCTCCGCGTCGTTGTGTGCGCTGCACGACAAAAAAAATCATGTCTTAAAATGCGGCACGTGTGTTTACGAAATCTCAGTCTATAATCATTAGTTTTCGAATATCCATACAACTTTACGCTATTTGATACGACGGCTAGATCAGTTGAAAACGCAACACTATTATTTTGTTCGGTTTCTTTTCTTTTCTTTCTACTGATTAGTTCAATCAAGTATAAAAATTTGTTCATTCCAAATTATAAATTTCAAATTGAAATTCAAAAAACTGACAAAAAATTTTAATTATTTTCTAGTTGTATTTCCTTCTGGCTCGTTAATAATGTTTTTTTACTTGAAATTTTTTTTACAAATTTACTTTCAGATGAAGTAAGAACTTCGTCAACTCATCAATCTAACAGATAATTAAACTCACACTGCCGACTGATTAATTAACAATCAATAAAATCACTCGCGGATTTTCGATAAAAAAAAGTTCGTTGCTCACAATCGCAAACTGCTTGCGACACTCTCGGGTCCGGATTACGATCGCAATTGAATGGGTAAAGCATGTAAAAAATCGCTAAGCAATTAAACAAATAACGAACACGAGCGTTGGAACACTAACAAACGTTTGCTTGTTTCTCCAAGTCCCTGATGAGCTTTTGCATAATCCTTTCAATTCATTCATCAAGTTTCTTCTTCATGCGAAAGTTTACCTCCGTGTAAATCGAAAAAAAAACTGAAAGTAAAATTGAAAAACCAAGTTGGAATTAAATCAACTTTATTCGCCATTTCCAAGATCGAGTTTTTCATTTGTAATTTATTTTTTGCACTGTATGATGCACCAAGGAGTCTCCTGTAAATGAGAAAGAAACCGCAAATGAAAAGAAGACATACAAACCACGAATTTGCCGTATTGTTTTTCAATTAAATGTTTTTTTATTTTCAATTCATCACGTTAGATGGTTTTTTTTTCATACGCACAAGAGAAATCCATTTCTAAAGCAATCGACAATGAAAACATTTTTCGATTGGACGTACGATAAGGTATTGAGAATCATGATTGTTGGTCATTTGTTTATTATTTTGTGTGTTCATTTTTCTAGTAAAATATAATTTACGGCGCGTTGAAAAGAAAGTTGGGCAATTGGAAGAATTGCTACGAGAGGCTCGAGTCCTGCCGACTTTCTGTTTAGTAGGCCATGATTAAAGGAATAAAGGAAGAGAATTATAGGACGTTTTTTATGTCGTCTTTGTGTCGGTCGGTCATTTGTGTTCGTAGATTAATCTTGAGTAGAACGCGATGTTTTAAGCGACGATTACGAGGGAAACGTCATGAAACACGTACTTACAAGTATCACGTAGCGCGTAAGTACGGTTATGCGAGTGCGCTGGAATTTGTCGACTGTGTGAACATCACGTTTATATTTTGTGTTGACGATCTGTATCGTGGGAAGTGCTACAATTCATTAACATACAAAATTAAACGTGAAATCAACGCGTTCGAGTTGATTCCAGCGTGATATGATCGTATTATGATAGCAATTTTGTTCACGAACGTATTTCATATTTCGTGTTGAGCCTCGTGCAAAGCGCTCGGTTCTCTGAATTACAATTTACGAAAAAAGAAAAAGACTCAAAATAAATGAGCGGAATTAGAATGGAATAAAAATAACAAATTGTCGATCCGAATTAAAAATGTTATCACGAGTTTGTTGATAGTGACAACAAAAGGAAACGCTCGGTTATGAAACGAACGAAATCTGTGTAAAGTTACACGCTATATAATTCAAAACTCCACGACTCGATTTTGCATTAAAAGCTGAGTTGAAACTATGCGAAATCAATTCGCAGCAATATTGATTTACCTTAGATAAAATACGAGGTGCTCGAACCAGGTTGGGTCTAAGCTGCTTTGTATTTGTTTGTAAAGATAAATGTAATAAGATAAACATGACAAGTTAATGCTGCACAAATAAGTCTGAACCGAAAAAAACCGTCAAGTCGCGAGTACAAGCTGATTATGAAATTGACTTAGGTGCGATTCAGATTCTCGATTTTGATAGTGCCTCGCGTAATTTTCATTTTTCAAACTAGTTTATCAACTTGTTTCTATTTCTTATGTTTTGATTTAAAAAACAGAATAACATTTTTCTCGTTTTGGGAAACCATTCTTCAGTTAGATTCGCGTCGGTTTTGCGCAACCGACTAATTGCGAGCCGTTCACCGTTTTTCCACTTAAATCATCTGAAAGATATTGAAAATTGCTCGTCAAGCTCGGTCCTCCCAAGCGCGTTCATAAAGTACAGTGGTACTATAATAAATCATTCAATTTGTTCAATGATTTATGCATCGGCAGAGTATTTACATTCGTAATAACCGTTGATGGACGGCTCCTTTTAATTATACACCTAGAATCAGAAATTAGCGAGAGATTAGGCTCTCTTTGTACGGTTTTTAATTAACGATTTTGAAGAGGAAACATTATAAAGCCTGCTCGCAAGTAGATTGAGTTTATATTGTGCGAGTTGGCTGTGCAACTAACGCGGAAATGTCTACTTTAATATGCTGTAAGCAAAGGGAAATAGGGGAAGAGCATCAGTCTCCTTGAGAAGTTAAAGATAGGGGTACGAGCAGAAATTTGACCACTGTCCCATTCAGTTACTTTATTGGATCAAAGGGTTTGACGAACCCACGGCTGTGTTTGTTTTGTACGACACCCCGGAAAAGGTGTGTCGTATATGGATCCGAATTTCCTGTCTGTATCTTTTGATTTGAGACAAAAAAAAGCGCGTCCTTTTACATGCTTTTGTTGCAATAAGAGAAACTGATATTATTCGCCATGCGACCATTTCTTTCACTGGGGTCGGCTCAATTGAAATAATTTCATTTACTCATTCATCCGATTAGGACACACTTTTTTTTTCGTTAAACGAATGAAAAATCTTGAGAACCCGTTCCCTTAGTACCAAGGAAATGAGTTTAACGAACTTGAATTTCAAATGAAAATGTGTCATTTGATACTTACGCGTTATTTCTAACACGTTCCTCGTTATACTTTTTATGAAAGTCTAGAAGTTCGTCGATCAGGCCGTTTTCGAGCATGGAGTCAACCCTTTTGTCTAATCTCTCATCTAGGACGTCCTGAAAAATAAAAAGTCATTTAGAAAAACGTGCCAACATTTAAATAGCAAGTTTCTGAATATATTTGCATCAAAAAGAATTTTCAAGTTTTGTTTTTAATTATTAAACATTGTTTCTAATCTTGAAGAACGTGGTAAACATAATTATTCCCTTGTACTCTTGTTTCTAGTCTTTTTTCTTTACTGTACTCGTCGAACTTATAATTCTTTAGTTAACGACGGTTACACATTTTATGAACTTTTTCAACAGTGAAAATATTACATTTTATTTACTACAAATTATCCCATAAATTTAATGCGAATTGAAATTACATGGATATTAGCTACTCAAATTTATACTGCAACATCTCATAAAATTAGTTGCAGCGTTCAATCATCTTTTTTCGAGATACAAGTTCCCGCACACGAGAGATTGTGTAAGAGCTTTAACAATTACTCGGTGATTTCGAACACTCGACATCGGCTCGAACAGGCGTCGTTTAAAACGACAAAAAAAATTAAAAATTCGCTATTCATCAGCGTCGGCCGAAGAAACAAAAAAAACTAAAAATAATAAAAACTGTTTAGATAAGTTCAGAGTCGAAATTGAGGCCAAGGCCCTGATGGAAAATCGCACTTTTTAATTTTCGTTCTTCAACGGATTAGCATCATTTGCCGCCAATCTCAATCTTGTAAATCAACGATTTCGCTCGGCATGTTATTGCAGGCCGATCGTTATCAGTGAAAAAATCGGAACCAACATTCAAGACGTTTTGTATTTTGTATTACCTTCGAAATAATATGTTACTGCTGATAAATTATATTTACCGTTCTTATATGTTAAATCTAGATTGTATCTTAAAAAACGGGAATACAAATTGTTAATTAATTGAATTAAATGAAAGTGGAATTTTTCGTTTTGTTTTTGAAATTAATTGAACAATTATTGAATCAAGTTTTCTTAGGTTTGAAATCACGATGGTTGAAATGAGGATGAATTTTTCGTTGATGGTTTGTTTTGTTTTTGTTTGGTAAAGTAAAAAAGAATACATTTGGAGGCGAATTCCAATTTTGTGCTCAACAGTTTTCATTAAAGAAATCTATCCAGGACGTCTTATAAGGGACCGCGGAATGAAATTTCGAAATTGAACGGGTTCAGATCCTCGATGAGATGGAGGCTTTAGGAAGAATGTATTATAAAAGATCCCGCCCTTCTTTCTCATCTAGATTTATACTTTAGACCGATAATTATCATCTAGGTTGGGTTGTTAAACAGCTGAAGATTTGACTCTTTATCACGAGCCATAACACAATGTAACGAAATTCTATGGCATTACTTTTAATTTGCCGCCGTGGAATCGACGCTTTTGTTTCGCCTTTTATCGTCCATAAAAATTAATTACCGTCATAATCGTTGACAAACATATCATTTTGCACGCCAGACAAATGCCTATTCACAATTCAATTCAATATTTTTCTCTCTCTCTCTCTCTCTTATCATCTTTCAGTCCACTCGTAACTAATTTTGCGGAAGAAAAAAATGTTGATATTTCCCATGCTAAAATATTTTCTTGACTTTCACGACACGTATCTTTTCATCTTATTCCGGTGCGTCGTTTTACTTTTATTACGACTGCGCTCTATACATTTATTGTGGCTGAACCGATCGATAGGCATGTTTCAAGGCTAAGAGTTAGGCTGGTCGGTGTGCTCACAAAAATTTCGTCGATACTCCCCAAGACCCTCAACAAATATTTGAACATTTTCGTTCGTAATTAGAAGCCATTCCGAGGTCCTTTCTTCATTTTTTTTTCTCAGCCGAATTTCATTTTATCAACATTGACATTCATCTCAAAATTTGCGGCGTGACTATGCTTAATTGCAAATTGACAAAAGTTTGAGTTCATCATTGCCAAAAAAGAAACTCCTTTTTTCGTCATGAATCGCCGAAAAAAAACGAGCAACAATATTGCGGTAGAGTATCCTCGACAATGTAATGGTCATAATAAAAGTGAATGTTTACTTTTGGATAACATGACAAAAAATGGGTCACAAAGCATCGTAATGAGTAATAGTGATGCAGCAAAAGCGCAGACAGATAAACGTGGATTCAAAAATTAAATTCGATTACATCAAAGAGCACCGCGGTGCCGAAGGAGAAACTCACGGTCGCACCTTGGACAGTGTCTATTTTGGGCAACTGGCCCGATCATTTGTCTATGAGGACCACCGTGATCAATTTGCATCCAAATGAGCAGCTGAATTTTTAATCATCCCGAAACCATCACAAAGACATCCTTTTCTTTGTTACTTTGTCTTACTTTTAATCGAACTCACACTTTTCCTTTTGACAGTTCCAACAGTCGAATTTCGGAAAAATAATAGACGAAAGCGGGAATTAATATGAAAAGCGAAAAATACAAATCGAATTAATTCGCAGTTCAAAACGAGAGTGATCTTTTTGTTCGGCACGAGATCTTTAACGATAATTGGAACTGCAATTTTGAATGCATCTCTAGAAATGTTTAAAGGCCGAAAATGCGATGCGGCATCGTCATCTCAGACGGTCATTTCCAAGAAGGACGCAAGGCGCCGCGGCTGAAAAAGTTCGCGCTCATTCTCAAGTCTATTTCTTTCACACATAGGAGAGGACGCACGATCGCACACATCGACGCCAGAAGTCTCGGCAAACAATTGGATATTTCCGCTAAACTAGGACAGACGTACAAAAATGCCTCGCAGAATCAGCCGATGGACGGCGAAACAAACTGTTGATGCGATCGATTTTCGGTTACATTTTAAGGGCGTTCAGTCAACTTCGAACTTGAGCATTTTTGAACGTATTTCAGAGTGCAAAAGTCGCGATTTGACTGAACCGATTAAAATCACAAAACCGGTTATTAAAAATGAAACAAAAAGATTTTTTTTTCTGAAACGGATGTTTCGTAATTTTTGGAGATGAAAGCCTGCTTAATCAGTGGCGTAACCTGTCCTGGAAGAACGCGACGAATTGATTTTTTGTAAATTGATAATATAATTGTTACGGAAATGCCGTAGGTTGTGAATTCGGAGCTCGTGCAATTAGTCGACGGCTCGGGAGAGAAAATTAAATAAAATAGACAGAATTAGGGTATTCGTGTAGGAGCAAAAATTCTCGGCGTGGTACCTTGTGATTTGACACGTCAATCATCGTAATCGGCTAGGCTGCGAAATTTGTAGAAAGGTGTAAAAGAAACGAATAGCAATTCTCAAGCCCCCCGTGAAAAAATCATATGTAATCAACTCGAAATCACTATTCTCGCAGGTCGAGCCAAAAACGAAATGCGAAAACAAAGTAAGGAAATCAATACGCCATCTCTAATTTCGTCGCATGAACTGTCCTTACCGCGTATTTAATCTGTAATGACATGCTTCGGAGTTACTTTTTTTTTATCAAAGCTTGAATGACGCGCAAGTTTTACCCGCAGGAGTTGGTCGTTTCCGGTTTTGCAGAATCGAAGTAGAACAAAACGGTTAGTTGTAAGCATCGAGCAAAAAACTCGAGTACAAATTGTTTTAGCCAGAACTCAATCAATATTTGGCGAGAACTTTTATTTCCTTAATCAAGAAACGAGACTTGGAAGGAAACTCTGAAATTTGTTCCATGAAAAATTTGCGACTTGGTTGCAGAATTTTGACATTTTTTTCGAATGGTCATTTTTCCAACCAGTCGAAATAACTTTCTTCGAAACGATAATTCGAACATTTGATAATTTCATTACCAACGTGAAATATGAAGTTTATATTTACGATCATCGTTATCGGCGCAGCTTATATAGTTCCTTTACCTCCTACTTCGGCATTCTATCGTTGTTTTGTACTTTTTCACTGGGCGTCACATTGCCGGAAATGCCGTGCATGCCGGCGATTAAAAGAGCGCTGAATAAGTTACTAAACTCCATCGGCTATACGCGAGAGAAGAGCCTTGGTACGAAAAAGAAAAATCATTCTCTAATTGCATAACTCATTGAGATTTTACAAACACCGCCGCGTTCGTATTATTCAACTGCCATTATTATTACCATCTTTTATTGCCGACACGCTCGTATTATCTCCTACGCTGCGACGAAAGTATATTAGCAGCGCTGACTAAGTGCATTTCGGTATATGTTTTCTGATAACACTTGTATTAACTGAAAAAAAAGCCGGTGAGAGTTTTTACTTATTCCGTTTCAATTCACTTTTCCCCAGTCAAAAGTCATACACTGACCATATCAAAACAAAACATCGTTCAAACAAAAAGAAACACGATAAATATTTTAATCAGCTAAAAATAAATCAAATTTAATCAATGTCACTTTTGCAAAAAAAAAAATTACAAAAAAAAAGAATTTATGAATTGAATTTTTACGTTATAATCACAGGAACAAATCAATTATTCGTGCTTACTTGATTGGAATGATAACAGCCGATGACCAGTGCGTATAATCTGGCACGGCGTGCAATAAAACTTATTATTTCGCATTCGTCTCGCTTCCAGATGAGAAAGTATTAGCAAAGACGTCATAATGCTAATCTAACACTTTGCACAACAATGTGCGGTAGCCGGTGTGTTCCATTTAAAGGAATGCAATAGCGAAAAAAAAATCATGTTCTGCAGAATCCGCAGGTATGAAATTCGACGCTGGAATGTTCCGTTGCACTTGCGCGCGCGGACATCAAAATTTTACAGTGAAATGAGCGCAATTTGATCCGTGCCAAGAACATCGCGCTGCCACTTAATCGAATCGAATAAGAAAATTGGACTGTTGAAAGTGGCTAGGAGAGTGCATTGAACAGGAGCGTAGCGCGCGATTTTACCGCCCATGGGCGCACGGCAAAATTGTCGCGAGAGCGCAAAAATCCGACCGCCACGTATAATTAATTGTTTTCACTTGCAATCAGATGATTAGCTACGACCATAACTCATTTAGCCTTTGCAGCGCAAATCGCTCGTGTCGTGTAACTAAACTCAAGAAAGCAGGTTTAGTACGTGAAAATTATCATTAAACAATCCTTTTCTAACGAAATCAGATACGTTGAAAACGAACGAAACAATCTCTAGTTAAATAACCGTTCTTTTATAAAAACTAGAAATAAAACAAAAATGAAAAAAGAACGAAAAAAATTTGGAAAATTTAAAACTAACAAAAATGTGGAAAATTTAAAAAACAATTTGGGAAATTGTAAGAAATAAGTTGTTTGTAGGGGGTTGGACGTGACGCAAAGTAGGAATCCATGCTGATAATGAATGGAGGAGCGGAGTGAGGTCAGTAGCAAGGACTTTCTTATCGAAGGAGTTAGCCAGAGGATACGCTTGGCTACCGCCATTTCCGGAGAGCAGCCGTCGAGTTTTTCGCGATCCGCGTACCGGGTGTCGTGGAAATAAAAAGCAGCGCGCTTTCGCGACACGCTCGATCGTGAAGGAAAGGGCGGGGCAAGGTGGCCGTGCGTAGGACAGGAAGTGACGACACTGGGACGCGTCGATATTACCACGCCAGTGGCAGATGTCTACCAAGTGGCAAGCCAGCGGATTCGCGCGGATCCTTTTCTCAACGCTGGGAAACACAATAAGCGAAACAAAACCTGAAACGAGCTATGAAAAACGACCCCTTCTTGCATACCGGAGAAACGAGTTTCGCATCGATCATCTCAGCGTCGATGATTATTATTTTCATTTATTATTTTTTTGCCTCGTACATACCATTTTATTTCATTCATGTTTATTACCGTTACGAAATTGCCATTCAATTTTTCCGCCGGTCGGTTTAGATGTGTTGATCAAGGATTTCGTAAATCAACCATTTTGTTCGAGAACAATTTGGTTGACGGAAAAAATACGTGAATAAAACACAGGTACAGAGAGGATTTCGCAACTGCAATCTGAAGGGCAGTGGAAACTGTTTAATCACTGGGGATTGGAGGAAAAAGCGCCCGTTGACAAGCAAAGGTGCTAGACATTTTTTTGTTTTTGCATTCTATAATTCAAGATGTATCGTGGCGATAAGAATTCAAAATGGCATCATTGAAAACGCCGAGGAGGCTGTTAATAAATCAACGTCTCGGTTTGTGTACAGTCGAAAAATCAGTGATTATCCAAGAGAACAACAGGAATGACTATTCCGCACATGGTCGAGTGAGCATGGCAGCGAAGACGCGGTGGAGAGAAAGGACAGATGCGTGGCACGTTTTAATCGGCTACCAGACTTCCTTCGAGATGGAAAATGACTGATCTCTGCTCTCAGGGCCACTTGATGACCCGCTTCCAAATCTCAACTTTTTGCCGACACATCAACGCATTTGAATAATCTATAAAGCCGGAACGTTCCGGCGTCGCTTTTTACGCGCCGCAAAATCATTCATGCATTTTATAGTTTGACACTCAAGAGCTCGTAAATTCTGCGACTCCTACGGGCTCGCATGTATGACTCTTTTTTACAGTTCAATATTCATTCGATATTTTCATTTGTGCGACTGCAAACCTCAGGCGATATCGATTTTGTTATCAAGTTTACTCTTTTTATTTCAATCTTAAAATCATTTCTCGTCTCTCGTGTTTTTACAATCTGCTATAAACAAAATCAAAAAAATACTTCAACTTTGGACTCGAAATCAAGAACTTAATTTCTTTTTTGTTTTAATTATTCTCGCAAAATTTGAAAATGTTGTTCCCTAAATTTGATTATAACCGTTAACATGAAATTTAAGCAAAGACATTAGATCGCCGAGAGTGGCATCGTTATCCTCCATCTGACTTTGCAACAAACTAATCCCCTAGGCTTCTGATTCCTGTGACTTAATTTGTAATCATTTCCGCTTGCACGTTTGATAATGAATTCCCGGCTCATTGTGCGGACACGATTTATTGGTCTTACACAGCGAGCCAGAATTTTACAAAGAGTTAAACCACACAATGGAAATTTCAAGCCCGATCTCAAGTGCATCATAACGAAGGGGAGGGGAAAGGGGGAAGCAAAACTTGTAGCCGAACAAACGAGCTTTTGATTGGCTCTAAACGCCATTCATAGGATCAATCAATCGAACAATTTCTTCTTCCCTCGTTCACAATCCATCGTTTTGATAGAGTTTGAAACAGTGGCCTAAGTGCGTATAGAGTTGCTCCGACAAAAGCCCAGACGATTAAACCGCCCGGAAGCTAAAATTAGCGATTTTATAAGCAGCGGTTTGTCACTGTCTGCGAATTCGTCATTTGATATATCGGTGACGAAATATTTGATACAATCCAGACGCCGAGCGCGATCTTTTAAATCAAGGCGTCCGCGGTGTCCTGGGGCACCTACACTCGCGTCGTCAAATAAATCTGACAACATAAATCGGGATAATTTTATATCCCCCGGTTGTTGAGACGGCTAAGCGACAAGCGCCTTAATGTGTCCGGGCATAAAGAAACGCCGAAGATGTTTCTTTGCGCTGTTAAATCACGCCAAAAAGTTGGCCGCGACGGCGTGAATGCGGCGCGAGCTTGCGGAAACGCTCGAACCGTGGAAAATAGTGCGCAGCCACCCACACTGCGACTCCTCAAAATAGCCCACATTTGTAAAACAACAATTATTACCCCCTCCCCTTTCTCCCTTTTCCCAGGGGGGACAAATTATAATAAACGAGCTTCTCGTTTGGTTTTGTCGGGATAAACAACTCTGGCCGTAAATTACGATCGAATCGACGCTGGCACGACGTTGGCAAAATCGTAACGACGGTGCTTGACAACTCTATACAAATAATTTGTTCATTTTGTCCTGCATCTAATTACATAGTTTAGGCTCTTGATTTTAAACTCAAGACTTTTTAATTTTATTTTGATTTTGATGGGAAAAATGAAAATTGTCTTTCAGTGTGAACATTAGGTATTTTTGCCTGAGAACGCGTTGTTTATTCAATTCAATGCGACTGGCTGGTACAACATTTTCGTCTCCTAGACTCGATTGGCGCTGTGTGAAAATATAATGAAAGACGGCTGAATTACGACGACTCCAAAACGACATTCCGAGAAGGAAGCGCGATTATAAAGCGCTCATACGCTTTTAGTCACTTTTTTCCACTAATTTTAATTCACATCGTCACGCATCTCAGATAAAGATCTTATCTTATCTTTGCAAACATCTGTTGACATAATTTATATACTTACGTTCAAACGTATTTGCATTTAATAGCAGCTTGATAAACCATTTATTAAATTCAAATTTCCAGCAATCGAGAGACTTTTCATTTCGGCTCGTGTTATTTATTCCAGTTTTATTCATCACACCTTTTGGCTTGATTTGTCTCCTCTGAAACCTTCATAAATTCGACCGAAAATGAATAGGAAAAGACTTTTTTTTCTCGCCTTTTAAACGTCGTTTAATTTAGTACAAAAATAAGACAACCTTGAGAAACGGTTGTTTTTGTTGGTGAGATTCCAAATAACGATTGTTTATAGGATCTTAATGTTGAAACAATGAAAAATGATGTTGCCTAGGCACTTTCGAAGACAAGCTTCCTGTTCTAGAACGAGATCTTAATCGACTTGACCACCATGGCCGAGAAAGCGAACGGTTTTAAATGGTTCCTGAGAAGAGCGAGTATGCTAGTTTGGATAAAAGTCTAACGCTAGAGTGTACAGCCGGTTCGCCGAACCGCCACTAACTAAGCAATTTTGGCCAATCAAGCTCGCAGTGACTCAAGATCAAACAAATTATTTGCGAGTGATTTATCATTGACTGTCTCATATAAATCTTTTTTTGTCACTACTTTTCGGTCAGATAGTCGACTTAATTAAGTTCGCATAAGTAAACCTGTCGGCTCGTTCCCACATCTTGCAAAAACTTGTTAAATGACAATTAAGATAACTGTGATTAATGAAAATTGGTTTATTATTTTTATTATTAATTTACAAATATTTTTTCATTCAACTTTTTTTTCTATTTTAAAACACATATTTTCAATTTTTGAATAGAATGTCAGTTTTGTTTTACGATCCATTCAGAAGGAACAATTTTATATGTCCATAAAAGCAGGCTCGTATGCTCGACTCCAAAGCAAAGGTTATAATTATCGAATTACAATCGTAAGACTTTTTGTAAACGGTGAAAGAAGCTGCGTAAAAGCCGACGGTTCCAAATTCTTGAATGGAGCGAAAATCGTCATCCAAGAGTTTATTTTCATTTCTCGTCCTGTTCTACGACTAGGGACACATAATCATTGTAACGAAAAAGTCTTCTAAGAACTGTTCCCTTTGATACGTCTAACGTTCTTCATCGCGGCAATAAAGCTGATGCTTGTTTGGTACAGAAATAGCCCATGTTTATATACCTTTGCGAACAACATTTTCAACAATGGATACTTTCGAATAAAAAAAAACGTCATCAACTCGCCGGCCGAGCAATTGCATAATCTCATCTGCATGGACCATCAACATTTATTCAAATCGCCGCGACAATGCGAAATCGCTTTTGAAATAATGAAATCAATGAAAAATTCAAATAACAAAAAATCGACTTCCAAACGAGCCGCCGATATATTAATTTTCAATTGATTTCGACGTTTATTCTGACACTGAAGTTTCCACTTGGCAATCTCAATTCAAGCAATTTTAATTACAAGTTGCAATTTTTGCATCGTTTTTTATCTTCATTCAGCCTGTCACTTTCTCCCGACTGTCAACGAGAAATATGACTGTGCACGTGATAGGGCGTAAAATTGAAAACCAGCTGGTTCGGTGCGTGGCGTCGGAAAAGGCAAAAAAAAATTCGACTTAATGAAAACGCATTTTCATAGATTGCGCAACGTGCATATCCGCTCGCGTTGCACGTCCGTTCTGTAGTGCGCTTTCACGCGCGCTTTATATTAGCCTATCGTCGTGAATGCATCGGGCACACGTGATACGCTAGGGGCTCCCAAGTCGAGTTCGCTGTAGTAGCGTAGTGGCGCGCACATCGAACCAAACGTAATCGGGTTCGCGTACTGTGCACGCCAGCCTCTGTTATTTTTATGAATGACTGCGACCTGACTTCCACGTGACCGTACCAACTTCCGCCAATCTTTTTTATCCCTGCAATTTTCCACAATGGAGCACGTCATTAAAACTGTGACCGATTTTTATCTCGCGCAACGAGACTTGGACATTTTCATTGATCGGAAAGAAAAAAATGACGAAAAATATTACACACAAAATACCGGGTTAATGAAATAATAACTCTTCCGGTTCGTGTTGCGTACGTAATCGTTGCTCATTGTGAACGAAAAGAGAGAGAGAAAAAAAATTGAATGAATAAAATTTGTGAACGTCATTGAATTTCGTAATCGAAGTTGCGGTATCAAGTGCGAAATGATTGATAGTAGAGACCGGTGGAAAAATGCGCCGATTTGATGCGATCTTTCGAGATTGTATCGAGCGAACAAAATGACTCGCGACTAAATGTCAATTGTGTGTTCGCGTTATTCCAGCGAATTCAAATGAATGACATAATGTTTGTCGTAAGCAAACAAACTCTGTTCGCGCGATAGCGTTACAGGAAGAACAAACGTAATGTTTTGATATGCGTAGTCGCTATTTGTCACCGATGACAAAACTCAATGTAAATGTAGGTGGGCGAATTGTAAATTCGCCCTTGTGAATTTGAAGATCGTGTATATCGAATCGCGCGGAATTTCATTTCCACGTATTCTGAACGTATCCCACGCAATGGTTTGACCATTTTTTTTTCAACTTTATTCTCAAAACATTTCCGCACAGGTTTGGCCTCGAGTGATAATCGTTTGATTAGAATGTATAATATGAAAATATGTGGTACGCGCCTCTAATTCGCAAAATGTGAAAACACGCGGCATTTCAAGTGACTCTGACATGAATGGTCAATTTTCGCGCAATTATAATTTCAAATGCACCATTAGCCGAGGGTATCAAGGAATTCAATTTTTTTTTTCGAGTCTCACATATTTTTATATGGGAATTGTTATTCAGTTGCATGATACCGAAGTTAGAAAACACGTTGATAAAAAAAACCGTCCAGGTCTATAATCAGGAGAGATTCTTTTGGAGTTACAATGTTATGCAATCCATATCAATCTTTTGCAGCTTGTTATAACGTGGAAAGTGGTCGGAGTATTTTTACATCTGCACGGCATACAAAATGATACCGTTTATTATATTTCTCCTGAAGCATTTTATCGCCGGTTGAGATTTACACAATTCCGAATAACAGAAACTTTGATACTTTCCGTTTCTTTGTAACGAAACCAAAAAAACAACAGTACTGAAAAATCGTTCGAAAAATTCAATAAAAATTATTAAGAAAATAAACAACCATCTTTTCCGAGCGATGAGAGATTGTTGTCGCATTGTTATGATTTGTTGACTTAATCTCACGCATCAAATGTACTTCCAGATGAACTGATTCGCTCAGATCAGTGTACGAAAGTTGAAATGGACGTGGAATAAAATTTCATCCGAGCCAGCAACTGCATTCTGGTTCGAGAGAATGTGATAACTATTGTCTATTCAACAAATCAAATTCAATTCAACATAACAAAAATTTTGCAATTTTTCTGAATCAAACGCCTGTCACAAATTTAGGATTCGAATTTATTCTCTGCAGAAAAAATAATTAAAATAACAAAAATAACTAAAACCAAGGAAATTTCGCTGTTTTGCAAAAATAATCATATTGGTTTGTTTTAATTCGTAAACTTTTGTTATATTCTATCAACTGTTCCAAGATTCTCATAGTAAGATATTTGACTCTCCGTTGGTCCTGGCAAAAACTTCTAACAGAGAGAGAGAGTAGTAGTAAAGAATTTTTTGCTATGAGAATAGACCAGACGAATAATCGCTTGACGAAACACAACGACAAATATTTTGTTGAACAATTAGAAGGACGAAAAAAGTTACAACCGTAGACGAAATGGTGCAATTACGTTTGCTAAGCGATTGTTCCTGGTTGGAAAGGAAGATGTAATCGGGCCGGTGTGAGTGAAAAGGGACAAATCGAAATGTTTAAAAGTAAGTAGAGTCTGCGGAGCACATAGCTCTGGCGGTCGGTGTTCTCGATTTGTCGAGACTATCAGTTCGAATGCCAGAGCCAATACACGCGTGGAATCGATACGACATAGGTTGAAGCGAAGCAGGTTCGTCGACGTCGGACCGTAATAACGGGAAAAGTTAATCGGATCGCCTCTCACTCTAGGCCGAGGCGGACACGCGCAAAAAAAATCGAATTCCAACTGTTCGCCGTGCTGAACGCACCGGAGAGCGAGCAATTCATGCGTCCGACTATGTTATGCCCATTTGCTTACTTGCAAGGTTGCAATCGGGCACTTTTTCTCACCTGCCCCGATTCAGGGAAAGTTTGCGCCGCTGCCTTGCCACGGCCTTGCCTCGCCTGAAGAATATCATGACGTTCGATCGCTGATAACGTTCGCTTCTGCACGCCTATCTTTTCGTTACGCACTTTTTCGCATACTCCAATAGAGAAAATTGATCTCGTTTCGAGCATTGGTTTTTTCCGTAGAATCAAATTCATCGCTTATAAATATCTATCGGATTTTTAATCTGCTGGTGTAATTAATGGAATCATTACAATGACACTTTGAAGAAGTATGTATGGTTTTGGAATCGAGATTTATTGTTGATGTGACGTTGACCGTGTAAATTTTTAGTTTATTATATAAAGTCTAAACAGGCAGAGTACAATCCGAGATGTAAATCAATCGAACAACCCTGAATAGATTGCCGAATTGCGGTATCTTTTCAAGTCAATGACATTACATGTTATAACTTTTTTTAAATAGAAGAAAAAGTGAGATGTACGATCGTAAGAGTTTCTTTTATATAAAATGTTTTAATTCATTCTATTTTTATATTTATAACGTCTATCTGAGTCAAGCCTTCTTAAGATCAATTAATTACTTTCTAAATGTCAACATTGTGACAATCATTCATTAACTCTGTAGCTATATTTCAGGTTCATATGGTAATAAACATTGCAGAAATTCGATTAGTGGATCCTGGCTGATACAACATTCTTTAGCAAATCTCAAGAAACCAAATTTCAAAATTTCATTAAAATTATCGCGATTGTTCAGCAGAAGTATTTGGAATTTTTTTGGTCAAGATGGGAAACGGAATAATTATGTGATTTGTTTGGACGAAAAAAAAATGTTTTTTACCTGATCACAACGTAGCCACAACACAATAGAGTTTTCGTGCCGAAGAGGACCTCCTAGCCCAGAACCACCAGCGAGGCGTTGCAATTTAAGAATTTCGGAATGACGCGTACCATTTTGTTGAAAAACTTCTAGAGATCTGCAGTTCAAAAAAAAAATTAATCACTATGAAGTGTGGGAATGTAGTTTGTATGTTAATTTCTATAATGGGGTGATTAGGGTTCGCAGTTTCGAACATTTCGAATGATATTTTAACATTGTAGGATCGTGTTCGAGTGCTATAAAAAACGTAACACTGTCGGAATATGTTTCGTGCATAACTAACCATTTTAAATTTTGTTCCTTCGACCTTTTTTTGAGTCAACGTTTTTGTCATTATTCAGTTGTTAAATTATTTTAATGTGTCCATTAATATCATTGAAGTAAATTTATGCCGAGATGAAGAAGCGTTTGGTGTTAGAGTAAAACGACAGAATTTTTGTCGCCGAATGTAACCGTCAGTGACAACGATTGTGTGCTGCAACAAACACAAATCGCTCCCACGTAACACGCGACAGAATCGCCACACTTGTCTTTTTCTTTGACTCTTAACTTCTTGTCTATTTTCGACGCGGGACAAAATCGCGCGGCAGTCTATTCTTGAGTGTCGAGTGAAAAATTATAATTAGCATGGTGCACTGATCTCGCAGAAAAAGTTTTCCTTCAGCAGACCTGACACTTGCTTTTCGGTTCAAATCACACTTATTAATGTACTTCTCATACAACAATTTAAAATTTTTACAAATACGACAAACGTGTTATATCCTTTTCTACTCTAGTTTTACATTTTCAAACATAGAAATTAATAATACAATTTTAAAATATTCAAAGCACCGACGCTCAAGTATAAATTACCATTTTACTACTAACAAATTTTTCAAGAACTTGTTTCACAGCATCCTTGTTTTTTTTGGCTTGTTGTTTTTATTTATATAAAAGTTAGTCACAATTCTGTGAAAAATTGATCAATACTTTATCTCGCTGAATGAACCAGTTAAAAAAACTTAGATTAATGAATACCGAATTCTTCAGAACTAACAACAACAATCTTATTCATCTATTTTCAATTACAATCAACAAACAAAATATTTCATATCAAAAATTCGAATCGCCAGTTGCGTCACTTAATTCCTCATAATAAATTCATTTCACACTTCGTTTTCGTCGAGTTTAATAACCGAATTTTCAACCTGGTAATAAAATTAAGAAAAGATATCTTATGCATATGCTAAGACTAGTAATTATCCGGTTGTTAGAAATTGTCTGAACAATAACGGTCCATAATCGAAAAGGCGAGTATAATAAAGTGTAAATCTGTCTTTGAATCATTACGCGGAGCTGTTG
Organism: Telenomus remus; assembly: GCA_020615435.1. Classification (NCBI taxonomy): domain Eukaryota; kingdom Metazoa; phylum Arthropoda; class Insecta; order Hymenoptera; family Scelionidae; genus Telenomus; species Telenomus remus. The sequence continues at coordinate 2,909,338 of CM036338.1, forward strand.
TTTGTGCGGGTGGAATAACGTTACAGGGGGCTTTTATTAGCCCGCTGCCGAATTGCAAGCTCTCAAGCGCCGGTTCCCACTTTGTGACTAACGTCTCGAGCTTTCTCTGGCGTCGTTCCAACGCCTCTTCTTCACCGGCTTCCTTCCTGCACAGTAACCTTGGATGATCGCGGTACCTTCACCGCGCGCGAGGTTAATAATCCCATTGAGCAAGTCCAATTTAACGATTTGCTCGCAATCTATGAGCGCTTTTTTAACCCACTAGTCGTACCAGGCTTTTGTTTTCTCCGCTTCACGAGGGGTCAAACGTCATTTTTACGATTGCCATTACGCCAGAGCGCCTCATTAAGTGCACTTTACATTTGCCATCGCATACCACATTATGTAACTCCTTGGTGCAACTTTATTTACCGCACAATTTTGTTCAAATTGAAAATGAAAAGTTCAATTTTTCAAATTGAAAATAAGACGCTGGGGCTGTTTGATCTGAAAAAAACGGAGATTAAAATTCAACGTGAATACAACGACCCGATGTCACATATTTTAATCGGTATGGCATACAGTTGGTGAACACATGTACAAATTAGTCTTGAAAGCCCAGATATCTTATCGTAATCTATGGAACTGTAAAAAATGGTTCTCGTTCAATATCGCCAGCTAAGGTTTCGTGTAAGCGTAGAGATAAAACGTCCCTTGAACATCACTGTTGATCTTTTATGACAAATGTGTAACAGTAAAGCAAATCGAAACGACTAATTTGTTTGTCGTCACATCTTTTCGAAGTGCTTTCGTCAGTATTTTTAATCAAGTCGTAAAGACTAAATGTAACACAAAATTAAACTATTACTTTGGGACTCATTTAATCTTTCTTGTTCATCAACAAATTACACATTGTCAATCCCGAATTGCAACATCAAAAAACTTGATTGCCCAACTCTATAATAAACAGATTCAATTAACCCAAGTTTGTTCGCCAATTAGGAGTTTTCATCTGAGTGCAAAAAAAAAAGTTTTCCCAGTCCAGAGATTCGGTACGACTAAATTAAACGGACGGCCGGTCGGCTTTCATGCTGCAGACACGTAAAAAGGCCCAGTAATTACTCAGAGATCAATTTGGAATAATAACAATTATCGCGTTTTCAGATCATTATGGAATTTATCCGCGAGTACACGCCCTGGGCGGGCGCTATTCGTTACGTAACGGTGCCCGTTCTTTATGTTTCTTACACGCGCAGCGGATCCTCATGACCGAACGACGAAAGAGTTACAACCTCGGCCTCTCTGTTTTGCGCCAACTTCTTATCGCGCACTCGAAATTGTCTCGTGTTTGAGATTCGCTCTGGTATCTCGCGCTTCGCGACAACTCGCTCCGAACTTGAAATAAGAAGTCGTTCCACGGTTCCTCGCCCTTTTATCATGTTTGCCGAAAAATGTTGTACTCACCTGTCTACGAATATGCCCGTGCGATTTCTTTTTTATTATCGACCTGAATCAACAGTCGTACGCAACGCGATTTCATTTGTTTGTCTTTCTATGATTTACAGTGCGCGATGGAATAATACCGACGACGGTACAAAGTGGGAACGAATCGCGAATTCCGTACACGTGTTGTTACCAACGTGTCGGACGCTAAGATGAAAGTGATAACGCACATTGTTTGATATTTCGGAATAGAAAATGAATTGTAATTTCGTCACGCGTCTTATCACACCACGATCTTAGCTTTAAAACAAATTTGATAGTGATAACGCGTAGATAGTTTTTGATAACACAAATTGTTGAAACTTTTCGACGGATTTCGTTTTTATATAACCAGGGTATAACGTATGTTTTAACCCTTAAATAGCCTGAGCCTAAGTCCCTAACTGCAATTGTTTTCAATTTTTTTCGTTAATTTCAAAGTTCCTGCTATCGAAAATAAAGTCTGAATCTTCACCTAAACTAACTACTCAAAAATGAAAAAAAAAAGTTCACAACAGATTGTAAAAAAATTTTGTCGATGTATAATAAAATTGAAAATGAAAACAAACATAATGTCACACTTCAAAATGAATTTGTTCACAAAACACTTGATAAAAAACTACGACATCGTGGTACTACATTTTTGTCGATTATAAATTTTTGTTTCTACATATTTGACTCTCCGTTGGTCCTGGCCAATAACTTCTACCATGCAGAGAGGGTGTAAGAAAAAAAATTTTGTCACTATGATAGAATAGACCGGATGAATTATCACCCGACGATGTACGAGGGCAAATAATTTGTTGATTAGTCCGCCATAAATACTTTGCGCGATATAAATCGCTAGTTTCTCATGATCTAGTGCGATATTAAAATACACCATGAGTTGACGCGATAAAAAGTGTGTATCAAAGCCCTATTTTTAAACATTCGACAAATTCAACCTCGATTGAGTTTCTCATCAAATTCAATCTCGCATTAAAATACCAAACTGAATTTCAAGAATCAAACGCTGTTTAAATTTCAAACTAATTTTTTTGCTATTTCAAATTAGAATCGATAGCGCGTTATAAAAGTTGCTCGAACGGTTGAAAAACCGTTTGATCGATCAGTCGAACTCTTAGAATCCTAAATCCGATTCAACAAAAATACGACCTTTGAAATTTGTTTGCGTAGCTTAATAAAACCATCATTAATTCGAGTCGAGAATCGTCCTCGAGCGTTGGGGGTATTTAAAAATGGCCATTTTTCAATCAGATGTTTGCGCGTCTATTTAAATTGTGAAATCGAAAAAAAGAGACATTGACGACGCGGGCTTTAAATAGACGGTATGTTCGTTGACCCGATTGTTGCCCCGCGGAGTTAAATCGACTTCCTTCCTCTTTAAAGCTGCCAGAGGAATTTCGCGTTCGAAAAAGTGCCGCGCCGCGATGACAAACTTTTTGTTCCTCTCTTTTGGACGCAAAACAAAACGGCCCCTTTTTTGAGTTACTGTCGTTGATCCCGCGGGATTATCAGCTCGGGTTTAACAACCGAGCGTTTGCACGTGAGTTTGCGCGCCACTTTGGCCGATAAAAATAATCGGCCACCCTTGAACATCGCGCGGTCCCAATGACAGATTCATTCCCAACGTCGTCGACGCAAGGGACGAGATGACACGTCGACCGACCTACGTAACATGGGGTTTCCTTAACAAAGTCCCTTAATTACTCCAAAGCCAACTGTAATTTATTCGATTCGCGCTTAATAAACCGAGCGATAAAAGTGCCTGGATTTTTTCTCGCACAGGATACGCTAATTCGCCAATTTCGTTTGACGAAGTTTGGTAAAAACACCGACTCAAAAATATGTGACCATTTTTCATCCGCTTGTTTCCTCTTAGACCCTAATTATGGGACAAAAAGAATGAGAAAAATGTTCGGTTTAATCTTGTGTTTGAAAAATAAGTGAAAAAACGGATAATCGTGAGTTTGAAAGCCAAGACAATGGTCACACGGTAAATTAATACGGAATCAATTTCTCTAAGATTGGGGTATTACGTATGTAAATCCATCGGTTTTGTCCCGGGGTTTATCTATTAAATCGGCTCGTCTATATTCAAATGACGCATTAACCATGCCGAGCGAGTATAATTTCTACATTGAATTTTCAAGTCTGGAGGACAGTCGGTCATGAGAGTTACGCCCGACGAGTCGGCGTTAAATGGTCGCGCTGACCCAAAAAATTCTAATGCACGAAATCAGCGAGCACAAATCTCGCATTTCCTTCGCGACTGCCTTTTTTTTGTCAGGCCCTGGTCAATTAGCTAAGCGCCGTTTCCATTCAGCTTTTGATATGATAACCCGAAGTGCGACTCGAATTCGGAATATTTCCATTTTGTTTTCGTGAAAAGATAACTTTTCGAGATAACGAGCTTCAAACAGTCATTCAAAGAGGATCGCACATTCGCACGATTAATATGGTGTTTTATTAGCCACGGTTAAACGATAGACTTCATCAATGAGCGAGGATGTTTGCTCGAATTTGCATATGGAAAGCGAGATAGGAATTCTTTGAAATTTCATCAGTTTCGTTTGAAATATTGAATGAACGTTTGCAGATGTCAAATTTTAACAGTACGAGAAACCAAATCAAATGAAGTTGAAATTTTATGTAAACGTTTGTCGATGAAGATACTTTCAAGCGAATTCTCTGATATTTGAACTGACAAATATCAAAATTCAAAAAACTCCATCTCGATTAGTTTTAAAAAAAACCCGTTACAGTATTTCGAATTTCAGAGTTCGCAAAAACACACAAAAACAGAGGTTAACGAAACGAAACAAAAAAAACTTGCAGTAGCCAAGCAGCACGGTCTGGACAACATTTCAGTTTTCAATTTCTCCAGGGGTGGTATCAGTGATTACGTCAGCAATACGTCTCGCAAAATCGGTTTGCGTTAAGGGAAACTGCCTCGCGCACGGCATTAAACAGTGCTCATATATCTGAAATGCTCTCGGTGAATCTGCAAGAGAAGCATCCGCCCGAGGGCAATATAAGAGAAGGAAAATTTTCTTGGCAAGGATTCAGATAGTGATTGCGAAGTCCTGTCTCGGAGCGGGCACGACTGCGCAAGCGTCATCGAGTACCTGACGTGTGGCCCTTGTAACGTCTCGTGTGTTGCGTTCATTTCTAATTTGCCGCAAACTCACATCGTTCAATTGGCCGATCGGCTTCGCTAACCCAGATCTGGCAGGCGTCGTCGTCCCAGTTGTTATGTCTTGGTGAACATTTGCAAATTCAAGTTCTCTGACGACCGGCCGAATTCCCATGTTTTGTCTATTTTAAACAGGCGCGTCTAACGCCAGCCGAGACTCGTAGAAATTCACCATGCAAAAGGTGCAGAGCGACGAGATGCGCGACACCCCGCTCGACTATCTTTAGGCGACGAATATTTGGGACTGCTTGGTCTAGCGCTTCCTTTTCAAACTGGTCTGCACGGCGGAATCGAATTAGCTTGAATTGACTTCGGCTTCGAAAGTTCAACCGACTTTATAAAAATGTCCGCGTCCGACTGCGAGGCATTGATTAAACCATAAAGTATAATTTCATACTTGTTTGATGGGCAGTTATGCTGCGCACCGTAAAATACGAAAGTTCAGATGTCAAAAGCTATCGCGATGCTAAATTGCATTCTAAGGCAACCTCACACCACGCGACTAACGATTTTATCAACATTTATTTTTTGTTTTGACTGTTTCGTTCAAATTGTAAATTTCGATTGTTCGATCCTTTCCCACATTCGAAATGGCTATTCCGGCCGTATTTGGCAACTCGAGCATTCGCTCTTTAGGGCCAGGCCGTCAAAACTTTTCCAATAGTTTAGTTTGTACCGAACGAATATCAAGTCGGTTAATCATTCGGCGTGTTTTCGAGTCGATAACACACGCCCAGACATCCTTTCACGTTCCTTTCTCAGGCTCCTATGTGTGCTCTTTCCGCGAAAAACGCCGGTTGCTCGTCAGCCCTCTTTGTTGTTCTTGCGCAGTTGCCTATGCTCCGGACCCTCCAATGACCGTCGTAAATCTCAGCCTTTGGCTGTCCTTGCTAATTTATCTTTACGTCGCCGACAATGTAATTAACGCTAGAATGAACTCGCCCTCGCTCTCTCCGGCACACGAAAATTCCGAAAGACTTATTCCGAAACCGAGTGTAAAACGATTCCTGGTTCAATAGCCCGCTAACCTGATTTCATATCAGACGAAAATAGAAGCCGCGACACCGCGCGCGCCACGCAGCTCCGCAAATTGCGCAAGACCCCAGAGTCCAGAGATAATCAATCGTTAGCTAATCCAGTAATGGCGAAAATTTCAATTTTTCGTTGTCCCCCCCCCCCCGAGACGTGTTTTCTTTTGCGCTAAAAAAATTTGTTGTTTATTCAGTTTTGTTTGCCGTGGCAATTACCGGCTATGATCGCTCGCCGACGAGCCATTTGCATGTAAAATAAATTGATCAACAAGCGGGATGCACAATCTACGTTTATGCAGATTTCACATATTACTTTTAATGCGCTGGGCAGATCAAGCGCACGCACGACATGATAATGTCCGTATACACCTCGCTCCGAGCAATTTGCCGGCAACACATTTTGCAAAACCATTTTTGATCCTCCGCGCGGCGATGCGAGTCATGCGAAATTGACATTTTTAAATATCTTTCACCGTCCAAATACAGTTCGAAATTTAAATGAGAGCAACGCAAGTTTCGCTGTCTGATGTACATTTTAATCTCGCGATTTAATTGAATGTTACCGCTAAGACGAGGGTCGGCCAAGAATTTGATGTGATTTTATTTTCACCACTCTCAGAAGTTACTTTTTTTCCGAAGCGAAATCGTTAAAATGGTGAATTTTGTGAATACGTTTTTTTGTTATTTTGTTTCTGGTCAAGGTTGAAGTTGACTTTGCCATTGAGATTTTTGATCCCATTGATAACGAACGGCGTGGTATTAATATTAATTAAGGAGATTCTTTCTGGTGATAATTTTCGAATCGAGAGTGACCTTGTAATCGGCTCATAAACGACGCCACAAGCGGCCTGTTACTCGAAGGGTCTGTCGAAAAGCGAAGGTCACATCGTGCCGACACCGTGATTTCCTACCACGTGTCTGACCAACCGAGCAATGACTCCGACAGAAACCTGTATATAATCCACGTGGCTCACGAACGTAGTTTCTGCGCGCGTAGATGTCAACGACCACAGAGCCGAGGATGTCGGTTCCGCTTCGACACTTTTGCTCTCGATGACTAAATCGTGTCATCATCAATAGCGCTGCGACCCACCTGTCCATAATCCTGACGACTTTGAATGAAATTTCGCAAAATCCATCCCGACCAGTTTCAGTCCCTCGATTCATTTGCAACGTCGTCCGTTTCGTAACATTTTGTGAAATTAAAAACACTCCAACAGTTTTCGAGCTTTTATCAGTCCTCGCTAATTAATATCTTGAAGGTTCCCAGTCTTGATAAATAAAAAATCAAGTCTGTTTCGACCACCCAACTATTTCAACCAAACTTTAAAAGATAACAATTTTTACTTTTATAAAACCTTTTAAAGTTTTGAAAATTTTAACGTTAGTTGTTAACATATTTTAGACATGTTTGAGTTCAGTTAAATCGTCTTCATATTAATCTTTTTATGTCGAATTCAACGACGATGTGGAAATCGAAAAACAATTGATAAAAATTACGAAAAAGTACGAACTGAAATTCGGATAACAAACCGACTTGACCTTAGCTAAAGTCCATCTCGCAAACCTGTGCATCTCAATATCATTTTCATTTGTTTTTCGTTTTTTTGTGTTCACTTTTTTTTCTGCTTCTTCGAGACTCTCTTTCGTTGCACCTGGTACGCCGCTGAACTTTACATTGTGAAAGTAGGCCTATGCAGTGCGGCGGACTTTTTTGTACCTCGGTTCCATATTGTCAAACCTGTAATTACCCCGGACAATAATATCACGAAATGCGTTATAATTTGCGGTCATCGTCCAACAATTGAATATTTACAGAACCAATTCATGCCGAGCTGGATACAGTTACATTTTGTTTGCTCCCATTGTTCCGCCGGTAATTGACCATTAATAAGATTTCATATTTTTATTGTGACCGGAAAACAGGTGTTTTTGGCCACAATCCACTTGATTGTTTTTTCTCACGCAGAACATCGAAACGTCAGAAAAAAAACTTGATTCCACATTTGTAATTTGCCGCCATTCCACGACGCGGCAAGTTTAAATGCTCGAATTCAAATTTCACGTAGGCATGAATTTTTTCGAGCTAAAAATAAACCCGCTATGCTATTTTTGCACGAGGACAATTGTCTAAGTGTGTGAGAGAGAAAAAAAATCGAAACGAGGATAAAATTGTCCCCAACGGAATACATAATTTGTTCTTATGACAAAAATAAACCGCACGTTAATCATATTCAGCATTAGGATGCCATCCTCGTTCTCTACACGTGTCGCATTATACGCCATCGCCATACTCTCGATTATGTTCTGATAATACAGTTCACAGTCATAATTATATAATCATCGTGTTATTTTAATATTAACAACTTAATTACGCGGACGTTTGTCAAGCGAGCGACGTTTGCACACAGTCTGCCTTAGATTGTTTGACTTTCTGATACCGTTTCAATAGTCAAGACCACATTTGTTTTTTTCATTCAAAGCGCCGCGCGGCGCCCACTTTTATTTTGCCAAGTTTTTTTCGCTTCATGACAACTGCACAAACATCCACGCACAGACAAACATTCGCGCACAGCGCAGCCCGCTCCAGAAATATAATTCCAACTAAATTTTGCAGCGTCCAAGCTTAGATGATTTGATGGAAACCTTCTTGCTCGTGGCGGTTTAAATTAGTCGCGACAACCCGAGGTAGAAAGCGAACCAAAACTTTCTATCATTTTTGAAGCTGAGAGGTCTGCCTAACGTAATGCGCTGAATTTTCTTTTCTTTTTCTCCCTCGCTCAATACAGTGCGTTCGAAAATTTTTGGCCAACCGAACCGGTCGTACGAGTCAATCGACGCCAAGTACAACTTTAAAATCGAACCAACAGCTTTGCCATCGGTGGGATCCTGTTAGATATCCTCGAGGCAATTTATCAAAAGCAGCTAATAAGCTCGAACGGATCCTGAATGAGTAAACAGGGAACGCGAGGTGAAAGCTCGCGCGAGTTCTAAGACGTCGAAAAGCCAAAGACAAGTTTGAACAGTTTGAGATTCATTTGGGTAATGACGAAAAAGCGAGCGGTTAATGAGCCGGTGTTTCCCCGAAAACGAGCGCGCAGGTGAACACGAGAGGCAACTTTCGTTGGCTATCTGGGCTCTCGAAAATGCAGCGTGCGAACGGGTTCTCTGCGGGGCCGCAACTCGGCCCGATCGGAAAAAGTCGCCTTTCAAGCTCACAAAGGACTGGACAATATGAACCTCGCCGGAAGTAATTGTGCCGGCCGAACAATCGCACACGCAGCCTCATCCATGCACCATCCTCGCTAGTTTTTGATGAAATTTCACGGAAGGAAGGCCCGACATATGGTAACCGACAGATCAGACGCCGATTTCCAAACTGGTTTCACGCCCGGTTTATCCCAAGATAAATTGCAATTGTGAAATTGCACCGAGCGACGACGTCTTTTTCTCTCTTCTCTGTCTCTCTCTTGTCTCTTTTCTGCTGCTCCCCGACCGATATTTTGTTTCGCGTTTTCGTCGACGAGGAAAAAATATAATCTCGTTTGTGTTTCCGGTCGGCCACTTTCGTAGGGTTATTGGCCGGGTTTGTTTTTTAATAGAAACTTTGTCACATCTTTTTCGCCCACCGCGAAGACACGCCGAACCCAAGTTGGGAGGAAGCAGTTGTATGGAATCAACGAGGTGTGACTAGACAAATAGCACCATTTTAGCAAACAAAGCATGAAAGCACGAATACAAAATTGCTTCCAAGACACCTGTTTCTATTGCTCGACAATGATCTTTGACATGAACGAGTTTGAAAAAAAAGCGCTCAAAGTGTAGCGTTTCTTTTACATTTGATTTGTTACTTGATACTGAGTGACGCGAACGAAACAAAAATGATACAAATGGTTCCGTCAAATCGTCGTATTTCTCGCAGTTATCTCATTACCACGAGTAATTTAAATCTCTCGCGAATGTCTTAATCGGAGATGCATTCTTCATCTTGAACGTAATACTTTATGAATTGAGATTAACGGAGTTCTATATTTCATTTGTTCAGCACAACAATCTGTTATCTGATTTCACTTTATTTGATGATGACGTTAAAAGGATGACACCTTCTGAAGACCTGCACGCTCATCAATAAAACAGCTTGACGTACAACGTCTACCTGTAAAATACCTGTTCTAATATTAAAATTCGTTTCGGAGCAAGTGCACTGGTCAAATTTGTTATTTAAATTCTACAATTTGTAAATGGTTGGTAGACATGAGAAAAACTTTTTCTCAAACATTATTTACATATGAAAATTGAGCAGAGTCTGTTTTAAACAGAGTTAATATTTTTGTACGTTCACTTGTCGAGTGTTGTAAGCAGTTTTTGCTTATGGCGCTTTTTTTGCTTATGTAGATGGTTTTGTTGACAGTGTGGAAATAAGTTTGGTCAATAGGCCACCTAAAATACATTAGTCGAAATTGTTTACTGTCACTGAGTATCGCGACTGTCAGTCGTGCATAACCCAGTTTCTGTGAAAATTCAACTTATTTACACAGTAAATAATACGCTATTCTGATATCAGTGTCTCTCTCTGTCCTTTTTTTCTGTTTTGGAATGCTCCAAAAATGTTATGATATTTTCGTACCCAAACGATTTAACACGTATGCACATTAGCTAACTTGTGTACAATCTCAAATATCAAATGAAAATGTAATCTACGAGACCGAGGTATTCTATTTATAATGAAATTGTCTCACCGCTATTTTTTCCAGCCGAAATTCCATAGAACTAAATTCAAAACTTTCCACGGAGTATTTCAACTTCATTATTATCATTTTTTTTCACCATTTAAAAACAATTGTTTTTTCCACAGTTCAATGCAAATTTGCAAACGAAAAAAAAATTATAATAAATCAACCTTTAAGACACGGGTTTATTTCCTTTCGCAGTAACAAAATGAGTTTGTGATGTTTTATATTTCCTGTAATTTTCATCACAGTAGCTAAAGCGTTACTATTTTTTTGTTCCTCCGAAAACCGACATAAAGCAAGAGTCATCGGGAAAAAGCTCGACTTCCTAAAACGACAGTTTACAAACATCAGACGCCGGAAGTATAATAGACCGAGGCCTCTTTGCATCGCATTTCTTTTTTTTCGACCGGAATAAGAGGAAACCGATTTTCATCATCGCTCGACTTTGCATTAACTAAGTTAGTAAGCCCACTTCCTCTAAGCTCCCAGAAAAATAAACACATGTAAGTTCATCAATTGAACAAAAACAATCAGTTAGTGCAAGAAGAAAGCCGGTTAGAATTGAGTCACTTTTGTATCCGAGATTGAAATTTGAGAATAGGTTTTCTACGAAATCTACGAGCTTGCGGTTCGAGCTGTCTATGAGTGTCTGTCAGTCGAACCGACTTGCTGCATCATGCCCGGCCGATTAATTATTCAAATGCAAGAACAATGGCACAAAGTGTTAGGCTGTTTACGTACACACGCGCGGCCTACACAGTCAGCCTCGCCAATTTAGATATCCGGTTATTTTCCTTATTTGGGTCAGTACGTTCAACTATGAATGAGAATCATCGACAACGTCTTTTAATTCTATCGGTCAATGTTTCCTCATCCAAGTCAGCCCAGATACATATCGATGTCCTTTTAACCGAGCATTTAAAAAAAATGACAACAATGGAACTTTTTCGTCTCTTTGTCTCGTAACAAAAGTGATGGGTTGAACAATTTTGACATTTTTAGTGTCTGCATTACCTAATAATCTTGCGACGGTTGTTTGGATGCGTACGCCGGGCCATTTCCGGATCAACTTCCTGCAGCTTCTGGTGAAGTTGCTGCGTTGTCTCCGTTGAAAACAGATCGCTCACACTGTGTTTCATTTTCTTGGCGCTCCGATCGTCGTCCTCGCTGCTGTTTTCTTCAACGGGCCTCTTATCGTTTTTCTCACTCGTTGAAACCGATTCGTTATCATCCACATTATTTTCGGTTCCGATCAAAATTTGCCACAGTAATGATTCGATCCAATAATTAGTCCCGCCGACGATAATCGGCACCTTTTTGCGCTCTAGAATGGAATCCATCTGAATGAATGAATATGTTAGTAACATGTGATCTTAAAATTAAAACTAATGGAAAATTTCTTACATTTTTTTGGTTTTTTTTTCTTTTCTTGTTTTGTTTGTTTTTATTGTTAGACAGAAAAAAGGAAGACTTACGATCGGTAGAGCTTTGTTTCGGAAATCCACTACTGTATAGAGCCTGTTTGAGGGGTTGACTATGTCTATCATATGATGTGGGACCATCGCCTGTTCTTCTTTGGTGACTTTCGCAGTAACGACGTCCAAGCCCTTGTAAACCTGTGAAAAGAGAAACAGGCCACATTGAGACTCGGCGTGAAATCCCTACAGATATATTTCGTGAAAACATAAAAAATAAATCAGCCCGGGTGAAGCTGCCCAAAATCGATAATCATTTAACCGATCTCCGACAGACTTCTTAACGCTTTCATATAATCATTCCACGGGCATAAATTCGTCCGCCCGAATGTAAGCTTATTTACAATCATTTTTTCTCAAACTGAAAAATATCTTTCACGGTTTTACGAAAGAGCATCCTTTGATTAATAGATTTTGTCAAGAATGGCCGACACCACAGGATACGGCTCATCGATTTCAAACATTGTCGTACAAAAAAAATTTTTTTTTCAAACAAAAAAAGTCTAATTTTGTTTGTCAAATATTTATGTGCATCGTGTCAAATAATAAAGTTCAAATTAATGAGCTCAACAGTCTGAAAAATTTGAACTACGTTTTCAGCGTCCAAATAATGAAAATTTGCGATTAAAAAAATGTTCCTATCAGTTGATATTTTGTCTTCGCAGTATCATTTAAGCCGGAAGCGAACAACTGCGGTACGAGTGCGATAACCAAATTGATCGCAAACAGCTGACTCCTGTAAATTACACCGTCTAATCGTTCGTGAATGTATTCGACAACTGTTAGCGCCAGGATCGGATGTTACGGTGAATGTAAATGCGACGACTCTCCAGGGAGATTTGATTCCACGTAGTCGTCGCCTGATACATTAGCTGCCTCAATTATACATCCGTTTGGAACGCTCGCATTCTGCCTCGGAGCTTAAAAGGTTCGAATTTTGTTCCGTGAAATAGTCTCGGTCGAGGAACAGGTTTTTTTTATCAAACGAAATCTACTGTTCTTCTGATTTCAGTCGCGTACGATTTCCCACACAATCGCCGTGAATATTTATGAAATAACAAACACGTTGGCTTTTTAAATTCACGCGCACTACGGCTTTTCCTTTTTGCCTGTGTAAATTACAGCCATGGCTAAATTTCTCAGGACGTGCGTAGAACGGACAAAAAAAAAGAGTTTGTCTGGTTCAAAAAATATGACAATCATTATAATAATGAATTTTCGTGTACATTTTTTATCTGTTTGAATTAATTTGTTTATTATTTTTCAGGTCGACATTCAAACGTTTAAACTCGGTTGCGAAGTGTATGAATGTTTAAATCCTGCTCTGCACGCTGAGCTGAGCAAGGTGTCTAGACTCGTTGCAACTTAGTACGGATGCAAGCGGTAAAGGACGTAACTGTCACACTTTGCAGACTGGAATTTTAACATGAAAATAAATAAAAGTGCAAAATCTACATTCCTTGCTATCGAAACAAAAAAATTTTTTTTTCATCTTTATCCTTTGACAGGGCATATTGAAATGGAACTACTTTTTAATTTGACTTTAATCCTGTAATTTTATTTATTTTTTGTGAAATAAAGAAGAGATCAAGTTTGCGTGAAATCCTTATTAAGGCCTGATGGAAGTCTCAATCAATGAAAAGACATGATTAGAATTAATCGAAGTAACACAAAACCACTCGGTGATATTGAACATTTAAAAGGTAACTTGACGTTCGACTGAAAGTTGCAGTCCAATTGAGGATAAGTGCAGGTACGAGATTGTTTCTTGTATGTCTCCATTGAGTTCGTCATGGTTGTGGAATCGAATCGACCTTGACGTGGAAGAAGCACGCAACAGACGTACTTGTTTCACGAGTCCCCGATTTGCGCTGACAAAACGCGATCATACGCCGTCACACGTGACGCACTTCCGCTTCACTTTCGCTAAATCCTGATCGATTATGTGTTACAAAAGTCGTCCGTTAGATCTACGATCCACGTTATGAAAAATTATGGCTTCGCTAACCCTCCGTCCATTGTTTCTTCCACTGGTTGAACTTCTTCCATTATAATTACCGACCTCATAACGAGAATCGAATTAAGAAACCGACAGACTTGAAAAGAACAGTGTCACAAAATTAATGAACTTATTCGAGTTAAGAAGATTAATTAAATTTTATGTTAATTATGCCATTTTTGCGGCTCAAAATTGTTCGCTCGGATTAAACCATTTGGGTGAAGGGTTTTGCAAAAGTTTAAAGACCGAGTTGTAAAATGTGTCAGAAACTTTACAATGTGTAAAATAAAATTACTGCAATGAGCAAAACACGGATCTGTTTGGAGATCAGGTCTTTTTTTATTCTTAAGGTGTGGTATCGGTCAGCTGAAAACTGGTCCGACGAGTGGAACGCGTCCTACACAGATGATGTTTTCTTAATTTCGTTATTTTTTTTCAATACTAATCCCTGCGCCAACAACGTATATACAATTACACGCCACGGGGTACTGTTTCCTTGAACTAAAAGAATGGAAACCGTATACACCTCAAATTTATAATAGAATCTCATAATTTTACCCGAAAAATACCGAAACACGTGATTTCCAGTCGAGAATAACCATTTTTGGTAGAATCGAAACGTCATCTGTCAATCAGTTTAATCAGTTTTGCCGGTCTTTAACCCTTTCTATCTCAAAAATTTTTAGTGCTGGAAAGCTTTTTTACTTACATAATAAATTTGACTTGACTATTTATGTTCCAAACAGCTACTTGCGAGATTTTTAAAAGAAAATTGATTTTATGGAATTTTTTAAAATATTATGAAGAAAAAGGTATTTTTGTCATCCTCAAAATGAAAATACAATTTTATGCAAAAAAACATTCATAATTATAATATAAAATACTAAATTTGTAATATCTATTTGTCATTATGACATAATAACCCGGTTTCAATCCCGTCACATTTTGGTTTTACGAATTTTACAAAAATTTAAAATACATTCTAAAATGAGCACCAAAAATTTCATTGCTTCGAAGCTACACGTGGATGAAAAGGGTTAATGGACATATTTGACGTACATACTTGTTTCCCAACCTATCATATCACATCCCAGTTTCTCTCACGTAGCATTCTTATCAGAGAAGAATTATAAGCTCCTCTCACTCGTCATCTTTCTCTTCCCAGTCGGTCGGCAGCGGCAAATAAAGTAATCGCCTTGGTGACTATAACCCAGAACGATTGTAGACGTGGAATTCAGACAGCAAACTATTTAATTTCATAGATATGAGAACGAGACTATCTGAATATAATTATGTTTTCCTCTCTAATGAAAAAACACTATTAAACACTCCTGAAACTTATCATAAACTTGATTCAAAAAATCTTACTTAATTTGTTCAAACATTCCAAGTTCCATTTTTTTTATTACTTTTTTTATACTATTCAGTACATATTGAAGTTGATTGAGATATTAAATCGTGCCGATTCTTGCTGATTGCTTGAAAACATTTTGAAAAACGGTGTACGATGAGCGATCAAACGTCTCGGATGTTTCGAAGTACTTAAGCAGCACTAGACTAATGACATTCATGCATAGCGTAAGAAGATCATCGGTTAAAATTTCTTTCGACTATTTATTTAATATTTTTCCTCGAATTAATCCTTAACGGTGTCATAATATGCTGCTAATGCATTACCAGCTGTTTTATGTTACCTCGAAAATTCAACACTTCTGTTTTTGAATTCCTCTTTTTTTTAATCCAAAGTTTAAAGTTGATTGGATGATCCAATAACGCCATATTTTGAACGAACCAGCGATGACTTTTTTGTAGGCCGTTTAATCTGGGAATAAACGTGCGATGCGTTTGAAAAAAAGAACGTCTTTTGTTCAAACATCCGAATCGCTCGACAAATAAACCGAGTTGAATTTCATCCTTTGAATACATCAGAACCGGTGTTTTCAAGAATTTAAGCGTGTCGTTTGAGAATATTACGCCCTCCTAATAAATAAAACAGTGTGAACTGTTAAAAATATTCCTTATCAATTAATCATCCTCGAGAAAACATATTTAAACAAGTTTTTGTAATTTGTCTTTTAGTTTAATTCGTACAGCAATGACAGTTCAAAAGGAATGACGTCATTTCAGCGAGGGAAATTTGAGTAAAAAATTTTATGTAATTTTATGGAACCGTGATCACGATTGAATGTGAGTTTTAATTTTGATTGACAATGTGGCCGTTTTAAATCCGTATAATTTGAACGTAACGGAAAACACATTGAACGTGGACATTAATTTTTTAACTAGAAGCAATTATTTTTGTTCAAAAGGAACCCGAACGAAGAAAGAGAGGACGATAAATATAAACCTCTCGATACAAGCTCGATATGAAAGGCTTCTGTTGGCTTTTATTTTTCGCCGAAATTCGAGTCATCTTTGCAGAAACGTTGCTGGCACATTAAGAATTAATTACTTGTACGAAATCGTTATCGTGGTTGACCCTGATTGCTACACTTTATCATTAAACGGAGCGTACAATGTTTGGTCGAAATCGTACAACCACGACACATGCACGAGAAAAATTAATACACGGCTATTTGAGACTTGATAATGACCAGAGTTGAAATTAGCCTTTGACTTTCGGAGCCTAGAGGCCCCATGTCGACCGTGGTGAAATTTCAAACTGATTCGTCGCATTTTATCACATTCGCTGATACTTGATCCGTCGACGGTACACTTCGGGTGCACTTTCAGTACACTCTGGCAAACGTTCAAAATGTGAACTTGGTCAGCGACATCTTCGACGCTCACAAACCGGGTTCACTGACCAGTTCAGTCCCGCATCCTTACGAACGATCCAAAAAACAGACTTTCGCAAAAAAAAAGACACCTCGACTTTTAAAATATCAAACCTCTACAACATCGCACCGAAAATTGGGTTGAAAAATGTCAACTTTCTTGATCACTCCAATTTCGCAATTGAAATGAACATAAATTATTTTGATTTCAATCGCGAAAACTTTCCGTGGCCAAATTCGATTGCCGAAGTTTGAGCGCAATTTTTCCCATCGGATCTCATGAAGTCGTCAAAATAACACGCGAAGCACATATCTCGGGTTATCATTCTGGTTCAAACCGGAAGAACCGAGTCAAGAGTGCAAGATCGTTCAAGTCAACTGGAGGGCTAGAAGTGACGGCAATTGTTCGACCAAAGTGGATCCAAATTATCGCGTAGTTCATTGAGGAAAACCGGATCTCGAGGAGGGAAAAAGATAGAAATCGGTGTAGTTTTATGGGAAGATAACGATTGCAGATGCTTGAGAGTGGCGATATTATGGAGATAACCTCTTGGTATCGGCTGAGATTTTTTCTGTCTCGATAACCACAGTTAGACCATAATTCTGAATTTTATCTTTGGCGCTCTATATTATCAAGGCCGGTTTGATTATCCTAATCAAGCTCGTATAACAAAGTCATTAAGAAAGCACTTACAATTTTAAGTTGAACAATTTCACAAAAAATCAACATGTTGACAGCTTAATAACCGCAAATAAATTCATTTTTATTTTCGTAGTTACGAAATTGCACGATTGATTAATTTTATGCTTTTAATGGAACAATAATGCGAAGTAAGAAATAGTTGAAATTGGTCAGACAAAATTTTCCCCCAAGTCTAAAGTACATAGACATTGTCATTAAAATGATATCAAAACTCCATTCAACTTTCGTCTAGGAAAATTTTCGTCTTTTTTCGATATCGCGCTTTGAACTGTGGAATCAAAGTTTTCCTCGCCGCCAATTGAACGGCGATAAATCAGTCGAGCTAATTTACAGACCGGCAGCGACTAATCAAACGTTTAAATGCACTTCGTATTAATTTCGTTATCACAAATTTTATTTTCGATAATAAAATCGCGAGGAATTCGTTTGTTGTTAACTTCGTTGTCGCTTATTTTCAATTTATTTAAATTGTCAAACGTCAAACAAACATTTGGCATGAACGACGAGCGAGACAAAGCGGAAACAAAGCAAAAGTTTTCGGAAGTTTGTAATAAATTGGAATATCCCTCATTAACACAATGACGGCTCTTCCACGAAAGCGAAAGTTCGTCATTCCCTCTAGTGATGCCGAACAACGAAGCGGAAATAGTGATACATCTGAGAGATGGATATTAAAATTTTTTGTCCGGCTTCTGCCTATGAAAGAACTTTTTTTTTTTTTTGAAATAATAACCTTCTCGAATATGTATCAACACGAAATAATTCCAACAGGTTTTTTTTATTCTTTCGTGAAAACGAAAAATTAGGAAACGAAAAGTTTCCCCGCAGTTTTCTCCGGTGGGAAACATTCCTCGAAAAATAGACCTGGCTTCGAGAAGACGCACAAAGATCCGGCGCGATTCTCAAAAGAAATTTATAACTGCTTCTTTTCGGCTCATTATCTTCTGTATGGAAATCGTTCTGGGAATGAAAAAAAATATTTATTCGATCCATCAGAAACGAACTCAATCGACTTAATTTTGTGAATGGACGACTTTTTCAACCAGAGAAATATTAAGTGTTAAAAAGTGGCTGTTTTATCGGCCCGGTCGAGTTTTTAATCGTGTTCTAATAATTGACGAACTGGAGGAGCAATAAGTGGCAAAACGACGTTTCACACAATTAATTAGCCCAATTTGTAGTCGCGGCGGCGAAATAATTGTCTAGCTGGAAAAATGAAACCGATTCGCAAAAGTTGAGTTTGAACTTTAATAAATAGTTGAATACATGAACGATTATCGCCAATTTATTGCTGATATAACGATTCGAATCTCACATGATTGCAACCCAATCTTCGTCTAATTCGCCGTTAAATGCACTATTGCAAAACAATTCGATGAAAAATGTTAACTAATAATTCAATGATCAAATTGTCGAATTAGCCTTTAAAGGAAAGTACGTTTTCAACTTTGTCTCAATTATTTTGTCGGTTTTATCTGTTCGCCACTAAATATACGATATATGATATCGCTATTTCACTTTCATTCACATCTCCATATGCGATCGACCGGTCGATTTTCTAACATCAAAATATTCTTCGGAACAAAATCGTTTCCACTTTTACCAGTGGACATTTTTGACGAACATCGTCTGTTTATGGAAAAATGTGGCTTTCTTCTTCATTAGTCACAAAACATGAAAAAGTAATAAAATTTTATTAGAAAACTCACGCTGATCATATGCCCACAAAAACTTAATTACAAACACCATCTTTGAAATGTCTTGACTATCCTGACAATTATTTCATGGAATCCTAGGCACCACACGAACTCATCTTAGTAAATTACAAATCTTCTTCATGCATTTTTTCAGTCTAACATTTGTTTAGCTGCACGAAGGATTTTATACTCCATCATAAACTCACTTGAAATTCGACAAAAAATTTCACTAAAAACAAATTTTAATTAACCCACTTTGGAAGAAATCGAGTTTAAAATTTTAAAATCGTGTAGAAATTCTCGTATCAATTTAAGGGACATTATTTTATTGAACGAACAAACAAAACTGAAAATTAAATCAAACTTAACCCATTATTGAACCAATAGGGTTAAATTTTGAACCAAAACTGTTACTGTCATGACAACTTTTTCCTAACAAAGAATTAAATTAAAAATTAATCAAAGATTAGAGAAATAATTTAAGAAAATCGATTAACTCATTTGGAACCAAGTAGGGTTAAATTTCGATAGTAAGTTAACCCATTGTTGGTCCAATAGGGTGAAATTTTGAACCAACCTGTTACTGTCATGACAATTTTTTCTAAACAAAGAAGTAAATTAAAAATTAATCAAAGAGTAGAGAAATAATTTAAAAATATCGATTAACCCATTTTTGACCAAAGAGTTAAATTTCGAGAGAGGTCTGTCATGACGAGAGGTTGGACCTAGGTTGAATGTTATTTGCCTGTTATCAAAAGACCCATCGGTCGAAAAGACACGTGATCGTAATCACGAAGAAGTTCCGCGGAAAGGAGCTTGTTACGTGAAATCGTGGCGTCATTGACATTCAGCCGGCCGATTTGTTAAATCGTTATGGGTGCAAGGACACGGCGCGTACACACGTTTACTCTCAAAACAACAGGACTTGACAAGTTTGTACACGTGTACACACAATCGCACTTGCATTCCTTCGTGCAGCTCAGCGCCGTTCAAATTCAAATACCCATTCGCAGCCACTTGACAGTTCAACAAACAATAAAGCCACCCATACACAATGCCAAGCTCAACTAAGAAACTGACATTTTTTGTTCGCTCAATTACGAACGAACTGTTTCAAAAGTTGCCAACTTTAGATTCAACAGCAACAAAATTGCATTGTAAAGAACGAAACAAAAGATGCGTATTTTTTTTGGGTCGAAAAAAAAGGGTTTTTTCAATCAGCAGATTTGTTCCTTTGAAAGTGCAGCAGCAGATGCAGTGAAAAATGTTAACGAGGTGGTGTTATGACCGGACCGCGTAACGTAAAAATTTTGCCCGAAAATCTGGGCAACGGTCGGTGCATTGAATGGCGTTAGCAAAAGTATAGGACGCTTACAAAGAGGCTCCGGAAAAAAAACACGTTGGCTCACCTTGATAAACTAGAACCAAGACCTTGTAAATTCATTATAACTAGTTTAGCTAAGGTCGATGGGTGCTGAAATGCAAAAAATAAGAGGAAGAGAATAAAAAAACCGGGTTCGAATCTTGGTCTTCCCCGACACCGTCAGGCTCTTTTGTTTGCCAACATTGTTATCGTCGCATTTGGTTTTTGCTCGCTTTTTCGTTCTATTTTAAGGGGAAGTTCTCATGACTACAAAGTAAGTAAAGTTCAATATTGTTTCCTCAAGAAAACAACGACTCATACAAGAATAATATTTGGCAGGATTTATTTACTCAGCATTTCTCTGCACTCAAATTTTTTTGTCCGCAAAAAACAAACTCAGAAAAAGTTATGAAAAATTGTTTTGAAATTAAAAACAAGATGGTGCGAAAGGTTGGGTTGTACTTTTCAGGTGAAGGAGAAATAAAGTAATGGGATCGTTAGATATTCAATTAGCGGAGATGTTTTGCGGCCGAAAATCTGAATCGAGGGTGTGGACGACAGGAACGGGTCTTGAGCGCGAGGGAAATAAGTAGAATAGTTGTAAAACGAGATAAAAGCAAGCGCAGAGTCAGGGTCGACGTCTATCTTACGTATGGAGAATGTTACGTATGCACGCAGTAACTGGAGGTCGATGTCCCGAGTGCCTCGCTGTGCATTCGTTTCTTCAGTCGTTTTGCAATTATTGATTCACACCGACCGATGAAACAGGTGGATACATTATTTTCCATCCAAGACTTCTTCCGCGACTCCACAACGTCCAACCAAAGGCAACCTTAAAATCACTAATCAATGATTTTCTCAAGTCTAAAACTCAATATCATTTACTAGCGAAGAAAATTCACTTTGCATTCCTTTGCCACGTAGATGATTTACTAACCAGTTACTAAAGTCTTTTAAACGGGGGTTTAAACAAATCAGCAATCTAAACACTGCTTAACGATTAGAACAAAATAGCAAAAAAATATTTATGCATCCGGACTTGACATCTATGACAAAATTAGGGGTTATCATAGTGACCTCCAAAATGAGAGTGATTAGGCTACGTTTCGAAATGACTGTGACGATGCTCGTTTCCGGTATTGGGCAACTGATTAGCCCTGAAGTAAGACTTGCTTTTAGGGTGACAAATGTGAGGATAGATTAATCAAAACATTATTTTTTTTCTAAAAACGTTATTCCTTTCTGATGAGCAATAACTTGATTAGAGTTCATTTGGGGTACAAAAAGTCGATAACAGATGAATATTCGAACGACGCCACTTTGCATAAACGAAGGAAGATCAGTGGAGGAAATTCGTTCGAGTCGATTATTCTCACAGGACGTTCCGAATGTCCGTTGCAAAACGGCTGCCAAGTCCGAACTGATCGTGAATTCAAGGACTGACCCGCAAGTCGAGAAATTATACGCCGCTCGAAAACAAAAGAAGAAGCCCGATTGGCCAATTTGGTATGGCGTTTAGAAAACGTCAATTTAACCCCGTGTGATCACGTAATTTTGCCGATGAGCTGAAATCTCCGCGCCTGATTGACCTCCAAGATGGACGGTTTTTGCGTTCGAACTAAGATGTAATGAAATGTATGAGCATTTCAATAACCACCCTTCGCCTCTTTTTGTGTTTATTTTTAGCTCGTAAAATAATAAGAACGAACGGCTATCCGGCAGGCTCGCAAAATAACTATGCTGTCACGGTCTCGTCAACACTCCGCGCGCGTATCAAGAAACAGGAAAAACCTCACCGGAAGTAACGTGCATCTCTAAGCACGTGCTTTTATGCCTCACCTCAACCGAGACAAACAGCCTCTTGCAGCTAGTTGTCAAACGGACAATTGAATCGCCTGCGCTTTTGTGTTTATAAAGTTGAAATTCGCGACAACTTTTGGCCCGCTGATCAGTAAGCAGCGACGCTACTCGATGATCGAGTTGACGAACCAAAACGTCTAATTTGCTTTTCCGCTCGGAACACACTCGCAATGACGCTTCGTACATAGCAAATCCGTCTGACGAATCCTATTTGTGATTCATCTTTGCAAACGAAAAAAAAAAACTGAAAATAGTTGCGGTTGAAAACCAAACGTTTTTTAACCAAAGTGATTCATGCTGAATAAGTAGAATTTTATGAAGAATTTTGTTGGTTTTTTGTTGGTGAGAAAATTAAAAACTTGGGATTTAAATGACAGTTTGACGATTGTTTCAGTGGGACGCTTGTGGTTTTCGGATAAGTGACTCAAAATCAAGCGTCGTGCATTTTGAATGAGAGAATGAAAATGCGAATTTCCGTTATTTATAGTTCGGCGCGAATAATTATCTGATACGTTTCATATTGATCGGCTCATGATTTCATCGGTTCATTTCGAATCTTCAGCTGAATCATAACTGACTCATATTTTGCAACATTCTTTCGCGATTTTATGAGCATTTTAGTGCAAAATAACATTTGTTTTCAAGAACATCGGTAAAAGAATATAATCAAAGTTTAAAAATGGATCTGATAGTCCGAATTTAGGAATAATCTGAATGTTACAAACTTTATCATTTTCCGTAACAAGAATTTGTTTACAACAACATGAATATAAATAAATAATTTATGTTCCCAGAAACTACATTTGTTAAATTTTATACCTAAGATAGAAATAACTGAACAACGATAAATCAGATTGATTTTTAATAACAAACTTGTGTCGCTGCTTTTTAAAGTTTCTCAGACTTAGTTATAAATAAAGGTTGCTCAACTACATCGTTATTTGAAGTCTATCAAAAGTTCATTAGAAACAAGGAAAAATTATGTTTTTAATGTTTGGCAAAAAATGGGTCAAAAGATACTTTTGGGTGAAAAGATATTGAGTAGTAACATTTCAGATTCAAAAATGTATTAAATTTGTCAATTCGAGTTTTCGTTAAATAAAACAAAAAACGTTTAATTTTGAAAAAAAGAACATGAAAAAAAAATCGTTAGTGGTAGACAAAGATTGTGGAAGTACTTTGGAGCAACGCCCTTCGCGCACATGGAAAGCACGCGATAAGGTTGAAATGCCGGCGCCTGTACAGTGTAATTAAAAAGATCCGACTCGTGACCTTCAAAGTGCCGATGACAGCGACCATATTATAACGCGATTAGGGCACTTCCGAAGGTTCCTCGAAGCTCGTTTTTGGACCCGATGATTTAACACCCGGGAGGATTGCTGATGTTAAAGGAGAAATGCTGTCGCATCTAGTACGGGACTCGTTTACAGAAAAAAAAAGTAAAAAAAGATGAAGATAGAGGAGCGACGAACTTTACATGTCACTATTCGATCGTAGGGGTCACAGGAAATGCGGATTAATGGAGTCGGAAATCGTATAGCTTGGTGTTAAATAAAACATGCGCCTTCGTTCGAATTCATCGCGAATATAGATTATTACGTGCCGGTTATAAAAGTGGATGCACGTATTTTCCTTCGTACACTTTTCTCCCGTCCTATTTCTCCGAACGACAATTTTTCCCGACACCGTAGAGCTTTGCCAGGAAGCTGAAAAAATATATATAATCGGTCGCATATATTTTTTCTTGATTAACACTCCCGGAAGCCAAGTTTCTCTGTTTTCAACTTGGGCGTTTCTTCCCAATTTTTTTCCTCGCCATCTGCTGCTACAGATTCAAGGCCAAATTTTATCGTGATGATTCTTAGACGTGCAATAAACATTTTGGGTTGTAATTTAATCGTGGGATCTCGTTCGATCGGTATTCTATGAATTTTATCGCCTCGTGGCGTTTCGATTGATCGATACGATTTATCAATCGTACGATGAAACAGAGAGGGACAAAAAAAACGGTTCTGATGGACAGATAAAATAAGAACGCTTTTCGGAGTTTCGAGAAAACGTTTTTCCAGGAACTCAGACAAACGATTACGCGCGCTTCATTGATTCGAATACTATACTACCGAACGTTCTCCCAACGTACCTTTCTAAACCAAAGCTATTTTGTTGGACGAAAAAAATGCATTGTTTAGTGATTACTGCTTAATAGGAGACAAACAGATGAACCGCGGGTGTTCCGAAATTTGGAGGAACAACTTTGTCACACAAAAATCATTCCAAAAAAGAGGGAGAGAAAAAAAAAGTCAGCAATTACATAAGCTTGATGACGCGAAACCGTTATCTTAGCAACTTTTCAACAGCGCGAAAATTTTTCGAATCAGTCAGTGTCAAGTTGCATAAGACGATGTTAATAAAAGCGATAAAATGAATGAATTCGCAGCAGCGGAGTTGCAGTGGAAAAAAAAAGAGGAAATATCAGAGCCGCGATTTGGATGCTTTATTTATAATTGCTTATCGGAATGAATGTGTGCTTGTACGCGTAACTTTGTGACGCGGTGCATATATTTAGGCTGATGTTACAGTTGCACTGATACGCTATATAATACAAACATAATGAGACATAATAGTCGATAATGTCACGCGATTAGGGGTTAAATGTCCTGTGTGATCTCCATAGCGTTTCACGTGCCAACTTTAGGCCGTTTCGTTTTATTCCTACATTGTTTCTCTCGCGAACATTTTTTTTATTTACTTCGAAGGGATGATTACAAATTATTTACCTTCACAACGTACAAAATATAAATAAAAACATTTAAAAAAACTTGTAGAAAAAGTTTGTTATCAAAATTTGAATGAGAAGAAATGTTCAGAAATTCAAATCTTCAAATGATCAAAAATTTCGAATCTTAGATTTGAATTTTTGAGGTTTGTAAATTGAAGCTAAGCGAATCTAGGATACGACGAAAAATTGTAATCTTTCTAGAGATAGGCCGCAAAAAAAAAGAGCTGACAAAAATTCATATACTTATATAAATACATTTTATCTAGCACCAACAATGTTTGGTAATAATCATATTGTACGCGATAACTTATCTCGCGACGTATCAACTGTTAAATGTCCATTTACACGCGCTGATCTATTGAAGTATTGTATTGTACACGTTTACAGTAAAACCTTGTTCTCGGCAAGTAGTCGGAGCGGAAGTAATACTCCAATAAAAACGATGCTACATTAGGCTTTTATTTTCAGTGCCATTCAACAGGCATTAAGTGACTCTTTTTTCCCCCTTTTCAAAAAGACCGACGGACTTTATTACTTGAGGAAAAAAAATCAAGATCCATCTTTTACATAGACAAGATGTATGCACATTTGTTTACCCAAGCTGTGATATTTATGCCGGATTGTTTTCAGATTTTCCGACTGCGGGAAATCCGAATGTTTTCGCGCTGACGTTTTTTTCCAGGTACATTTTTATTGGTAATTGAGTAAAGAAAATGGGAATATGAAAATTAGTTGTAAAAATTGAGACGCTTAGATGCAAGGCGGATTAAATATTTCAGTCCGTCTCCAAGTTTGATGGGAAAAGAAAAAAGCAGTAGAAAACTTTGAGAGAAAGTTTGGTGTGGACTTTGAAAAATTTATCCTCGTTAGTCAGGGGTTTGGACAAAAAAAGTCTCCTGGGATGAGATTGTAGTTCTGATTATTATGCAACATTTTTTGTGATTCCATGTAATGCATGGTTTTCTCACTGTCGACACGAATATCTCATATTATGGTTTGCATGACCGGACGTCCTCTTGTCGTACCAGTGAAACGAATGTTTTCACTTGAATCTCAACCGGATCTGATACACCGCAGATCGTTTTTGTTCGAACCACCGCATTCATAGTCTTAGCAGTAAAAAAAAAACATTCTTTTTTCGCAGTAACGTTTTGGTACCCAGAAACAGTTTCACCCACAACGTTCCTCGTACCTCAAATTCTTCCTTTATTCCCAAAAATCATCAAAATCATGCTAAATAATTGATTCAAATTTTCTCTCTTTCAAATGGAACGTATTAAAAAAATAATTTTGATTGGTTCATCTCTTAAAAAGGTTTTTTGATTCAAATCAAATGTCTGGAGTCATTTGTGAGTGTGAATTTTTCAAGTCCAAATTTAAATGTTGACATAGATGCTATTGTAATAATACTGTAACGACAACTGTTCTTCTTGAAGGAGTTGTCCAGTTGGACCGAATAGTTTTATGATATTAAGGTTACTGGGTCATCTAAATTCAGAGACTAGATATTTTAATGATGGTGGTCCAAGTCAGTTGCAACTCATGAAGTTAATACTTAGCCTCGGCGTTGCAAAAATTACAGTTGCTCAGAGATAATGTTTCGTTTCGTCAAGCAAATTTCCGTTCCAAACGTGGAACATGTTTTTTACCAACTCAATTGGCTCATTTAATTATAATCAAGTTAACGAGATTTTTTTTTCTCCTTGCGCAAACTTTTTTTCTCCGTTTTTTTTTTCTTTTTTTCAAAATAACTTCGCTACAGCATGTCGGTTTCAAAGTCTTGTTACTGTACACTAAATAAAGGCCGAAAAAAAGATGACAGAAAAGCGACACGACAGCAAACTAGGGCTGCTCGGCGGATGTTTTGAAGAGTGTTTTATACTCCCTGTGACTTACGTTTTTTTGTAATATTTGCTCAAGAGAATTTATTATGTTCTCACTGTGATTATTCAAAACTGTTATCAAAATAGCAGGAAAGTCATTTCTGAATGTAATTGTAAACTTGTTTATTGCGCATAAAAAAATTGCTCAACAAAAATGAAGCGATCATTTTGTTTGTACGACTGTTTTATTTCCAAAAACACAAATAAACTGGAGAAATCATTGCCAGTCTCGTAAATTGCATCGAGCACTTCAAAAGGAAGGTTTAAACGTTGAAATTAGTTTATTTTCGCTGATTCAATTAAGACTTCAGTTTTTAAATTATATGCTCGATAAACCGCCAGTTGTTGCCAATTATCACAAGACTGTGGTTTCCTCTTTGGATTTTATTCGTATGAATTAATGCAAGACTACCAGCAAAAAACAGTCACATTGTCAATTTTAATTATAACGTCAAATCCTGGCGCCAATAAAAACTTATTAATTTCAAACTCGTTCTTGAATGTGACAAAAAAAAATTCTAAGAGATTTTTCCGTTACAATTGGTTGGACTAAGATAACTCAGATAAACGATTAGATTACAAAAAAATCGATCAGAATTGTTCATCCGCTCTAGGCGCGATTTAAATCTTCCATGAAACTATTAAATGGAACGAAACAGTTATCACCGCACGTGCGAATTAATATCTCATCGATAAAATTTAAATCGTCCCAACGATCAATCCATTCCAATCAACTTTTTATTGAATGAACCATAAATATTTAACTTTGCTAAACAACTAAGGAACGTGTTTTCACCCGGAATAATCGGACACAGAACCAGCGATAAATAATAATCAGGAGCAAATTTGTCCACATCATATTTACATTTGATTTTTCATTCAAGATTAATCGCGACTCTAAAACTCTTGAATGAAAAACGTGGAAGTTTTATTGAATGAATAAACATTGTTGAACAAAACAAAATACTTTGATTGGACATTCTTTCAAATTTTGTTTTATCATCTGTGTTAGCAGTTTAGGTTCTTAAACCCTAATCTGCAAAAAATATATATCAAATTTATGGATCCTATTTTTGTTGAGATAATTAGTTTTTGATGTCACTTTTTCCAATTTCAATTTTTAATTAAAAAAATCAGCTCGATCATTTTTGTATAACTTCGTAAACACTTGTCAATAAATATTTATTTTTGCATAACAAGTTTGATTATGTTTACATTTACATTCAATCAACTTATTTTTGTAGCACAAAATCCACTTTTAAATTAAATTTGTCCAAGTTTTGATTGGTTCCTGATTCAGACACCGATGTAAATAAACGAAACGTTGTGTTATGTCAAAAAATGTCGCACAATTTTGATTTATACTTCAAGATAAAATACTTGTTGAATTGAACCGAGGCAAAAGATCGTTTGTTAGCTGTCATGAGAGATTGAATGATGGTACGGTACACAAGAGCACGTCACATCATTTGCAGGTAAACAAATCGTGCCCCGCGTGGTCGACGTATAACCTCAAACTTGTTAGGCTCATGCGAAGCACGTCTACGCGGCGAAAATTGGACTTGCCTGCATGCTGTCAGCGGAAATAATTTCGCCGCAGAATTTGAGCGCGAGCTCGATGCCGAGGCGCGATTTTCCCGAGCCTGTTGATCCGAGGATCACGAGAATCGGCACCCGTGTCATCGTCACTTTTTGATTGTCCACCATTACTGCACTGGTCGGAGCTGCGCATGCGCGTCCAGTCGCACGCAAGCCCGCATTCCACTCCGTTCCTACACTCGTATCGGCGCTTTTGCGTCTCTCTCCGTCTCGCTCTCGCGTGAAAAGTCAGACGTCTTGATATGCACTTTCAGCAGCGCCGATTACATTTCGCCAGAGAAATAATTATAGTCCGAGCAACAAATTTTTGCAATAATCTGTCGAGAATCCGAGAGAGTTTCTAAAGTTCATTCCCGACAATTTTCGGCGATTAAAAGTCGTTCCGTCATTGGAATGTTAATTCCATAAATAAATAATTGAATGTTTATTAAGATGAAAAACAGTTCTCTTCTCTTTTCCTAAACTCCAAACTTTTTCGTCTTTTAATTAGTGATACTTAAAATAAGTCTAAATAAATACTTCAAAAACTTCAAAATGTTAACGAATTTGACTCACCTTCATGAATTGAAGTTGAAGATTCTTCAAATTGGAGTACTGAAACAAAAAAAGGGAATTATTAGCCAACTTGCAATTTGCAAAAATATTGTTTGTGTTTCAGAATGTGTTTCATAAATATTTCAAAACATTTTAGAAATGTCATTTTATGTACATTGTTATAAACAGTTACAAATTGCATGTCATCTTGAAAAATCAATAAAATGAATCTGCAACGGTAATTAAAATGTAATAATCGCACTCGTTTTGATATTCACGTAATGTCAACGCCAGTTGCAGAGTTCCTAGAAAAAGAAAGTTACATCGAATTGCGACACAGACTGCAAAAAAATTGCCAGGAAAGCGCAACGACACTTTGCATATTTTCATGTAACGCTGCACTTTTCTTATTGCACCCGGTTGCAATGTCAACTGCAACGATTTTCCGCTTTTTTTCGTTCATGTATTATTACAGCCGATAGTTTTGCAAAACGTAACACTCGCATTTTGCAAGCTCCGAATTATTCAACTCCTCTGAAATAAAGTTGGAAACAAAAAGGTAGCTCATTTTTAAATCGTGCTTTTGAATTCAAAGCGTGTAACTTTGTTACATTTTTTGTCGTTTCGCCGTTACGCTATTTATACTCTGTTAAACAATAATTGATTTCTAATCAATCTGCCGGTTACAAGCAGTCGGCGCAATGAGAAAGCATATATTATCATATTGTTTGCAAATTTCGCCTCTTGTGCTCGGGATTCATTTTACTATTCAATTCCGAATGTTTATAAATAAACTTGCGCAATATAACTCGAATCGAACGTTACAAGCGGAATCGATTGAGGTGACCTATGATGTGTTCTGCTTTGCAAGATAAGTCGCTTTCTCAATGTTTCAATAAATTTTGCAAGCAGCGTTAGAAATCCCATCCGAACAATCGTTCCCGTCCAAAAAGTCGATTTACATTCCACGGATCGCAAATACAATTGTATCGTTTCGTACACGCCGCTGTCACCGTCGACGATAAAATTACTGCAATCAAATTATTTACATAATTTTTGCAGAGGACACACCAGAGATAGTAAATTGTCAGTAACGAGGATTTTTATTCGTACACACTTCTGTCTATAATTCGACAACTAATAACTAAATAATACGACGTTGTATCATATTAACTTTATTTTTAAACAAATCCTCACATTGTAGCAGTCTAATAATATCTTACGCTCGTTACACAACACTAATAATCGAACGAATGTGAGTTCTTATAAATTGCAAAGATTTTCATTATTTCCGGGAAATTATTCAATCTTTTTTTTTACAATTTCAAGATCCAAAGAACAAGTACTAAAAAAAAACAATTCTCGCCAAACTAATTGAAGAGAAAAACCATCAAGTGGCTGCAAAATGATGGAAAACAAAATTTTTTGCCAACGCTCCGTGACTTGCTAATTGATAAAATCCACCTGTTCGAAATGCCGGCAAACAAGGATTTCATTTAAACGAAACCGTGAAGCGGGCGCCGAAAACATTCTTGGGTCCAAGTTTAAATAACTTTCATGTCAACATGATTGATAAAATTCTTTAAACAATTAATGTGAAGAAAAAAAACCGAAACGATATAGGAGTTGATAGCGTTGGGTATTTGTCGTGTGAGTCATTTCCTTGGCGCCATCCGATTGCTTGTAAAGGTTACAATAATACAATAATTACAAGTCATAGCAAAATTCACAAACTGATATAGCGAATTTTTTTTGCACCGTTCTTATCATTTGACTACTATCAGTCATCGTTTCCACAATGTTGGACGTATCGATGTCGAATGCTACTTTGCTCGAATAGTTGTTTGGCAAATTAAACGGGCAAATATTTTCCGTCAATGGGATCCTGTCATTCAGACAGGATTGAACGAAAGAGAGAGAGAGAGAGAGAAAAAAAAGAGTTCCATGCAATTTGCTGATGTCTTCGAGTAAACAAAGACGTGTCGGTTTGCATGTTTATTCTGCGATGTACAATTATATCTGTGATTATATGAATTTACGTAATAATAATACACCCAACGAGTGTGTACGCTTGGCTATTATATATTTATTGTGTATATCATTTTTCCACGAATTCACATTCATATCTCGCGCTTATTTACAACAAAAGTCATCGCACATTCAATTTTCTGTGTTTTTTTGTATGTATCAAATTACTTAATTGTTTGTTTCTTGAACTTTTTACAAAAGTTCAAGATCAATCAAAACTCTTATCCTTTCGATCGTTCGATTTAGTTTATTCAATTTGAGACACTATCAGTGAGAATAAACTAAACACGATCAAAGTACTAACTGAAACTATTTAAACAAGGTAAAAACTTATGAGATATAAAGTTTCTTTTTTCATAATCGAATCAATATGATTCGACGAATCTTGATGACTGCGATGATTTCGAATAATTTTATCAACAACCATTAACTCGACAAAATTTTGAAACGTAAAAAAAAAGGTGCAACGTACTGACCATATCTAACGTGTAACATTGAAAAAGACACGAGACCGATAAATCATTGCAAACGGCGTTTTAGCATTACAAAAATATGTAAGTCATACTTTTCTCATGAAATAGTTACGTTCACATTTATCGGCGGAATAATTATATATGAATATTTGCACGCACAATGAAACTTAATGTACGGGAATTTCGAGTTCCCAGTGGCCGGTGTCGCTGGTTATCAACGAGCGATTATAACCATAACCAGTTGTAATAATTGGCATAACGCACACGTTCTGTTTACATAATATTACGATCATCTTCATTTTTGTATGTGTTTGAAAAAAGAAAAACCTGTATTTTCCATTTCAACGATTTAGTGCTCGACAAAAATGGAAACAATAATTTTTTAATCAGCCGTTGAAAATAGACAAGAATGTTTAAATAATTATATCAACTACGATAACATCAGCGCCGATTAGAAAAATATTTACCCGATAGATAAAGGCGAAAACGAAATTGTCGTTGAATTTACGACACCTGTTTTAACAATGCTAATTCAACACGTCGCGTGGAATTAGCATAGTGAATTTTGTTCTGAGTTTTTTTGGACTAATCGGGAGATAGTCCGCAGCCGAAGTCTTGCAATCAACATCTAATTAAAACCCAATCGACTAATCGCATTAAAATGAGTGCTACGATAAGATTCTTTGGGAATGGCGCGTGAAATTAATTCGGCGGAATCAATAAAGTTTTGAAATAATGCGAAGATTATAAGGCGTTTCGAGTCCGAGGGGGCATCGAGAAATAACCAATCTTTATGGTTGGCAAGTGGAGCCGGGTTAGTTGAGTTTCGAGGTATTTCTTTCGTGAGCCATAGAGTACGTCATCGGCGTTATTGGCCTGAGCGCGAACCGCCGCTGTTTTCCATAATTCTCTCATTTAAGGTTTTGGGCCCTGGCAATCGGTCGGATTGGTCTGCCGACGTTTCCCCGCACGTAAAAATGGCACCGCGGTCGAAATTAATCACTGCTTACTATGCGGACCCGCACGATTTGATCTAAAGTCAATTTTCAACGCCGATCAAATTTCGCTTTCAACGTTTCATCCCCAACGACGATACACCGATAAAGCGTATAATTTAAGCTTCCAAAAGCATTTTATTATCTAATTCGATTCGACGCCACTCCAGGCTAACTTTTTGACCGAGTAACTATCTCGACCTGGCTTCAAAATTTTGATCTCACAGAAAACTGACAATTTATATACTTTCATTATAGAAATAATTCTGACGATAAAGTTTTTCAAAAAATCATATATTTACTGTATTTGCATTTTTTAGATGTCTGGTAGAAAAAGTTTGTTTAAGTTTGAGGTCGAAGAAACATCATCAACAGATAAATTACAAAGTACGAAGAGCCAAAGGCACAACATCTGCATTGTAGAATGCGTGTTGTGAGGTTGTGTAAGATTTATTAATTGCTTGAGTGTTATTACATTGTATTGAGAAATGTTATCAATTATATAATGTCGAATACAAGCGAATTGTGTGTCGTGGATGAGAACTATAAACTTGCCTCTTATCGAGAATGTTGAGATATCCTTCCAACTCATTTTCCAACGCGACCTTCCGCGAGGATGAAAATAACAAAATAAAAATTCGTCCTCAATGAATCTTCTCTCCAACCATAATGACACCTCGGATCCAAAAATACTTTACAAACAACATTTTCCATACATCAACAAACTGTTCAAAACAACTGAACAAAAATATTTTTAAAATAGAAACCTGGTCATGACTAATTCACGGATCCTGAATTTGTAACGTACAAATTTGTTTGCACCGGACCGACTGTAAACTGAGACTAGAAAAATAGGAAAAAAAAAGAAGTGTTGAGAAAAAGAAGCGATAAAAACAAGTTTCTTGCAAACGAGCGTCCCAAATTGGGTGGCCAGATTTACGATTACTTCCGGCAGACGATCGGAAGCGCGATCACGTGACAGGCCGAGACACTGAGTCAGCTCTTCATTGAGTGGATGCTGGCTGTGGACCGTGCTTAGCACAAGGTCAGGACATATTTTATGGGATCGCAAAACCAACACCCCCTGCCGGGCGCGAGGCATGAGAACGCGGAATGCAACGGAATGCGATCGTCCGTATAGTTTTATACCGAATCAGTTCAGTGGTATAACAAAAACGTATAACTGGGAATTGTAAAGGATTGCGAGCTATCCACGCCCATTCCCTTTTTTTTCAAAACCGGCGCCCTAATAGAAGCGGAGGGTTCGATGAGGAAATCGATCAGGTATACCTGATATGTATACGACCCTCTTAGTTTCGAGGCACACTTTGTTGCCTCGAACGGGTCGGTGAATCAAAGAAGGTGTCTAGTAACAAGTGAAATTCTGAATATTTATGTCAGTTTTTTTTCTCATTTCATTGCCAATGGTTTTGGGAAATCGGATGACAGCTGACTCTGAGAATTTTACTCGTGCGATGGTCGTAGTCCGTTTATTGAAATTTATGTTTTGTTGAGGTTTTAATTTTTTTGTTCAAATAATTTGTTAAACGATTTGTATTATAATTGTAAATTAGTCCTGTTGAAACTTGGACGGTAAAATGTTGAACTGAGAGTGTAAAAAATGGATTATAAAAAGAGTTCCAACACAAAGATGTTGGTTTTATTGTTTTCAGACTGAGAAAATCAATGAAATTATGCCGAACGTCCACAAAAAACTGTCGGTACGAAAATAGGAAAAATTTATGCTTTACAACTTTACGGTTACAAAAAAATTATGAGTGTTGCGAAAAAAAAGCGTTTCACAATGTATAGGAAGATAATCATTGATATTCATAATGGATTCAAAGTCACGAACGGTTTGGATTTGAAAATCAAAAACGACCGTTGAGTTATTCTTGTAACGACTAAATGAAAAACTGAATGTTCGTTTTCATATTTTCCTCGTTACTTGATAAGGATATAAATATAACGAGCCAGTGATTAGCTTTCGTTTCTGTGTTTACATTCAAATTGATATGGCTCGAATCAAAACGTGAAATTCAATTTGTATTGGACGTTTTGAAATTCGAAATAAACGTCGTTTTATATTGTTCAGAGAAATGATTTTCATTCGATAATATTATCGACGATGATGGGAAAGGAAAAAAAAACTCAATCGAACAATATTTTAAATCATACATAATTTTATTCATTGAATAAGATAGATTTTTCGATATAGTCATCAAGGAACTGTGTAATTCCATCAAAAACAGAAGTCGTATTATAAATGTACAATATCGTCGATAAAAAATCGTGTACAAGAGAACGAAAAATTCAGACCAAGTCTGAATCGTCGAATTTGACAATTGAAAAACCAAACTTTCCATGCAAAAAGGAGAAGTTACGATTTTATTCTCGTTTCGCCTATTTTATAATGTATCGTTTTTGTTTCATATCACTATTCTTTTCTCCTTACGATTAAAACATTTGCGTACAAATTTTCGCTTGGATCGAGGAAAACTGTATTGAAGACGTATACAATTATTTAATGTCTGCGATTTTTCGTTTCATTACAAACGCAACAAGTTCGTTCGATATAGTTTTATACGTGTGTGTGTACGCGCTCGCTTGTCAATAGGACTGTCGATCGAACCGTCTAAATTTACTTGCATCTCTTTAGACTCGATTAAGCGCTACAGTGGTTTCTAAATTAAATAACAATTGTCTCGTTTGATGCCTATTTTCAGATCGGACTTGGCATGCCTGTGTTTACATCTCAATGTACAACTGCGCGTGAAATTTTACGCCCAACAATCGCACCTTGCCTCAGTCGAGTAAAACCCTCATAGGCGTAAAATTTCACACTTTTACAGCGTACTTTGTCTACGTTTATACGTTTTTTGCCGTCACATTTTTTTAATCCGTTCAATTTTTTTTTCACCTTCTGATGGCTGTTTTTTTTCTTTTTTGCAAACTTCCACGGCAGAATGCAAGCGCATTGCTTCATGCGTCAACGAGCCCGCGTTCCTGGGGCTTGTAAACAATTTTTCCTCGCGCGTTTTATCTTCTTTACATTTCGATGAATAAAAATGACTGTTCACTGACAATGCTGAAGATTTAATACAGTACACGTACGCGCATTTACGCGAATCTCAATAGTTGTTGTTTTGTTTGTTTATTTTCTGTTTCGAAATATGCGTTTGCTCAATTCGTTAGATTATTTTCTGTTTGTATCAATGTAAAAATCGTACAGAAATGAGAGAAAAAAAAATCACTTGTCTCACGTGCGCGCAGTACTTAATTTTATTTACAAAGTCTTAGTTTCTGTAATTGTATTTTATTTTATTCTTCTTGACAACGATGTGTTCAGTGTATAGAAATATATAGAAAAGTGAGAAATATTCTGTCGAAGCGAAAAGGACAGCAAATGAAACGTTTGAGCGAAAACCTGGGGATCGTAGTGTTGATATTGCATACAAACTATTTATATCCTCGTACGCTAGTCCCTACGTTTTATAGTACGATAGATTATATAATATATAATATATATAAATTTTTTTTCTTCTAACATGTGATTAATAGCAGCCTAGCAGGTACATTTGCACTCATTATCCAAAATCGTTAATAGTTTTCTGGTTCTTCTTTTTTTTTCCTTTTGTAGAGCCCTTACACGTTGTCTGTCGGAAAATCAAATCGAATTTGAATTTTCGTACATCGCTCTCGGTTGCTTTTTCACACAAGTCGCACACCTCTTCCCATACCCTTGTTTGAATTTTATTTTTCAAAGTACAAAAAGTAAAAAATGTTTTGTTTGTATAAAAATATATCGATCTTATGTAATAGCTTGAAAAACAGAATTTTTGTATCAAATACGTGATTTCAAATCGGTATTTTCAAGCGAGGACAACTTTTCATGGTTTTTGAGCGCAACGATTATTTTTTTCTTTCGTGTCCTATCTTAGACACCTACTTTTGGCACAAAGGGAAGAAGCGCGACACCGTCGTCCGGCAGAAGGCACTTATTGAATTTTCTCCCGATAAGAAATAATAATAGAACAAAAATAGGCACAAACTTCAAAGTCATGTTCGGCAAATGTCAGTTGCACAGGGAAAAAAGAATCCAGTGAAAAATTAATAGAACTGTTTTATTTTGAATTTGCTGTTCAAATTTTGCAAATTTGTTGTAATGAAAACTTAGAGATAAGTTCTGTCCACTTTTTTTGTTATTTTGCGATTGTAAAAGGTGAAAAAATAAAAGAATACTGTTTTTATAATTGACCTCATGTTTAATCCATCGTTTATCATGCGAAGTAAAATTTTGATAATTCTCAATTAGTTCTTACTTTTATTCAAATCTGTGTTTTTTAACTTGTTTTTTTTTTCTCGAAATGGGACAACTCCCTGTCTGTAATCTACCTTACAAACTTCTGAACGCTTATCTAAATAAAATAGAAATGCCTCGCAGTAGAATATAATAATTTTAGCGAAATTCTGATAATCCGAATTTTGTTATACATTGTTCACGTTATATACAAGTTTGTCACGCATCACTACTCAATGTTTCAAATATATCTCGGAGGAAAAAAAAAGGATACTTGAATTATAATTATATTGAAGAGGAAGAAAAAAAAACTACTTAACGCCGCTTACATGGAATCGAACGTAAAATCAGAGGGAGCGAAGTCCGTTATAAACAAGTAGCAAAAAAGAAGGAAAGGAGCGGTGGCTCTCCGACAAACAAAAGTACAATTTACCGTTGTTATTCAACGTGTGTATATATATTTATATATAATATATAATAGATCTATAAATATAATATATTTTACGCGTAAAAATTTCTGTCTCTTAACCCTATATGTACATTGTATGTTTGTGTATGTATGCATACTTACAAAACGTCTAAGGAACGACGCACGAAGCGCCGACACCACAAAGCGAGGCATTGAAAAAAGTACATAGTTGTCTTACAAATCATAAACATTAACCCTTGACGTCGTTTGCATATTTTCGCACTTCCCTTTTTTTGGTTTTGTATACCGGGATTCATTTTCTTCTGTATTTTTTTTTTTGCAAAAATAAAATTTCTTCAACTTTCTTATTAGAAAATAACTTGTAACTGAAATGGAAGTAAGTTTTACCAATCAACTGGTATCGCTCAAGTACAAAAAACAATATTAACGCAAAGGGTTAATTTGGCGCAATTATTTACACAGACTCACACACAGACACACATGCACGGTATTGACGGTGCATATGTGTACATTCGTATAATCATGTAAACGATCGTATGCTAGCAAGGCTGAGCTTCGAACACATCCCGTGCAAGAACCGCATCAAATGCTGTCTAAATATCATGATTGACATCGGTGGGGATCGAAGCCAAATGTGCACATGAAAACGCGATAAAAGAAAATAAAACAACATCAACTTGCGCGACGACGATCCCCGACCGACCGCAAATCCGCAACTAATTTTGTATAGAAAAATAAAAATCAAACAAATGCTTCGTATCAACGTCGACCATATCTAACGAAATTTTAGCGCGTGTATAAAAATGCAACTTTCGCAGGCTTATGAAGATCGAGCATGTGTTGTTTTTGCATTCTCTTGTTTTGTTTGTTTGTCTTTTAACTTTGAAATTCAACACGAACATATTTCTTAACTTTTACTTTTTGGTTAACTAGCAATTGGAATCCAACATGGACAATCCACGCTCGGTCTTCATATCTGAGGGATTTTTGTTATTATTATTTTCGGAGCACTCGAATTGGGATTTGAAAAGGTATGTTTTTCGAGTACAGGCAGGTGTGTGTTTTGTGCACGGTATCTACAATGGTCGTAGATCGATCGCACGTAACAATATATAAAATAGAAAAATTCGGAGAAACGAAGCGGTTTCGTCCGCGTGCACTGAGGTATAACGGTGTCAACGAAAAAGAAAAATATGCATCGGCGTGTTTCTGAACTTTTCTTTGTCACTTTTATTACTGTCCGAGAAATAATAAGATGGCAGTAATAAAGTTTCCAACTTTTGTGATTGGGTATTGTTTCGCGTTCAACGCGCATTTTATTATAGACAACGGAACAACAAACATTCAAGTCTTTTCTTTGCAATTTGGTTGAAGCTTCTTACTTTTGAACTGTAACGCGGACATGATTTTTTGATGAAAACAAATTGATGAAACAATTTTAGCAGTCGCGATTGGAGAAACACGAAAAAACACCTGTCAGCTTACATGACAAACTTATTTGTTTCAAACTCAATCGAAGGGGTGTAACAAAATAATAGATTGGGCAGATTCAGGTTTATTCTCTTCTCGCATAGTTTATTCTCTTATCTCCTTAACATTAGTACAAAATAAAAATAATTCTTACACGAAAAAGGAAAAAAAATATATACTTTGGAAGACATGGCGGTCGTGGCCGCTGCTCGAGATTAAAGCTAAACTTTTTCTTTCACTAAACTTAATAGCAAACAAAAAAATATATTCTCTTACTGTTTGTTTGTTTGTTTTTATATCAAATACAGATTAAAAAATAGCACGTAATTTAGAATTCTAAATTATATCCAATGTTTACTACTAACATTAATCCGCGAAATAAATTTTACTAAATAAAACTAAATAATAGAAACTTTGTACAACATCATCGAGCTGACGCAAACTTGCTCTCATTTTCTTTCAGTTCCAGTATACTTGTGCCCGAAAACGAAATTTCAAACAGCTCCAATGAATAATTACAGTTTTTTTTAAAAAACGCCTTACGTTACACTAAAACCATAGCATGCGCCCCCTCTTTCTCTCCAACAACTTTTGCTCCAATAACGACAAATTACCGAGTCCTCGTTCAACATGCAATACTTGCAACCGAATCGTTGCATAATTTTTATTATGTCACAGATACTCCCCGTTTCTCTGTGATTATCCGCGCGATAGAATGAAAATAAAACAAATAAAAAAGTTGAAAGTGAACGAAAATCAAAAATATTCATCTTCAGGCTGAGAAAACGACGGCAAAGAACCAGAGCCAAGCATCCAAATAAATCAAGCTCAAGTATCTTTCAAAAAATTTTCTGTCCAACAGTTAGTGAAAAAACGAAGGGTTTCGTGTGCCTAAATGCATGGTCCGTAACTATACAACTGCCCTATTGCTGATAACTATCGTCGCGCTCAGTGCAGGGAGGACGCAACAGCCGCCGTCTCGTCGAACCTGGTCTGGGTGCCAGGTCGCGGGCCAGCCGCGATCACCTCTCCTACGTTTACCCCTAAGCTTAACAGTACGCGTGTTTAAAAACAAATACTTAATTCAATTCTTACTACAGGAGTGATACAAAAATAAAATAGGCAATAATTAAAGAACAAAAAAAAAGAAAAATCATGTCCTGATCAGAGGGGTGGGTCAGCGGGTTGGTTAGTGAAGAACGCTTGAGCAAAAGTTACTCGTGGCCGGTGTTCCAGCCCTTGGCGGCGAGCTCTCGTCTGGACGCGCTGAGTCGGTTTTTCAGTCGCGCCTGACGTGCTCTCAGCATATTGCACTGTTCTTCGCCCTCTTTAAACGCCGCCTCCAGTGCCAGGATGTAGTTGCGCGACTGCCGCAGGATCTCGACCTTGGCCGCCTTCTCGTTGTTCTCGATGGCGGGCACCTGGCGTCGCAAGAACTCGAAGTGTGACTTAAGCTGCGACCGCCGGGTGCGTTCCATGTTGTTATGCGTGCTGCGTCTCTCGGTGTCGCTCTCGGAGTCGTGCTCGTTGGTCACTCGCATGCTGCTCTTGCGGTTGTACGGCCGGGTGGCCTTGGTTCGTTTGTTCACGTGCACCGAGCCCATCTCGGCCGCTTGGGCGTTGCGTTTTCGAGCCGTCGAGCCTTTGGGTCGACCGCGCTGTCGCGGCGGCTGCGTTGGTGCTGGCGCCGACTGCTGCTGGGCTTTCGTTTTCTGACGCAACGCCGTGTCCATCATTCGCTGGTACTGCTGCTGCTGACTCGATTGTGGATAGGTCGGTAACGTCGCCGTCGCCCGGGTGGGCTTGTCGAACGACACCACGTCTATCTCTTCCTCTGTAACAAAAAATTAATCGGTTCGTTAATTCGGATGTTTTTTTTTTCTAAATTGATGTTTGACGTTAGTTTCGGGTTTAGTGAATGAAAATCAAAGTTGGAGAATGAGTCGGCGAGTTTAAAAATAATTGAGAGCTGCGAAATGATGTGTACAGTCATTAACATAAGAGCTGCTTGGATATGACACCCAGAAATATTGTAAACAGATAGCACGGTATCGCTTGGAATGCTCAACAGCTAAGCTTACGTGTATCGCCCGAAATTAATGGAACTCGTTCAAAGTACTCGTCTTCAGATAAATGACTATTATGCAACGTCTCATGAAACCGGAGAAGAATTTGATTACATTATAATCGGTGGCTATAAATAAGCCTCGTTATTTTTTTTTCACTTGCTCCGCCTAATCTCTGTCGTTTGCTTAACAAATAAGAAGTAACCGAGTTTCTTTAACTTGCAACTTTTTTTTTCACACGAATTAAATGACAGACAAATTCGACATCCTCTTTTTTCACACGTCTCTTTTTCTATTTCTCAACTTGTTTCGCAAAACATTTTCCATGGCGAATTTCAAATAAATAAAAAATAACAA
Organism: Telenomus remus; assembly: GCA_020615435.1. Lineage (NCBI taxonomy): Eukaryota > Metazoa > Arthropoda > Insecta > Hymenoptera > Scelionidae > Telenomus > Telenomus remus. Next base: position 2,950,547 of record CM036338.1, read on the forward strand.
TTTCAAGTCTGACAGACAAAAAAGAAATAGTGGAAAAAAAAATATTAAAATCGTCGCCAATCATCGGTTTAACGACGACCTTTAGTGAATTACGATTAGGATCGTGACGTACGCGGCGTAAAGTATCCGCTTAAGGTGGAACGTGCCTTCCAATACGATTCATTAATTTTCGCAAGGCCGTGATTATCGGTTTACGTAAATCGGCACCGGGGGGAGCGCTGATTTACGGTCAGGAATATCGCGAAAAGCATCGAGGAAAGTGTTGGTTAAGCTTCAAACGAAATGGTTCGAGTGAGATACTACTAAAAAAAAGAGGGCGTCCAGGGATGGCGCAGAGGAAGATGATAAGGACGCGCGAGTTCGAAGAAGCGCCAACGGAAGCGGAAATCGAACAGCGCTGGAACGAGGAAGACGCTGTCAAATGGAGCGCGGCGAGAAATAGCACGGCACGCGCGACGCGACACGACCAGACGTTTGGCCGGCTGCCAACGTTGCACCGACGTAAAGCCTAATAATTCTAATAATAATTTGCACCGAAAATTGAGTTCATCGATCTACCTCCCTCCTGCGAGGTTCAAAACAAAAATTCTCTTTGCAATCAGACGGTTTCTCCTTTTCCTCATTCATTTAAATTTTTTGCCACTTGATAAAACAAGATTAAAAACAAGTGTTGACAATGTTAACGACTGTTTTGGATCTGAAAAGTTGATAAAGAAAAAAAAAAGAACCGAAGCAAGAAATATGGAAGACGAGAAGTCTACAAAGGGAAAGAATAACGGAACGAAATAAAATCGGCTGGTACAATCACACGCGACATTCCATTAGCGTGGAGCTATTTTTGCCGCAGCGCCACTTGACGATTAGTGACGCACGGCGATTCCTGTTCCGCGGAATCGCGTGTATTTACATGTCTCTTTTTTCCTCGTTGCGACTGTCATCGATCAGGATTCCGGCGATTAAATTTCCAGCAGGAAAAACGAGCGCGTCATAAATATGCATCCGACGCTTGTACACGCCAAAAGGCCACGGATTTCTAACTTTCCACTTGAATATGAGCTGATCAGCGTTGTAGTTTTTTCATTCGTTCCTCGATATCATCAATTTACTGTTTCCAATTAGATGAAAAATGTCGACGAAAATGAAAACAACGATTTGGATGAAATTGGTAGACTATTATTATCGCAGTGGAAGGACTGAGGAAATCGGAGATGAGACGGGCGATGACCTAAAGTGCATTGGAATCAGAGCGAGGGGAGATTACAGTCTCGTCGCAGCGACGTGAGAAGACACAAACGGGAGAGGGGTTAATCGGCGCGATTCGTAAGAGCACGTGCAACCGCGTAACAGCGACCTTGGAGCCGGTGCAGTGGTCTCTCTCGCTCTTTTTACCTCGGTCACCGATCTCATTCATTTCTATCTTTTTGCATTGACAACAAACTTTCAAACGCTTTCGCGCCTAACTCTGTTCCCTCATCTTCCATCCGATCGATTTCTAGGCCTTGTTTTGCACCATCAATTTCAAATCCTCAACCTCTTCTCTAACAAATCAAGAGACGTTACAAAAAATTATAATTATAAATTTGGCAACAGTGATTAAAAGTTAGTTCGAGTCAAAATGAGTTAGTTGTAACTGATAAGTATCATGTTGACGATTTTCTATCTTTGAATAAGGAAGCTGTTACGGTTACGAATTGAGTTCAAATGCTACAACGCGTTTCGAGGTATCAAGTGGGCGGTCGCTCGTCCACGAAAATTCGCGTCTCGCCGGCGAGACGAAGTCGCGGTCATTTTGTACACCGCGAGCCGAAGCCATAAATCACTCAAACCCTTAGAAAACGGACCGAGTTCAATCCAATTTATAAAAATGACCTACATCTCGCACCGTGCTAACTTTTTTTTTCTTCTCTACCCTCCCTTTTTCAACAAATCTTCCTTAACAAAAAAAAAGAAACTTAAAATAGAAAACAAGAAATAGAAAGACGTTAGATTGAACGCCGATGAAAAAGTGTATCGAGGGAGAAAAAATAAAAGGTATCTTCTTTTATGCGCACGTTTTCACGCCGTTAAAATTGATATACGAGGGCACGCACAAGGGAAGAAAAAGAGAATGAAAAAAAAAGGAGAAGAAGAAAAGAAAAAGTGCACGCGCGACACTTTTGCATCTGCTTGGCGAGCCCGAGGGGTCGCTGAGGAAAGGCGGTCCATGACCAACTGGCATTTTCCGATGGGACGAGGACGAAGCGACTCTCACGGCGTCGACCGCGGAGTCGCGACCAAAATCGTACAACTTATTGCATCCTTGCGTCACTGTAAATCGCTTTTTGCCGACTCGTCTATGGGAATTGTCGATCGCAATCGCTGCCACATTTTACACATTTTGCAATGCCAACACAATTCCTCCCAGCCAGTACCACTTTTAACACCCAGAGTGTCAATTTGCATCGCACCCGAACCCATCATTATGTCATTTGCATCCTGATCTCAAATGCAACAATCAAAATATTCATACCAACATCAAAACATTCCGATTCTTATCTTCACTAACAAACTATCAAAAATTGCAAACTGAAAAAAAAATCAGCAGGTGTTAATTTGCATTAATTCTGTTAAATAAATGTTACGTAAAATAACTGAGAAAAATGTTTTGTGTTTTTTTCAACGGGAAGAAACAATAAAAAAAAAGAAATAAAAAGGGGGAAAGGACAGTAAGTATAGTCGAAGAAGTTGACATAAAGTAAATAGAAATAAGTGTCGGCGACGTTTTCCCACACAGGCTGGCAATTGTAAATTCACCGGTTATTCGTTTTTCGCGGGAAACCGAAGTTCGCTTGGAAGCCTGGCAGTGATGTAAGCTCGCGCGCGTTCATTAGCTGGATTCAGGTCAAGCCGTCTATCACGAAAGTCTCGATCCGTTTCGCGTCGGCAGCGCACTTGAATCGCGTCGTGCGTAGGGGGGCCCCGCGCTCGTGGGTGTACACGCTCGATTCAAAACCGCGCCGTTCCGACTCAGCAACGACCGAACAATGCACCGCGCGAACGATAACGATATCAACGCGCCGTAAGCCTATTCCTTATTCGGCACGATTTTTCATCCGCGCCCCAGACACGGCCAATTACTTATCGCCGGATCAATAAATCAATTTCCGTTCCACGACTTTCCCTCCAATTCTTTTTACCTCTTTTTCTTAAAGTTGACAAAATATTGTTTACAATCACCAGGTACATCAAACTTGCATTTCATACCAAAACTCAGAATCGTTTCTACTATTTTTTTTTTTTCTGCAGATAATTACTTCAATGAGAGTGATTTTAAATGCGACATCTTGATTTTATGCAAAAAGAAACAAAAGTTAAAAAAGTAAGTAAGTAAAATTTATTTTATCAATTAATCCAGACTTCAAGTACTTTTAAAAATTTGGAGCCTATTTTGAAATAGTAGATTTGTTATCTTGTTTCTTTGTTATGAAATTATAGTTAATGAAACAGCGTAGTGGTTCTTTCAATCATTAATTTTGTTGAAGTTGAAATGTTTGAGTTGCAGAAAATGTGAATGAATGAAAATGTAGGTACGATAGAAAGTTTGCAGCGAGCATTCAAATAGTGGGTGAGAAAAAAAGGCCCAGCATCCTGGGTGGACCGGTTGTGTGCGATAATCGTTTCGCGAATTTGTCTAGTCCATAGCGGGAAATCGGCCGATGACGTTGAATCGACGCGTGGGTTGCGTACGGGCGGAAGTCATTAGTCGGGGCGAGTGACGCGTCGCCTCCGCTAGCGTACGAGAGCGAAACGTAAGAGAGCTCGTGATAAAAAGGAGACGAGAGAGAAAAAAGACAGAGAAGCAAGTAACGCGGATTCGAAGCGAATAGTACTATGCTTGGACCGGCGCTCGTTGTGTCCTTGTCGCTCCTTCACTCACTCCCCTATGACGCAATTCATTCATCCATTCATTAACGTCGAAAGCGTGGGAGAACCGCCGCCAGATAACAGAACCGTTCGCTCGCTCTTTTCTTTGCGTTTCTTCTTTCGCCGCTTTTTTTTTCGGCGCCCCTTCTTCTTCTCGCCGTCCCGCGGCGCCGCGCATTTGCATCGGCTTACACTTTTCGCAGAACCCCAATTTCAACCCCCCTCCCTTCCGTAAACCTTCGTCATTTTTTTCTCCCTTTTTTTATCTCTTAACCGATTTCTCACGCGGACAATGATAAAAAAACCGAAACGCGGAAGTCAATCCTGCTTATCTTACTATTTTCATTCAGTTTTCTGATTATTATCAATTTTTTTTCATTTTTTTTCTGTTTTGCAGGAACAATTTAATGCCACTTTGTAAAATTGGAATATGGTGAAAAGATGTGTTTTGTTTTTCTTTCTGGCATGTTTTGTTTAGGCAAGAGAATGGAATTTCATGAGAGACAAAAAATGCACTCGGTGGTTTGAATAGACGGGTAATTCGAAGTGCAAGTGCGTGAGGCACTTATGCATTGAGCGCACGCGTCGATTGGCATTCGTGCGAGCGCGAGAGCGCCGTGATTTTCCAGGAAGCGACGGTCCGGGATTTGCATGGCGACGCTTCTGAATGAACCAGCCCGAATGCCTGGCACGGCACTCGAGGAAACCCGTTGCGGACGTGACTGGGTGCCAAGCGAAGCGCGAGCCTCTTTTCATTCCGCAATTTCCATCGGCGCGCATTTCGTAATTGCAATCTTTTCATTTGTTTTCTTTTATTATAAACAAAAAACCCCCTGATTTTACTTTGAAACAAAATAGTTGAGAAAAAAAATGATTGTCGAATTTTTTAAAACTTGCGAATCTAATTTTCATGGTGTTATTCAATTGAAGTTCCTTTTTTTACGTTTGAAATTATTAGGAAGAGATGAATTGGCGCGGGCTTTTATTCATTAGGTTTTCTTTGGCACGCCAAAGGAGAGTACAAAAGGGAGTTAGAGTAAAAAGCGAAGCGAAATGAAGGAGCCGAGAAAAAGTGGGGGCAGGGGCGAAAGAAAGAAAGAACGAGAGAAAAAAAGGAAGGATTCCCGAAACTCGTTTGCATTTTGCCGGTTCGACCAGTTGCGCTGGAATTTCTCACAGTCATTCTCCGGTTACGCGAAATAGCCCGAGCATCAACTATATCCAAAGTGCAATATCTATACTGCACTCGATTTCGTCAGGGAAAAACCAGTGTTATACAAATGTGAACTTGTAAAATCAGGTGAAAGCAAGCTCATCAATTTGAACTTGTAAGTATCTTCAAATTGATTCAGTGAAACATCTCCAACTAAGAGTGGGACAGAAAATTGGACTGGAAATAAGCCCAACTGATATGGTCAAGAAACTCACCAGAATCAGAAGGCGTTTGAACTCCAAGATTATCCATCTTCTTATGAATCATCGGCAGGCTGGTTTCCTCGGGTTTGTTGATGTGATAACAGTGATCACTGAGGGTGGTTTTCCAATTCTGCTCGGACTTGGAGATGCCGAGACAGGTGGTTTGTGCCGTCTCGGTCTCGGCTCTGCCATCGTCGCTGCTGTCCGACTCCATAGACTCCAAGGACTCCAAGGACTCGGAGACAGACTGGGCCTTCTCGATCTCCTCGATCTGCTGCTTCTCCTCGAACCTCTTCTTGTCATTCACCCACTTGGCCCGGCTGTACGACGTGAAGTACTTGGGACTCAACACCTCACTCATCGGCACACTTTTGCACTCGAGCAGACTGTCGAAACAGAGCTCGTCGTGCTTGAAGATGTTGCCCTGAAAGCTTTCAAGCTCGCCATCGGTGTCGCTGCTGAGCGGCGTGTCTGGGCGCAGAGAGTCGCCATCGCTGGACAGCGAGTCGGCTGCGAACGGGTTGACAGGCGTTGTCGTGGTCATCGTCTGCTGTTTGGGGATGAGCACGCTCTTGCCAGGCGACACTTTGCTGGGCACAACTCGCGACTCGGATTTGCGACTGAGCAGGCTGCTGCTGTCCCGGTGGTCGCGGTTCACGCACAGGCCCGTCCACATGCAGTCGTGGTTCACCAGCTCCAGCAGGTGCATGCAATTTTTGTACTTGTACGTTGTGCAACCGCAGCTAACCTTCTCCTCCACCAAACTCTTGGTCGCCTCCTCCTCTTGGTAGGCCAGCTGACGACGAACATAATCTTGAAAGTCGCCTCGCGATGTGTAGCCTGGGAAATAGTGATCCGCTGACATCATTGTCGATTTGTCGTTTATGATCTCGTCGAATTCTGCGTCTGTAAATTTTAATTTCATTAAATTAATGAACCGTCCAAAATTTTGAATTTGTAAATTTGTTAATTTCAAATTAAATAAAAAAAGTTGTGGAAGAAAAGGTTTTTCGATACGAAAGTTTGGTTTGGAATTGTTGGGATTTTAAAGTAAGGGAATCCAGAAGTGTGTCATAACAGCCTTGATCGATCTCAACATCTTGACAGTTGAAAAAATTAAAAATAAAAAAAGAATTGAAAATTGTTCGAAAAATGAATGGAAATGACAAGCTACGAAACGTAATTTCTATTTGGCAACACGATTTGCCTCTAATTTGACTATATCAAATGGAAACTCATTGACTTGAATGAAAATAGAATAATGATGAAGTCAATGAAAGGAACAGAAAAAAAGGCAGATAGGAAACGAGACAGAGCATAGATTAGTACTTTCGTTGGCGTCGAAAACTTTCGCACTGGATCGGCTAATCGGGCGGCACGCGCGAAATTGAACGAACAATCCATCGCGCAAACGCTTGCGTCTTCGTCCAACCCGGCGAGATCTTAAAGCTGCCCACGCGTCAGAATAGAAAATCGAACGACCGCTTTCCCCGTAAATTTTATCGCAAAATGAAAAACATGAAAAAACGAAAAAATTAATGCACAATTAAAAACAACTAACAACTAAATAGATCAGTTTTTTCATAAATTAAAAAGTTCACTTTCACTTCAATTTTTATTTGTTGAAATTTTTTAACAAAATTTAGCACAACCAAATTTTTATTGTAAATTTAAAAACAACAATATACACTGATTTATGCGATGAAAGAAAGTTCATTTGTACTTCATCTTTGAGTTGTTTTAAATTTTACAAAATTTAAATTTAATTATTGCTTAAACTTTATTTTGTAGCTTTTGAATTGAACTAAAATTGTCGAAACACTTGAATTGAACAGAAAAAATGTCAATGGAAAATGTGCGAAAATTGTGTTGAAATTGCGAAAAAAATACAACTTTATAAAAAGTCAAAATGGTTGATAAAAGAAGTAAACAAAAGTGAAAGACCATAAGACAAACAATAAACAAAAAAGTTCAAGTTCAAAGACTTGTGAATTGGCTGTCGAGATGAGGACAAATGGACGCCGACAAAAGTCGCGATGCGCGTGAATGTCAATGCGCGTTCGGCGTTAGAAAAGAGAGCGCGTTTTGAAAATCGCTAGACAAATTGCGCGCGATGGCGAAACAAGTGGCAAGAATGCGCGTCGCGATGGCGGGCGCTAATGTCAGGCCGCGGAATCGATGGCGATTCATCCACTTTAAAAGGATCGATGATGCGGGAGGGAACGCGCGAATAAGGACGAACGTCAGGCGAGCCGAGCCCCGCGCACTTGTCTCGCCGCCCGAAAAACGAAAACAAACGAGCATCGCTCGTTGACAATGACAGAACAATGACAGTCAAGTCTGTTATGACACATTGTTGTTGCATAAAAACACTGACAACTCAATTCAAGCCAAAACAAACGTCGTCCGAAACGATCAAACCGAAAATAAAAACAAAACAATGTTTTGTTATGTTTGTTGTTGTTCGTTATTGAATCGAAAGAGAGAGAGAAAGAGAGAGGGAAAAGAGGAAATATTGCAAGAATGTTGGGTTTGATGGAGGATTGGACTCACCACTGCATCGAATGAGATCGTTGTAATCCAAGCCAAGAAAATCATAGTTCACTGAATCACTGTTCACCACATCAGTGCTCACTTTAACACTCGCGTGATCCCTTTTAGTCTCATCATCCATCGGGAAGAATATGCTTGACATCATGATCGAGCGCGGGACAAACTTCGGCGACGATCACGATCGTGCGTACAACCGCCTCGAACCAACTCTGACGACTGAACTCAAGCGGAGTCGAACTCGTGCGCTGCCGGCCGGCTCCTCGCTTTGGCTTCAGACCGGCCCAGACGCCAGCGCCACCGAACACATTCCCAGTCCACCGGCCGGCATATCAGGGCCGTAAGAACCAATGGCCATCCAGTTCCCCACTCGTCCATCCCGAAACCCGACGCTTTCCTCGAACCGCCACTCTTTCCCATTTTTCGTCTATTTATGTTATTTCATCTTTTCTCTTATCTTTTTCTTTATGTTTCCAATTACTATTTTTGCACTTTGACCTTTTCCCTCCATGTTTTGATAACTGACACGTGTCAAGGATTTTTGATTTGCGTTTCGAATGAAGATAAAAAGTAAAATGATCGGCTTTGTAAGGGAAATATGTTTAGTAAATAAGAAGGACGTGCTTTGTTTGGTTTTTCACGTTCTTGGAATTGAGGGTATTAGATGACGTGTTTAGACGAGTTTAGAACGCTCCAGAATTGTTTATAATAATAATGTCGTATTTTGTATTTGTATTCAGGTATTCGACTGTAATTATGGTGAAAATCGAGAAGTATTCGATGTTGTAATCGTTTTAGATTTGGGTGCGCGTTGCGGCGTTGGGCAACTCTGAGTTCAACATTTTCAGTGAACTCCACAGACGGTTCAAGAGCACTCTTTTTCCTTGAATTTTATTGTCTAATTTCTAATAATTTGTTTCTTTTCTTTTTTTTTCTTTTTCTTCGAAAAAGTCATTCATGAGAGATTTCTACTGTGGCTTTTTTATCGTTTTATAAATTATGTCATCTAATCAAGTCTTACATGAATTTTAATTGAACTGTCAGACTTTTTAATACAAAATCATTCAAACGTGAATTTTTGAAAAATTTCAACTGTTCAAGCTGTTAATATCAATTTGAAATCAAGATGTTTCAAAAACCGATTTTTTCGTTAATAAGTAATTGTCGAGCTGCTGATTAGGATATTTTCATTTAATCCTATCATGATTTTAAAATTTCCATTGATACGATTATTCTGAGCATTATGAGATAGAATGTTGTTCTACAAATATTTGTATTCTGATTTTAAGTCTGACCGTACAAAATCATTTACTCACGTTTGAAGATAATCCGAAATTCCTCAAACTAGACACGGTAAATTACAGCTAGAACTGCGATACTTCTTTTCAATTTACTTCTAAAGGTATAAATAGAGGACATTTTAATTGTTAAAATTAATAATTTTTTTTTTCAACGTCTCAGTTTCAGGGAAATTGACAACTTTCATAAGGAAGATGGTAAAAAATTTGAATCACTCTGTTAGGTCCTCAAATCAAAGCTACTTGAATAGAGTTTTTTTGACATTTTTTCAAACGAAAATAACAAATCGTTTGAGATATTATGTTCGATATAAAATAAATAATGAAAATTCAACACGTAATCGCTTGAAATCGTCATTAAAAAGGAATCAGTACGTCTCTATTAATTTCATTTTAACTCAAATATTTAGTACAAGATAAGGTAATCTTGATAACTACAGCCTTTTTTGTAATTCAGTAAAATCAGTAGGCGATTCTAATAATCGAACCGATAGAAAATAAGAAAATTTATTTTAATTTCGATGATGATGCTTTGTTTTGACAATGTTAATTTAACAGGAAGCAAATCTCGGTTACAAAATTACTAGTCACCTGCAACAATGCGATGACTAATCGGACCGAGTTTTCAAAATTTTGTACTTCAGGCTTGACTTCAGGCCTAATAGACTTATAAATTCCATCGATCGTTTACTCATTCCATTACTAAATTGAAACTAACTTTTTAATAGGCATAAAAGCGTTTCGTTTAATTATCTCTTTGAAAATGTCTCAAACGGTCCTCTTGATGACTGTTTTGTATTATTTATAAACATTGAAAGAAAAAGAAACTCAGGGAAAACCCGTACTTACACGCTTGATTTGGATCATCTTTGACCTGGTCCGTCCTCGAGATATGATCTGTTCATTGTTTTCAAACAATTTGTTTTGGCCGATGCTCACCCAGGCCAAAATACAATTGAACAATTTTCTAAGACCAGTAGTTGCCATACTTCCATCTTGAGCCTCTCAGAAAAACAATTTATCTTCCAAGAATCAATATTTCTGAAAGCAAAAACATTTTTCCCATTAAAACAAGATTTAGGCTTTTATGCGAAGTTGTAAAAAACAATTCTTATTAGCGAATAATTAGTCGGGGAAAATTCAATCAAATCCGTATCAATGAAAAGTTTCCACGTACACGACTTACGATTGTGTAATTGTGATTAATATGGTTCATTTAATTTTTGGCCATATCAATTTAATCTAGAATAAAGATGTTGATTCGTGGGAAAACTCGATCCTTCTTATTAAAGATATAAACGTTCGAATTTCACTTGAAACAACTGTATTGTTATTATTTATAGAATTCCATTAAGTGGACGACCTGAAAATAATGTTTATCGTCCTGCGATCTTAACCGGCTGAGTTTTAATTTACTTTAAATTGTATTACAAAAAATGGTGTCGTGCGATTAAAAGACCAAATTTGTGTTTTGCAATTCAACCTTCTACGTGGTTTAAAAGATAGTAAAATGTTGATAATAAATTACAACACAAACCATCGAAGACATTTTTAATGAACTTTAAATTTTCATTCAAATCCTGGGTTTGACAATGTTTTCAAATTGACAATCGAAATCGTCACCTGTTCATGAAAACGATTTTTAAAAATTCAGTCATTCTTTGATTAATCAATTTGAAAAAGGATCGTCGGATAAAAACCATTGAATGAAATCGAAAAAAGAACCACCTCAAGTTATAATAATAAATTCAAGCGATTAATTTACAAGAACGGCATCAACATTTTTGCTCGGCGGTTTTCGAGGACATGCAGCGATCACGTGAACCGCACATGAAGATCGCTGGCTACGGACACAAAACCATCTCAGCTTTCATCGGTAAAACCATTTATTATTCCGGAGCAAACGCTCGGAATCAACACATTCTAGCGGGGATAGCGTAAATGTACCTGTTGAAAGCTCGAACAAATCGTTATTTAATTTCTCATCCGGGCCCACACGCAAAATAACAATAAAAAATGATGATTTTGATTGCGCTCATAACGACCAAATTACCCCCAAGAGAACAGAACCGAATTTCAAACCAAACTTGAGATTAAACTTCAAATTAACTCTTAACTGTCAAACTTGAAACAACTGTCCCAAGTGTCACTAAGTAAAAAGAAAAGAATTAGTTGAGTTGGACAATTTTGAAAAAGTCCATCGAGTGAGTGACTAAAGTGAGTCAAGTGAGGAATGTAAAAAAAAGGGATTTCATTTGTAAACAATACGAAACTTTTCTGATTAACCTTTAGAAGACGATCCTGTAAGATTAGGACGTTGTGAATATCATTTGCGGTGTTACGTGTTCGGAATAAATCCAATCCGATTATACAAGCGCGGCAGGAACTTTTGGAGCTCATCAATGTACTCCGTTCCATATTTTCGTTACATCTGAGATGCACATTAACTCATCACGTTGGGATTGTCTCCGTGGGCCTGAGCGTGGGAATGGCGCGCGGCAGCGCGTTGATATAACTCCTATAGTCAGAAAACATTGATAGGGGTTGACTATCACATAAGTTCTGTTGAATCAGTCAGACATATCTGACCTGCCGTCTATTATGAGAAATAAACCCACACCGAGATACACTCACAATTAGAAATATTTGCTCTCTCCTGTGAATACCAATAAGTTCTTTCAACTTGTTTTTTTTTCACTTCATAAAAATCCTTTTTCTATTCTAATTACAAGAATACAAATTTTGTCAAATAAAATTGAGTTTATTTTTCGGTTTTATCGTATTTATTTGTTGTCGACATGGAAAAAAAAGTTGATGAAGACATAAAATGTGAGAAAGATTGGTTTCAAAGTGCTTGGGTGAAAACCAACAATTGAGTTTTATTCTTTTCAATTACAGCAGCACGACAATGACTTTATGACTTGTCATTTCTAAAGAAAACCTCAAGTTGGAAGCATCCCCGTCAATACCGGGGGTCGATGCTTTTTAAAACGATGACTCCTATCTGAAGCCTGTCATCATTATTATATCCGGTAACTTTATTTGCACTGCCAAGCACGCGCTCAGAAGCAAAACGCCCGTGTCGGTGAGAAAACAAGGAATATTTTTCTTCCGAGGCTCTTCCAATTGCGCCCCGAAATTCGTCCAGCTGTGATCAACAGCAGGTATCCGAGCAGGCTCGCGAACTCGCTAATCTCTTCCAAGCTTCGTGCACCGGAAACGCCAAATCAAAAATGCAAACATTCGTAATTTCTGTTCGCAACGCCTCTTGCTTAACATTTTTAAATTTTTGAAACAAAAATATTGAAACAAAACTGAACGAATAGTCGAATCAAACAAGGCTATTTCGTGTCATTCGATTTGGGCTACTAAATTAGTCCAAGTTGAAATAGGCGGACGTCGGTCGGTCAAATGAATAGTACACAAGTACAAAAGGGCACTGAAGGATACTTTTATCAAACTCGATTAGTCGATTTCTTAGAACTCGAACCGGTAAATTGGACTATCCTAAATTTCCCTGCAACAATTTGGGTTCAAAAAAATTAGATCGCCAAAAAAAGTGTGATTAATTATAATTTTTAAGGGTGTTGATCCCTCGAGGACATTTTTCACTAACCAAATCATCGAAGATGAATATCCTTAGTTTAAATAGAAACCCAAAAAAAAGTTCATCATAAATTTTCCCAGTCAGGTTGAAAAGAGGAGGGAAAAAAAGATTTTTGCACTGCAAGTACAAAAAAGCCACACTTGACAGTTCGGGATGAATTATCGGCGAGGGAAAAAGGACCGTGAGTTCGATTCAATTACGCCAATAAATCTGACCTTTCTCAACTGTACCTCATCCCATGGAAATAATTTCGCGAGACGTTGTTGTGTGCGCCGTCGGTCGAATTTTCTCCCATGTAAAAAGCGCTGCTTTTTTTATTGTCAGCAGTCGTGCCGCGTGTGCGTGCCCCCACCTTCGGGCTCGATCCAACCTGTTGGAACCTGCAAGAATTCGTCGAGATCCGCGTCTCATGCAACAGCTGCAACTGCATCCTGATCCGAGAGAGGAAATCCGACATTTTCGTCTGCGCCACCGACTGTCCTCTCCCCGTCTCTCCTCTCCTGGCTCTTCAGCCGTGGGGCTCCATCCTTTTTTTTTTTCGCAGAGGCACCGTCTCGTGACGCAAGTGCGTTACCCCCTACAACGATCATAATTTCACGTCGGCTCTTAAGTGTCTTTAAATCGCATCATTGATCATCCAACGAGCAACGCAATTTTCGAACCCCACAACGAAAATCGTTTGCCCACGATGTGCTTGCAACTTCTGCGACAACTTTTGAACACACTCATGGCGCGTACAATGTTGCAACAAAAATCATATCCTGTCTCTTTTTTTTCTGAAATTCTCATTAACCTTCCAGCGCTCGCGTCAAAATAATTACACGAGCGCTCGCGTCGTGCACTGAGTGCACCAATTGGTTTTCCATTGATATTTCCTAATATTGTTGATATTTTTGCATAATATTCTCGAAAATCATTCAATGTTCTATTATTTTAATAAAAAACAATGACTTTCAAATAATTTATCATAAATAATCACGATTTATACAAAATAATTAGACAAAAACCGATCTGAGCTCGAATGTTGTTTTTTTATTTATTTTCACAAAGTAAAACTTCATAAACAATCAATATCAATATAATAATTTTTATTATTTATGCTAACATAGTTTTATAAGCTGTTAAGTCTGTTTAATTCAATGAAAAACGATAAAATGACACGGCGGGTGACCGAAAAAGTCGGTGCACGCATGTTGTAATATGAGATTTGTTTTGATATTTGAGTATAACTGTCGGATTTTTTTGATAATATCCATAGAAAACTGTTGAAACGAAGAATACATGAAAATTTCCAAGTGAAAAAAATCGAAAAATCGAAAATTGCAAAAAATTAACGCGGCGTTAAAATTTAATTTATAATTGGTTGTTCGAGTGGGTTGAGCCTGATAGTCTTTGTCATTTGGGAGTGAGAGACTAACCCCGAGTCGGGGTTAAGTGATCCAGCGGAATTACTGTATTCCCTTGAATGTTTATACACGAGCAGTTATTTTTGTTCGCGACGTGCGCGTCTTTGTGGTTTTAAATTGTTACATGCACGCTAACTAAACGCGAAATCATATATTATCAGAGTCGTTTTCTCGGTATCCTCTCTCGGACACACGTACCCAACGACGACAATTATGACTCATTGTCTTACTTTTCATGCACATTTCATTTGTCCTGGCTCCCAATTAGTGCGACTTGACCTTCGTCAATAAAAATTACAATCAACAAAAAAAACTCAATTTCAAACCAACAAAAAACTACTGCACTAAACTAAAATCATTTTTCATCAAATCACTGAACTAGAAATGGAAAAATGGACAAAATGCAAACAAAATGAAAGAATAAATACAGACAGTTTTATTTGAAGGTATGAAAAAAAAAACGGTCGCGGCGCTTAGCCGTTTTGAAATGGTTAATTAGCTTATCACTTTTCCGTTGTGTGCACTGCAGTTGGCAGTGATGAGCAGCCAAGAGGGAAACTCTTGAGAAGCCCTTGACACATTAAGTTACACAAGACACGCGCTGCACACAAATGCCTGACAGAACTATTATGTTGCGATGCATGTGCTGCCGCGTCGTCCATTCATATCTCCTCTTTTTTTCTCTCTCTCTGTCCTCTCTCGCTACTGTAATTATTTGTACAATTAATTTCATGGTTTCCATTCATGAGACATTCCGCCAGATGTACACTCTGCGAGAGCTTCTGCTCCCACGTGCCGTTCAGCCCGTGAAAATATTTTCCAGATGGAATGTCAAACAAATAATAAAATAGACCAAACGTTTGTCCAAGTTATCAGGTGAAAAAATTGAATTCAAATGAATGAAACAAAACGGCTTTTTTCGATCATAATAAAAATCCGATTCAAATTCAAATTTCGCACCGTCGAAGTACACTTGAGCAAACAGCTTGGAACGGTTATGTAAAGCTGTCTTTAACATTGATGATAAAAATAAAACTAAATTATCATAGAGTTGAAAAGTCAGCAAATTTGAAACCGATAGCTCAAGTTGTTCATTGTGTATTTTTGAAATTCGTTAATGGGTGATGAAAATAGTTAGATAATCAATGGTAAAGTGATCCGAATGAAATTATCGCGTTGGAGATCTGTAAACCGCGGGATTGCAGCGTGACAGCCGTTTTTCACGGCTCGAAATTGTATGATTGGTCAATCTGAATTTCCGTCTCGGCTGAGTCGAATTTTAATAGTTGAAATAAATCAGCACGCCTCGGCAGCGGGCAAAATCTAATGCGAAACTTTCTAACTGAGCATCGGAATTCAAAATAAGACGCTGAATCATCGCGCGATTGCGCTCACCGTCCACATTCATTCATAACTTGATTTTCAGTTGAAACGAGGTGCCTGGAAAAACCGCGTTGCCGTCACAAGGTGCCTTATCTTGACACACTAACTAACGGGAAAGGCGACCGCTTAAAACGTCCATTCAATTTTGCACTGACGTTATAATTGCCGAAAAAAAAATTGTTTACAACAGAAATTATTCCTTGATAACAAAATTGCCAAGTTAATAAAGTACATACAAAATAAGTTTGAATGACGCGACAGTTTTTGATACACATTGTTATGACGAAAAATGTTTTGTTCAAAAATCAAATATTATCTAAACAAACTGTGTCACTTTTATAACAAATGTTCAAACTTTTGTTGTGGTTTTCAAATTCAAAAACGAAGTTTGAACGTTGATTTGTATCACTTGAAATGGATTGAGAACATTTGAAAAATGAAATTTATAAAATTTTGCAAAAATTGAAAAAAATTGGAAAATTTTATTCGCCCGTGAAAATTAAGTTCTAGAGCCGTCCCTGAGACTCCGCGTGGTAGAACGCGTCGGTAGCCGCGCCCGTCTTAGCAGATTTTATAATGTTGAATGTTTTTGATCAAGTTTATCCCAAAAGAATCTAGGAAACAGCTAGAAATTAATAGGAAAAGTCTGAGAAACATTGTATCAAGGATTTTTGGCGGTTGTCGCCTCGTACTTTAACAGATTTGAAACGTCTTCGGGTATTTAAGAAGCGAATACTTTTCGCCGGCGAAACGGCGCATTGCGGTCGATGTCGCGTGAGCCGCGGTAGGGATGACTTTCGTTCGCTCGCCGGGAGGCGAAAACCAGCAAGCATCATTTTCTTACTCTTCAATGCAAAGAAATATACAAAACAATTTTGAATAATTTACCAACTTTTTGCTTCACATTACATTAATGTTTCGTTTTAACATTACTTTTTTTTCACTTTATTTATTTATTTCCACTTTTTATATTTTAAACCATACTTTATGTTCATCCAAATCACATTTTGAATGAGCCAAGTTGAATATAGCTAAGAAAAGTGACTGAAAGAGACGACGAACAAAGAAGAATTTCTAAATTGCGTCAAACCGAAAACTTATGGTTTCCTATGAATTATGGTGTATTACTTCCCGGTTTCTTTTCAGATTTTATTGGAATAAACTTTTTTGTTACTTCTTTTTCTGTAACAGTTAAGAGTCTATTTCTGCGTGTTTAAATTGTAATGAAGTGATTTTACGATTATCAAAATGAAGATTGAATGAAGAAAACATTTTGAAGGTGTGTTTTGTCAGTGTAATGGAGCATGAACAATATTATGTTATCAATAAATGAATGACTTTTAGTTATTTTTAAAACTGTCAAGAATGTTCGAGTCCATTTTGAATTTTAAATTTTCATCAACACCACTCGGCGTGTTTTCATTCGCAATTTTACGCCAAATATTATCAGACTATATTATCCCTGATAACGTGTGTGTATTTACACTTTTTTAGGCACTTTTGAACCTAAATGTTTTGTATCTGAATTCATTCACGTGACATTTCCTATCCAAAAATTTTCTCAAAATTATTTCGCCACAAAAATGTCAGAGAAAAGAATGAATTAAACAATGAAGAAAAAGAGGTATTAAATAATTATATTATTAGACAAATGACTTTTATCATGAGAAATCAAGAATGAGCAGAAGTAAGTTTTCAAATAGAGAATTGTGGAAAAAAATCGGCCCTGACAGATTACACTTGACTGCATTTTTTCGGAAGCAAAAAGCATTATGATGGTGAAACTGGTATGAAATTTGATAGTGCTAGAATGGTGTAGAAATCAAAGAAGCGATTTTTGCATAACCAAATCACCTATTGGAATTTATCACCGCTTTGATGTCAAACCGCTTGGACTGTGCATTTTGAAACGTGCGAGGGAACCCGCTAAGAAAGTTGAACACGTAACGAAATTATTTCATTTGACTTAGTGCTCATAAACTGTGCCACCGTTGGAACAAATTTTGACGCAAAATTTTCTCATCCTCGTAAAGCCCGTACGAGCACAAACGTCAAACCAAGTGTACAATATTATTTATACAACTTCTGATATACAAGGGAAAGTTCCTAAGTCAAACATATGGGACGACCAGAACCGAATTTTCTGCTTCTTCTGACCGAAAAAAAACGTCTCTCGATTTTTTTATTTTCAGTCTTACCTCATTCAGAAACATTCGTTCGCTAGCGATTCCAAGAAATGAAACAAAGGAGGAAAGTAAGACACATGTTGCTGCACTGGAAAAAATGAAAAGTGAAAAAAAAAGTCTGATTTAAGAGATGTTGATAAAATAAGATTGTTAACTGTAAAACGTCAAGTTTGAAAGGTGTGAAGACGTTGAAACGGGAAAAATTCCATAGAATCGTAGTCGAGATTTGTAAGAGTGCTTTTTTTCGGTGAATTATAGTCCGCATTAATGGCAGCGGCATGACTTATAAAAAGAATCGGCTTGTGCTGCCCCTATTCAGAATCTACGATGAAAATGATATCTGACACCGGGTATCGGTATGGACAGCGAAACTAATGGCAAATGTTACAAAGAAAAAGAGACGACTAAACTCAATTAATGAATCATTGCAATTTTAACATTTTGATTGGTTACCAAATCTTTCTTTTCAGATACTTTTTAAAGTTCAAGACTTGCGTAATTTTGTCCGAAGGTTTCAAGTTTGTAATTTGCAAACAACAGTCCCCCTGTTCTTCTGACAAAACGTGCTAAATGATTCTGCAAAAATAAAACGTCGGTCTAAGAAACAAAAGTTTCAAAAAAAATCTCTCAGGATCTCAATCTTAAATGGGTCACTAGGAATCTTTTCTTCTCTTTTTTACCAATCCGACACTCTTACTTTTAAACGTCTCCAATTTTCACTTTCAATGGGAAAAAGTGGATTTTAAAACGGTACCCATCATAAAACTCGAGTTTCTGAACCGAAAAAAAATTGCAGACAATAAAAAAGAAAACAGACTACTGAAACAAACTCAAATAAATCTTCGAACCAAAAAACGGAAAATTATATTTTTCAAAAAAGCATCAATCAATTGACAGTCAATTATTCGCAATTGATGATCAATTTCTTCAATTCGATCAAGTACGTAATAAAGTTCCCATTCATTTGTCGAGCAAATTTTTTGCTCAACGAACGAAAAGAAGAAGAAAAAAAAGTCATTGAGAAACAATGTGAGCAAGAGATATCGTTACGCTGACCGTTGCATTGAGTTTTTGTCTCGTTAGAGCGAGAGAGGCCTAGAGGCCTTCCATTCATGAGTGCTGCGTTCGTCCTCGTCTGTCTGAAGGATCTCCCACGCCATTTCATTCTCGGTAATCGTCTAATGGCATGTGTGAACAAACGTTACTGCAGATGACCACTATCGCAAGATCAGTTCACGTCTGTCGCGAATCAGCCGGTAGTGACGTCACAACAATACCTTATCCGCGACTTTGAAACCTTTCCGTTCCGCGTGCAAGTAATATGAATTCAAAAACTTATCAAGGAAGCGGAAGTTACGTCAAACTTAATAATCAGCCAGAGTATCGTTTTTAATTATGAAAAATGCATTTGATCGACTTATGATGAATCACACTTTTTAATCTTTTCTTCCTTTTGATCAGTGTTTAGATTGTCGGTTTCTATTGTTTTGTTTTTTGCTTTATTTCCTTTTGTTTTTGTTTTTTTTTGTTTGTTTTGTTTTTTGGCAAAGATCCACTTTCTATTTTTTAAGAGTCGAATTTGTGACAGACCTCAAGCAATAGGGATTGGGTTTTTACAATCTGCCCGACCTTCAGAAGTGTCCTGTTTATTGTGTTCGACGTAAACAAATGTCCTTCTCGCTTAATAACAGTTTACCACTCGGAAGTTTAGGTGCTTTAAAGTGCTTGCACACTTTCGGGGGACAAAGAAAGCGGCCCTCGAGAACCACCTCCCAGGATGCCGAGGACGTGACACAGAGTGGTTCTACATTCATCATAATTACCTTTCCAATAAACATTCCTCATAGACAAAGCCCGCTTTGGTTTCACAAAAGACCTTTACAATATCCCATCATCTTATCTCACGCAAAAGTTTTAATTTCAAATATCAAAGTTACAGATTTGTCTTTCAAAGTCAAACCAAAAAAATAAACCAGAATTAAAATCAACCCTTTTTATCTTGCCACTAAAAATCATAGTAGAACTTCAAAATGTAATTGAATTGTAAATAAACGTCAAATTGATATTTTTTGTAATAATAATAAAAATCTTCAAAATTGAAAATCAGAAGAATTGTTACGATTTGTAATTTGATCCCAAAACCAATAAATTGAATTTGAGCTGAAAAATTGAAGTTGCGAAAAATGTTGTTTCATCTTGAGCTTCTTACACCTCTGAAATCGCGTGTTAGCTGATTAAAGTTCGCGTTTATGTGATTCGCAGCTGGTAACCTGATTTTTGGGGTCAGAGGATCAATTATAGAACGAATCGAACAAAGAGAGAAACGACGTCAATATTGTCTCAGCATTTGTCATTGCGAATGGCCGAGATGTGTACATTCAATTAAGCAACAAAAGAATCGCTTGGCCAGGCCGATTCATCGATTTATAAGATGATAATGAGCCCACTTCGAGGAATCGTTAAGAGAACAAAATAAACAGCGACCCTTTTTCTATGCTAGTGTGAAAGATTACTGTTTCCGGCGCCTCAAAAGGCGCCGCCGAATTTCGGCCGAAGAAAGTTTGGCCCCGAGAAAACACCCCTGGCGAGTTTCACGGAAGATTTGCAAGGCCGCGAATATCCACACGATCGCTTCCAGGTATCCCGCCAATTCCCCAACGACCGGTTATAAATTCCGATCCGAGATTTTCCATCTACCACGCGCGGTTCCGCGAAAAGTCTCTCGCAGTGGTGTTAATGTTATGGGGTGTGCTGGGATTTACGAGCTACCCTCTTTTTTACTTGAAAACGCTGGAAAAAAAACTTGGAAAAAAGAAGAAAGAAAAACTTACGAGATTGCACTTGGTTGGTCTAGCGGAAACCTTTTGTTCGGGACCACCTTTTTTAAATCGCTCTGAGGTTTGGATCGAGTTTTTCAGAAACAAGGGAAACAACGTCGGCCGAAAAACACAAGACATTCTTCGGTTGAAATCTTTTTACCGAGACAAAACCGTTCTCAGTAACTTTGGCACTCGATTTCTCGTTAGAATTGCTCGGTAATTAGGCGAAATGATTTGCTATTTTCTTTTATTTTTTCAATGGTGAATTTCAATTTGAAAAAAACAAAATTGTTCCATTTTTGGGGACTGGTCAGATCAGTAGGTTACCGCCAGCAATAAAAGTTTGTGAGATAATTAAAGTGGTATCAGTTATATAACCCGAATTATCTCGGGCCATTATCTAGTTTCATTTTTCCCCGAAAAGGAAAGGATAAAAATGAGATATTTATAATAAAATTGTTCGTGGGCAATTCGGGCTGTTGATTTAGGATGGATTTTAGGAGACGATGATAATGCCCTTTTCGTACTTTATAACGTGTTTATGAGATTGTTATGGGGTCGTGCGATAACCGTGTTGGTACAATGTGTTTGAGTGTCTTCCACGACGGCAGCCTAAGGAAATCTTATCTGTGCCTTTCGATGATACGTTTTCTTTCTTTGCTCTTAGCGGAAATGGTGGGCAATTTGATAACTCTCGGCACGAAATCATAGCTGATTCGTGATATGAGAAATTCAAACACCATGAATTTCATTCGCAGTCTCAGACACGTGGCAGGAATCCGAAAAACCTCCCAGGCTAATTTCGTGTCCGGGTGTACTGTAAAAACACGGTTTTTCACAAAGATAAATTGAGGAAAATCGAGCGATCGGATTTCAAACTCGATTTCCAATCTTGACGTCCCAAATTAGTTTCACCGACAGTCCAGAAAGGACAAAATAAATAGTAAAATTATTTAGATGCTGAAACTTGAAAAGGGGTTTTACAAAGGTTTGTGTTTGTGTTATTAATTTATGAAAGTTAATTTTGTTCCGTTCGGTTGAAAATTATAGACAGTTCGATTCTACAGGGCGATGGCAAATTGACAAAATTTACATTTCAGTTTTCGCTTGAGTGCACGCCAATCGACTCCGTAAGGCTAAAGAGAATGAATTAATTTTCAACTTAATTCAATTGAATCTTATTATGGTTTTGTTCGACAGCACGTGCGGTCAGAGTGACTGAAAATATATGGGCTCGGGATAAAGGAACGATTGGAATCATGCATGAAATTTTCAATTGTGTTCCAAAGAAAGAAACTTTTTTGTCTTCGCGGCCCAAAAAACCTTTAGAGAAAATATAGTTAATAAATGAACAAAAAACGTTTGTCTCGTTCAATGTTGACAGGGCTTTTTTTGAGATACAACGCGACATCAAAATCTGGAACCAGAGATCGGTCGGAAATCTGCATCCGATAGCGGCGAATCGGAGAGAGTGCCGTCTTAGAATTAATTGGACGTTTTAGATCAATTAATTATATCCTGTCGAATCGGCATTTTTGTCTATTCGAGATAAGTCTCTCGGCGAGTAACACAAGAATGGCCGAATACAAGAAGAAACTTCTCGAATTTCGTCGGCGATATTTCACTCCGGGCAGCCAAAAGATTCAATGCGGATAACATTCTCAGTGTCTTTGTATCCCGACGATTATTGATCGTTATTAATAACAACCATAAATAAATAATCAACGCCCGACTCTCGGTTCATTCAAACGCCGGGCAATTTTCTCATCGTTTTCTCATCGTTTGGATCTTTTAATTAGCCCTGGCCACTTTTGTGTACACCATCATCTGAAAACTACACCCGCTTGTGGGGGATTTGTCCGGAAAAAAAAGGTTCGAACCGGTGACGGTTCTAATCTTGTTGCAAATTCGTTCCCAGGGTGACTCAATGCACCCATATGAATAATATTTAGATGCGGGCAAAACGCCACGGCATATGCTGAGTGTTTCCGAATTCCAACTAGGTTCATATCAATTCGTAATAACGAAAAATCCAACGCGCAACAGCTGCTTAGCATCGTGATGATGCGCAGGATGAAATTGTATTCCCAACTTATTCTCATCTGCTGCTTTTATTCTGTCACGTTTGCCCCAACGATACACATTAACGCCATTAAAATTCGTAAGGATAAGATCGTAATAAATTGATGGACGCGTGTAAAAGTGTAATAACCGAGTCATTCATTATTCATCGGCCGTTTAAAGGTTCCACAACATTTTTCATCACAATGGAAAGGAAAAAGAAAACCGAAAAATGAAATCAAATTCTTGACGAAATTCTAACATTTCGATATGTCAGACTATATCAATTGAATTAATTCATCCAACACCGTCGTGAAGCCTCCGATCTCGAATTACTTGTATTCAAAAGATTATTTCAAATTATAGGATTAAAAAAAAAACTTTTTTTTCCACCGTTTCGAAAAAAGAAGTGCTTTCACGTGAATCGCGGGACCATTATTTGAATTTAAAATGATATGCCGAGAATTGTGTCATAATCAAGCGCGAGCACACAACTCGGTGCTTGGATCGTGAAAAAAAGAATCAAGTTACAAGGAAGATTCGCCTGCCGGCTATAAGGAGCTTGGATTCTATGGGTTTGAGAGTGCGCAAGGGTTTTTGTGAATTTCGCAGTGCCCGGAAACGAATCAGAATGCTTGACAAAAGGGATTTCGTGATGAATGCCTGGCGAGCAAGCCTGCTGCTCTCAGAATGGTAACTCGAAATCCCAAAATCAACCAGATGGTTCGTAAACGCGCGGCCCATCTACACATCCTATACAAACAGGCGAGAAACTCTCCCTCAAAGAGCGCGTTGCGCGTCTTGCGAGAAAACACACAATAAACACAACAACCTCCACCACCACTTGATACATTTTCCACGCTGTGATTTCATTTCAAATTTTTTGTTTGGACAAAAAATTTCATCCTTCCAATCCTCCCTTGCACCTGCTCCTTGTAATTTTCAATATTCATTACGATTTGCTTAAGATGAAACTTCAAACTTTGTAACAGATTGGACTGCATCGAAGACAAATTGCGTTACCGAGATTCGTTTAGTTTGCGAAATTAACCCGGTTGGATGATAGATGTCTGGAATGGGTTAAAAATCAAACGCGAATAAATAGCCCGGAGTTTCTAAGATGCATCGATAATGAGCAAGTAGAGATGTAGTTTGGCCTGCAAGGTCAGGTGGATCAATGGTAATGCCATCTCAGAGATTCTTAACCCACTTTGGCAACTCAAAAGTTGTCTCAAATAAAAGTCGACTTGGCGAGTTCGCGCGGCAATTAATAATTCGGGCCTGTGAATAAGCACGACCACACGCAAACAGGATTCGAGTTTGACAAACACCTTGCTCTGCATGGGGACAAACATTGTTTCTTTCTAACCCCTGTCTAATCTTTTCCACGATAAAAATCATCCGATTTAGATGCTAATCGTCGGGCTCAAGTTTGGTCGAAGCTGCGCGTCGTCCGATGAGCTTTGTTTACGCTCGTTGAAGCGAGCCCGACGCTCGTCCAAGTTCTTTGACACAGCGTCGCATTGAACGTTTCAAGTTCAGACCTTCGGCATATTTACGTAAATCCGCGTTCACGGCCAGTCAAGTTAGCGTAGATTTATGCAACGAGCGAGAGAGACAGACGAACCAAAGAGAGAGACAGACAGAAGGAAGAAAACGAAAGGAACAAAAAGATATTATGAATTCACACTTTTCTTGTTCTTTGGTATAGGCCTCGCCAGGCTCTTTTGATTTCGTTTGTTCCGACGAGATTATTGGAATACACATTGTGTAACTTGGTCGAGCGTCTGGTTCTGTCCACGGGATATGAATAGAAACAACCCAACATCGACTCGGACACGAATTTTCACGCGATCATTACCGATCTGACAAAGATCGTGGAAAAGTGACGGGACGAGTGAGTCAATCTTTGAGCGCCTAATTGGTGGTTTTGAATTTTTAGATTTGGACATTTGCATGCCGGTTGATGTGCGACCATAAATAATGTTCATCTTTGCTGGCTTAGGTTTGAGGCATCTACTGACCTTGGATTACTTATCCTTCGCAAACGGAATCTGGAACAAAGGAGGCCGAAATAAGAGAACGTCTAGGTAAAATAAAAAAAGACGAACACGTTCGTGTGAATGAAAAAAGGTTATAACAAGTAAAAAGAAATGGACTGAAGTAGAAAAAAAAAGACATCCAACAACAAAACGTTTTTTTCCGGAATTGTTTGTTCTTGAAAATTACGAGGATTTTTGTTGTCTTTTTGTTCGGGTTAAAATTGTTTCGCCCTGTCGATCCTTTGACTATCTCGAAATATACCTGGACCTGTTATAGTATACTAAATACTTGCGTCAATCCTATTTTCGTAATAATTTATGTGGCGCCACGTTTGAACGGACCGTTTCGAAAAATCATTCAGCGCCGTACTGAATGAACAGGATCCTGCTCCCAGCGGACTTGTTTTTTATGGGCCTGCGAAATTTCAAAAAAACCTTTGAATTTCTATCGGCGTGTCGGTCCGTTACTCAAAAATAAACAGTAAACACAAACATGAAACTCTCGGCTGCAGATAACAAGCTCGACCGACGAGGTACAAGATTAGAAAACAAAAAAAAAAGGTTCCCACTCACAAAACAGGGGATGACGGCAAAAACTGAAATTAGGTCCGCAATTAAATGCAAATCGTATCATCGGTACATCCGCGTAGGATGAAACGGGTTAATCACTGACGCCCAACAAAAATGAAACGATAAAGTTGAAAAATCGACCGTTTCTTTGGCTCTCACTTTTTAGTCGCTATTTGTCAAGCTGAGCTTGATAACTTTTTATGTACAATTTTTTGTCCTAACGACCGGGTAATTACGTGTTAACATGCCTGTTTATTGGACTTTCTTATTTGACTGTTTTACATTTTCGTTGGTTTTAATCATTTTCATAAATTCTTAAGCCATCAAAAATTGTCATTATGAAGTGAGAATTTTGGTTCTTCGATTAAAAGTTGGAATGAATTTTTTTCGAATCGTTGAAAAAGCTGTCCAAAATGAGATGCAGATCCGGTGGAAATAGGGCGAAGATGGCTGTTTAATCGAGCCAGAAAGTGGATGAATTGTGTCCAAGTTTCAATTGATGGATCAAGAAAAGCCAAACCGATCCGGTCACGCGATACTTGACACGTTTGTTGCAAACTTCAAAATAAATGCTGGCCCGCATCGAGACTTGTCCATCAAACTTCGTTCCGATACAGTTGAATTCCAAGAACGGGCTTATTCATCAGTTGACGTTTCGCCACTCGAGCCATCTGTCCGACTTTTGTTATCAACCAACTGATAAAACGGGGGTACATTTTTTTTTACAAATGAATCGATTTTTTTAATCAACTTATTTTATTCGTCCAATTATTATTTTCCATCTAACGAGAAAAAAAAGAATCAATTTGTAAACAACAAGTTTTCTTAAAATAATTGTCACCCAAGATGTTTACCGTTTGGCGCAGTTTGAAGTCGGTTACCTGTCACTTGAATACCTATAATTTGACAATCCCGGGGTCCACGAAGGCATATGTTCAATTCCCAGCCCTCCAAGCATGTTTGTCACATTTTTGGAAAAACATCGTTTCCTTTCAAACATTTACAACTTGCCAATCGGGAACTTCCCAAATTGTTCACCAAATGACACGATCCCGAATCAAAATAACGAATGATTGTAAACACGTTGTTCATGTTTTTAATTTTTGACATGTCAACAATTCTTCTACATTTTTTGCTGACAAATTTTGCATGTTTGTGCAATTAAAAAAGTTGGCCACTTTCGTATGCAAGGTTAGAGGAATAAAGTGAAACGAAAATTCAAAACGAAATTTTTACCCCCGTCATTGTAAGATCAAGTGCAGAGGGAACTTAATATGAGCGCTTGGTCGGAGAAGCGAGTGTCATGGGATTGGTATACTTTCACATTTCTTTTGCGTCAAAGCGTTACGCTCGGAGGTGTTTTAATGGCCGAAAAGTGACTTTTCTTGTGCTCGTGACAGGTGAATATGAGCGTGTATCATGCGTTAATCGCATTCCAACGAAGCTTGCGATAATCCACCGAACGAGTTATTACGTGCAAAATCTTTTCAAACGAGACTACGCATGACTCGCTGCGAAACAACTGTAAATTAGTAATCTCGACGTGGTGTCTTTTTTTTCGTCTTTCATTTTTACATCAACTTTTATTTCTGTTTTTTTTTTCGTTGCTTTCGAGTCTACTTTCGCAAGTCGCTATAAAAACGATTGATAGACTCGATAAAACCGTACCAAAATGATCAGCCATGCGAGGTAATGCAATAATATAGGATTAACAATTTTCGTTGCAAAATTAACTTTGCGAATTGAAAACGAACACTTGCGTTCAAGAGACTGAAAAAAAAACGATACAAAGAAGTTATTTTTAAAAAGTTATTTAATAAACAGTGTTTAATGGCTGTAACAAAATTTTAATGTCGACAGGTTGATTATGAAAAATTATTTATAACGAAACGCGAGATTGTTCATTAATTTTGATTTGCATATTTAAATTCTTTTTTGAATATGGAAATGTACGGCGTTACGAAGGTTTCATTGGCAGTGGACGGAAAAGTTGTCGATTACAATGTTGATGGTACGCGGACAATCAAGATCTTGTCGTGGCAGGATAGCGGCCTAATTAATAATAGAGGCTAATTACGTCTCACTTGGCTGCTTTTGAAATTGAAATAGAGTGCAAATAGGGTACTTGAGAAGGTGGGTGTACTGTACAAGGCGCGAACCAATCACGCCTGCGAAATTAACGCCGAATGAGATGTGCGTTTAAAGTGCACTATTGCCCATTCGCGCAACTCGTGGCTCATTATGTAACACATTCTTATTTCTTCTGTTTGATTTCGTTCCATAAATGGCAAACTTACCAATTTCGAAAATCATAGAAAACAAGGAAAAATGATTCTCTTGTGAAATAAACTTTTTTCTCGAAATTCTATTTTGACAACTGTTTAAAAATCAAATTTACATTTCCACTTAACATATTGTCTGGAATTTCCTCGGATGAATCACCATTCATAAAAAAATGGATGCAAAATTGTTCAAACACTTTTTTGAGGAAAAATAATTGTTGGTTTTTTTGTTAGGAAAATATGCAAAGTATTATCGGAAGGAGAACTGTCGAGTCATGTTGTTCGATATTGTATTTAATGTGTATTAGAGAAACCCCGAATTCGCAAATGATGCATATCTTTCCACGATGATTCATCAGAATGGAACGATAGAGTATCTTTTGGATTATAAAACTCACACGTGTGAGAAACTCGTACGAAATTGAAACGGTAATAATCCAGCGCTCGTGTTGCGTTCAATTATTTAATGATGCAGCACTTTTCATTTCCAACTGCCGGGGTATCAACAGATTTAAAGAAATAAAAACAACATCACACTCACCGCGATCTCGGACTTTACGACCTACTGAGATACTACTCCTCTTTTCGTGATTTTACGACCGCTCAAATTCATAACGACGTGGCAGCAAACTTTAAACTTGTCATCGTTCTGATTCTTCGACTAGGACAAATTCCAATTTACCTCTCGAAATGAAGCGGGACAAAATTTACAAACCATCAGGTAGCTGTCAAGAAGAAAAATTCGATACAGTTTAGAGCAACCGAAAAAATGCACCAAAATCCGAATCAACACAAAGATTATTCGTCGATTCCAAGAAGTGCATTTCCCTTCCTTTGTCCCGACAATTTGGAAATGATCTTTTCCAGGAATCGCTCATGAAGGATCGCCAAGAGATTTGGACAACGAGAAAGAGATAGTTTAATCCTTGCCAAACGTAAAGGGGAATTTTGTCTGGCTCGGAGTTATCCGAAAAACACGAAGCTGAACACAATTCGAATCAGAAATAGATTTTGATGTTGTTTGTCGAAGTCGGTTTATTTATTTGGACGCTTTGAAAAATGTAGTTGAAGTGCAATTGGGCACGTAAAAGAGAAATGAATTTGGCTTGTTCATTGAGCGTTGTCGTCCACGTGTGTTCGGTTCAACAAATCAAAGCTACGTCATAAATCATAGCGGGTCGGGGGCGTGGAAATTGTTTGTTCAATTACTGGTAGTTTCCTATTTTAGCATCGAGCTTGTACTGTCAAGAGGTCTTACGGGACCCTAATTAAGGAAGCATGACAGTTTTCAAATGAGCCATCAGATGCAGCCGCAGTAACAAGGCGTCCGACATCTAACCGTATAATCACCAGACGGAAACTTTGTTTTGTCTAAGATGCTACTATCAAAACAGACGGAGGCATCATGTAAATTGGAGCCAATTTTTCATTCTTCGGTTAGTGTTGGTCTCTTGGGCTTTTTCGTTTGACTAATCGTTCCGTGGTCTTCTTCATAATACAAACGTTGAATACTAAATAAGGAAACATTATCATAATTCAAAACTCAAAACAAACATTTTCAACACTTTTGTTCGAAAGAGTTTCTCCAGTTGATTCAAATTGTAATTGATTGAAATTTTGAAGGAAATTAATGTTTAGCTCAACGACAAAGTCTTGACTGTACCATTGTAAGGCTGACGATTGAACAGGCTCTGACACGTTCGACTCGACATTGTGTGTACGCTATCGTGAAGGACTTGCGAACTCACACCATCCCAAAGAACCAGACAAGACAAAGGTGTTTATCAATGAAAACCTACCAATACACCAAAAACAATTTCCAATTATTTTTGATGTACAGCTATTGATCCAATGTAACGAAATTATTCATCCGTACTATGCGAGACGTTGCAAGTTTTGGATCTGCTTATTTTAATAATAATTGTAATCTAATTAAATTTCTCAAAAAGATAAGCTTCATCAAATCATCTCTTTTTAATAATTTCTGATAACCTTAAACATGAAATGATTCTTTTTTTAATGCTTAAACATTTCCAAATTATTTATTTACTTTAGTATCACTATAATATTATGTACTGGAATTTCAATCCAATTGTTTAATAACATTAAGATACATTTAATTTTGAAAGCTATGCTTCAATTAAGAGTTAGGATTAAAACAAGGATTGAAAATAGTGCAAAACAACAGAAACAAAGAGTGTTATGAGTTTTTCCCGCATGGACGAGATAAAACGGAAAGTCGGGATTAGACGGATCGGCAAATAATCGAGCGGCATGCAAAGTGTCGGCAGTGCGTGACGTCGGCAGATTCAGAACGGCGTCGCCCGTTGGCGTCATCGGCAACGGGAACTGAGGAGTGCGTTTCTGATCCGCGTCTCTCTCTTTTTTTCCATCCTTCCTTTATGCCTCGTCCTTTATTCGTTATTCCTTTATCCTAGAGCAGCAGACGCTCGCAGAATAATGAAACTGGTTCTGATTCGCTCCTCCTCTGTTTTTCTCACTGGGTCCAAGAAGCCCAGGCCCAAGGCTCCTTGTTCCTCTCGCGCTGCACCCGATAAAGGAGTCTAGACTGGCACCTGTTCGTCCCGCCATCTCAACCAGACCAACGTTTGTTTTCTCGCGCAACCGGCTCTCCGTGAGGCCTCTCTCCTTCTCTTCCTATAAGCCTTCTACGAGCTTGTGCAACACGACAATTCGGGCGCGCGCCAAATCACATCCCCCGTCTTGTGCGAACGCGTTCTCTCCACGTCGATTCAATTTTTTTCCATCCATAACATCTCGCCTCAGCCTTTCCCCGGCTGAGCAATTCTTGTATCAGAAAAAAAATTTTTTCGTTTCGTTTTGCATATTTTTTTTAATCTCTTAAGGGTTATTATTTTTGTGTCGAGCCAATTAGTCGTGGTCTCCTCGGTGTCTTTGTTGGATGGAGTCCGATGCAGGCACCTAATGGACGCCACGCGACTAATTAGGAGTTAATGAAAAATTATGTTCAAATTACGTGGGGAATTGAAACTGGCGTTTTTTGTTCGGTGATGCAAATTCGCCCGCTGATGGGCGCTAGTCCTTGGATGGCTGATTACCCGATTGATAATTGACAATAAGTTTGTCATTTTATTTAGTAAAAATGTTTGCGATTACATGAACGTCGAAAAGTTGATTTCAACTTTGTGTCGTCTCTTTTTGGTAATTTTGATATCTGTTGGAAATGAAGAGTCAAGGCTGGGGCGTTTAAATGCAGATGCAAATTTATATCTTGTGCATGACAATTTTTTTGTTTCGTTACAGTCGAATGTGTGATTCAATTTCATACGGTGGTTAGGATACGAGTTTGACATAAACTATTGCTACGGGGACGGTAACAAGTTCTGCCCCTTTATATCGTAATTGTGCACTGCTAAGGGCAACAAAGTACAGCTATAAAATTTTTGAATAAAATTTTTACGACGTTACAAAACCACTATTCACCGATTCCATTATGCGCGATGTTTTATATCAAATCTCGTGTTCCGTTTGGTAACCTTTTTTGTCTACTTTTTATTACCCCATTTGAGTGTATTTATCTTACAAATTGTATTTCGCTTTGACGGAGAATAAACTCAATATCTCGTTTTGTTTTAGTTTATTTTCAACTTCTGGCGATATTGATTTAAACATACTTCTTATTTCGAACTAACTTCTTAGCTAACTTGTTGTACACTGTCGGTGAATTTATCGAAAATTGTTTTGTCACGCTAGGTAACCTGTTGAACCTTCAAATTTCCTCCATCGACTTATCGTCTATCAGTTTATTTATGTACCCAAACTAAATCATGGTCACAAAAACAAAAGTCATAAAAATCAATCAATGATTATCATCATAAAAAAAGGAACATAAAAAGTTAAAAAATCTGGTAAACTAGAAGTTATAAAAACAATTGTTATCATTAAAAAAGTAATTGATATTTTGTTTGGTGCAAAAAAAAAAATGATTCAATCATCTTCGTGAAGACCAGTGCCAAAAAGTGCGGGACTTTGGTGTTTACGAGCTTGAAATAATAGAGCCGAGTTGGTGTTGGGGAAGTGAGAAATAAAAAGAGTCGACTGCTGGGCATAATTGACACAATCGAGGTGGATAAAGGTGAGGCACGGGGGTGAAGTAGCATCGACACTTTGAGGTTTTGTACGACACTCGAAAGGTGCAAAGTAGAAGGCACCACTAGCCAAGCACTTGGACGAAGGGTTGGCTTACAGTCTGCCTCTTCTCTAACGACCAAATTGCACGCCTCGCTTCATCTGGCATGTACCTCCAACTTCTCCGATTTCTCTGTCGGTCGTATTTTTTGTGTCGTCGGTTGCCGCTTGTTTGAAATCATTTTTGCCCCTCGACTTTAATCACTTGGTAATCAGAATCAATGCTCGGCCTTCCCGATGATTTATGCGACGTCCCAAATGCGAGCCACATGCACGGTCCATGAGAATTCCAAATTCACACCATTCGGTGTTAAGTCGCTTGTTTCCGGAAGCGCTGACGAAACAAGTGTTTTTTTTCCTTAATTTTCAGGAACGCTTTAACGAATTTCACACTGATTGAAAACCTTGATCGAATCGAAGAAAAAAATTTGTCTTCGATAGAAGTTGCGGGATATCGTTTGTCTGCGGTTGGTATGCTGTGAAAGAGATCGTAGCTTGTGAGCCATTGATACGCCGCAGCGAAATCGAGTACTAAATAGATCCCCTTTGGTTAACAGGTCTCGAACAATTGGAGCGTACTTGAACATACGTGGAATCTTGAGAACTTTTGACTCCCATTGCTACAACCCTCAAGTTGAACCCGCATCTGGCGCCCGTATCTCGGGGTGCAATTTCGTTTTTCATTGTTCAATTAGCATATTAATTTTTGACCTCATCGCCCATCGAGGTAAAAAGGCTTGTGCGATTCATTCTTTTGCCTCCTTACCATTTTTAATGTCTCGCTGTTATTATAATTAGTTGAGTCGTTACTTAGCATTTTGCGATACGGAAACGTCTATCAAAACGTTGGTCATGGACATTTTTCAAGTAAAGTTGTGTGTGTGTGTTTTTTAGTGTAAACTTTTGTCGGTAAGTGTGAGTCGGGGTGTATCAGCAGTTTTTTTAGAGATAAACAATTGGCAAACAAAATGTTGATAATTGAAGATAATTTTGTTATCATTCTGTGGCTTTTTGAATTGTAAAAAAGATTCGCTTTTTCAAGACGAGGTGGCCGAGTGGTTAAGGCGTTGGACTGCTAATCCAATGTGCTCTGCACGCGTGGGTTCGAGTCCCATCCTCGTCGGATTTTTTTTTCTTTCGATTTTTCTCTTTCTTTCTTTTCGAATGATGATAAATATTTGTTTTAAACAATGAGGTAGTGCTTTTTGAGATTAAAAAAGTGACAACTTCTTTCGTATTTTATAAGACGAGGTGGCCGAGTGGTTAAGGCGTTGGACTGCTAATCCAATGTGCTCTGCACGCGTGGGTTCGAATCCCATCCTCGTCGGAATTTTTTTGCTTTTCGAAGTTCGAATGATAATAAATATTTGTTTGAAACAATGAGGTAGTGCTTTTCGTGATTAAAAAAGTGACAACTTTTTTAGTATTTTATAAGACGAGGTGGCCGAGTGGTTAAGGCGTTGGACTGCTAATCCAATGTGCTCTGCACGCGTGGGTTCGAATCCCATCCTCGTCGGAATTTTTTTGCTTTTCGAAGTTCGAATGATAATAAATATTTGTTTTAAACAATGAGGTAGTGCTTTTTGCGATTAAAAAAGTGACAACTTCTTTTGTGTTTTTCAAGACGAGGTGGCCGAGTGGTTAAGGCGTTGGACTGCTAATCCAATGTGCTCTGCACGCGTGGGTTCGAATCCCATCCTCGTCGATTTTTTTTCAATCATTTCATTTTAATAATTCATACCAAAATGTATATTCCACACATATTAAAAATAACTAGAAAAAGACATGCTTATTTATTGCAAATTGTATTAATCTTTAATCCAAAAAAAACGAACTGAAATTTATATTTTGAAAAAAAATTAATTTTCTTTAAAAAGTACCATAAATTTGATGTTTTATCTATTTCTCATTCACTCGAAGTAATAAGTCATTTTCGTTGTCGCGATACGCCATTATCTCAAACGATTTCTGACGTTCCATCCGGTGAAGTACGCGTGTGAAATCGTGAAGCGGCGCATCGAATCGATGAACTTGTAAAAGCAGTTGCGGTTTGCTCAGATCGTCTGATAAACCTATCGTAGAAACTATTAAACGTCCAACTTATAGCCTCAAAGCAGCGTATCAAATTGCTTTCAGGGCGGTCGCAGCGACACTTTCTCAAATTTTTCTATCGCTATTGGATTCCACGATAAACCAAATCATTCCCTACGATTCCTCCAGTTTCTGACATTCTAACACGAAAGAACCTTTCGTCTATCTCGAATGGACCGATTTTTTCCCAGCCATGTGGGAACAGCAAGAAAATCTGTTACTGATATCCACGATTTACGATTCCATTTTCGTTGAAAAAAAAAAACGATCTCACAAATCGTCCACTGTTTATTTTCCTGCACAATTAATGGGCATCATTAATCGATCGGATCGGTTTTTTTTATTCTTCCAAGAATCACAAAACAACTGGATGCAATATCTTTAAAGCCAGAAGTGTCAAGATAATCGTCAAAAAAGCCCGAGAGAAAATACAAAAAAAAAGCCAACAAGATTACCAGTGGGGGGAAAAGTGGAGGACAAATTAGGGAGCCGATTTTCGGAGCGATCGTTGAGAAAAGCTAACGAGCAGGGAACCGACAAGGAGATCTGGGTGTTTGTATCGCGAGCGTATAATTGGCGTGTTCCTTTGGGTTGATTTTTTTGAAAGCTCGTCACCCCTGTGCTGGCATTCTTCAAAAATGAGTCGTCCGTTTAATGAGCGATCGTGCTGAATTAGTATTCGCATATTTTAGGCGAGCCGGTCGCGGTCTCCTTAGGGGACGCTGTTACGTCAGGAAGGCGAGCGAAGGAGCTTTGCGCCCATTACGCGCGAGCCCCGGCATCCTGGCAACTTTGACCGCGTCTGCATGCTTTGAATAAAACTCGCAATTATTAACCCGGCCGGCTCGTTAGCAGCGAGATAATTCGCGCATTTGGTTAACCTTTCCACGCCAAATTGTGTCTATATTTTTGCAAATTGCGCTATTTGCACACAAACCCATTTTAATTAAAGCGCACACGTGTCCCGTTCGTCTATTTATTGTGTTACGTTCAATTACGGCTCACGTGAAAAAAAAAGCCAAAGTAAATAATGAATGTTGATAAATATTCATGGTCCCTTACCCCGGACAATACGCACTTTACCATTGTCCGGTCGCCTTTTGTTTGTTTTTATGTTCGGATAAGAACAATTAACTTGCGCCGAAGAAATGAATACTGCAATTGCACTTTTAATATGCCAAGCAATAATTCTCGCGACGACTCTTTGTCCGGGCGTTTTTTTCTCCCCGTTTCATTTCATGACTGACTTGAAACTCAAACTGTCAGGTCTTGAAAAAAAAAACGCAAATTGAAAACGATAACTAGACGTGTCCGATTTGAAACTTTTTTACAGGTGTTGCGACACCTGTAATTTTCCAGATTTTTAAAAGACTGTATAAATATATAAATAAATGAAGTTTTTTTTCGGTCGATTATCAGTTAGATTAAAGTTTCATAAATCGAGCGTTCCGTTTTATTTTTAATGTTTGATTATTAATTTGTTATCGAGAGTTGTTTCATAATGTAAAAATTGGTTTCGATTGAACGTACGAGTTGGGATATTTTTTTTGTCGTTGGATTGCTGTTGGTACTTATCGACGACGTGGATGACAGGCGCGAGGCTCGTATAATATTTTCGTGCAGCGGGAGCACTTAGAGGGGAATGCTTGGAGATGCGTCCTATTCAAGTGTAGGTTAGTTATAGACGCGGCACAAAGAAGCCGATACTGAAAAGATGGCTCGGAAAAATGGGGACAGTCGGGCACAAAGGCCTTGGCATTTTCACGGCAGTTTGACGAAGAATGACACGTGTTCCCCCTACGGCAGGGCCTAAGCGAACTTTAATTTCCAAGCATAAGAATGATTTAAGATCGCACGAGGCCTAATGCTATTTCATGTACCGAAATTGGATCAAGCCGATTTGTAGATCGATTATTTATTACAACGTCTCAGACATCAAACGGAAATTCTTTTTAGTGTCGATATTTGATTCGACTTTTTTTTACGCCTATCACGCCCCAGTAACAATATTTGCCCATCTTTCATTTATTGCAAACAAGCTTCCATTCACTTTTTCTCCTCCTTTTTTTTCTGAATTTAACATATTGTAGTTTGTAGAATGATTGAACAAAGAAAAATCGGACAAACAAGAAATTTTTTTTGCTTCCACGTTTTTTGCTTTGTTCGTGTGGTTTTCATGATAATCAATTAATTTATGCGCGATCGTGTGATGTCTATTTTCAGCACAAAATACATTTTATTATTTTAATTAGTTTTTTTTTCGTGATGGGTCTTTATTTCGGCACAAAGAACTCGGTTTCTGAGTTACGAGAATGTTGCTGCAAGAATGGATACGTAACATTTAAATAACAGACCATGTTTGGTTATTTATTGAATGAAAAAAGAAGACGTTTTTTGCAAGCGTTAAAACCGCGCCGACAAAATGTTCGATCAGAATTTCTGATTCCCCATCAATATCCTTCATATTCAAGAACATAATAAAAGGGCAACGCACGGTTTATGAACCATCGAGTATCCAAATATCTGCCCGGAGAAAAGTTCATCGCACGCCAAGTTCAAGGCTGATTGAAAATGTGTTCCGAAATGTATAACAGCATTACATGGGAAAATGTATTCCACATAACAAAGAAAACGGACAAAAAACGGATCTACTTTATCTTCATCTCATTAAATCTATTCAAATTGATCTTCCAATTTTATATTTTCTTTTATTTTTTGCAAATCATTTAAATTGCTTTATCATGTTGATGAATTTTTGAGAGAAAAAAAAAAGTTTTATCTTCTCTTTATTTCAAACCGGAAACGGTTTCTGATATTTATAAAATTAGCCCCCCATAAATGAAATTAGGGGAAGAGCGTTAACAGACGGAAACTCGATTGCTGACAAAGAAAATTCCGAAAACGGCTATTTGGATACAATTCAGCAGTGGCAACACGCTTTTGTTTATACTGCAGTAGGTTGCGTTCCTGTACATCAATGGAGACACACATAAAGTCTCCAAAATAGAAACTTTTTTTTTTCGAAACTTGTGGTCTAATATTAATAACAAAGATGATAAAATATCACATAAAAAGTTGTTCACAACCGTTGGAATGAAGATTAGAGAAATGATTCTAAGAATCGGTGTTATGAAACTGAATTTAGATCAACACGAGTTGATACGAAATAAAAACAGAAAATCAAATTTAAAAAATTAGATTTTGAATTAACATAAGCCAATAAAATTTTGAAAAGACACAAATTGAAAAAAAAAAATGTAAACATTTTTTACACTTGGAACTTGTAAAGAGTAAGTTAAATTTTGAATTGAAAGACAGACTGAAGAAAATGTAAATTCGGTCTGATTTGAATTGATTTGAAAAGGAATTGACAAGACTAGCTTGAACTAAAAATGTGGACCGATTTGCAAAGAGACACTGAATCGAAAATTCGGGGGGTTTTAAGGGCCGGCTGCGCCACCCATGATAACCTCTCTTGAACTCGCCAACTTCTATGAGGCATCTTTTCTTTCTCGCTTGGTTTCTTTATTTCACGCATTGCTTCTCCCTCGGAGACCCGTTGCATACGCGAATGGATACTCATTTCTTTTTATCTGCTTCCCATTCTTTCTTTTTTGTTGCGTCTCCTGTTCGGACCGCTACCACCTAACTGACCAATTGCTAAAAACACCAGCCGATGTCATAAACTTGGATTCCAAATTAATATCGAATCCCGACCAAACTCTCTCCCAATAAAGAAAATGTCTTTATCCGCCGTTTGTTCGGTTTCTTCTTTTTTTCGCTGCGGCTTCGGGGCTTTTGAAATATTTTTCGTATTTACGACACTGTTAATTGGAGCTAAGTTAATGAAGAGCTAAGCATCGAAATTATTGGCATCTTTTTTTCAACCGAACGTTACACAATGTCAGATTTAAAATTCCAATGTCGCGAAGAAAAAAAAACAGTACAAATGAAATTAACGTGTTTGACGTTGAATTAAATTTAAGTTGTTATTTGCATTGGACTGTTTGAATTGTGTTAGTAATTGCACGACACCGTGTACGATTGCACAATATCAATCATTTTCAGGTACAAACAAAGTCGCCGCTGGAAATACATGTGTGTCGTATGGAAATGTAACATGTGCGGAAAACACCTTGGGAGACAATAAATGCTCGTGCTTTTCCCACCATCAGCGTCCCTTGCATGTGCACAATCGCTCGCGCATGTGTGCGTATTTATATAAGGATCGCCTAAAGTGGAAAGAGCAATGCAAGGATATACTTCATAAAGACTACCAGAAAAGACCCCTGAAGACTCGTTCGTCCCCTGATTCGGAAGCACCTGGCCTTTGTTCGCTCTTTGTGCGTGCGTCTAAGATTCGAATAAAATTTAAGTCACGAGTGCGCACCGTTCGAAAAATTTCGTTCGCTTCGTGTTCCGCAGAATAACACATCATGTGAATAACATCATTTCTAACAGATTTTTATGGTCTAGTTATACTTTGAGAAATATTTTTCTATTGATGCAATTTTTTCGAGTGAAAATTATTAATCGAAATATTTTCGTTGAGCGGAAAAATAATGAGGAAAATGAATATGTGTACCTGGGTATTTTCGGGTTTATCCTCTGATAAGTGGTCTAGTTTTATTTCTTCATCCTCCGGGTTTTAACTGAAATCAGATCATTATTTTTCGTTAGATAAGACGGAAAACTTTTTTTAATCGTGTCCTCGAATGATAAGCGAATATTAAACTCAAATTCTAATTAACGTCAGATTGTGATTTGAAGTATCAAGTAGAAAAGTTAAAGTGATTTATGTTATTGGGCAAACATATTTTTGTTCAATTTCGTCAGTTGCTCACATCGAATGATGAAAAATCATTTAGTAATACAGTTGACTAATTTAATCGCTCAAATTTGAATTTAATATTCGGTTATTTTTGCAGAATAAAATTTGGCGGTTGGAATAAATTTATAGAATAGTTGAGAATCGAATTTTGAAATGGTAATTTTGATTTCGATAGAGATTCATTGTGAATGTCCAAGGATTTGCCAATCTCACGTTACACCAATTGCAAAATCAAATTAAGTTTGCCATATTCGCGATACGATTTACTACGTGCACTTTACAGCAGAAATTACGAGATTCTTATCGCGAAAAACCATGGAAACTTAGTTTCCAAGGTTCAGTCTCTGTTTCCATGGCCCAAAACGTTAACTTATTTGTGTACAGTCTTTCAAACGGGTAGAGATGACAGGCAGTAAAAGATGTAAAATTTTGCGGTCACGTGCAGTCGTACAAGTGCGATAATATCCAGCACGGTACGAGCAACTAACTTGATGATGCGATCGTAAATTTGCACTTTATCAGCTAATCATTTTTTGTCGTGAGTACGAGCTCGAATGTCGAACAAGATTTATGATTTACATTAAAAAAAACAATTAGATATCAGTCTCATTAAAATACAAAAATACCTTAAGGACTTTGCAAATTAAACAAATATTAAAAATATCACAAAATTTATCAAAACATTTTTCGCGAATATTTTTTTAAATACAGGTATAAAAACATGGTATCGTTTTTCAATTTGAATTAAAAAAATCTTCAAAGATCCTTGTAAGATTTGTCATGATTCAAAAATTAAAAAACCAATAAACATAACACTTTGCTGTTCGATCAAGTTGTAAACGAGGTTTCACTTCAGATTGCTAAACTCGATCGTAGAATTCGAGGACGCTGTGAGATTCAGCGAGGTCCAGTGTTAAGGAGGGTATGCAAATAGGCAGTCGATAAGAGCGACGGGTGCGTTAGTGTTTGTTATCCACGTACATGTGTACCCAGCATGACGTCTCGCATCGACGCACGGAAAGTGAAATAAAACACGCCGACCCGTTTTGAACAATACGAATCTTCTAGTTGCGATTTATAGGTGCACTCAATACGGAATCAGAGAAGCCGCGCCTACGCGCGAACTTGCTCCACATTGGCGGCCGCCGGCAGGTTCAACATCCTGCGAGAATCCTGCCCCGCTAGACGATTCACATACCTTCGTGGACCAATTAAAAAAAATCAAGCTTAATATCTACCTTATCGCGAGTTTCACTTTTCGAGTTCAAAAAATCTTAACGTATGTCTCTTTTTCTCAGTATCGCATTTCAGTTCAATTTTATTCTTATTTTTTTTCTGTCTCTTATACTTTAATTTCAATTTGGAGAAACATTCAAATTTAATCAGTTTTTTAACCTTTTCATTTTTTTTGTATAAGTTTGTAGGAAAAAATTCAAAGT
The DNA here is from genome assembly GCA_020615435.1 of Telenomus remus. Classification (NCBI taxonomy): domain Eukaryota; kingdom Metazoa; phylum Arthropoda; class Insecta; order Hymenoptera; family Scelionidae; genus Telenomus; species Telenomus remus. The sequence goes on from CM036338.1 coordinate 2,990,601, forward strand.
TTTTGTGAAAAAGATTTTGTTTAAATTAAATGACGACTTTTGTGTTAGTAAGAGTTAGGTCCACTATGATCTTGAATGACTTGGCACTCTCTCAGCTTGTCAAAATAATTTTCCGCACGAACTGCTGCGCGAACAAATCGCAGCCCCTGTTGTTTGCGAAATTATGTTTAATTAGTCTTGTGTTTGCAAGGAACACCTTCAATTAAATTCGCGATGAATTGCATTACCGGTCGACGATTACAGAAGGATTATCATTTCGTCGTTACGGTCGTACAAAATTAAACTTTCAAAAATATTCTATCGACTAAACCAGTCCAATCAATGAACTCACAACTACAAACAAAATTCATAAATATTTCAAACGATAAAACGTATCAAATTGCGAAATAAAAAAGTTCTAAACGACTGGAAATGAAAAAAAGTGTATTCAAAAAAATTTGTTTAATTAAACGACAAAAAATGTATATCACCCGGCTGATTATCCCCAGCTTGTTATACATTTTATTCAAGAGCGCATTATGATTCACATTTTTTCTTTTTTGCTCTGTTATCTGCGCGTATGCTTTGTAAATTACAAACAACGCGGCGGAATAAAAACGAGAGCCAACTTAATTTAACCGAAGCGTATTTAAATAAATGTGGATCTTCCGGCGTTTGGCCTCATTTATCAAATTTCTTATACGCGCAGAGCCTAATGTCCTCGCGCTCGTGAGCGTCTGACTTGGTTCAGAGCGACAGGTGCTCCTACACGTGTTCGAAAAGCGATCCCCCACCACGTTCAAATTTCAATGATACCCAACCTGTTACTTTTGAAACTGATTGTTCATAAATGCAAGTGACAGAAACTCGCAACTTTCATTTAACCTGCCATTTAATAATGATTAGAAATTATGCTCTTATCTAAGCTGTACCATATCTCTCCAGTGTACAAGTTTCTAAACGAATTTACAATTTCATGATTTGATCTCGAATTACCGCAAACATTTTTTCGCAAATTTCATGTTCTTCAAAATGATTTGCTTCAATTATTACAAAACGTTTTGGATAAAAAATGAGATTTGTTAAACTTCTGATTACAATTGGTACACTTTTTGAGACTTCGAAGTTGTAATTAGTAAAATCAGTTGGGTACAAAGCAGCAAAACACATCAATCTCCAAGATTCGAATTCCCAAACAAATTCGATTAGATTGAATTTGTACAAGACAAAATTGAGCGAATGGAGCAAAAAAGGGACTAACGAAGAGAGAACAATCAAATGTTGATGAAGAAAAAAAAAGGGATTGAATATAATAAAAGCCATTAATAGCGGAATGATTGAATGTCTGATGCGAAATTTGAATATAAGCAAGATGGACTGAAGTAGCGACGAAAATGAATGCAGTGAGTTGGCAATATAATATTAGTGCTTGGAGTGTTTGAAAACGTTTGATTCGGCGTACCGCGAGAGGAGAGAGAGCAAGAGAGAGAGAACATGGGACGCGCATGGTTTCGCGAGGGCGTTTTCCCGTGGCGCGCGCGGGCCTCGCGACGAAACCGCTCGATGCCATCACCATGGAGACAGACGTTCTCATACCCACGCTCCAGGAGATGCTCCTCGCGAAGGCCAACATCCACTCAGTCCTGTCGTCTGAAGCTTGCTCCGCTCAGTCAGTGTTCATTACAAAATGTGTATCGAGTTCAGCGACCCAGAGCCTCGTTCAGACGTCCATTAGAAGCGCCAAAATATGAACATTTAACATCAAAAGCATCGTTTTTAGATTTCGCTTTATGCTTTATGCCCTCGCCCACAAATATTTCATTAAAACCACCCATCTTCCCTTTTACCACTCAAAAATAATCTTCCAACTTGGAACATTAACTTTAATTTTCAATGTCTTTGATACTTGCCTATCCCTCTTTTTGTATCTCAAACGACTACCTTTTGTTACTAACTTTTTTTCAAATCGTTGAATTTTTACAATTTCGACAATTATAGTTTTGAAAAATTACTAAAATTGTACTCAAATTGTAGTAAAATAACTACAATTATTGTAGTAAAATTACTATTTCGCTATGACATTAAAATAATAATAATAATTTTTACGTTATAAATTGCACTTTAATCACAAAATAAAAATGTCACTTTTTGTGATGACTCTAAAAACAAATGTTGACGATGAAAGGTGGTGTTGAATATGTAGATGTTTATCTAACTAAATGCAAGACAAGCTTTGAAACAGGTGGAGGACATTATCACGCGACATCCAAAACTTTTTCGAGGACCAAAAACGGTTTGTGCTGATTGGTGCGATGACAATGCGACTGAATAGCACGCCGTTACGAGTGTGTTGGTAACTCTGAACGGCGAATTGTTTATCTCAATATCGAGGCTCGAAGATATACTGCGGGACAAAATAAATGGTTGTAATGGGCATCTGCAACGAGACTCTTCCTTTTTGCTCTCCCATGCCACGTGTCTCGCGTTCATCCCCACTCGCAATCTTTCCTCCCTCTGACAATACGAGTGTCGTTGAGAAATGAAGTTTCACCTCAAAGAAAAAACTTTTTACGTTCACTCAAGTTTGTAATTCTGTTTTTTTTGTCCTTTCATTCAAATCAGCCGACTTATTCCAAGGTTTTGCAAAAATAAAGAAATTGAAATTTAGAGAAAAGTTGTACTTGATTTCCAAGTTTTTGAAATTCTGAAAATGAATTTAGAAAAGTCATTCGTCAGAGGCATCATTCAAAATGTCCCGTAGAGGAAACATAAACTTTGAGAACCAAAACATTTAGCTGCCGGAACATTAGAATGGTAGTGTTTTCAAGTTGTATATTTTCGACGTGATTAATTTCAACAAACGAACCGAGGACAAATCACCGAATTCAGCCATGTTCTGTGCAACATCATCTATTTAGTTCCTTGAAGAGGGAAAAAAAAAGTTCTGCTTGTATTTTCTAGTCTAATAAATTATCATCAAATTAAACTACTTTTTCCAGTTACTCAAATGATTTTCCCCTCAAGAAAGAAAAAATATTTTCAACATTGATTTCCAATTTTGTATTATTATTTTTTTTGAAAAATAAAAAAAAATTTACGTCTGTTATAGCAAAAACGATCAGAGTGAAATGTGTAAATGAATTCAATATTTAAGTTGCAGATTATCATTGCTCAGCACGCAATATTAAATCCACCCTGGGTAATTAATTATCTTTCGTCATACTTGAGAAAATATAGCTACCTGAATTGAACATAACTCAGTTCATTTTAACTGTTTAAAAATGAATTGTCGCGCAAGCGTGTATAATGTCGTGCGAATGCAATGCATAGAAAAACAAACTTGAAAACGGTTAAAATTAAATTGAAATAAACCAATTAAGTTAATTAGCGTAACTGGGAGGATATTTTGTACCGAACCTGTTTCGGCATAATTTTTAAAACCAACGCGATTTGTACGCTTTTATCGACACGTTAATCAAACACTCGTGTAATGTGCTTTTAAAACGCAATCAATTATATTAATTAATGTTCTACACCAATTTTCGAACCTCTGTCTATAAAATAAAACAGAAGCGTGTTTAACGTTTAACGTCCTTTTGAATTAAATTAAAATTCCTATGCTTGAAAATGAAAAAAAAATTCTAAACAGAAAAAGAGGAAAGGGAAAATTTTCAAATTATATGTAAGAGGAAAAACGAATGAACGGGATAGGCTGGCGTAGGGTGAACCAAGAGGGGTGAACGAGGACAAAAAGCATCGATCGATTGCAAGACATATCTTGGCCACTTGCCATTCTATTCATTATTTCCACTGGATATACGTGACAGAAATTGCATCTCCCGTATGGTTGCGTCTAATCCCATGAACGTCCATCAGCAATTAAAAATATTCAACTCTTCGATCGGGTTTGCCTACAAATTGATCCTACCGAATTGTTTGTCCAAATATCTTCGACTTTGAGAAACAAGATTTATTTTATCATTTCAACATGCATTTGATCCGTACAGCAATCGAGTACGTGTATTTACTCGGTAAGCAAAAATTTTAACGATGAGCCGTTTTCATCAAATTTCAATGAGTGTTTGAGATCACATTTCTGAGTCGAACGTGGGATTGTATTCGAAATGCAGGACGGATTCAAGGACTCGGCCATACTTTTGCAACAAAAAATCCGCGCACAAAAGATTCAACTTTTATTGAAAGCCTATAAAAATATTGACACTGTTATTCAAAATCACTCTTAACATTGCAATTTTTTGTGTCCTCGTGAATAAAAAAAGGAAGCGAAAAAGTATACCAGCTAACGACATTTTAACGCGCAGTTGTTTTGCCGCGTTCTTCTCGTGTCAGTCTTTTTGTCGATTGCGCGTGCAATTTTTGACAATAGTCGTTTGACATCTGGACGCTTGCGTTCCTGCGTCTCGAAAATTCGTCACCTGCCCGAGCACATAAATGTGCGTCTCGATCGTCGCTAATTACGCCTGCCCTTAATCACAATGCCGGTACGATACTACGCTTTGCCCTTTTTTCACCTCTCCTCGGACCCATTATTTCAATAACCCTGATTTTTATCACCCAAAAAATAATTCCAACAAAAACAAACATCTCGGCCATTTTTTGCGACGTTACATTTTATTTGCATTTCTCGAGTCATCAAATTGTTAACTCGAAAAACAAAACGACTCAAATATCTCGAGTAGGTCAGAGCGTGAAAAAAAAAAATAAACAACGAGCGACAAAGTGCAACAGGCCTTTTGTCTGTTGAAAAAAAAACTCGCCATTGGTTGAGGACGGGAGAAGAGAGCAGAACTTTTTGTGGTTTGTTTTGTGGGAAAATGTGAACATCTATAAACGCGTCTGATCGACACGAAACGTAACGTGGAGGTCTTACGAAAGGTCCGACCTTGTTTCACACGGATGATGATGGACGCGCCACACACTGTCCGTAATCGCGCGGCGTGTACACTTTGAAATGCGCGCCAACCACTTCCGGTTTGCGGTGCCTCGCAAAGGGGGCAATTCCTCTTCGACAAGTGAAATTCAAGTGACCTAAGGTCCTCGCGAAGACTGAAGTGAGACGTGCGCTTAAACGTCTGCATCGACGATATTAATCTTCGATGTCATTTATTGATGATCAATTTCATGCCCGTCAAGAATTAGCCATTTTTCATGACGTTTCCGAGCGAGTAGACAGTTCGTTTACGACTGCAAAAAATGATCGTAAAAAATTGCACTTTTTTCGACAAATTTGAAAAGTGTGTTTTTTTTTTATGTAATTTGAATCGTAATTGAAATCCAAGAAGGAAATAAAAATGTTGTGTTTGGATGGTTTGATGGTTTTTGTGCATAGCGTGTGCCGATGGAAATAATCTGACCTAAATCTTCGAAGGCGTATCGCCTAGATGTGTAATATGCAAATTTCGATTAGCCAGCAGTGGTCAATCGAGGAAACATAGTTGTCTGGCTCGGGTTTCGTGGTCTTTTTGTTGGTTGGACGAGTGGAAACATCGGACAAACGGAAGTCAAATTGCACGTTAGTGGCAAAGAGCATCATAAAGCATCTGCAACTTGGCTCTCTTATAATACCAATAATCTCGAACGTCAAATCAAAAATCAATCCATCTTGTTAAAATTACACTCCCTCGAACATGGACGGTAAATGCTCGTACCCACTCTAATCGTCAAATCATAATCCATCAGCAGTGCACTCCTTTTTTTTCCCCCACAAACAATCGCGCCAAATCTTATAGTCGAACTTGCCAAATCAACACACTCACTCTATAACTAAACGGAAAAATTTCAAACCAAATTGCTTCAAATTTTCATCATTTTTAACTCGATTTTCAAACTGCAATTTTTAACCTTGAAATAAAATGAAAACAAATAAAATTTTCCAAAAGATTTTAATTTCCAAATTTGACAAGAAAAAAACTAGGATCTGAAGTTTTCATTATCATTTCTTTGTTTTTAACTTTCATTCTTATATCAATATTCTGAAATAAAGGATGAAAAGGGGGAGAAAAAGTACGATTTTGAATTGGCCCAAAAGTGTGTGACAGAGGCTGATTAATACAGGGAGTCTTTTAATCACATCGCAGAAACGTAAAAAAGAAAAGAAAAAGGGGGAGAAGTGGATATCTCGTCGACTGTTCGAAAATAGACGTTCGGAAATGCGAGCGAGTGAAAAGCTCGCGATCAAAGGGCGCATAGCGCGTCGCGCTTGCCGATGGGACGAAAAATCGGCGGACGCTCGCGGCGTGCGAGACGTTGGAACAAATGAGAAGGCTTGCAGCGAGAGCGCACGCGATGCCGCAGCGTCCAAATCTCGGCCGTGTGTGTGTGGCGATGGTGTGAGTGAGTGCGCGGCAGGTGTTGTGCACGAACAAGAAGAACAAGAGGCACTCGGGCCGGGCCAAGAAAAAGGAAGAAAATCAGCGGAGCCGCGATCTCTGTCGACGATAATGACGCCGAGGTAGACGCGTGCCAGCTGGTAATGCTTTTGGGGCGCACGTTGGAGCAGAAACCGGTGGGACGCAATCTGAGGCAGATGCTCGACACCTTACCCCGCGGTCTTAAGGCCGACTGACGCGAAGAAAAACTTTAACACGGCTGCGCGTGCACGTGCAAGCCCGTTACCTGAATTGGAGCAGTTTGACACAATTGGCTCCACGGCTCTTCTCCTTTTCTTTTCTGCGAAATGCACATGTTCCGATACCCTCGCGAACTAACAAAGACCTTCTTTCTCGGTCCCCGATTTTCACCGATATCTATTTAGAATAGAACCGCGTTACGCTTCTTAACATCCAACATTTCTCATACACTTTTTTTTCAGCCTCCTCTTTTCAATATGAAAATTGAAAAAAAAATTTTGAACTTTTTGATTATCGATCCTTTGTAATATTATAAACAATTTGAAATAATTTTTTAACTCGCTATTTTTAATTTATGAACTGTTTTTGGTTGAACGCAGAGATTATATGAGAGAATTGTAAATAGAGTTGTACAGCCTATGACGAATTCAATCTTGGATTGCAAATCTGGTGGGAGCTCGAAATAATCGCCTGGTTTATGTGCAGGCGGTTTTTGTTCCGATGCAAAGATGGGGGTTTGATTGTTTCACCCACAGGATTTCGCGTTGTAACCGTAAAACCGAACATTGTCAGTCGGGATGAAAAAATGGTAACTTAACGGTGCCTTGTAATCGATGTAAAACTTCAAAAGTCATTATTTGTTTGTTATTTTGTTTTCTTTGGGTGTCTATTGAAAAGGGACGGAACTCGGAGCAAATTATTGTCAAGTTTTATTGGGTTCATAAATTCTCGGTTATTATAATCATGGCTAGTCGTTGGCACAATTTAAAAGGTACTTATCCAGCTTCAGCACTGGGGTCAGAACATTTTTGCCCGAATGAGATTACATGGGAACCAAAACACGAACCTGCTAGTCACAAAAACGTCACTTTAATCATAAATATGATCCTCACGATGTCATAATGCGGCCAATTTTTTTGTCACCTGGCGTCGAAAGATACAATTATTACCGCCGGTACTACTACTAAGCACCAATAAAAAACCGCACGAAGGGTTGAGAAAACATCATTTTTTTTTCGTTGCTCTCGGTTCACGAAATTGCGCAAAGATGACGTCGAGCGTCGCGTGCAAACAAAAATAATGGGGCGGAGAGCATAATTTTTGGCGAAAAAGAAAAATAAGAAGGCGACTTATTGTGAGATGTAAATCTAAGAAATAGAACGGCAGATGTATATAATCTGTGAAAAATCCCATTGGCTTAGGTATTGATGCCGAAATTTCGTAAATAGTTCCATGAAATTCGTCCATCGGGCGGCAAAATTTCGAGACTCGCTGTTGGACGCGAGTCTACAATGTGTACTCCCGCACAATGAACACAAGCAATACACACTCCAGTATTTTCTGGCGGTAAGTCGTGCCAACAATAGGACGCCATAATTTCAGGGGCTTTTTTTTTATTCTCAGTCAAATACAAGGCGTAACAATCAAAATACATTTTCGGCTGAAATTTACTGTCTTTTCATCGAGATTTTCCGTCCCATTCATTGGAATTTGACTCAATGTCACAAAGCATTTAACAGTTTCTTTGTTGCTGCAACAGACGGAATGAAACAAATTCACGTCATATTTAAATGATATATCTAAATTTTCCCCCAATTCAATTGAATTTTATTTATTGTACTTTCAATTCTGTCCCTGTTAAAATGGTATTCTACTTATTCGAAAAATTGTAGCTATAAAATTGCGGTCGATATTTTGACCGCAATTTTGTCCCTGTTAAAATAGTATTCTACTTATTCCAAAAATTGTAGTTATAAAATTGCGGTCGATATTTTGACCGCAATTTCTTGAGTTGAAGTTGTAACAGTTACGGATCGATTTTAATTGCTCGACACGCTTGATCAAACTCTGTGAAATAATGAGGATTAATTGAGCGGCATTACTGCAATCTGTTGATATTTACAAATAGCCCTTGTAATGCGTTTTGACAACGCAATTACAACGGAGAAATCCGAAAGTAACCGGTGTTAAATTCGTGTCGATTTTAACATCGAAACGGTATACGCATAAATTTACACCGGCTGTGGTATCATCGAAGGGGTTGGATTTCAGTAATAAAAAGCATTCTTGATATCTGGCCACCTTCTCCGATCTTTTTTTGGTCCCAAACATAAAGGACTATATTACAGTTATGTACAACGAAACCTGAAGATTCAATCTTACAAAATACAGTTCACCGAAAGCGGAGACACAATTAAAATTAATTCAATCAACTTTCTAATTCAGGCTGAATTGATTGACAATTTAATTAAATCGAGTGAAGAATTTTTTTTGTCCTTTTGAGATCAAAATGCTGAAACGTGTTTTTCAATGTTAACCAATAAATTGTGGCTGATGTCGTTGAGCGAGACGTTTCTGATTTCACCATATCTTTTTCATAGACATCAGTTATTGTGTGGCTCCAAAGCACTATTGATTTTGTTGTCGAGGAATCACACCAACTATCGCGAATTCACCTTAGCAAGGGGATATCCGTTTTTCCTCCCAACAATATCTAATGTAAATGTTTAACCGGACGATTTCTTATATTTATTCCTCTTGTCGGATAAGAATCATGGAACCGGCAATGAATACACAAAACATGTCGCCGATTCGCAAGTTTGCACAGTGGAACAACATTTGACCAGACTTGATCGATCGAGTACGAAAAAAGATTGAAAACAATTTTTTATTTTAAATTGCAACTATAAGTTCATGATTTCATAACTAATTTTGGTTTCTAGTTATTTCCTAGTACTTTTTAGGGTATTTAAGTTTTCATAGCCAAAACCTAGAGTTTTCTAGTTTCGTTTGATGAAATTATAAGAAGCGTTAGAATACAAGTTTAGATTCAAAAAAATCAAACCAGATTTTCTATGAGAGACTTAACAACCGTAGAAAAAAAAGTTATAAAAAAAAGTTAGAGGTTTTGTTCGACGCGTAAGGGTCAATAAATCATGGTGGAAAGTACCCGCGGATATAATCACAGGACATAGATCAAATTTGAAGGGATGAAGTGTGGCGCGGTCTTTTCCGTGCATTAGAAATAAGCAGCGACGTGCGTTAGCAAGGGGACACAGGATTTTTGGCAGGCCCGCGACGTTCACAATGTTCGTCACGTAACTGCATAATGATAGATGGGAAGAAGACAATTTGGCGAATACTAAAAGAGTGCACGAAAGACTGGACAAAGTCATCTCATCTGCCAGGGTCGGGGAGTCACGACTACGACCCCCCCCCCTCTCCACTCCTTTAACCCGAGAATCCTCTTTTTTTTTTGCCTCGCTAATTCGTCCTTACGACTGCGGAATTAACAAGACATTCCTATTCACGATGCGACCGTTTCGAATTGCGTTTAGAGTTCGACCCCTTGTCTCTCCTTGCGTTTCGAATCTAACTGAGAAAATAAAAGCCAACTTTTGTCTCTACGCGAGTTTGAATAAGTCAAAACTTTCGGCCGTTTTTTAATCTGCATAATCTCAAGAAACGATTGATTGGTCCTAAATAAACAATTCTCGTCTAAAATTAGAATTCAGACTGCAAACAAATACTTCGGAGGGACTCCAGAAATAAAAAATTGATTTTTTGAGGTTATGTCGCGATTTTTCAAAATGTTTTTAAACATCCTCTTGTGGGTACTCTAATAAAAGCCCTCTTTATTCTCTAGAAGATGACATTTTCAGATTGTTCATTTCGTTTGTCTGATTCGAGTGTCACTTATTTATTGACATTTCTTTCAACTGTCAATGAGTAAAAGTTATTCTATGAAACAAATTTATTTTCATTTGCTAATTTCAATTTGCATTTCAAATAACCTTGACAATCAAAGAGTCATCTCTTTTTGGACAAAAACAGTTAATCTGTGAGCTCATCAAAGTACAGTTGTAACCATCGAAAGTCAGAGGAGCCTAATTTTTGTGTGAACGAAAACTTATTACAGATCGTTTGATGGGCGTGTAGACGAGTTTGAATAGAAAGATTCGGATCTGTAATGCGCGTTTCCTGTTGTAGGATCACGGTCGAAATGATTCAATTTTTGATTTTGCCTCATTTAACAATCGCAAGGAGACGGAAGAGAGGAGGAGAGGCTAAAAAAAATCTTGCAACACACATACCTGCTTGTGCAAACGCGACGTGTATATGGGATTGATCGCAGGAGGCAGGTGCTGGGACCGACAGCTGTGCGCTTGCGATCTTCCTTCACGAAACGGAAAGGCTTACCCCGTTCCTCTTCTTCTGCAGGATCCCCCTCGCAATGTGTGTATACAAGTCTGCACCGGTGCACCAATAATGCCGAAATAAAAAAAGGAGATGCGCCTTGCCTCGGCCTACGTAATAAATGTACCGTCGTGGAAGGAACAACCCGGAGGACAAAGACAGAGACACAGGGTCAACTTAAAATACGACCAAAAAATAACACTATTCTCGCTTTTTGCGACCCGACAATTGCTTCATTAGCGATGCCTACTGCCCTCGCCGTCAATTTACTCACGACCTTTTGTTCGACACCGGCGACCTATTCAACTCCTTCCCCCAACCGATTCCATCACCGATCTTTGATCGAACCCCAAAAACAAAGGCCCTCGCCAATCTCACGATTACAAAAACAGCCAAAATAAAATGAAAACAACCATTTTTTTTTCTCAATACGAAATTCGTTTTTCGTCCCAATTTATAAAACTGAAGAACCATTTTTGCCATTTGGACGTCTTGTTCGCGAAAATGAAGTTCCCTTTTTTTGTTTACAAACAAAACCATGCCTCCGGTGTTTGCAAACAAAGAATCGAGATGATGTTTTGGTTCGAATTTTTGTTTACATCCCTGAGATACACTGGACTCGAAGAAGAAAAGGGCGTTTTATTTTGCCTCAAATCGGCGCAGTGGTTTTGACGAAGAGAAAAAAAAAGCGTGCGTTTTCTTTGTGCTCCTCTTTCCGTATCTTCCTACACTCTAATTTAGCCAAATATTTAAGAATAGCGTGTCGGTAAACAGGTTACGGAATCCTGTGGGTAACAGTTGGTAGATTTAGCTTGCATTAACAGCGTTGCATGGTCGGACAGGGTTCAACGTCGATCGTCTTCCTTTACTTCCTTTTCTGTATCACCAAATGTCATTATTTTCGTTGTTCGAAATTAACGAATTCATTAATGCACACGCCGCTCGCACAAACCTTTCTCACGAAACGTAAGAGAGCTTCATTTCGGCGCATCATTCACGTGACACAAACTGTAATTGCCTTCCCCAAAAATGACCCCCGCAGGTTTCAACTTTTTTCCCCTCTCGAAACCTTTTCTCTTCCTTTTTTTGTACCTCCATTTTTTCTCCGTTAAAATTAGTCATGAGAGAAAATCTGAGTATAATTGAGTACAAAAAATTAGTTATCATAAAGTTCGGGTTTTCTAGTTATTGTCAAACACTCCGATTTGTGACTTTTGGGAATATTCCTAAAGTTATAAGCTCTCAGAAAATTCCATCTTGAATAAAAAAAAAACAAAACCTAAAGAAAATAATAACGAAAATAAAAGTTTGTAAATTAAAGGAAATAATTGTTGCGGTGAGGCAGACAAAGGCGAAAAAGGAGTCTATATTTTAATGTTTTCAAGAGGATTAGTCAATCGTGGGCCAGCGACTGACCCTTTTGACTCGCATGCGTCTTTGTGTGCGAAACAGCCCAAGATGTGCAATCGCCGGAGCCGCTCTTCGGCAGCGCAACTTTCTCCGCGGCGGAGAAAAAAAAACCAGTCGGATTTTTCGTGGCGTCACTTCTCGCCACGGCCAGTCAAATCAGCCGTTTCGAGCACTTTGTCTCTGCAGGTGCGGAAAGTCATTGTTACTTTTACGTAAAGCATCGTAATGCCGATTTATTTAGCCGATCTGCGCGATCTGATAATTGACGCGCTTCGATTGCCATTGTCCAACAAAAACTAAACTCGCTCTTGATTTTCTAAATTGAAAACCGTTTCAACTAAACTGACAGAAGAGTGCAATTTCAATCGCTGAGGTTTTTAATTTAATTTCTGTTTTAATTTATTTTTGAATTCAAAGTTTCAGTGAAAATATGTTGATGAATCGAAGAAAAAGTTTGGAAGATTCGTCGATGACTGAGATCTGAACACAAAGAAACTTGTATGAAAATAAAAAGTCATATTTTGAAAATGGGAGGAACAACATCGTGTCCGAATTAGGGAATAAAGGAGATGACAGATTTTGTCCATGTTGCAACGACTTGTTGAAGACGTGGAAAGACAGAAAAAAAAACAGGACGGAATTTCCCAACAAAACACGCGGAGAGGTACAAGTTTATGATTTTTCCAGGAATCACTGAGGAAAGTTTCTATTTAATCTTTTGTTATCATTCGGAAATAACTTTCAAATATTTTTCTGCCACGAGCGGTTGCTCCGTAACGAGTTTACAACGGCCTGTTCCGTCCAAATCATTCAAAAACAAAATATCATTACCGTTTGCTTTACGAGTTGACAATAAAACTTGATTTGCAGTCCGAGTTTTCTCAGCCCGTAAATCTCGTCAGCCTGTACCCGTCATAATTCAAAACAAATTGCTCGCCATTGTTATGACATTTTTTTTTTCAGAACCTCGGTTCTAATAGGTGCAAAATAGGCCTCGTGATCGACAACTTCACATGTCTTATCTTTCACTCAAAACACCAAATATGACAATATTTGTCAGACCCGATAACTCGAAAACTTGTCTCAAAATGAAGCAAAGTACACAAATACAACAACATTTGTCGACCCTGATAACATTTCAAGCCTCCAATCAACCAAAAACTATCTTCTTCGATTTTGATAGAAACTCAAATTTCTTTGAAAATCATGTTAACCTTATCGATAATATTTCTTCTCTCACTCGAATAAGTGAAACAGAGTTGCACTCAAGTTTTAAAAATAAGCGCAAAGATTTCTTTCAAGTTAACTCGTAGTTACACGTTAATGATCCAATTTTGGGAATTAGTCTCGGCAAGCTAATCACGTTAGCAGCAGTTGCAGTATTATTCCAGTAGTTTTTGCCGAGAGGAAAATTTCGGTCCAAAATTTCCATGACAAAAAGTGTGCGAAGGGCGGAAAAAAATGGAGATTTAAAATGTCAGGGTAATTAATCTGGCATCAGTGATGTCAATTAAAACGAAAAGCGATAAATGTTGATGACTATCTGCAAAGTCGAAGAAAAATGCATAACCGAGACAGCTGGAGACGTGACTTGAAGAAGAAAAAAAAAAAAGGTCGGGCACACACCGGGGGGAAAAGGTTTTATCACATGGACTCGGTTTATTATTATTAGCGCAATTTCTGTTTCCAAATCGGCCTGCTGATGCGGGCTACACCTGCCCGTACGTGGCCTCCTCGCTTTCTGCACCATCACACTGACCGACAATCGAACACATGTGTCCAGGCCCGTGATATGGATGCTTAACTAAGTTTCTTAAGCAGAAGTAATACCCCGAGTTAAGCCCACTTGGTATATACCAACACTCGCGCGTAAGCTGCACCGAGCGTTATTTGTTTGAATATCAAGAACATGTTTCTGTAATGGACTTCGCGGCGATTTTATAAAGCAAATGGTAATGAGATTTATTGACGCACAAATATGGTCGCGACAATTTTATTCCACTCTTTTTAACCCTTTTTCTTAATTCTACACGACGAGAAAAGCTGATATAAAAATAACCAACAAACTCTCAAATAGCTTGGTAAAAATTATTTTTGAAAACAAAAAAAATTTTAAATAATTTAAAGGCCATTTAAAAATATCCTTGTTTAATTTCAATATCCTTGTTTGATTTCAAGATACAAGATCGTCCACAGTCAAAATATTCGACTCACAACTTTGGTTTCATCGTTTTCGAGAACAAAGAGGCTCGAAAAATGTTGCGCGAAATTTTTCGGCCGCAGGGAGTTTAGAAAAGGTGCAGCGTCGTCGAAAACAAGAGAAAAGGTAACGGCCCTGCTGAGATCCGTTTTGTCGAGCGTTCAATGGCTGCGCAAAAATGGTCTCGCTCCATTTTCCCAGCGAGATGCTTTTTATGACTCCCCTTCGCCCCTCGTTCTCGTATTTGCTAATAACGCACGACAGGTCGATCCGAAGAAAATTCATTTTGCTATAACTCCGCGCCGTTTTCAAATCCTCAAAGCTCCTTGGTAAACAACGTCTCGAAAAGACTATGTGCACTGTTTTTTAAATACCCTCCCTGTGCGATTATTCTTTTCGTTCTTTTCCATTTCTGCTTTTCAATTTTCTCATTTTTGATTTGACAATATTGGAATCCAAATTTTCAAGCCTTCAGTTTAAAGAATTGCAACTTTAAATATCAACTCTGTACTCTCAGAATTCGAATAAGTGAAAATGTCACTTTTCCAAAAAGTGAAACAGTTTTTCATTTTTGAATATGTCGAATATCACTTATTGATAAGTGCATTTTTATTTTACACTTAAACAAGCGAAATAACACTTTTTAATGAAGTAATTTTCCCTCGTCTTAATTTTGGACGTGGTTGTGCAAAGTTAATAAAATTGTTGTAAAATTGTTTAAGGAAATGGTGAACTTTGTATTATTATTTTATATTATACTTTTTTATCTTTCGAATCAATTTAAATATCTTAGGCAAGAAGTAAATTTTAATTAGAAGTTATATTTTCAAAATTGTATACATAAAAAAATAAAATAATTGTTAATATAGTAACTATTCATAATGATAGTTACAATGTTTTTTTTTTTTGAGTGGACGACTCTGGGCTTTTTGAAAAAGTAAATGTTCACTTTTTTAAAGTGAATTTTCACTTTTTCAAATTCTGAGAGTAGTTTGTGTTAGTTCATTTTTGAAATGCAGGCTTGGGAAAGATGTTAATTTTTCGTCAAGTTGAGTAGAAGTAAATGAAAAAGTTGAAAGGGATCGAGCCCGTGGAAAAATTCAGCATCACGGGTTTACATTGTTAGTGGCAAAATAGTTTTGTTACGCATGATAATGCACGTTTGCGTTTGACGTCTGGCCTGACAGACTCGGTACTTGCAGTTGTTCGGCGGAATTCCTCGCGATTGTTCGCACGAAATCCCTGTCAGAGGTGGACATAGCTTAGCTTACAACTTGCCATCGACTTTTGCCCGAGAGTACCTACATTAAATGCAAATCAACGCCAATGGTTTTCAACTTGGACACCTTAACGAGTTGACATACAGCTAGACACGTTGCTAAACAATTTAAATTGCTGCTTTTTTTTGAAAAAAATAAGTTTCAAATAATTTAACAAAAACTTTGTAAAACAAGTCAACTTTGTTTTGGTTTGGATTTTGGATACTGAAATGAGATACGTGGGTGGGGAAAGGCGCTAAGCGCTGTCGCGTCCTAATCATCATCGCCGCAGCGCCATTACATCCGCGTCACAATAAATAGAGCCGGGCCTCCCACCAGTTTGGCGCGAATGCCAGCGCCGCATCGCGAGCATGCCGACCCGCATTTCTTTCCGACTTATGACTCATAATTTGCGTCACAATCATCGCACCGACAACTGCCAATTGATCGACATTTTTCTCTTCCTTCCCTAGCTTACTTGCAACTTTCAAATTCGTCCCGTGAATGAAGTCGCAGGAACAATTGCGATTGCAAAATTGTCACGTCCTGAATCGAGAGACATAATCAACGCGAAATATTGCCGCTGGATTTACGATCAAAGGAGAGTCAAATCGAAACAATTGAAAGAAGATTTACAGCTGAGCCAGAGGAGTTAAAGTGTTGCAACAGCGTCGTCGAGTGTTTAAACAGCCGGCGGCACGTAATAACTTCGCGGTCGTGTCGCGCATTTTCCAGACGTAGGTGGCGTTCTGCCAACCAGCGACCGGGAGAATGTACCAAACGAGCAGCCAAGGAGGGGCGCAGAGAGCTGGGAAACTCGAGATACCGATCGCACAATACCAAAATAGTATTGTGCGCTTTTTAGGATCTTCGAGCCAGTGCCCTTTTCTAAGCACTATCGCGCCAATCTGTCCCTTTTCTCTTTTTCTTCTTATTATATTAGTCGGCCTACTTCTGTCCAACCGACAAAGAGCCTTTGCTCTCAATTGTCAGTTCTTTTGAACCAGGAGCTTATCAGTCGATGCGTCTAATATTCTGGGTCTTGAGAACATTTTTCAACCTTTCTTGTTTACACCCCCTACGATCGGGTATCAATTTTTTTGTATTTTTTTTCTAACCTGGTAGACAGGTGGAATTCCCAATCTGCATTCAAGTTAGTTTTCTAGCAAAATTTACTTTTTTAATTGACTTGACAATTCAAAAAGATTTTAACGAAAGGAAGAAAGAAGAGAAGGATAGAGAGAGAGAGAGAGAAAGGCACAGCTAGGTCTTATTTGGGCCGAGGTTCTGAAACTAGGTGATCGTTGTGGTTACGGCTTAATATGATCTCTAGGCGGCATTGCCAATCATAGGAGCGAAGGTTAGCGCGAGCGGCCCAATTCCGCAGAATCTATCGAGCCGATCGAGATGAGAACCGGTCCGAAGAAAGTCGGGGAATTGTTTGTTCGGCGGATGACCGAATTGGGTCTGGCAATTTGATATATCGCGCGTCGCGTTTGAGCCGCCGCGCGCCGGATACGCGGCGTGGAGTGGGGGTAGCTGCGCATGCGCGAGCCAAAAGCGCGGGAACTTGAAGGTCATCACGGCGGCGGTCGTGTCGTATGACATCACCGGTAGCCGGTTCCTCGGAGATCGGGCCGGTCGGCGGCAACCGACAGAGACGCCAGAAACGCTGTCCTTGTCGCGCTCTCGGGCGTGGGACTCGCAACGCGGTTTAAATGCTCGTTGGAATGCGGTTAGCCCTTTTTGCCATTTGAGTGTGCACGTCGCTACGCGGTTGACCAGACGTGCAGGAACGCAGACGCGCAACACCACATTCGCAACACCACTCATCCTAACTTTTCGACCTGACTTTGGCTAATCAATTCTTAAACATCATTTAAACTTGTTACCAACTCTAACGAATTGTTTCATTCGTAACATCTGTTTGCAAATTTTTCCTTTTCATTGTTGTCTCAATTTTCGATCACTTTCTTCAACTTTGTCTTCTGACTTTGCATTTTGTACTAGAAACAGAGTTTATTAGAATCATAAATTCCACCTTACCAATTGTAAATCGTGCCTTCTGCCAAGTGAGATGCAACTTTTTTTTATTGCACTTATTTTCTAAGTGTCCAGTGTTTATTTTTTGCGTCACTAAAAATGTCCATTAAAATATCTTACGGTACATTCCAAGCGGCAATTCGCTCCAGAGCGTGTTCACGTGACAGTGACACTGGACATTTAATTCATCGCACAATAATTGTTTGGAAAAAAAAAAGAAAACATTTTTGGTGCACAGTTTACAATGGGTTAAAGACCGAAAATGAGTGGTGAAGAGTCAGAGTTGTGAACAAGTGGTTGGTCGAAATTGGTCTGATTTTACAAGTTGAAAATGAGAGAAAAAGCGGAAGTGCAGGATGTTCGAGGTTGGAATTGATTGAAGCGTAGCGTATCTGAGATCTGATTCTGAGATCAGCAAAGTGAATGAAAGTAAAAGTGTTTTCCTGTTCCACTTTTTAGTCGGATTTTTCTGAAAAGCAGAGGGGGTTGTTAATTGGCGTATGGTAGGCGGTACGATAAATTTTCATTCAGGTTACCGGCGCAGCCCAGGGCAACTTTACGACGCCCGGCATTCCGATCAAAGTGCGGATCAAACGTACGACTTATATAATTGAATTGATTATCATTTTCCACAGCGACTTCTTTTTCGTGCTAAATAATATACCTTTGCAACGTGAAAGAGAGGAAAAGTAAATTGTCCACACTCACGCAACCTCTTGCAAAATTTCATTAATGAAAATCCAACTATATCATTCATGACAGTTTCTAACTAAGCTTTTTTCACAACCTTATTCGAACCAGAAATGAACTTACTTATTTACGTTTCTTTTTAAACAAACTTAATTTTTTTCAAAATCAAGAAGAACATTTAAGAATAAAAACAATCAGATATAAAAAATGGTTAAAAAATGGTTACAAATGAAAGAAACGTAATTTCGATTTAGCGACAATTTTTACCTTTCAACTCGAGACTATATCAATGAGAAACTCATTGACTTGAATGAAAATAGAATGATGATGGATCAGCTAATCGGGCGGCACGCGCAAAATTAAACGAACAATCCATCGCCGAACGCTCGCGTCTTCGTCCGACCCGTCGAGATCTCGCATCTGCCCACGCATCAGAATAGAAAATCTCAGCCACTTTCCCTGTAAATTCGAGCGCAATGTCAAATACAAAAAAAAAAACAGAACACAAATTTAAGTCGCACTATTGAACACGACAAATTTTAAAACAAATTTCCACAGAGAAGAAAAATATGAGCCAAATTTTTAGACATTTAATAAAATAAATGTAGGAAGTTGAAATCATTTTGCAAAAAGAGTAAAGAAAAATAAGATAAAACAACAATAAACAAAGTTGGAGTTTAATGACTTGAGGATTGGCTGAGGAGATGAGGAGAAATAAACGCCGACAAAAGTCGCGATGCGCGTGAATATCAATGAGTGTTTGGCGTTAGAACAGAGAGCGCTTTTCAAAATCGCTAAGACAAATTACGCGCGATGGCGAAACGAGTGGCAAGAATGCGCGTCGCGATGGCGGGCGCTAATGTCAGGCCGCGGAATCGATGGCAATTCATCCGCTTTAAAAGGATCGATGACGCGGGAGGGAGCGCGTACCAGGACGAAAAACGAAAACCAGAGATGAGAAGAGTTCGCCAGCCCATGGTTCCAATAATGGATCCGAAAAGTGGAAGCATTTCGACCGACCTTAGAAGTTGAAAAAATGTTTGAAAGTGGATTATTTTGCAACATTTAAATGTTGGCATGTAATATTTGAATTGTAGAAAAATGTTTCTAAAATAGTTCACATTTTCGTGATCGAATTGTTTACTCGAATTTGAAAAGAATTTTTGAAGGTAGTTAGAATAAATTTTTGATGGAATTTTGAAAATTTATAAAGTTGAGTAATTTATAGTCCATTCGAGTCCAGTAGCGGCCTCTTTTTAAAACGAGTATGATTAGCTTATGAAACCGAGTAGAAACTTTCATTACCGACACAAATTTATACCTACATTATCAGCTTGTGATACGAAAATTTCATGAAATTTAATTTTGCCTCAGGAATGTACTCAAATTTAAATAAACAACTATCAATTTTTCCAAAAAAAAATAATAATTATAAAAAAAATTTCATTTTCCTATTTTCTCCATGATTTAAATTTTTACGTACTGAAAACGACAACAAAATAGCTGTAATTTTTTGTTTACTTTATTAATCATGTCATAAATGTGACATTAAATAACAATTTATCAGCTAGAACAATTTGTTCATTTTTACTAGATAATGTTTGGTTTCAACCAGTCATCAGTGGTAGTAGTACTGAAAAATTCATCGGTGCACTTTTTTCTATGTAATTTCTGTCCATCAGACGATACGACCCCTATTCAGGAAAGTTAATCTGCACACTTATGAATATTAACGAGCTCACTGAGCTGAACTTTGTTTTCACTATCGAGTTCATTATTCGTGAATCCTTTCACACTTCCAACCCCAACTGTTATTTCTTTCCAAGTCGAAAGACAAAGTCATGATTCCATCGTCGCTCATCTGTTCAAGCTTTAAGCAACGTAAATAAGTTTGCCGACATGTCCATCTTTGATGTCAAAACATTCGAATCAAAAATCAAACTATTTTCTAAATTAACCTCAAAATTAATCAAAAATTTAAAAAAAAACGTTTCAAAATACTGATTTTTGCAAAAAATTTTGCAAAAAAAATGAACGAAATCAATGAAAACAAATCTCAATAAATGATTAAATAAATAAACCATGATTAAAAAAGTTATTGACCTACAAACCCCGACTAAAATTATAAATTTCTCGGCACAAGCAGAGCTTTAATAATTACTTAGAGGGAAAGTTTTCTCAGCGGATTGGGTGTGTTGTTGATGTAAAATTAGCCTCGTTTTATCACTGATCTTAATTCACTTGAAATCTCAGCACACACATAACTCATCGTACGATTTAGCTAAATTTTCGTATTTCCCCCCTTTTTTTATAAGTAAATAAGATTCACCCACGAAAGGTTTCCTGCAAAATGAGCCCGAAATCATACGAAGGTAACAGGAAGTGTGATAAACCCTCTAGTATCACATGTACAAGTGCTATAAATCAAGCTTAACTCGGACCCGTCAAATGGCCGAGTGCAATTGAAAAAAATCGCGAGCTTCATTCCGCGCCAATTACATCGCCACGGCTTTTGTTACCGATCCGGTTGTCATAAATAACTTTGAGCAGTAACATCTGTAAATATCGCGATTCTTTCGAAAGAACCTGTTGAGTCCCGCTGAGCGATTCAAAGGTCGCTCATACACAACTGGGCCTATGAATATGCACCGAGTTGCTTTTAATTGAACAACATTTTCTGCCTTTTTTCTGCTCGTATATGGTCACGATTTTTTTCGTTACACAAAATATTTTTTCCAATCGTTCGGACATGCAATTTAAAAACAGACTACAAAAAAATACAAAAATCAATCCTTTTTAGTCCCACTTTAACCAACTCGACATTTTCAATCACAACAACAGTTTTTTCACTTATCAATATTTGTAATCAAAGCAATACTAAGCAGAATCAAAGTGATATAATTTTAACTTAATTTTTGATGACAAATGATAATCTGAGTCTTCGAAGAAAACGAATTTGAAAATTAATATAGACATTATGACAATTTTAATTGAAATCTAAGTATTGTCAATCCTGAAAGGGACAGTCATAACAAGAAACCGAGTGGGAGAATCAGCTGACTCGAGAGGGGGAGGACGAAGGGGAGCGCTCCCACGCGAAACCTACATAGGTTAGTTACAGTTTGACAGTTAAACGTCTGCTTTGGAGCAGCGCGCGTCGGCGAGTCTTCCTGCTTTCGAACGTTTAGTGCGTGGACGTTTTCATTACCATTTACGATTGTTTACTGAACGAGGAAGTTGATTCAGTTCACAAGGGTCAAAGTGAAACTCGCTGATTTGCAATTCGTGCCATTCGTTTAAACTTTTTTCGACTGCGGGCAAAAGAGCGAGCAGACTCACGTGGGATTTGACATAATTCAATTAGTATTTTATTGTAAGTACTTGCAATGTCTACAATTTTGAATCAATTTACGTCCAGTCCCAGACAGACTTGTTTACGAACTAAAATTAATATAAAATATCTTTAAACAATGAGTCAAACGTTGAAATGAACAATAAACTGGAATACAAACAACGAAAATGACGTAGTCTAATCTGCTTAAAAATTGATAATGATAATATCAAATTCGAGTTTTTCAATTTGTTCAAATTAAACTTTTTTAAAATTAACAAATTAATGTTCCTTTGTGAAATGGAATAATAATTGTGCTTTGTTGAATGCAAAAAAAACTGGTTTTAAATCACCAGGTTTAATCAGCGTTTAAAATTTTTACTCGGGGTATTTTACGGGACTTTGCGTATGAGCTTTACGATTCGGTCGGAATGGCGTGCGGTAGTTTATCTGGAAAAAAACGCAGCTGCGTGATAAAGGCTATCGCAATCGAGGAGAAGCTCGCGTTTTGTTTTTTGCCGCGACCAACTGCGTGAAATAGTTCATCAAAATGAAGCGGAAATGCGTGCCGAGGGCGTCCGGTGCGCCGAGCTCATTCATCTTTGACTCTTAGCCCGGTTCATTCATGCATCGATCTGATGTCGAGAGTCACGCATGCAAGGTCCCCGATTTGCCGCACTCTTTTGGCCTTGCGCTCCGTTGGCCCCGACGCTTTTCACACTCATCAATCGATGTGTTTATTTTCGGATGAAAGAATTGACAGCACCAGCCCGATTTGGTTCAAATCTTCATTAACGACGTCAAATTAAACTTTCTAAAAAAATTCCAACATATTTTCAACTTTTAATCACCCTTTTTTGTTCATTTTTTGTTCAGTTTTTTTTTGCAGCTTGGAATTAAAGAATTATTTTGTAAGACTAAAATGGTTCTATTTAAAGAACAGAAAACCGTTGCCTAACTTGTCATGAAACGTTTGAAGAAAAGAATAGCCGCTTTTTAATGAAAACAACAAAAACGAAGAATTAAAAAACAGAAGAAGACCTGTGTTAATAATTCAACAGTAGCCAGTGGCCACGAGGCATTCATTGTTTTCAACATTATTTGCTTTTAATTGTTATTTCTTTTGTCAGAGTAACAGTAGATTTTGCAGAATTATTAACTCATGCGAACGGCATGACCACGATACCAGTTATTTAATTAGTAGAGTGGATTCAAATTTTACGCAACCTGCAATACTGAATTCGTGTGTTAAATTGAACGGGAATCAGCCGTTTGATAAAAAATGTATCTCGACAAACGTATCATAATCGGATTCATGATTAAATTTTATTATTCAATCTAACTCAAATAATGTTCCAGAGAAATTTAACAGGTTTTTAGATGGTTCTCGACAAGGATGAATATTTAACCAGTTAGAAAGTTAGTTACAATTTTAGTCACGAGTTTTTGCAAGTTTAATGAAACAATTTTTCTCTAAAGGTTTTGGAATGCAAATTCAATTAAGTTTTTTTTTGAAAACAAAGTCACGGTTTTCTTTACAAATTGTGATTCTTGAAATTGCATCGAAATTTAAATTGTTTGTTCACAACACTCAAAGAGTGTTTTGTTGCGAAAAATTATTGTTGCTCGAGGGCGAAGCGTTGGCACAAAAGGTTCGAATTTCAATTTGGGAATTTCGGCGCAGAAACATAAGTTACTTGAATCACGCGACCAGAGGAAATGCAATTGGGAGCGATTGCCAAACCAAGTGGACAAGGACGTTTTGGTTTCGATTTCGGTGTCGTTTGCAAATTAAACAATACCGAAACGACCTCGCACATCATGGGAACGTGTCATGACAACTCGCTAAACTGCTGGTTACAATCCATAATCACTGTCAGTTGAAATAAAACTGCAACTGAAAGAAAAACATTCTTCTTCAATTCTTCACAACTTGGAAAAAAATCAAAACCATAATTAATGATACTTGGAGAAACACTTAGACGCAAAATTAGAGCACATCCAAACAAACGAGACTCGATTTTGAAAAGCGGGTCAGTTTGTGAGCAAATTATGGATGAAACGCGTGAGCGTGTAATTTTTTTTAATTTTATTTCATTCGAATTAGTTAAGTAGAATTGAATTTAAAAAATGTTTGCAAAAAACGGGCAATGAAACGAAAGATTCGGAATCGACTGAAACGAATGAAATCAGGCGATGATCAGCTGAAAAACCCTTCGTCGTGCGTTTAACATGACGCCAGACGGCAGGGGAAATTCGAAGGAAGCAAAGTAGACGCTTAACTAAAGAACCCAGACTATTCGTCTACGCGCGAGCAAGCGTGATAAAGAGGGTTGCATGACTCGCGTCTATACGCATTATGCATTTACATAAAAATGTTCAAAACTCGGATGCAATTGAACTTGCAAAATGAAATAAATTACCTCCAAAGATAACAATCTTGAAAAAAACAAAAGAAATAAAAGAAGGGATAAAAAATGTGCAACCAAACTTGAAACAAAAAAAGAATTGAAATGAATTGAAAATACGGCCTTTTTCGGACGTTAAAATTGAAAGAAAATATTGATCTTAAATGACGGCGTGCAAACATATATTTTTGTGTGGCGTATCCGCATGTGTAGAACGCACTGGCGGAGCGTGTAAAGTGATGTATGCAGAGCGAAAGAGACTGCAGGGGCAGGTCGGTGTATCGTGAGAAACAGACGGGTTCTTCCCCGACGACAAAAGGGAGGAACAAAATAAAGAAGTATGCAATTATTTTGCGAAACGCCTCGCGCTAAGTTGCGCCTATTGCCACGCCGCGACAGCGATGCTTCAACAAATGTGTCTGCGAGAAAGAAAGTGGCTCGCACAAAGCACGCGCGCGACTTTGCCGTTAAAACAGTAGACACTTGTCTTCGCTGCCGACCAGCAGTCCGGACTGTCAATTAGCGAATGTGATAAGCAACTCCTTTTTTTTATCACTTTTTTTAGCTTTTAAACGAACAATCAAAAAGATGTAACAACATTTGAATATTTTTGAATTTTACATTCTGAGATTTACTATTCAAACTGAAAAAAAGTTGAGATACATTTTTGCGAAATGGCAGTTCAATTTTTGTTGTTATTTTTTACATTCTTTTACATAGTTTTACATTCTGAGATTTACTATTCAAACTGAAAAAAAGTTGAGATACATTTTGGCAAAGTGGCAGTTTAATTTTTGTTGTTATTTTTGTTATTTTTGTTACATTCTGAGTTTTGCTATATTCAAACTGAAAAAAAAAGTTGAGATACCATTTTGGCAAAATGGCAGTTTTTTGTTGTTTGGGTCTGACGTCGAACGCAGACTGTTCGCTTGACAAATTGCGAATGTTCATTTTGAATTCAATTAGAAGATTTATAATTAGATTCTGATCGGATCGTTAAAGTTTGGGAGATAATTGAATTAGGTGCTGCACAATTGACTAAGAGTTGTTTTAGAATATTGGAACGTCGTAATCAAGTGCAACCTGATAGTGAAACAGGACGTCACTCGAGTTATAAAAAAAGATGCATGGGGAAAAGAAGTAAAAGCACAATTATCCGTCTATAAGTAAAGTCAACCTTGGTACGGTCTAAAGAAAGAGAAAATAATAAAAACCATGTCAAAATAATTGAACGGAAATGATTGCGAAATCTTGTCGAATGTGTCATTTGAATTAGCCGAAGCATAATTACGAAAAGAGAATTTCACAATGGACACAATCTTGGGAGAAATTTTTTGTCTGCGATGGACATAAATCAAAACTTAATTGCGAGTGAATGAAAAAGCCAATTAAGAATTGGACAAATATGGTCACGCGAAAGTTTGAACCACAGGCCCAAACTTAGGAGACAATTATCGTTGACGCAATGGTTGCGCTGTTACTCGCCTTGCCATGCAAATGAAACGTGTCACTTGTATTAATCACGTTCTCGTGACTTCATGCATGAAATAAAAAACAATCTACGATCGATATTTAATCGCATAGTTTTTCCCACATTTCTGTTTTTCAACAAAGAAACCAATTTGATGACTCAAATATAGATCCAAGGATCACTTTTCTATTCTCGTCGAAGAGTGACTTTACCAGGTAGTTTACAATAAGAAACTGAAAAAATAAAAAGAAGTCGCTGTTTGAAAATTGGAAAAAAAAATTAATTAAGGAAAATGTGGAGATACGATTGGTCCTGTCAAAACAGGAGAGAATGTTTGGGAATCGAGCTTCCCACACGAATCAATATGGGTCGCCGGTTCTTTTTTATATTACGATCAGCGGAAACCGGAGTATCGGGTTCTTTGACTACTTTTGTTCGCGACAGAGTACATCCCTTTTTGCAACCGTTCGGCAAATTCGGCCACACATCCACTATCATAAAGACTTGTCAGCGTTTCGTATGAAGAGCTACCCAAAACTGACAACTATAGTACAATTCCTTTTTTATTCTCCTTCCCGAAACTAAACACCTGAAACATCACTCAATGTTCCGTTCCATCAACTCGATTCCGATTCTTCTCACTTGGTGATTCACTTTTTTCCTCTTTCAACTGTCTTCTTTGAACGAAACTTGAAACTGTTTTTCTAAACCTATTTTTTCTATTTATGATTTATTTTTCTTTAATAGACGAAATTTAAGTTCAGTCTATTATTTTTAATTTATAATTATTAATTTCTATTCATTGTTTTTAATAAAATATGTAACATTATGGACTGTTATAATGTGACAGTAATTTTCACGAGGGAATTATATGGTCATCTCACTGTGAATGACTCCATTTGCAATATAGCAATTCATCCTGCGTAAAGGTGCATACGTCGTCACCCTATTCGGACTATCAAAGTACGTGATGTGTCATAACAAAAATCACGAAACATTACCGTTGTTTTGTACCGAGACTATAAAATTATTTACACTGCTCAATTTATTAAACGTCTCCTTTAGCACAGTTTTTATTACTTATTTCTAATAATATTGAATCATTTTATATTTGAAATTAATAATGTTTAATATTCACATTTATTTTTTATTTATTATTGTTTTTTTTATTTTTTTGAAAAATCAAAATTGTCAAAGTTTGGAAGTGAGTTGGTGCAAAAAAATGATTGCAAAACCCGGTCACGTGTTCGACAAGGGGGACACATTTTATTTATATCATTTTTCCGTGACTAACCCCGTTATTAACGCGACCGCATCTTCACAAACGGGGGAAATTTATTCGGACGTGCACAAAAGTCGGCTTTTGGCGTTCTGGTAAGGGAATCGACGCCACGTTGACCCCGATTTCACACTTATTTGATTTAGTAGATCAATCACCTCACGCCGCATCGTTTTTGTAAAGTCCCTTTGTTTCCCACATACATCATCTTTTTCATATCCAATTTACATATTTTAACGACTTTTATCATCATTCCCAAACAACAATATAAACAAACATAAATTATAATTTCAATAAAAAATTCTTCTGAATAGAAAATTGTTAACATTGGTAAATTTTACAGTTAAAGGTTGAAAGATACTTTGAAGTTTTTTTTAGAAGATAAAATAACAGCAATATAAACAAACATAAATTGTAATTTCAATGAAAAATTCCTCTGAATAGAAAATTGTTGAGAATGGTAAATTTTACAGTTAAAGGTTGAAAGATACTTTGAAGTTTTTTTTAGAAGATAAAATATTTGTCCTCTGAGAAAATGTCACTTAAAAATTAAGGTGTGACATGGATCAATGTCTCGTTCAATGAACACTAAGTGCGTTCGTAAATACCCTTTTGTACGGGCTAAGAGCCGAGCCACTACATGTACATTAACTCATCGTGAAATAAATTGCTTAGTTAACCGTTTGAATTATTAGTTATGCGCGACAGATAATTTATGTCCGAGACAAGCAAACAGCGTAAGTTGAGGATCGATTGGATGTCGACAAAAGTTATAAACCGTGTGCGATTTCAAATCGTTTCATTGGTTTCAACCGAGCACTTAATTGGACTCATCGTATCGGATTACAAACAAGTCACAATATTCCACCCTACACAAAACAGTTTGAAGAAATTGATTGATCGAAAACATGGCGCGGTTTCAACTTGACTTGCTGGATATTTCCATCGGTTAATCTCTCTGTTTAATTTTAATCTCCGATTACAAATTCGAGACAGGTTTTTTCGTTGGTTCAATTTTTAAAATTAATTTTTAATTTTGTTTTAAATTTTGTTCAAAACTGGAAATTGAACTTGTTATTCAAGAAACAAACGTAACATTGAAGATATTTTTAGCAACGTAAAGTTTGTTATTTTGAAATGAGAAAAAAAAGAAGATTCGGAAGTCTGATTAGAGGCTTTGGATTATCAAACAGAGGACACTGCGATATGTCGATCAGGGATTCAACTGTCTGGCAGAATTGATGCAACGGAAACTCATTCATTGCTCAATATCCATCGACGAAGTGCGCTCATTTTGAAGGATTACCAAGCGACCACCAGATAGTTTGTCAGACAATAAAACTGACTCAGAAATCTGCGAATCAAATTTCACAGACGGTAAAAAAACTCACAAAGAAATATTCAAACAATTTTTGAACCAATTTTTCAAACAATAATAATTCAAATATAAGCCAAACAAGGTTACATTTTAATCAAGTTTTTTTTAAAAAAAGAACTAATAACATTTAAGGACGTCATTTAGATTGAAACTTATTTACGTTTCATTGCACAAACAAAAATAAACAACTGAAAAAATAATAAATGGAATAAGAGTACGAATAAAAGATGTTATTTTTTATCAGAAAAAGCGTGCGATATTTTATAAAAGAAGCGAAGCGAAAGTAAAGTACAAAAAGTAAAAGAGAGAGAAAGAAGATGAGATGATCCGAGCAGGTCCAGGGACGAATTCAAAAGGCAACGCGGTTGATATGAGCGCCACCAGGCGGTACGCGAGGCGTTCGTTCCCATTGATTTTTCGCTGTGGCGAAGGAGTGTACGGCGAGCGTGTTTCGTTGCCCAAATAAGGAAGTCGCGAGGCGAGACTATGACGTTGGTCTCGTGAGAACTGCTGTGACATTCGTGCCAGACGGCCTGATAGCTCGCGATACACTCGCACCCGGGACCTAAATCGTCGGCCTGATCGTTCGGATACATGGAGCACGATAGAGCACGAGTCACGTCGCCACCGCGTGGACCGCCGGCGTCCTTCAGCACACAACACTCAATCGCAATGCGTTCCCCTAAACGATAACAAATTTAAAGGCCTACTCGAGGTGATACAACTTTTATTCAAACCTAACTTTTAATCCTATTCGTTTCTACCATTTTTTCTACCAAAAACTAACTTGTTTACTGTTTTGTTTGTTGTTTATTTTTGTTATTTACTTTTCAATTTTGTTTTTGTTTATTATTTTCTTTTCTTTTGATTCATTGTTTACTGTTTTGTTTACTACTTTGGATGTAGTTAATTTTTGTTGTCTACTAGTTTGTTTACCTCTTCGTTTGTTGTTTATTTTTGCTTGTTTACTACGTAATTTGTTGTACTAATTTGATTGTTGATTACTTTTGTTAATTTTTCTTAAGATTAGTTACAACACGTCGATAATTGTAGCAGTGACAATTTCTATTATCGGATCGAGCCGACGAGGAGATACGAATAATTTGATTTCGCTGATACGATATGAGTTAATTAGAGCATGATTCCCTGATACACAATTTCCGATTTCCAGTGGACAATGCTAGTAGTAAATTCCCGGAAATTCCTTGAAACGTTGAGATCACGTATTTGAATAAGGGTCTGCGACTCGTGATCGAAATTCAGATAACTCAAACCACGTATCAGATGATCCGGAATTTATTAAAGAAATACAAGCCTGCGATTTCAAGCAAGAAAAAATTGCTCAATCTATATCTCTTTTGATATCCAAGTATGAACTCGATTCATAGAAGGTTTGCCAATTATTCAACCCGACTGATTGAAAGTTAATGAAAAATCGAAACTCAAAAGTCTCGCTGTTTATTGTTTGTTTTGTTTGAAGCGGAGAGATAAACCACGTCGAAACGTCACGTTTCTTGACAATCAAGTTGTATTCAATTTTCCGCATTGAATTTGTCATCTCTCAATGAAATTTTTCACGTTGCATAAAACAGTACTTGATAGACAGTAAATATTGATAACTTAAACAATTAATGAAACTAAATTCAGGATAAAAATAAATGATTTTTGAATGAAGAATTTTGATTGGTCTTTCAAAATATCAAATTTTATAATCGGAGATTCGATGCTTCAATAACACACATTAATGTCAGAACCAAAACAAACACCCTGCAAAGTTTCGTCAAATTGTTGTGGTTTCTTAGTTGGTCTGCTCTCTCGCGTGAGAATCGATTGCAATAGCGTTTCGATTTTTTGTTCATATCAGAAGATCCACGTCACGCACAGACAATATTTTGTTGTGGAAAATTGTTTTGGCATTGTTTCAACCTGAGGTTTGATTTTTCACTTATAATTTTTGTTTCTAAAACTCTTCAATTCATAACTAATTATTTATTTCATTAAAAAGTAAAAAAAATGAGTTAAATGAGAAAGATAAATGAGTTAACTCATGCGAGTAAGAAAGTTTTTTATTCAAGAACCTAGTGATTAAAATTTGTCTGAAAATATCTTTTTAATTAAAGTTTTTAATTGAAGATTAAGGTACTGAAGTGTATACAAAAAAATAAATTGGAAATCAGGAAAATAGTGTAAGTTAAGTGGGCTCAGTTTACAGTAACTTGGCGAGACCAACGCGACGCAGCGGGTGACACGTGCTGGGGCTTACTTTACACATGCACGTCTTATTTAATCTACAACAATACACGGGTAAACACGTATCGGCTCCAACCGAGTTCTATGTTGTCTCATGCGAACAATGACTCTCGCATAAACGATACGACACCTACTCGTAGTTTCATAATTGAATGCATTGTTTCCATCCACGCTTCTATTATTCGATTCCATAGTCAAACTTTATTTCTTCTGCTATTTCCTTGTCCATTACTCATCACAAACTTTTCCTGTTAAAAATCAAAAAAAAACTTTTTTTCTTATTTCCAACTCAATTTACAAGATTTGATTTCAAATCCAAATGTAAATTGCAAATTCTAAAAATACAAAAGTACAAGAAACAGAAAGAAGAGGACAATTTAGTTTAATTTTTGATTTAAAATGCATCTGGAATTCAAAAACTGTTTAATCAAAGGCTAAGTTGGTTATGCGTGAGCGAAATGAATGGCACTGCGGCGGTGATGATTATTATTTGTGGCACGAAATGATGAGTTTACGCCTAGGCTGGTAGTTTGGCGGCGAGAAATTTCGCTGGTGCTGCGGTTGCCGAACTGCAGCCCCACCAAGTGTAATCGCGCATCAAAAGGCCTCGCCGTTGGCTATACTCGTGAGACATGCTATTCTCTCAGACACTAGCCTCTCTCAGTTTAGGAAACCGAGGGCAACGTCGCCCGACGCAGCTTCTAAATAAACCGTGAAAACTCGCGACAGCCGGGAAAAATCGTTTTGCTCCAATTTCACCGCAACTAGTCCCTCGCGTGGGTTGTGAATTTCTAAGCTCAACTAAATTTTAACCATTCTTAAAACCACGTTTTACAAACTTTTATTTCATCTTATTTTGTATTTTCTTTTCTTTTCAGAGTGATGATTTTATTAAATAATCAAATTGTCTCGTTCCAGATGTTGTGCAAAGTTTAACTTTTCGAGTAAACCTTTTTGGAGTTGGTTACAAGACTGCAACGATGGGAAAACTTCTGAGTCTGTTGGCACGAGACGACGCGACGTGCTGCACGCCCCAAAAATACGAGGTCTTTTTGGATTTCGAAAGTAAGGACATTATGATCATTTAGTTCTATTTTTATGAGTTTACTATAAAGTTTGTGAATAAAAGATCAATTTTGGATGACAAATTGTTTTGATTTGTAGATGCGCAGCCGTCTGATAGCGAGAGGGAAACTTTTGAGGAGGTGCAACGAGTTTTGAAGGACTCGGAATCAATCCTGGAGGAGATCCAGTGTTACAAAGGTGCAGGCAAAGAAATCAGGGAAGCCATCTCGGCAGCGACCGAGGAATGTCAACGCAAAGCCTACTTGACAGTCGCCCCGCTCGTAGCCAAGCTCAAAAGATTCTACGAATTTTCATTGGAACTCGGTGAGCTATTTTTGTCGCGCCTTTTTATTGTTCTCTTGTATCCCATGCTCTACCTAAATTCTATTACTATTTGATTTTCAATTTTCACGCTAATTCAGAAAATGAACAAAATGAAAACTGATTTTTCAAACTATTGCTAAAGATTTTTACTTTAAATTTAATTTTTACTTTTTGCATTATTCTGAAGATGAATTTTTAACTTTGATGATTTGTATCGACAGAAAAAGTATTGCCAAAGATCCTGAGCCAATTATGTTCGGGTAACCTGTCTCCGACGCAGCACCTTGAGACTCAACAGGCGCTGGTGAAACAACTGGCGGAAATTTTGGAATTTGTTCTTAAATTTGACGAGCACAAGATGAAAACTCCGGCGATTCAGAACGATTTCAGCTACTACAGGCGGACTGTGACGCGAGCCTCGTTAACTCGTCCTGACGACGAGGCTAGGGACCTGGTTGTTGGTAACGAGCTTGCGAATCGCATGTCATTGTTCTATGCTCATGCCACTCCTATGCTTCGCGTTTTGAACCAGGCAACTAGCTCGTTTTTAATCGAGGTAAACCATCCAACAACAAAAAATAAATTTTAATAACCTTAGTAAACCTACATTGTAAAAGAGAAATTACAACTAATGATTTTGTTTCAACAGAATCAAGGAATACCAAGAGAAAACATCACCGAGACTTTAGGCACCATGGCAAAAGTGTGTTTAAGAATGTTGGAAAATCCGTGAGTAAAAGAAGAGGTTCCTGTTTGTTTTCATGACAGGATGGAATTATGTTTTATTTGAACATTTTTTTGATTTACAGCAACTTACTGGCTCAATTCCAACGCGAGGAGACGCAACTACTTGTGCTGAGGGTGATGGTGGGACTCGTTATATTGTACGACCATGTTCATCCTCAGGGTGCCTTTGTCAAAGGTTCTAACGTTGACGTAAGTGCGTCGTTCCAGTCTAATAATTCATTAACAAGCTCTCGTTATCATTTCATGAAGATTAACTGATATTTCTATCTCATCAAAACCAATTCAATTCTTTTATCTTCCCAAAAATATTCCTACTCGAATGTTTTTAAAAAAACTCGTTGTAATTTGAAAGCAAGTTTGAAATGTTTAAATTTCAAACTTTGCAATGTAATCAGACTTGAAATCAAAACTGAAAATCAATTTTAGGTGAAAGGTTGCGTCAAGTTGCTCAAGGACCAGCCGCCCTGCAAGAGCGAGGGGTTGCTAAATGCTCTACGCTACACGACGAAACACCTCAACGAAGACAACACCCCAAAGAACATAAAGAACTTATTAGCAGCATGATTGCCGAAACAGAGTGGCTGTTGCGTCAGGAACTGAAGCCCCTGCGTTAGGTCAAGTGTCGCTTTGCGAACCCAACAAATTAGTCTCTAAACAATAGGCGGAATGTGTGAGCGAGTATTTGACTCGAGTGGATGGTTGCGTTTGTACCGTAATTGTAAATGTAAACGACAAAATACTACTGCCCAAAGACGTTGAGATAGATTTCTAAGACACGAACGAAAGTCACCGTATAATCGCACGAATTAGATCAAGAAATAACAAATTTTTTCAAATTTTTAATTCACTTTCTTGGGGTGATTTTCGGACGTTTCATCAGTACAGTCATGGTTATCAAATCGTCACAGTTGTGACAGTGAGCTAGTGATTAAATCACAAGCAAAACAACAGCTTTGACTACGAGCGCCCTCTATTTTTAATAATGTAACAAGTTGTCAATTAACGATCAAAGCTCATTAATCGCCAGGGTCAGTGTACCTAAACGCCCCTTTTGTTTTCAATAACGAGCAATCAAGCGGTTCTATCTTCTGATAACAACAAATTCATTTCAAGGTTTTTAGTTTTGTTT
Organism: Telenomus remus; assembly: GCA_020615435.1. Classification (NCBI taxonomy): domain Eukaryota; kingdom Metazoa; phylum Arthropoda; class Insecta; order Hymenoptera; family Scelionidae; genus Telenomus; species Telenomus remus. The sequence continues at coordinate 3,024,351 of CM036338.1, forward strand.
CACTTTTAATTTTAGATTCAAATTTTTCAAGCGTTTATTGTATTTGTTTCGAGACTTTTGAGTTTGTAATTGAATTGAAATGTTAGTTTTGATCTTGATGTATTGATTGAACTATTTGTATATTCAAGAGCTTTGAAATCGAAAGCCAAGGCATATCAGATTTGATGCTCAATTTGTAAGGGGGTGAAAAATTGGAACTATTGAATTGACAACTTATTTCTGTCGGCTATTGGAAGCGTTCCATGAGTCTGCTGCCGATTGAATGACACTCGTGGAATTTCAATTTGATAAATTACAAATCCTGATATTAGATACCAAACTGTAACTTTTATATTGCTTTTGCATAGTCTTTTATTCGTTGACGATAAATAAGGGAAGAAGGAAGAAATTAAAAGATGAGGATGTAATGGAACCGAAAGAGCCTTGCATAGTTACAACTGTAAATTTTACGTTTAATTGCGTGAAAAAAGAAACGGCGACGGAAAATGGAATGCATTTTTTTACAACTCAGCAAAGGTTGGAGAACCAATAAGTCAAACGTGATTTACGTGTTGTCATTTAGAGATGTAATTATTCAAGTAATTGTCAACGAACAACAACCAAAGATGTATAAGAAACATAAATATTTAACGTTGTACAGATAGCATGTAAGTATTTAAAGCGAACAGATTTTATCTTTACTGATATATAAACTTAACGAATTAAAATTCAGTTCACACGTTTATACGATTTTTGCAATTTCGACTTCAACTCATCCGATTCAATTTCAACACTTGATCAACAGTCAGTGTTCTTTTGCATAGTTTTGTAGTCGATGTAAAATGTAATCTTCCAATTGTAAAAACACTCAAAGTTGCATAATAGATTTTTTAAACATTTAGGGGAAAAATTAAAAGAAAATTACTGATCAAGAATCAGATTTATGGCAAAACAAAATCAGTTAGTTTTTCATTCAACATTTGTTAGCATTTGTCACGTGCGCATTTCCGGTCTTCCTTTTTTGTTTTTCTCTCTTTCTCTTTACGCATAAATATTAAGTGTGAAGCTTGTGCAGCGATCAGCAAAAGTGACGAGCTTTTTATGGTGCATCTGTCGCCCAGCGATTGATAGCATATTTACATAAACCGTTATCGTCACAAAAACTACCGACAAAGTCTGATTAAATTTAATCGCGAGCGTGGAATATATAGTCTTTGGATAAAATATATAAATAACGAGCGAGCAATTTAGGCTTGTGCAATTCTGCTAAGTTGACGAATTCGCATGTTTTCTTTGTCGAAATTTTTATTTTCACAGAATTATATTGATGACAGAGCGAATAAGAACAGTTGATGTCAACCAAAAATAACACGATAGTACATTAAACAAGTGTAATCTAACGATAGGTGCAATTTTTCTGATGAGAAAAAACAACAAGTTCAAAACACTACCACAATCATACCGATAAGAATAGCGAATTGTATCAGAGAGAAAGTACAGTTGTAATGATAATTCAAAATAAATAAATTAAGAACTGATTAAAAAGTGTAAAAACAATTTTTTGTTATAAAAAATTAGTTTTAGTTTTTTAGTTTATTTTTAGTTGTAATTTAAATTCGCAATTTTCTTGAAATTGCAAACACACCACAAACCAGAAATGTGCTTCGTTCATAAATAATCGTTTTGTTAACAGATGTGGTTTGAGGTTGAGTTCCGGCAAGACACGATCGTCTTGGTGCATTGGAGTTCAACGTTCGACCTGATTAAATTCTTTCCAGTAGCCATATTTGTATACATTCCAAGAGTCTAAAAAAAAGACTCAAAAACTGTTCATAATTCGATTCTAATTTTCTATTATTTTGCTAATTAAACGACATAATTAACCAGAAAATTTAATTAACAACAATAGTTTTTTGTTAATTAATGTATATGAAACATAATTAGTGATTCAATATTATAATCATTTTTTAATATAACTTTTTTGTAAAAAAAGTGATTAAATTTGCAATTGCAAAAAACACTCTACCTAAGTTGTGGATTAAACTGTAAACGTTGAAATAATTAAATTTCAATCGTTTAAACAAATGTAAACCGGAAATAATAATTTACTCATCATTTATAATAAGTTAATGAGCTAAAAAATGATACCATCGCCGTAATTAAGATTTCACTTAAAAATCATCCTGCTAAAAAGCAAGGTTCTGCATTTGCATTGGCACATGAAACGTTCCCTTATCAGTAATACGCTTTAATTAATGCCATGCTTTTTCAAGTAACCGACGAAACTGAATTAAAAGATTACTAACTGAATGAACAAAGTCTTTGTGCAAGATTTTGTCAAACAAAATCAAAATCGAGCTATTATTTTCATAATTCGATTATGAAATGTGTTTTTTTTCAATTTTTTAAATTTGGTGATAAACAATAAATAGATAAGTTGAAGTAATAAATTTTAATGATCCGAAAGATCAGTTGTTATCGGTGAATAAACGTTGCACCTGCGAAATTACACGCACATTCGTTTGCATGAATGAAAATGGCTCTCATACCTGATGTGCGAATCCGATCTCGCATCCACCACGTGGTGCATATCCGGCGCAAAAAATTCCTCGCTAAAATTAGACATTTTGATGCAAAAAACCAACCTTGAGATTCAATTGCAATAAATAACGAAAAACGTTGTCAAAAACAGGTAAAAAAATGAGTTAATTGAAAATGGGAATGGGTTCATTAGACCCTGAGAAGCACATGGACAGGTTCAAGAATCCGATTGATTTTAATAATAAAATTACAATTTTTCAATTTAAAAATTGTGTCTGATCGTAGATAAAAAATTGGACCACCTTATAAGCCAGTTAGAAATGAAAAAAGTTGATAAACAATTGTCAATTTTGTTGCTCGGAGTATCTTTAACCTAACTTGTTTCTGCAACACGTTTTCCAATATTTGTTTGCGTGTCGGTATTCTTTACTAACATTTGTTCATTGTTTTTATAAACAATGTTTTTTTATGAATAGAAATAAAGATGGTTTTGTATTTATAAGTTATTAAACGATTGGAAACGAGAGAAAATAATTACAAAAATGGGGTACCACGTTTTGGAGCACGTATTGCCAACTATTTATTAATCAAATAATTAATTTGGAAAAATGATTCTAAGAATAATGTTGCAACAATTTTCAATTTCAATTTGAAATGAAAATTTAATTTAGTGATTTTTAGTTAAAGCATTGCAACAAAATGAAAACTGCGCAGTAAGTACGTCAGTCACGAAATGGATAACAAAATAAAACTTTTTTTTGTAAAAAATGTACATAAACATTCAATACAACAAAAGTGAAATACTAAATTTAAAATTAGACATTTTTCATGGATTGTTTTTAAAATATGAAATTGTTTAATCTAGGCAACATAAAAGAATACTCACCAAAATATTCTGGAAAAAATGCTCCGATGAAAAGTAATCCAAAATGTAATAATAATATTTCCAAGAGGTTGATGGAACCACACAAAAACACAGAAAACTTTTTGACAAAAAAAACACCACTCAAAAAACACAACAGCACTTTTTAACTTTTCACGACCTTTTAATAATTTTTGAAACTTTCAAATCACTGATCAAATAATTTATGAAAAAAATCAATAATTTTCACTTGAACAATTAAACGAAACTGCGTTGTGTCAAACTCGGTGCACTTGTTCTTTGCGACTAACAACGCACGTGTGCTCCGTTTGAGCCGAAATAAAGAATAGATAATTAACCGATCGATTGTTACTGTAATTCCATTAAAAACCGTGCGCGCCCGATCGGCACAGTACATCCAAAAGTGCCGATATCCACGTGCAACCACGTGTTACGTTCGAACTGATTTATGTCGATTCTATTATGTCCTTGTCCAATTCGCGAATGCAGACAAGGATGCGCACAGGGCGCATGCGCACCGACTTACCTGCGCGCTCACTTTTAACCGGGAGAGTTAAAAGAATTTTGAAAATTAATCAACCAAATTGTTTTCAAATGAACAACTGAACTTTTGATAAATCCATATTAATAACAAATGAATGTAAATAGAACATTTTCCAAAACATCAATAGTCTTTTCATTATTGTAAATAATGTAAACATTAATCTTATACTGTTTGTTTTTGATATCTGTTTTGATTATTTATCGAAATCAATGTTCACTTATTTCTTTTTTGTTTTGACGATGCCATTGTTTATAAGTGTATTAATAACAAATGATAGTAAACAGAACATTTCTCAAAACAACAATGATCTTTTGAATGTAAACATTTATGTTATTGTTTGTTTTGAAACCCGTTTGATTGTTTACGAAATCAATGTTAACATACTTTTTTTTTGTTTTGATGATGTCATCGCTTATAAACATATAAGTTTTTGTAAATAGGCGGGACTTTCAAATTTTGTTTTGAAAATTTTGTTTTAATAATTTGTTTGCTTGGATGTTAAGAAAAATCGAAATAACAAACACACATTGTTTGTTGTGTACCTTTTGCAAGGTCACGATCATTTGTAACACATTTGGAGATATAAATAGTCGAATTATTTACAATGTAATTATTTGATTGTTGTTATTTAAATATTTGTTTAAAATCAAAATGATGAATAGACGAATTGAAATGAACTTCAAACGAACCGGAATGTCGAAAAATTAACCAAACAAATGTATTCTTGTGAGCCCAACTGTGTTAGACTGATAAGAGCTATTATCTTGCCATATTGGAATTCAGTGTGAACTTCATTAAATCATTATGTGTACTCTCTAAACAAAACGCTGTTATTCAAAATCAAATTTTTGGCAAAAATCGAAGAATGCAATTATTTACATAAATAACATAATTTATACTTGCAAAATTTTTAATTTTTTTGTGATCGAGAAGGGAGATGTATTGTGACGGGAGAGAAAAAAATGTCTGGCTACATTTTTAATTAAATAATATCTGCATTTTACAAAGCAATAAGTTACATTACACGTAATCAACGTTTCAACACAATTTTCATATTCCTTTATACATACTCAATTACAGTAACACGATTGTAATACATCACGTAGTTTTTTTTCATATGTTTGGATTTTTCATATATTAAATCGCATCAGGCCTTAAACATAATCAAATTTGCAAATCTGACAGTTCGTTAAGACTCGTACAACTGTCTACGAAAAAAAATCATCGCAAACATGATATGAATCGTTTCAGCAACAAATTGAAAAATCGCGATTGAAAATTCACTGCCTCGCCATAAATGCTTCGCTATCTGGAAGACAAGAGTTTGACAGCGAGTCGCCGATGGTGTCTTAGAAGTACTAGGATAGCACCGGATTTAACAAAAGAAGACATTTCAAAATCGTGATATAAATTCGTAGAAATAACAACATTATTTTTCGTCTTTTTCAGCTTAACGCATAGATTATAATATTGATAGTTATGTAAATAGCGTAATGTATAATAACCCTACAGTTACGTGATACTTTAAAATTCAAATTGTCTCAATCAGTTTGACACGACCGTCCAGCGAAATGGGATCGAACTTTGAACATACTTTTGACTTATTGTTTCTCGTTTTCAATATGTTTCATTTGATTTGATGAATAAAACGATTATAAAAAACGTTTTCTGCGTCTACACCAAGGTTCAGAGTAATAAACGTTCGTAAAAAGTCGCAATTACAAATAGCGAATAAGTCATTGTACAAGTGGTTGTACTGTTTCTTTAGCGCCGCATCATCCTCCTCTGTCGTTTGTTTCCACGTTGCTTGTATTGTTATCGGACGTTGGGTCCGACAAGGACTCTGATCAGTCACTGTAAAAAAAGTACAAACAAATTTTTAGTTCTCTTTGCGTCCAAAAAATGTCTCTAATGATTCTTATCAATTCAAAGTGATGAACATTAAACAAAAAAGATTGAAATTTGAATCAAAAAGTCGATCAAAGATTGAACAGTTCCAACATCAAGGGGCAATATGAATGGAAATTGATTCACCAATCAATTTTTATTTCGTTTGCTACAATCAACTACAGCCAATCATTTGTATTTACATCGTTAGATTACATTATCGTACATGAGAGTTTCGTATACAGTTGCTTTCGTGAGAATCAATACGATTTGGTACAGTACATTATAAAGAATGACAGTTATACCTATCGCTATTTTCACTCGTTGCCTCCTCGCTGCAATCCAAGTCGAGGTCACCCTGAATAGCACTCTGAAGATCATCAATCCTCTGCAGAGCCAACCTCAAATCATCTTTCACCGCTTTCGTTTCAGCCTCGGCGGCTTCCAAGGCTTTTTCTAAGTCCCGTCTCATTCTCGTTGCCTCTTGTTCGCGCGCCGAAATCGTCTGAGCCTCTTCCTTTGCTTCGCGCAACGACCTCTGCGATCTTCGCGCTGTGTCAACTGCCGTTTGCTCCTTCGTTCGTAAAATTGCCGATTCGGATTGTAACTTGTCTACCGTTTCTTTCAACCGGGCTATTTGAGTCTAAAATAAAAAAGAAGAAGTTAATATTTGTTTGATATTTTTTTTTTCAAATTCATAACTTCAGTTAATTACTTCTAAACGTGCTCGTGTCGTTTGTTCGAGCTCAAGTTTGCTCTCGAGTTCTTTGGTGCGGAACTCTAAACGCCGTGTGGCTAAACTGTTGGCCGTAGGATCACCCAACTGTTCCACAGACTCCAATCGTTGACTGAGTTCGGACAGCTGGTCCTTCAACGCCGCTTTTTCGGCCTCCAATGACGCTATTTGCACTTGTGCATCCTGCAACTGTACTTGCTCCGCCGACACCTGTTGAACTGCTGCACGATACTTTTTCAGTACCTGAAATCAACGACCACGTTTTTAACACAATTGTGCCTCGTTTTATAATTTTCATGAAAAATAATTGAGCAGAAGAAAGAAAGAGGGGATAGAAAGTAATGATAAGTTACATACCTCTGCGAGTTCTTCCTCATTTTCCTCCAATTGCGAGATCAACTCGGCGCGTTCTCTGTTAGCCAAATTAGCTCGGTCTTCGGCTTCAGAGCGCGCTCGTATTGCTTCCTCATGTGCTAGTTGCGTCTCGGTTAAATCTTGCTCCAAGGCCTGCTTCGCTTTGACTGCGATGGCTCGCGCGCACTCTGCATCCTCCAGTTGATTCTTTAATTGTCTAAGTGCCATTTTACTACCAGAGTCAGCTTTCGATCTCTCCAGCATCGTCTGCGCGTCTCGCAATAGTGCCTTCGTTCGCTTCAGATCGCGTTTCAGTCTGTCGAAATGAACCAGAGTTAGTCTCGCTTTAACGAACCGCAATCATCCAACCTTCATTATTCTCAACTTTTTATCCCAAACTTAAATATTTCTCTTGAAACAAAAACGTCGTAGCATGCAATTTTGGAAAACAAAATTTCCCGCATAGTTTCCGCAGGAATTCCAAAGCTAATTGAAAAATGATCCATCATTTTAATCATTGTTCTAAGCAATAAAAAAAGTAACACCATTTACAAAACTTATCAGATCAGAACAATAGAAAAATACTAATAACTAGTTATTTCTGCCTGGAAAAGAACATTTTCATTTTATCACCTCTGGAGCATTTCCGCATCGGCAGCTCGATCAGTTCGATCCTGTTCTTCGAGAGCAACCAGACGACGTTCCAGCTCGTGTTTTTCTCGGAGTAAAATCGTGCGTTCCTCATGCTCATTCTCCAGCTGGGATTCCAAGGCTTTCACCTTCTTGTGAGCATTGCCACGAACGTCCTCGAGCTCCTCGTCTCGCTGTTGCATCTCCTTGCGCATCTCCTTGCGTTGCTGCTCGATGCTCATCTCCAGTCTTAACTTCGCCTGCTCGAGCAGTTGTACCTGACCAGCCAGATCGTCCAGTTCCTCTTCCTGATCCTTAACCTTTTTGTCGAGCTCGTGTTTCGCTTTCTTAAGCTGCGCCACCTCCTCTTCGGTTTTGCCACCGAACGTCATCTCCTCGAGCTCCTGAGTTAGCGCGTGTAATCGTTCCTCCTTCAACTCGATCTCGAGTCTCGCATCCTGTAATTAGAAAACCGCTCGTGTAAGCAAATCCGAAAAAATTACACATTGTTTTGGAGCGTCTTTAATTTGTACTTACACTCAGGTTTTGTTCCACCGTGAACTTTTCAGCAATCGCTATCTCTTTTTCCCTGGCCAGTCTCTCGCGTTGGGCTTTCTCCTGTCGCAAATCGTCCATCAAGTTTTGCGTCTCTGAGTCGAATCTGATTTTTTTGAAACAAACACGAATCAGTAAACAGGTGACTAAGGGCGGCTAAATTCAATTAAAATTTTCAAGATAAGAAAGCGTGTTGCAATTGTTTTGCTTTCGGTCGATTCGTGCGTGTTAGATATAGTTTTATCCAGCAGGCAAAGTGCCAAAACACTTGTTGCAGGATGTTAATGAAACCGGAGCGCGCCAACGACGGAAATAAGATACCAAATCGTGCGTTTTACGTTACGCAACATTATCATAAGCTTATTACGATCTGAATCTCTAAACAGGAAAAAAAAGTAAACCGATAATAATGTTATTTCATCGGTGATTGATTACAAGCTTGAGTAATTGAATGTGAAAGTTCAGGATGCTTTCGCCAGGTTGGCGTTGATGAGCGCTGTCTTACTTTCGTTGCTTCTTTTCCAGCAAATTGTTCCTAGCCGTCTGTTCCTCGAGGAGAAGCCGCAGGTCGTGCATCTCTCCGTTGAGTTTCTGCACGCGACGCTTCCACTGTCCGACGACCTGTCTCTGTTCCTCCACCTCCTCGTAAGCGTCCGCCAACTGCAACAACGCAAATAGACCGGCCCTTTTAACGAGCGCATTTCAATTACCCGGGACAAATTCAAAGTACACGCATAAACTCAACGAGAAACGTTAAGCGATTCCTCGTAACCCTCCGGCGAACATCAAACTCTGATCACAAAAACCCCGCGTCACGAAAAACAGTTCCTTTCGTTTCATGCTTGTCATACAATCGTTTTTCTACTTGCATAATTTTGTTTTTTTTTCCTTTTACAATATTTTTCTTTGTTCATTGAAAACAATTTGTCTTTTTTTTTTTATCCAGGGGAATTCGAGGACTGGAATTCCAGTTGGGATACCTTTTTCTCGAGTTGTTTCTTAAGCCCGACCAATTGCTCGAGGTCGTCCTCGTGCTGTTGTGCCATTTTTCGTTTCGTGAATTCCAGCTCCCGCATGGCATGCTCGTAGCGCTGTTTGTACACGCCGCCATCCTCGCCGTCCTCGCCATCGGACACGATGCCGTTCAAATCCGCAGCTCGTGCGTACAGCAGCTCCATTTCCAGCCGCTCGGTTGTCTGTTGCAAATTTTTGTTCGCCTCGGTTACGTCCTGGAGCTCGCGCTCCAGGCGCATCCTCTCCGAGGTCTCTGCGTCGATCCTCTCCGCGGCCAACGTCGAAGTGGAATGCTCCTCTGCAAAGTCCGCTGTCATCTCGCTTAACTAAAACGAAAATTCAATTCATTAGAATGTGAATTCTTAAAAATAATCTTATCCTTATTTTTATTAATATTTTGTTCTCAATAGTTGTTTCAAATAGAATAATTTAAATCTTAGCCAAGGTCGAAATGAATCAAGATTAGATTTATCTGCTGTTTTACGATTGCTATTATTTTTGATAATTAGTTGGCAAATTAGCATATTAATGGGACCGAATTCATTGACGGACAATTTCGCATGCAACTCTGGCGAGGCTTTCACAGTTGGCTGAGGATAAAATGTAAATCCGTTGATCGTTTATAACGCGTCTTTTCATTTGCGTTAGTTTAATAAATAAGACGGACGTGTTTTAATAGTATTCAACACGCTGCAAAACATACGTCTTGAAAGCTCGCGCTCAGCCGACCGTACGCATCCACGTAAAATGAATTGTTCCGCGAAATCGTACAACGCGCACAGAAATAACTAATCCTGCGCTTTTAAGACCACCACTCCCGCAATTATGACAGGTTTTGCTTTATAACCATCCGTTTGTTTGTGTCTCTTTCACTTCCTGTGTCATTATTAATATTCATCTCCCCAATTCGCTATTATCTAAAATAACAAAAAACACAATATTTCCATTTTTCTTACGTTTTAACCCATTTCTCGTCATAATTAGATTTAGTTACTATTGAAAATAAACCAAAAAAATTTCGTTGCAAAATCTTCTATTCTTGAACATGAACATGATCCATGAAATGTTAACTGTAAAACTCATTTTTTCAAAATGACAAAAAAATGGGTTAATTTCTCATTTCTCTCTACTCGTTTTCTGTGTTTACTTATTCAAACGTTGTATTGATAATCACAGGGACGATTTCCCATTAAAATGATAACACATTATGTAAATTTGTCCCGTGGCTGGAAGCGTATAAACGACTTGACAAGCCAACAATTAGTTGGAAACCGCAAGCTGGCAACTCCTGATTTGCCAAATGCCTGCGAGTGACCTAACATCATAAGCACTGAGATTACGTGTGTTTCCAAGTCATGCAACAGGATTCCGTTTATTCCACATTTACGGAACTCGCCGATAGGCGCTTCCTAAAAAAGGAACTAACGGAATGTCCCCGGCGAGTTTGCACAGTCAGCGCAATCGCTTAACCGGACGTTAATAAAAGTTTTCGCCTGGATATTCCCACGTGCTTTGAATTCAAGCCTTGTTGCAGAAGCAAAAATTTTTGTTCATTTAACAAATCCCCTGTCGCTGGCTAATGAATGGCCGACAGGGACCCACTGCTCCTTGACAAATAACGAAAATTCTAGTCGCCAAATAAAGCCGGCAGGGTAATGCAAAACAACAACCAAACCGAAAGTGACAGTTGAAGTGTGCAAAGCAGGAAGTGTTTGCAAAATGGTTGCATTTAGAAGAAAAAACACCGTTTGGCGTTTATTTGAAGAACCTTAAGAATGCCAACGTAATCGAAGAATAAGTGCACGACTATCAGCGTAACATTCTGTTGCTGATTGGGTTCCAAGTTTTCTAAAAGCCTCTAACGGTGTTACGACAGCACCATTTGCTTTAATCAATTTCCTACATCGAAACTAACTGAAAACTAACAGAAGATAAAAAAGAACCTACGGAAACGATTCTTTCAACGCGAAAAAAGAACCACAAAGTTTAACCGAAACAAATTGGAACTTGGTTTTGACAGACAAGTTCCTAAAATAGTTGGAATCGTTGGTTCAACATCAGTCGATTGAATCGTTCAGAATCAATCAGCGCCGATTCGAAAATAGTACCTCGGCGTTGCTCTCAGAAAGCGTTCTATCCTCGGTGAAGCAACTACGAGATCTGGACGGGCTCTTGGCGACGCTGTTCGCCCGGCTGTAATACTGAAATCCTCTGATTCGGATGTTGGTCGAGCTTTTGCTGTAGGGAGTCGTGGACCTTCTAGAATAATCGTCGGCGTTTCTTCCCAAGCTCCTCCACTCGTCCATGATATGATCAGTTCTCTCAAGAAAGTTAGCAATCTTCGCACTCAGGTACGAAGAGGCAGTGGAGGGTTCCAAGTGAGAGGCAGTGGGTTTGAAGTTCTGTCGAACCTTCTGTTTGTCCAAGCCCAGGACGAAGTTCAAACTCGCGTCAAAAACCACCGGGGCCTGTTCCTTCTCTGAGATCTCTTGTTCGATGTCCTGACAGTCGTACTCCTGAGGGAATATCCTTCTTATGGGGACAGATAGCGAGTCCATGCAGGAAAGATAAAGTGACGAGGAGGAGGAACAGTGCGAGAGGGACCGGTGGGCCCTGCTGCGACCGGGCATTGGTGACGGACTCCTGTAGGACCCCATGGGGACCCTCCTGGACACCGGCGACCTGTGGACGTTCGGTGGAAGAGGTGGTCTGAGTTCGAGATTAGGCATCCTGGCAATCTCCAAGCTGGGACTTGGTGGACAGAGCAGCGACATCTTCGGACTTGTGGTAATCAGCTGTCAGGAAGGAGCGAGCGGTTTCGTTTGGGCCGCATCACAACGCTGGTGGCAGTCGATGAAAAGTCACGACGCGACTGCTCCTTTGGGTTTATTCCGAGGTGTGCGATGCCTACGGTGGAGGAGGTGGTCACCTAAAGTTATTCTGAGAAGAAGAGTTCGGACCTGGCACCCGGCCAGATGCGACTAGTCATAATACATCGGGCCGAAAATTCTGCTAATTAAAACAATCTGCTGGTCTATCTGGAACAACAATCTTTGCTTCAACTCTACGAGGACCGACGGTGTCAAATTGACGTATTTGAATCTTTGCTCAATAATCGTTTCCATTAGGTCTGACGCAAAAATACTTTCTCTTGCCACTTTTTCTAATTTTGTAATTATTTTTCTTCAAATTTCGAAAAAGAGTCTTTCTACCTAAAAACACGAATAATGTTGTAAATGTAAATACATTTAATTTTGAAACAGCAACTCCAAATGTTATTCGTCAGTTTCCCCAGAAATTCAAAATACTTTTCCGCAAACTTTCATCCATTCCAAAGTTTTTTTAAACAACAAAAAAATTAAAATGAAATAGAAGAAAAACAAAATTCGTTCTCACTTTTCAATAATGATTTTTTTCGATGTTATTCCAATGACTAATCCACTCGTTCCAAATTTCTAAGTCGTCCATGTTACTCTATAAATATTGTCTCACCGACTATCATTCTCTCCTCGATCATGCTACGTTGTTTTCTTAATAAATAACAGTCGATTACAGTTATAAAGAGTTGGGTCAACATTCGTGTACCAGATCACGGAGTTTTATTGCTCCAACGACGCGTGACAACGTGGAGATGTTGGAGCAGATAACATTGTATCCGAAAGTTCTATCTTTACCTCGTCACCGGTGGAGCCAAGGTCGTTGACTATTTGCAGGCCCGAATCTCGCGATTCTCATTAATAACAAATCAGTGCGAAGCCTCAGCGATGACTCAACCGCGGTGAAAACCGACGTTTTGATAATGCAATCGCGATAATTACGTAATCACACAGGCGAAACAATTATTACACTCTAAATCCGTCTCAGCATTTCAGTTACGTTGACTGCGCATGAATTGACCAATTTCCACAACCCTGCAAGCGATCGTTAATTAAATCGGTTCGTTCATATGCAACTTTTTCTTTGTCCTCCATCAAAAAACCAAGTTGGATGAAAATGGGCTGCTAACTATTCAAAATGGACAGAAACAAAAAGAGGATCGAAATTGCCATTAGTAAGATGATAAAATAGGCACAGAATTTAACGGCCGAGTTGATGACACCGGTTTTCGCTGTCTATAAAATTCGTGAACAATAAATTGTGGCGGCATAAAAATTGAGCCAACGGTGTTAAAGTCGTGAGCGTCCACAGGTGCTCTTAAGAAACGAATATTATGGACACAGAGAGGATTGTCCCAGCGTTATGCGGCAGAATTGTATTCGCCGGAACGTGTTCTGCTGAATGTGCGATTCCAATTGCAAGATCGTATCGTAAGTTTACAATGAAAACGAGGTGGTAAAGTCATTGAAAAATGATGATCCAATTTTTAGCATACTTAGGTCGGAGCATGAGTCTCGCTTATTCGACACTTTAGTTCGCGTTTTTCAAATCCAATTTTTCTTCCTCTGTTTTTTTGCTCTTCCACAATCCGATTTCGTTCTTCGACCAGTCATTCATCATCTGCTTTTTCTCTCGACACAAATCGCTCAATCTTTGTTCACTCTATCATCCCCTCAATTTTATCATTTTACTTTAAAAACTACTTTGCTCTTTTCTTGCACAGTTGTTCTTGTCACACTATTTTTAAAAACAAAAACTTTCAACAGAAAATTTGCATCAACTTTCCAAGTTTGCTTCAGAACATAATTCTCATCGTCGAGATTACTCCAATTCCATCCACAGTCAGATTTTTTGTCTCCATCCAAGCCTGAACAATTACCTCGACTTATCCGTTCCCAAATCATTTGCCACGTCAGATTTTCTTACGCGTAAAAGCTAAATGAAATAGAAAAAACGTTCACCCGAGCGTTTAATGAGACAAAACACGTGGATGCGAAACCGTGCGCGATTTTCACCTGGATGTGGGTCAGCGGCACTTTTGTCTATTGGCTGTTCATAAAACCTTTTTTGCAATTTTTATTTCGTCGTCCACGCTTGACCCGCCAGGCGTGGCTCTAACCCAATTGGAAAAACTGTGCCGCGGAATCGCACACACTTCCGGGCTGGCATATCACAATCGTCGATAAAATGCGAGAGGTTAAATATCAGGATTGAGAAGGGTCTCGACTAGCCGCGAGATATAACTGGCACGCAAAGTGTAACGTGCGAACGCGCCCGTCCATGAGCATTTTACAATAAATTTTATCATTTTTTTTTGTCCGCACGTACACTCCAACCGCAGTGATTTTATTTGTTCAAATTCTAAACGTCAAAGAGAAGCGCCGGTTCTATTAATAAAGTCGGTGTGTAACCGCGGGGTTCAACGCACGTTTTAATTTATTGCACACGCGGGGGTTTTCTCGTCGGCATAAATTGCGCGATCACGCCAACGTAACGCGCACCTTCGCCATTATGTCATTGTTTTGTTCCTATTTGGACAATCCGTCAGGGTGATTAACGCTATCCGATGGCTAATTACAATTAATTCGGTAATTTTTTTTTTCTGTAACCAACTGCACTGACTTTGACATTGCAACTGCGACTGAATCAGAATTCATCGTATCTGATTGTATCTGTGCCCAGATATCATGTTCATTAACGCTCAGCAACTAAGAGGATCTAATTAATCTGTAACGCCTGGTCTTAGTTTTGGTCTCAAGGTCGAACAATCCTTTTTAGAGATGACAGATAAAAAACACTAGAACCAATTCAAAGGTGATTTTTTGCACTCACTTTTGCTTCGAGTCTGTCGTTGTCGTGTTTCAGGTGGTTGCGCTCTTGCTCCAACCGCTCGAGTTTCGCCCGAAGAACCTCTAGTTCCTCCTGATAACAAAAAAAGAAACGATAAACATAAATAAACATTATCCAATTAAAAAAATCAACGTTTAGCTTGTTTTTTGCAAGTTGATAATTAATGAACTTGGCAATTTGATACTTTTTTGAATGGGTTTTTTGTATATTTTTTGAGTTTTAATTAAAAAAAAGAACGCATGGGAAAAAGCTATGATTAATAAAGAATGCCAACGGAATAATAAAATTAATCATTCATGAATTCGTGCATTTTTTAATAATCCCGAGTGGTCACAAATCATCCGTTATAAATCATTAAATGAGCAACTCCTTGACAAAGTGGAAATAACACTTTATCATTTGGGGAGTAACGGTGACCACGAGCACTTTTCTTTTAGAAAGTAAACCAACTGCGTTCGGACTTAGTTTGATTTCCGACTCGATGTTTACTTTCGATTGTGCGTGTGCACAAGTGTAACAGCGGCTTTATGTAATTCGGCTGAATGGCGACCGCCGCTTGCACTCACCGTTCTCGCTTTGAGCTGGTCCTCGGTTCGGTGCACGTTCAACAGCGGTGCAACTTTGACGTACAAACGCCACCAGGGCCACTCGCGTACCGACATCAGTTTCCTTACGTTTCGCTGGATGCATCGTACTGCCAGATCTTGTAACTGCGAAAATGAAAATATAAAACAATTAAATATAAAAAGCAATGAGTTGCAAAACATAATTGCAGAAACGTTTTTTATCTTTTGTAATTGAACTCTGATAGAAAGAAAGTCAGTTAAAATAAAAACTGAGACTAAAAAGAAACTTTTAAGACAAAGAATTGAAGAAACAATGAATTATAGTTGCTAAGACTTTTTTTTTAATTTTGTATCTAAACTGGAGACGAAAAGAAGTCGAAAACAAAAAGAGAATCGGAATTGGGAAAAGATAAAATTGAGACACAAAAAGAAGAACATAAAAAGGTATCGAAATAGTTTTGATAACAAGTGTGCCAGAGACCGTTACCCTTTCTAATCTACTTGTGTGCTGAAAAAAAAGGAGAAACAATTAAAAAGAAAGTGCAGTGATATGTGGGTGGTTCTAGCGTTCGACATTGAAATTGAGCGAGCGCCAATTACGAGTGACACGTTATCGTTAATTGCAAATATCAAAGCGAGCAAAATCAAACGAGCGCTCGCAATTGTAACTCGTGCGTCGAGCCCATCTCATAAAAGAGACAGGCTCATTAAAGATCACGCTCAGGGAATTTTAACGGGCTTCGCGATCTCTGGCACATATTCACCGCCGAGTTCAATTAAAAGCCAAAGTTATTGATGGTAGACGCAAGTACTTTTAGAGTGTTGAGCTTGCGACGCGCCAAGTAGCCTCTGCACCTCGCCTGCAACAGGATGATATGTCCCGTGAGTTTTTCGTCCCTCTGAGCCTCCAGGCGTTCGAGACCTCCGGCGCGGAAAAATATCTGCAAATGATAAATGTAAGACTCATTATTGTCGGCTGCTTTTATTGATGTCGATGCTGATTAATCGAGAGTGAACAGATACGCCGTACCGCAATTTCATCTAACGATCCTATTATTAATTATGATGAGACCGGAAAAAAAGTCGACAACAAATAAAAAGGAGCAAGAAATAAAGACACGGGATAATTATAAAAGCATTTGAAAATTAAGGTTCGCAGGCTTTAGTCGTCAACTTTGTATCGGAACGTCACATTTGCCGACTTTATTAACCATAAAATTATGCCTCGCGATCTGACTGACCGTGAAAAAGGGCACTTTTTTTCAACTGCAAACTCGTTGGCAACTCTATACACCATTCGATCCTTTTTCTTTTTTCTCCTCGTTCATCGCAAGGAGATCATTGTAACGCACTTTATTGCAATCGCTTAAGGATGAATTGTTTCTTCAGTCTACAAGTCCAGAGGGGACGAAAAAGTCGGATGCAACTTGAAACGATGGATGGGAATAATCTCCCACGATGGGTTTCAATATCAAACAAAAATTACCCGACCTCAAAATAAACAACAACCAGAACTATCATTTTTTAATCACACAAAATTGCAAAATCAAAGAAAAAATTGAACCGAAAGCCTGATCCATTTCCAATGTCTTATTTTCTCATCTTTAATATTCCATCTAGAATATTTGCTCTCAATCTAACTGAACAACAAACAAAAATACCAAACTTCTTTTAATCACACTAAATTCCATTTGCAAAAATACATATTCAGTATCCACCCCTAGGGACGAGGGTTCAAATCTCGCAAAACCGGACCAAAAAACCGTGCCATTTTTCAAGTTCCATTTTTACCTCTCCCTTTTTATCTTGCCCGTGACGAATTTGCCAGTTCTTCTTAACGTTGTCATCAATCTGAAACTCAGTGGTGCCTTTCATGCGCTCGTCCTGAAAGCCGTTAGAGTCCGTACGTTGGTCCCAGTTGTTATTCAAACTCTTTTCCTTCTGGCCCGTTTGTTCAGTCTCCGCAAACCCATTAATCGGTGTCGCCCGGAACACCTCGATCGTCCTGAGGTTCTCGTCCAAGTCCTCAATCACTCCCTTAATGAACTTCTCGTCAATGGACTCCTTAGATCCATTCTCGTGCGGTTCCAGGTCGTTTTCATTGCTAATATGTCCACTGTCCTCGGAGCAGTTGCCATCCGAGGTGTACCCGTTCTTGTCCTCCTTAAGGTCCTTCTTCCAGTTCTGCACGCTGTTGCTGATCTCCACATTTTTACAGTTGAAAAACTTCACGAGCTCCTTAATCTCCGTGGTCTTTTGGGTCGGCACAGACTTCGAACTCGCACTGACCTTGGGTTTCGCCTCCTGCGACTGATGGATCTGTCGTTCCCAGTTCTTGCGGATCTCCTGGATGCAGAGTTCCGGCTCGTGTCTCCTGCTCAGCACCTCGTGACTCTTCGCCAAGGACCTGGTCTTCAAAAGAGCTTGCCCATTCGCCTCGCGACTTTTTCCCCCAACCGGTTTTTCGTCCTCGTCGAGTCGCGACATGAGCAGCTCCGCTCTTTTTTCCAGGTTGCCCTTGGACACCTGTTTGCTCGGACAAGTGTTTTCCTTCTTCTCATCGTCCTTCGGCTTGATGTTCTCGTAGATCGGACCGCTCGTCTCCTCGCTCAAGGTGTTTTCATACACCCTCTCGTCTATCGACCGATCGGTCTCGTCCCTGTCCGTGCAACCAGCTGGAGTTGACAGACTCAGATTCAACAAACTGTGATTGTGAGTCGACAACGGGATCCTGCTCGGCTTCAAGCTCAAACTTTTCTTCTCCGGGGAGACACTCCACAAGCTCGTGCTCCGTTTAAGAACCTGTGGTTTCTTCGGAGCAAGCTTGCTGGCTTTGGGTGCCTCGGTTGTCTTCTGTGCCTGGCCTTTGACCGCGCTTGTTTGAACGCTCCACAAACTGCCGGTCCTGTTCAGCGGACTTTTTTTGATCGCTTTGAGCTCGTCCGGTTTTTTGGGCTTGTCCGGTGTGGCCTGCAGACCCTTCTTCAACAACGCTCTATCTTCCAGGATAGTGCAAGAGGGAGGAGGGCGGGCCGTCGGTTTCGTTTGTTTCTTCTTCTCCGGCTGATTCGACTTGGGCGTCGTTGTTTTGGTCGTTTTTGCGGGCTCGGGAGGACACCGGTTTGGCGGCTCTCGGGCTTTGGCGCTTCGCACGGGCTTCGCGGGCTCCTTCACCGTTTTCGAGACGTTTGGACTACTCTTCGCCTTGGACAGGTTGCGGGGCCCGGCGTCCGGGGACCACAGGCCCCGTTTCGTCTTCGCCGACATACCGTTAGCTCAGCTTCGGGCGACTGTTAGCGGCCTCGATTGCTCATTAATCGCCCCATCCTCGCACACACACACACACACGACACACTATCACTCCAACTGCACTCCGACTAACTAATTAAACAAACTCGATTCAACCTGATTACTCAATTTTGCAATATTCTAACAACTGTTCAGCTTGGACAGTCTAGTGAAAGAGTTTGGGTGAAAATAGAAGGGACAAGTGGGGACCCACGTCCGATGCTACGGAAGGACGGAGGCGAACTGAGTGGTTTTCGAGGGGGCCTCTCTTTCTCCGACTCGTCCCTCTCTGCGGGTATCAGGTGCGACCCCCCTCCTTCCCTTGAGATAGCGGGTAGCCGATCTGCGGGACCACGCGACGGCCGTTTAAATGCGAAGCTCGCGCTCGGCATCCCGTTGCGCCTCTTTTTGTGGTCGCGGGCCTCTTATTTTGTCGCTCGCGAAGGCCAGGCGTCGTCGCCACGTGAGTGCATTTTCGTGATTGTCGTGTCTCAGTCCGTAGTCTCCTGTGCTCTTTTTGCGTCTACGCCTTGCGATCAATTGCCATCGTTAAAATTACACCGTCCGAGTCGTGGTTTCGCTTGAACCCGACACCGATCATTGTGCCTGCAGGCATTCCCATCAGCCCCCACAACCCCTTCCCTCTCCACCCCCCGGCCTTCTTATTTTTGTCCCTTGATTTCTTTATAATGGACGGTTTAATCTAATTACACCGGGCTCAGATCATGCCTACGAAGCGTCGCAAGAACCAGACCTTAACGTCGTCACTTTGTTATCACTTTTTCCGAACGGTCTATTTTTAGAACCCGTTAATGCTACTTTTTTAATTGTTCCTACTTCTTTTTGTTTTGTTATTTCAGTCTACATTGACTTGACATTTACTTTTCACGTTGTTTTGACTTTTTTTCTATCGGGTTGTATTTCAGAAAATTGGTTTCTGATTTGTCTGATTTTTGTCTTGGAAGTAAATTGAAAGTAGAGACAAAAATGAATCGACGTCCATTAACAGGTTGGGTTCTCGAAAAGTTGTAAACGGTGTTTTTAATAATTTTTCTTTTTTTGGAATGAATTAGTGTTCAAATTTGAAGATGCGTTTTAATATACGTCATCAATTTTCGAGTGTTAATCCAAACACTTTTTTATGCTTTTAATCGCTGTCTAAGACAAGTCTCATTTAGAAAACAGATAGGCCGTCAATTAGGACGAAAAACTGAGCAGACAAAATTCATTTCTCTGGTACTAAAATGCTAACAAAGACTAATCGAATTTTTTTTTTTACTTTCATGACTACAAGTAGAGTTAAAATACGTTTCTTCCAACCTGAGATCACACAAATGATACCGAGAAAGAGTGCTTCTGGAGGACGATAAGAAAAAAAGGGTGCATTTAGCATAACCGGATGCACCGGCCAGAAAACACCAATATTTTGATATTGCTAAAGTCGGAGAGGAAAATTTTGTTCTTTGTCTTTTGTCTGCTGGGACTTTTCGAGTTTTAATTATAACGCAATGATGAAAAAAGAGAGAGACAGATAGAGAGTGGAAAAACTCATGGTTGTGTTAAAAAACAAATCCGCGGCTCATAACACGCATGTCACTCGGTTGCCTGAGAGTGAAAAGAATAACTTTTACCTTTCGCGCGAAGAAAGAGCTTTGGAAAGTGATGGGTGAATAATTAATTTCGCTAATCAAATTACGAAAGAGAACACACACAATATTTTGTTACGCCAGGTCGTCTCAACTAATTCAAGAAAAAAAAAGAGAAAAAAGAACAACATCAAACAAATCATTGCTGCGGTGGTTTCCTGAAACCGTACATTTCCATCTGTCACTTTTTGTGCACGAAAAATCGTCAATTTATTCGACTTTTACTCTCGATCTCCGTACTTTACATTCGGTGAATAAAATGTATAATTCACATGACCGATTCAAATTCAAATTCTTGTTTTCATTCATCGACTTGAGATGGGCAAAAAAAACCAAATCACATTTCACTTTTCTTTCATCTTACAAGTTTGCAATTAATCACGCGGTAATAAAATAAATAAACCGACGATCGGTCGCCGAGCCAGACCGTGTCACCGGAGAACGTTTAATCTCTCACAACCGAAAGCCACTTTTTCCTCGTCGCCGTCTAATTAAACGCTCGCGTAACTTGCATTCCGTTAATCGACTTGGTACCGAGGATTCACGATTCGAGGAACAGAGAAGCACACAGGAGGAAGAGGGTAAAAAAAAGATGCATCGCGCACGGAAAAAGTAGTCGCTCGTCCGAATTTGAGATTCATGACCGGTTACACTTGATTTTTATTAAGCAAGAGCCAAGTAACTTTCGTCATTACGGATGCGCTCGGGTCTTGTTTTTGGCTGCAGGGCAAAGAGAAACCAGGTGCATCGCGCCGAAAAGCGTCCGTCGACCGCAACTAACCGTCCTCTCTTACCCATAAATATGCCTTGTTTTTAGTGCAACATCGACTTGTTTAAGGTATCGTTAATAAATTAATGTTTAAACGGCTAAAGCAACAGACTCTGCAAACACAAAAACAGAACAAATTATTCCCGATCATTAAGGATGTCATAACAAAATGTCGATACTTCAACAAACAAATAAACTTAACAAAAAACGACAAAATAAAAACAAACAAATTTTCTCCTCCTAACAAAAGAGAAAAATTCAAGTTAAAAATTCTCAGTTCAAAGTGATAAAAGTTAAAAAAAATAAACTTTAGAAAAAATAACAAAAAAAAGAAACAAAAACCTCCTCTTAACAAAAGAGAAAAATTCAAGTTAAAAATTCTCAGTTCAAAGTGATAAAAGTTAAAAAAAAATAAATTTTAGAAAAAATAACAAAAAAAAGAAATAAAAAAAGATGAAATTGTCTGCATTTGATGTGAAAAAGATGAGTGTAATTTTACAAGATATTTGACGACGGAAAAAAAAGTGTGTATGGAATATTGTTTAGTAATAAAATGAAGGAATGAAATCGGTTAGCGGTACCGAAGAAGGAGTCACACGGTGTGAAGTTACGTAACACGTGCATTTGCGTGCACACGATGGCAGTCACATCGTGGACCATTGCTGATTCAGTATCAGCAAAGTGGCAATTTTATTGGCGCTCTTTCTTTAGCTGCCGAGAAAAAGGGACGAGCGAGAGATGCAAATACGTAACGTATTTACACGACCATGACTGCAGGCCAGATTGCATGAAAGTATGCATCACAAATGTTTGTCCCTCTTGTAATAGCCGGCTATGTTCCTCGCGCGGTTAATAACTCTGCAATTTGCGTAAATTGCCATACAATGTCGCGCTTTTTACCAACGCTCTCTCTGTACACCACGTCAAACAAACGCCTCGTGCGTGAACGCTTCGTGTTCTTTTCGATTCGATTCATTTGAACCTTTTCCTTTTTACGCCCATTTATTGAGTTATTACATTTTTTTTCTCTCTCTGACTAAAAGTTCTTCCTATCCTTTTTCAATCTTTTTTCAACCCTTCTGTTACATATCTTGAAAATTTTAAAATAAATAAAATATCTTGAAATTTTGTCTCTAACTAAAAGTTCTTCATATCCTTTTTTAATCTTTTTTCAACCCTTCTGTTACATATCTTGAAAAAAAAGTTGAATTAAATTGTATTGTTTTTCTTTCTTGATAAAAATTTCATTTATTTTGTAGTACTATTGTGTGAAATTGGAAAATAGTTCTTGGGTGGTATTAGAAAAAACTGGACTCTACACTTTGATGTGAAAGTGCCTAAAAAGGCGCTCGGCTAAACAATACGATCTTTTTCAAGTGCAAACAAGTGCCGAAGATGTTTGCCCCTAGTCGACGCATTCTCGCTTAATTAACTCGCGAGAGGCATTTTATTTTCAGGAAGTTCGATTCTCCCAGCGTTTATGCGTATCATTTACGAGTTTCCGTTTCCCTGCAGCGAGATAGACCCATGAGAAGTGCGTCTTTGAAACTGTCTCGGTTTTATGGTTATAATATAATAATCAAAACAAACAAAATCAACCACGGCAATTAGAGTTAACTGTTAGCATCAAAGTTTAACTTTTGATAAGATAATCAGCGAGCCAGGAAAAAAACAACGTGACGAAAAAAAAGTGTGAAAAAAAAAACAAAGTGAAAAAGAGATAGTAGAAAATGATGTCCAACCGTATGAAATAAATTGTCATGTTTTTCAAATACGGGAAATTTTCTTTGCCGATTTCACGTTTGGAATGAAATGTTAATGACTGTTGATTTGAGATACACAATCGGCCGATACCGATCAAAATGCAATTCCGCTTTTCTTCATACATTCAAAATCAATAACGATAAAGATCTGTTGACTTTCAATTAGTTGTGTTATATTATATACTTGTGTAACGAAAACGAAAAAAAAAAAAACAAGAAATAGGAAAAAAGTAAAAGACGCCGACATGCGACGCAGAATTTCTCGATGGGATCAATTTTTAATAAACTCATAATAAGAAATAGTAGATGGTTTATTCATGCGCGGTGATTTAATGCACTTGGACTTTTCAACTGTTTGCAATAATCAAAGCAACAAGAATGTCTCTTTGATGCTGACATTAGTCGTGCTAAACACTCGGCGCGTCCGGCTACTGAATAATTCATCGACTATCACAAACTTGACCGGCGGAGAAGGTGCCATTTCATCGCCAATAATTTGCTTTATCCAAACACTATCTTGGACTGAACGAAAGCTTGAACAAAATTGAAATCAAGCGAGACCCAAATTGTCGTATTAGAAACTCTAAGTCACAGTAATAGACTATAAACTATCAAAATTCAATTTTTTTTTTCGTTTCCAACATAGGCTCGGGCTTTGGGTTTGAATGTCTAATTGGCTGCTCATAATCGGCACAGTTCTTTCGACGCGATTACGGTAGCACCTTTTACAGAACAATGACAGAAAAAGAGTTGTGAAGATCACAACTCTTTCTCAGACCTGAGATCCAATTCACAAGACCCGAGTCGAGTTATTCACCTCTCGACCGATTGGGATCTCGCGATATCGACCTGCAAAGTCATTCGTCAATCCGGAAGAGTCAATTTCCCGTTTAGGCACTTCCGTTTTCTTCGACTCGAATATGATTCTGCCGAGTTAAGCATCGGCGATTTCGTCCTAACTGTTTCCTATCCTCATTGAAGGCAATTTAAAATCAATCTTCCATCCTCGTCGCAAAAATTTGCAAACAAAAAGGTCTCCACTGCAGAATCAACAGAAATAACAATCCATGAATTCTCCAAATTCCTAGTTAAAGGTTACGATGAAAGTTGACAAAATTTATCTCTTCAATAACGACAAAAAACGACTATTTATTGCTCGGCTGAAAATTTAAATTTCTTTTTTTTCCCCCCGTCATTTTTTGCTGTTTTTAAATGTTCGTCTCAAAACACGTATGATTTGTTGACGAGTCGAGTTAATGCTGTTATTTTTTTGTTCCTCGGCGATATTTTTGAAGCAACGCACATTCCGCGCGATCAATGAAAGAATAAGGTAACGTTTATCTTCGGACTCTAGGAAGTCGATGGGGGCAAAGGAAAAAGAGCCAGACAAATTACGATGGTGCATTTCAAAGAAACAGAGTCGTGGTCTGTCGACAGTTCCGTGTTGTGAATAAGGGTCACACAAAACAGCCGTGACGTGCGTCCCCCGGCGCGTTAGCGTTAGACATCGCTTGCCAAATTGACAAGCGCGTCTATATTATTCACGCTTCTAGTTGTCATTAGTACTTGTCGCGAATCAAACTCCAGAGTCGCGCATTCAAATCGTTACAAACCTCAAAGACAAATTGGCCTTACCAATCAATATGCACAACTTGAAAATGCAAATGATTTGAACAACACGAAAATAACTTTCACGCGATAATCTAAATATTTAGTTTTAATAAGCCGGAATAAAATTGGTCCATTTATTATTATTAGTAGGCCGTTGGTCTTGGGTATCATTCAAAGTCCAGGAGTGACGCAACGAGTCAACTTGGCATTAAAAAAAAAATAAAGATGACATTTTCTCATGGGGGCATTATATTCTGATTAAGTCACTTTCAGTGTGGCTCCCTCGGTAATTTATCGTCATCCAAGTGTCGATTCCGAGGCGCTTTGTGCCGAGTCAAAATGTAATATATTAATAAAAGAGACTGCGAGAGATGAGCAGCGGAGAAAGAGACGAATGAATCACAGGTGCAGAGCGAGCGCGGATGTGGGCCACGAGAAAGTTCGGTTGCCGAGGTGACTTTTTAGCCTGCGTGCGCGCTTCATCTTGCTTTGCAATCGTTATTGGAATGTGTGCGCGGATCCGTTCGGGCGCCTCGTTTTGCACCCTTTTGTTGCAAGGCCCATTCGTGTCAACCGACGTAACACATTCTAATACCAAAGCCGAACACAATGTGCCTATTCCATGCTTGCATCAATTTCATAAGACACTTTTTGCGACGAGAACGCAAAATGGACAGCGAGCTAACAAAATCGCTGGATTTATGGGTTGCTTGTTTTTTTACGACAGCTACTCTCTAACTGTACACACAACTTTGGTCGCGGTGTCAACGGATCAGATTCATTGCTTTGTAAGTTGAATATTTTTGGCCTTGGATTTGTCGATGGAAAATAACTCGCGAATAATTGCGAGCGTTGGAATTGATGATTGGAGTAGAGTCATTTTTTGAAGGAGTGATTGATGAAATTCGAGTTGGTTGAAAATGTAAGAGAACTTTGTTTGAGGTAGGATTTGGGTGTTTGATAGCAGATTTGGAGAGGAGATAAGGAAGTGAAGAATCATGCCTGGTGACTAGGTGTTTGGTGGAGCAGATGGTGGGTTCGGACCCCTATTTCAGTCAGCTGGAAGAACAGACGAGGTGGCCGAGTGGTTAAGGCGTTGGACTGCTAATCCAATGTGCTCTGCACGCGTGGGTTCGAATCCCATCCTCGTCGAAGGTAATTTTTTTTGTCTCCAGATGAATGATTATCCTTAATTTACATGCTTGATGAAATGCAACAAATATTGATCCAAAACAGTTGTTCTAACAGATCCAGTACTTGTTTTGAGCTTTGAAAGAACTGCAAGTTTTTTGTTTGAAATTGACAATAAAATAAAGTCTGACTAAGTTTTCTAGCACCACATTTTTTATAAGTATTATTTAAAACTTGAGAATTTTGGGGGTTGAAATTAAAGTCATTTGTGAAAAAAAGTCTTGAAGAATAATCATTGAAAATGTCACAAGAATAATTTTACTTGGACAGACAACAATTTTGCATTACCATTTCAAAATTATTTATAGCATTTTTAAAATTTAGCACAAAGTATGGAAAATTTAGTTTCAAATGAGAAACAAAACCTTTTTTCTCTTCAACCAGCAAAAGACCTAATTTCTTCAATAAATCTTGAAAAAAATGTGCAATTGGATTCTGCCGAGGTCTGTAAGAAGATGAAATATGCATTGACAAGCACCAAAACAATGTTGATTGTTTTTTCAAGAGCGGATATCGATTGGAAATCAATTGGTCGACGTTTCAATTAGAGAAGAAAGTAAAGTGAATTTCGCATGATTGAAGCGCATTAGCCGTTCGCGTTGCGCTCGAATACCAATCGTGGAATTTAACAAATTCAATCGGCGGCTTCTTAAACAATGTGCCATACTTTCGAAGATTGTACTTTCCCCGGACTACATGTGTGACTCGAAGCTTTTATCAGGACCGATCGGACGCCAGCCCATGTCTTCTCTAACGCGACTAGATTCGGCACACTGGCCTCAAACTATTTCCCAGCTCGAGAGCCAAATAACCAGCTGCGTTTCTACACTTATCTCCGCGCGATTGACTCCGAGTCATCAATTTTTTTCTTTCCTTCAAGTCATCAATTTCCCTGATGTGATCAGGTGAAGAGTTCAAGAAATGAAAAATCGTTCCAATCATTTTTCTTCTTTCTTCATTCTTGAGAATTTCAAAACATCTAAATATTGACACCCGTTTTGTCACCTCGAAAACGGTATCAGAAATACAAATTTTCCGTTGAAAAAAGTCGTGTTCAAATTTCAACCAGTTATAAAGTTTGAAAAAAAAATCAAACAAAATTACCATAAAAAATGATCGGGCAAGTTGCCAACAGAGGAGACAGACGTGAAGTCGTTGAACCTCTGAGCGGCGCCGAGGAAGAGAAAATGATTGTGTCGATATTATAAAAGAAGTGGAGGAGCGCTTGGAGTGCCATTTGCAGTTGAAAAACACAGGTCTGCCGAGTCATTACGAAGAGACTCGTGTATACAATTGCGAGGGTAGGAATGCACCAAAAACTTGTCGAAATGTCAGGGCCCAAAATGATCTAGGAGAATAGCGATAGGTATTCGAGGCCGGAGTGATTACTCTGACGAGTTCGTGACAGGTCGATTGCGACTGGTTTACTCGTCTGTTGTTCGAGTAATGAAATCGTCAAAATTTGAAGTCGTGCTGGGAGAATCAAAGGTCAGCCACCGATGACTGCGGCAATTCCTCGCTTTTGGTGCACGTCAAAGAAAACAGTCCGTAAACGATTGGAACAAAATGACGAGCAATGCACGATCTGAAAGGTGAAAAAAGATCAGTCAAGTGGTTTGATTCTGACTCGGCAGGAATTGCACTTTTATTGTAACGTCTAATGCTGTTTAATTTATCTAACGGTCAGAGTGGGGCAAAAACAATTATGTTTTGTTCTCTGTCTTTTTTGATCATGATAAATAACGCCGCGCACCTTATATCATAATGATGCAACGGTAAACAGCGCCTAAAAATCACACATCACTGTAGATCAAATTCATCACGGCTTTTAACTGTACAAACTAATGTTCAGACATTTTTCACCTAATTCGTAATTCAATTAAAACGAACTAGATACTTGGGTGGAGAAAAAATTGGTCGCAATGCCGGCATGAAAGTTCCGATCTTTTATAAACAAGTGGAATGAAATTTGACTTGGTTATCGTGGGTTGTTGGTGGATATTAATCATCCGTCTGTGACACGTTAACGGGGCCCCTGATAATTTTCATGGCAGCGTTATCGGTTTGCGATTTGTTGAAAAAGCGTTGTTCAGATTTCACGCAAATTTCTAGGTGAAACATTTTCTCCTTTGAGAATACGTGGAAAGGGCGAGACGTGAAGGAGTGTCAAGACTTTCGGAAGATTATACTCCGAGGCAAAAGTAGACGCAAGCATCGCCCAAGGCGAGTGAAAACATTCCCACAAACTTGATCACGCGTTTTAAATTTGACCCAATCGTTTTTCAAATTTTTTTTTTTCGAAAAATTGTTAACTATATCAATTACCCATCATAAAGATCGTCGTTGCCACACGATTGATTGACATTAAAACTAAC
Source organism: Telenomus remus (assembly GCA_020615435.1). Taxonomy (NCBI): domain Eukaryota; kingdom Metazoa; phylum Arthropoda; class Insecta; order Hymenoptera; family Scelionidae; genus Telenomus; species Telenomus remus. The sequence continues at coordinate 3,052,410 of CM036338.1, forward strand.
TGTTCATTATGTCGCTCGGTTGTAAACTTGTAAATCGTTGAATAATAATTTGCCTGCAAAAGAGCCGATGCAAGTTGGTTCACTTTTTTTTTTGTACCTTCACACCAACTTTTATTGCCTGGTTTTGATTTTTCAAACACGCACAGCTGTTTGACGCTCATTATGAAATGTTTTTAACTGTAAATCCTGCAAACTTTTACGACCGGATTTGTTTTAGAGTCAGATTCAGCTAGAAAAAAGGTTCCCATAAAATATCGAACGATCACAAGCTGTAAAAAAGCTAAAATGTACTACGATTTAAAATGACACGGAAAAAATCCAAATGAACATTTCTTTTTTCATTGGTACAAACTTTCCCGTTGGTTAATGAGCTAATCCCACGGATCTTCTCGCACATCATAATTTAATGATATTTTTTTTGACTTTTTCGATGGCCGGGTGGTTTTCACATTTCGAACAGAGCTGTACGATACTTTCTACTTAAGAACAATTTGAGTTTGCCAACACTCGATCGCGGCGTGAAGTCTTTGTGTGTTCAAACCCGTTACACACTTATCCTCATCAGGAGCAATTTCTTTTATCGTTTTAAGTGAAACTGCATCCTCATCATCGTCTACGACTTTTATATTACAAGTATTAAAATGTGCCTTGGATGTGGCAGTACTCCAAAAACAAACAAAAAAACTGTGCGAAAAAAAGCACCTCTCGACCCTGTCTGGCAGATCGGCTCCACGGGTTTCTTGTTTACCAGCCATCGCGTTGAATAAACAAGCAGTTGCAATGGTTCGTCTGAATCACAAGTGCGCAATTACTCCGAACGTCTATCAACGACATCAAAGTGTGATGCAAAAATGACCAGCTTGATCGCGCTCGAAGGTCGTTTACAATGTATCAAAAAGCGCTGTAAAAGAAATTGCTATATTGGAAAAGTAATTGGATCTGTGTAAGAAATAAAGCTATTTCATAGATTGGAAGAGCACAATTTTGAAATGTTTATCTGTCGGCGAACCGGTTTTCGCGCGAGTTTATCAGGGTCGATGGAAAATCGGTTGGCCTCGACTCAAAGTAATCAGACGATCAGGCGACCAGATGCAAATTTCATTTAATTATTTAATTATCGGCCGACGGGCGATGATAAACCAACGGGGCGATAACGATTCGACGGCATGAAAAATCGGTTCGACTTTCTCTCACTCTCGATTATCAGCTTGTTGGGTTGCTGTGTCGGGTTGAGACTTACCTGACTCTGACCGACACGGTAGGACGCAGGGTCAATGTCAACGGAAAGTAACATGTCTTCGACGGCGCGACGCTCGTCCGAAACTGGACTTCCTGGCCGATTGTTTGCGTCGCTCGACAGCAATCCGAATCGCCGTCTGAATTCCCCGAGCGGCATGTGCTTGGGGAAACCAACTTTGTGCAACCTCACTGCTTCCACTATTTGACCTCCTCGAATCTGAGTGATAAAGATTATTAATCATTCGGACGTGAATATGATATTGATAAATTGTAATCAATTTTATAATCTTTCTTCTTTCAATTTCAATTACCTGTGATCGTAGTAATGGAATATTGATAATATCTTCGCTTTGGCTAGGTTTGGCTGAGAGGAAACTTTTGTTGCTGTCGACGCAACCGGCATTGTGTTGCGGCAAGAAACAATGAACAAACTTGACTCGCGTTCTCCTCAAGGTTTCAATTAATCCGTCCTGTAATGAAACATTTCGATAACCTCATTATTGATTGATTCAATTGAAAATCCTTTTCAAATCAAACCGCAATTCAAAATCATGCTTGACACATTTTTTTCACTCGTTCTTTTTCTGAACATAACTCGGATACTTTTCAAATGACACGACTTTCTTGAACTCAATGCCGAGACATTTAAAAAAGCAATTTTCCAATGCGTAAATAATTGCAATTGATTAGAATCGCTGATTTATTTGATGTACAATAAAATTAGCAGTCAAGAGAAGTCATAAAACTCGAAGTTATGAATAAATTAGACGAGTGGAGTATCTAATGGTAAGATCGATGGAAAGCAATCATACTTACGATGGTGAATTTGACTTGCAGACAAACGTTTTTTCGTTTCACAGCCGTGAACGTACGACGAATGCTGGAAGCGCGACGGAGCGATTGCGAGCCTTCGATGCCATGAATAGAGCCACTCAGGGCGCCAGAAACGCCGGCACCTCGCGAGCACACAAACAACCGATTCACGTCGTCCCTAATGAAATAATTAAAAAGTCATTGCGTTGTTAAAAAACCTTGTATTAGATTTGTATCGGTTCTGTTAGACACTTCGTGATGCAAATTCAACAGAAAATGGCACAGACAAATCATAAATTCTAAGTTGTATTTACATCTCGGAGAAATGAATCTGGTTTATTAACCTTGAACTTTCTTGGAGAATGGAGATGACATTTTTCGAGACAGGATTTTCGCGGACTGATTTCATCCAACCGGTGGCAGTGTACAGTACAGGATTCGTGCCTTGGAAATGCTGTAGAACAAACTGGTTGTTTCCTGGTGCTTTTCGCAGTAACAATTGGTGTTCTGTAATGAAGTTGAATATTTTAAATAACAAAATGGTTAAAATTGTATGCACATTTACTCTACTACTTTTTGAAACTAGCATTGGGAGAGAAAGGAATAAATATCCAAGATTGAGTTTTGATAAGAGTAATATGAAAATAACCTCTGTCGCTGTAATGCAAAAACAAACGGTCCAAGAAAGTTTCATCATTTCCACCCTGACACACAGCTTCTTCGTCAAGCAGCCACAAAAGTCCCTTTCGTTCGGTTTGTCGGCTACTACTTAAATCGCTTTGACTTGTTCTCAACATCGTAGCGCTTTGTGAATTTCCACGATCCAATAAAGAAACGAGAGCTTGAGGTGATCCAATGCCGTTGTCGTCGTACTCAACATCCTCGTAATCAACATCGATTCCCTCTTGTGCATATCTGAAAATCGTTAAACAAATTTCAAAAACGTATCCCGATGAAAATAAATTACTTTCTTAGTTTCAACAAACTATAAATCTAAACTTTCGAGTGATGACGTTTAAAAATTCATCCTCTTACATGAATATTTATTCATTATTTTTGAACTCCGTTCTTGCGAAAAGCCAGGCACTTAATTATAATTTAAAGGTGTAATTGCTCGCGTGATTCATTAAATTACACTCATTTTGAGAAGTTGAAAATTACCATCCTTTATAATTCGTACCTGTCTTTGGTCGCTACTAAGGTAGTATGATGGAAGAGAAGTTGGAGGCGTTCTTGCAAGTAATTGTGACAAAGATCCTCGAAAGTTGCTCCAGTTTGACGTCCGCAAGTAGCAGGATTTTGAAAACCGGGACTGTCGCACAAAAGTAACGATGACACTGTGTGAACAGGGGCAGATATTGACCTGTAACGAAAAAAAATCATCCATTTTAATCCAACAATTAACATTTAAAAGCCGTGTAAAAAGCAACCGTCGTTTCATTTTTTCTACCGATCATTAGTTAGTTCATTTTCCGTTTACAATTTTTTATTTAGCTCCTTGACCTGATCGTAATACAAGAAACATTCTTTAACGATTTGTTCTGTTCCTAATGATCGGTGTAATTTACCACAGATTTTTTATCACATAAATCTTGAATGAATAAAAACAAATAAAAAACTGTTCTTAAAAGACTCTACAATTGATAATATAATTACTTGTTGATAAGTGCTGCAACACAGTGAAATATCTCAGAGTACATTCCAATAAGGAAGCCTTCCAAAGCGTCGATGCCCATGAAAACATCTTTTCCAGATTGGTCAGTAGGACTAGGAGTTCTAAGCGCAGGTCTCGGAGCGTTTTGTGTGGACGAGCTGTTGGGTCCAGCAGTTCCATTCGTATTCGAGTTAAAAGGCGCAAAAACAGCTCGACTCAGCTCCTCCACGGAGCTTCCCAAAAGTGTTGCTGCTCTTTCCGCACATTCGACCCGAGCGAATTGCCATCGACTTTGGGACGTTGTGCCGGACTTGACTGCACCGGCACAACTCAGATGGTACAGCGCAGCTAGTGCCAACCAGACGGCTTTTTCGTCAGACTCGGACACCCCGAGCACTCGAAATGCATCGATTATACGATTGAATTCAACCTGCGCTCTTTGCTTTTCTTCGTGCTTTTGCAGCGGAGTTATAAATGGATTGTTGTTCTCGCTCACAAGATTCGCCAGATATAATTCTTTTCTTAAAGGACCCTCGGCTCCGGCTAAAAGTCGATAAACAACGTGGAATGTTTGCTCCCCGGTTGGTCGACGACCTATTCTTGTTTTTTCCATTAATAAAATCTGAAAGCATTTTTTCATTAGTCTGTATTGTTTTAATTTATAATTTACAAAGTTGCAAAATTGTGCTTTTATTATTACCTGTAAAGAAGCAGAAGCTATTTGGCCTGTTTGATCAAAGTCAAGACTAAAAAGTTGCGTAAATCTTGTTGCATTTGAATTCATGTGTGTTCGACTATTTCCGAACGCCTCCAAAACCATAAATACAGCGTTAAGTTTTTCTATTGTCAATATCTGTAAAAGATAAAAATTGATGACAAAAGGTAGAGATGATAAAATTTGCAACGATGCAAAAGATAAAACATCCTCGAGTTTTATCTCGTCGCTGACAAAGTGATTTATTATTCCTTTTTCACCTTATTAACCGACCCAGCGGCTAAGACGAGGTATTGTAAAGCGTGCTTGAAATTCGTAGTTTTACCGGCACCACTACGACCAAGAAAAACGAGTGAGTGATCACGACGAGTGGCCAACATCCCTCTGTAAGCGGATTGCGCCATGGCATAAATGTGGGGAGGCATGTCTTCGCTCTTGCATCCTCGAAACATTTGTACAACCTGAAAAAATACACACTTTAATTAAAATGTTCTTTCTTCCACTACATTGATTATCTTGGTAATTATTTTTGTCTATAATTAAAATTAAAATTAAAAAAAAAACTTGAAAGTCTAATCTAACACTTCGTTAGCGCGAACTTTGCACATTTCTTATCTGATTGGGTCTAAAAATGTTCTAATAAATCCTCCTCCGATTTACACGGTTGGAAAATATGATCACATGTACCAGGCTAAGCTACGATCTTATCTGAATCAAAATTACAGTAATATCATAAGTACACATTTGCATCATACTTTTGTTCCAGTTTTTGTTTAAGATCCATTCGAAAGTTGTGCGATGTTAAGTATCAGCACTTGGCATGATTATGATATTCTCAAACTATTTACAAAGAGAGTAATTGATACTCGATGTGGAATAAGTTAAATGTCAGTCAGGCAATTACTCTATTGTTCGTGAAACGAGACTTTTTTAACTCTACAACTGTCATTATTCAATTTTCTTTACACTTTTATAAACTTTACAGTACAAGGATTCTCAGTAGTTAACACATTAAGAATGAAAAATGAAAGATTCAGTTTTTAATTCCATTTTTTTAGGTTTTGAAATTTGTTTTTTTTTTATGGTTTACCCACTTTTTCAGAGTAAATGGCTAACGGCGCCACAGGATTTATGACGACCATGTTGTCACCAGCATAAGTGTGGATTAGATTACTGGCGTATCGTTGTCTCAGCGTGTGCAGCACAGACGATTCATTCAAAAACCGAAGTTGCGATAAGTCTTCCGCCTTGTCGAACTGGGGTGGATTGGCCTACAAAAAAGAAACTCCATAAGAATCATGTCAACGAATATCAACTAAAATCACAAGATTAATCAAATACTCGTGACGAAAAAAAAACTTAATCTGCTTTTTTTCTAACACGATCGAAACATTATCGTTGATCTGTGTCAAGTAAATTGAATATTAACACCTGTCGCTGTTTATCATATTCAGCTAGGCGAAATATTTTGTCGCGTAATTTATTCCGGCTAATTTAATTAAACAATTGCGACACGCGTTTGTGAAAGCTTGTCAGCGATAAGAATTTCGTGCAAATTTTGCATTACTTTTTCCACATCTTCCTCGTCAACCAGCAGCTCCTCGCCGGATGGTATCAGACGTACTCGCAATTTGCCAGTATCTGGATCCGCCTGGTCGCATCTCGAAGCGGCAGTAAATCCTCCTCGATGCAGCAACCAAATTCTCTCGGCTGCCAGCCATGCCTGCTCTTGTGCCAGGTGTTCCTCCGAACGTGCCTAAAAATATTTCAATCAAACCATAAATTATCTGATTCAACTTCTAACTTAGAAACAAATTGCAATTTCTTTTTGCAACAAAACTTAACTAACAAAATTTTCATTAAAACATTACAAATTCATCTCATTTTTGGAAGAAGAAAGTTTTTGTTTTCTGCAAATAAAAGATTCGGGTGTGATTTCTAGTTTATTGCTAACAAAAGTTTATTTTTAATCGCAGATTAAATTGTGATCTTAGTTTTGTAAGAAGAAAGTTTGTCTTTGCTGAAAATGAAAAGTACATATGATTTGACAATTTTTGTCGATAAAGGGGAAAAATGTGGAATAGTTAGAAAGCAAAAGAAAGAACTGTTCTTGTTCACACGCGACTTTCGTTGGGTTGGTGGCATTATTAACCGTAACTCTAAATTGTGCCTAATGTCACGTTGTTGCTTATGCTTATGGTGCGGCGAATTACTGTTTGCACTGAGATAATGAGCCGTTGGCCTTATACGGAGCTATTGAAAGGTACTGATGCGAAGACAAGCAATAAATGCTGTTAGTACCGTTTATTTGATATTTAGCCGAATCTAAGTCATGTTACAGCGCACGATACGAGACAAGATATTTTCAGTGAAAACTTGCGCCGAGAGATTTCAATCAATTGTTCTCGTTCCCTTTTGTAACTCTGGTGATACCGTTTAATTCAACTCTCATTTCTCTCCCAACCAATCATTAGACTCAGATCACCTCTTAATTGATTCTTAAACTTATAATTAATTCTTAAACCATAACTAACTCGTTTTAATGTCTTTTTTTCATTTTAGTATTTCATTACAAAAGATCATTGAAATTACATCAGTTGGAACGGTTCTGCAAGCTATTTATAGAACAAAAAAACCGTATTATGTAAACGACAATGAAAAAAAAAAATTAAAAGAAAAATAAAAAGTTACAAAGTTTCACAGTTTTGTGTACAAGGAAACGGCCTTGCGAGCGTGCATCAAGTGGATAACATTTCGAGTCAGAATTTGGCGCGGGATTGTCACAGCGCTGAGCCTTGGCGGGCCGTATTTGGAGATGTATTCTCTCATATTGATACCTTATTCATACCTACGCAAATTTTTTTCTCTTTTCATTTTATTACAATCTCATTTTCTTTTTTTTCTCTCTCCAACATAAATATCATTTAAGTCAGTCGAAGTAATTGATCCGTCATTTATTAATTTAAAAAAAGAACCTAAAAGTAAAGACCAGAAGATTGAATTAAAAAAAGATTGAAATTCATTACGAGATTGGAGTTCCTAGAAGTGACTGAGCAGGGTTAGTGAACTCGCGAGAATATGTATGTATTCTGGACCGATGATTCGGAGCTGTGAATTTCGATATGGCGCAGCTCATGCAACTAACCAAATGTCTCATTTGCAATTTGCCACCACTCCTCTAACGATAATTTATGCACATTTCAAATCAACTTGTGTAACCTGACACAATGGACTGGCGAACCAAAGGTGCCACTCAGGTGCACCTTGCAAAAAATTGCAACGCATAAAAAAAGGTTCAAATCATAAACATCTCAAACATAATTCCAAGTTTGACAACATCTAAGTTGTAAATTGCTGGGGAAAATTTGTTTGTCGACTGAAAGAATGTGAAGCAGAGGAAGAAGATGTTGATGAAATTAGTATTCGAAGAGCCTTGGCAAGGTCTAATTGCAAGTTCTAACATTCTGAAATCACAGGGTCGAGCAGGTGTGATAAGAATGAAACAAAAAGAAAACAGAAACGAGGAGTGGGTGTGACAGCAGTGTAGGAATAGAATAATCGTATTCAATGGGACTCAAGGCCCAGATGCTCCGGGGTGTTATGAAACGAATCATCTTTATTCACTAACCTTGCTTAAACCCTGACTAAGCCAGTACAGAGCTATCAGGCAATTACAAAGTTTCGAGGATTTTGAGCCGACACCACGCAAGGCATGGATTGATTGGAAACCTTGGGTCTACGGCCAAGTTCCAGTTGACGTTTTAGACATTATCACATAATTTGATTTCACCTTAATTAAGGCTCTCTAACCAAGCAGATAAATCATATAGCTCGCGACTTACAAAACGCACATTTGCATAGTCATTATACAATTAAGTCACACGTTTTCCACTTTTCCACAATGACGTTTCTTGAATCTCGTCAAGTTTTGCGAATCAACTATGACATTAAAAAAAAATTCAAAGAAATGAAAATTAAAAAAAAAAAATGTTACGTTTTCAAAGTTCGAAGTTGGTTTGTGGTTTATAACGATGGCGATCAATCTTAATAATTCACAGCATTATTTACGAGTTCAGGTTGTTTGCAATTAGTGTTACGGCGCGGGTTTCAAAATGCAATAGCGCGACGGGGGAAACGCAACTGCGACACGCATGTCCCGATACGAATTACCATAAATTAATTCGAAAGGACAGATTCGCGCAATACAAATTGTGACTTGTCGATAGGCAGGCTTTTGATTTTTGTCTCCTGGCTAGTCACACGTTTGCTTTGTCTAATTAACCGGACGAATGCAAGAACGTGAAGCACACGACAATGTAGTTTTCGTCTCAACTCGAATTCCATCACGTCTGAGAAAATGTTTGCTTTTGTAATTGGCAGATCGATCAGTGTCGAATTTAGTTGTTTTTCCTTTTTTTTCTTTCTCAAATTATCTGATCTGGCACAGTGTCCCTGAGATGATTCACGATTCCAATTTTGTTGCATCACCGAGAGCGACAAATCAAAATAAATAAAATGACTTTTAATAATAAACGAATTGAAATTAAATGATAATTACAAAAGTGAATAATAAAATTAAATTTCGCTGACGAGGCAGAATCACTTTGCGGAAACGAAGTTTGCGAAAGCGTTTTGATAAAACCTGACACCGTGATTTGAATTACGTGGAAAAAGGTAATTCTATCCAGTAATCATCTAATAACAGAGATCAAACTGAATGAAAACGCGGGAAAAAATGAGACCAGATCCAAGGCCAGGTGCATGATTCAATCGACTTTTTCAAATGAAAGTCACACCCGAGCGAAGAAGGAAGGAAGCCTGGCTGGCAGGCAAACGCGTCTAATTATCTTAGTGACACACCCAGAGATAGTCGCGGATCACAATGGGGTTGACGCGATTTTGATGCCATCACAAAGCAGCTGTTACAGAAATTACTCTCACGCACAAGAATGCAATCTAGGCTTGTTACTCGATGACAACAAACTGTCAAGAAATAAAACGAGGTTCTGTTCTTGAACAGATTACAAAAAAAACATTCCATCAGAAATTCAACTAAACATAAGAATTAAAATGATAATTATGAAAATAAAAAATTGCGCAGCCAGCGAACCTGGTCGTTTAATATTTCGTTATTATAAACAATGAAATATTGATAAAATAAGTGTTTTCGTCAGAGTTGTTGAAATTTATGAACTCGAAAATGTCGGTTTAAAAAGTGTTTAGCGATAAGAAACTCGCATGTGCAAGAAATAATAACAGCTTATTGAAACGGACCGTTTGACTGACAAGATCGTTGATTTTCGCGTCGCCTGCTTCCGAAGCTTGTAGGTCTGAGGCGTGAATTCACAAAACGTATCTGCGAATGATAAATAAACGGAACGAGCTGGAGCGCGAGGTTTATGCAAAGTCTATCGCTTTGAGATGGCATAACATGGATATAAACGCCGGTTTTATTTGCAGCGTGCCGATTTAGTCGGCGACACAAAATTGCAATATCATAAACTGGAACGAACTCGGCGTGAATTATCCCGCAGTTACATACGCTCACGACTTGCAATACATTTTATCAATCGGCCAATTTCACAGCGCAGAAAACAATGCCGACAATAAAATTCGATGCCTGATACCGTAGATCAATCACTGAACAAGTCCGACATACACTTTTTTCTTCTCGTACAACCAAGAAGATTAAAAACAAAGAACAAAAAATGAACAAAAAAAACAAGAAAAAGGAAAGTTCAACAGATAAATCATTTTCCGCTCAAGTCATAGATCAAGGTCTATGACATTGGCTGAAATTCGTCTTTCTCTGAGAAAAAAAAGTCGGACTTCCCAGTCCCACGCGAGACCGATTTGCACGTGACATTTCACGTGGCTGGGTTTCGCAGATCACGTAGGTGAAAACCATCGGACGCATTTCATAATACCTCCGCGGCTCGCGGTGCCTTGCTGTGGACCAAAAGAGCGTCCAGGTGTTTGAGAAAGTATCCGCCGCTGTGGTCGACGACGTCATCCCCGATCGACTTTCCTTTCAGCTTGCCGTTGACGATCTTCCTCGAGAGCGCAAGCTCGAACAGCTCCCTCCATTCGCTCAACGATTCCGCGTCACGACGCGACGACGAATTTTTGCGAACCAACTTCTTAGGCGGCAGCGAGTTCCTGCGTTGCAGCGGCTGCTCGCGCTGCTCGATCTCTGCGGTTATGCGGTGCCATTTGCGCTCTTTTGGGTTGCGAATCACTACGTTGCTGTCGTCCCAGCCTTGTTCCATTTTTTTGTACTTTTCCTCGCAGCTGCCATTGCTTGTGCGCAGCGTGTCGGCCCACGACTCTTTTCTGATCGATCTTCGCGTACTTTGCGATCTGAAAGATTCAAGTCATTTGATTTATTAGCAGGAACGATTTTTAATCACTTTTTTTGGAATCGGATTAGAATTTACATTTGAATTTCGACTGAACAAGTAAACGCGGATAAATTTATTGGAATCATTCTAAAGATAAACGAACAAATTTTTTGTATTTTTTAAAAAATTTTAGTTTGTATTGAAATGATTTTATTCCATGCGTTAATAATAAAAGTTTAAATTAAAAATTGAATCGTCGAATGTTTTTGTTACTTTGTTTGCTGTTTGATCTTTGGTAATTACCGATTTTTGATCCAAGGAAACGACGAGGAAAATTTTGCCGGAAAGACCATTTTCACACTTCAAATTATTGGTGTTTACATGACCGATAAAACTGATGGACTAAATCGTTTTCTTGGTTGGGAATGGAAATGAAATTAATTCGTTCGTTTCGACTGCACTGTTTACAAACTGACGAAAGTAGAACTTCTCAAAAGTCATTTACAGAAGCTTGAATAAAAAAGTGAAAACTAAATGAACAGAAATTGATAAGCTAAGTTTAAGCAGAATTTACTTAATTAATTTCATTTTTTTTTCATTCAAAAATTTGTCATTTCGAAAATTATTTCAGACTTTGGAAAAAAAAATTCCAAGTCCTTCAAATGGTTTGTTCATAGCTGGAAAACCGATTGCGAAAAAGTACCGAAATGTATTGTAGAAAGTAAACAAATTTGAATTTGAAAAAGAATTTGAAAACAGTTGTAAATAACATATTATTTGCCATCAGTTGGAAGCTGAACTTTTCTTACAACATTACGTAAATCATTATTATATTATAACGTCAAAAAGAAAAGAGAGGCAGAGAAAGAGAGAGATAAAAAAGTAACAGATAGTTATCGATTCCAGAATTTATAATGTCGTCATTATCCGATCTCAGGACTTTGAGATTGTCAGTTCGTTATCGTTTCTCAACATTGTTAAGACAGTTAATAGGTGTCATTTATTTTTTCAACTCTTTTTTCGCAGACTGAAAACACTCTGACAGAAACGCCAATAATCCTTTCTTTTCATCGATGATTTTATTATCTCATAATGAAACAACCATTTTTTATTACTCGTAAAACGTTCTCTTGACTGTTGAACCTTTTATAAAGCAACTCAAAAAATAAAAAGCTTCAACAATCGACTGTTGATTAAACCGATAAATTAAAACCCAATATCAAAAAAACTTGACGCAAAACTTCATCGACTATCAAAAACAACATTTCACAAAGGATAAATATCCAGATTTTTTGCTGGATCATTTACCAAACGAATTATCATACCAAATTAAGACCAAAAACATTCGAGATTTGTCAACAAACAAATTATTTTTGAATCTGCCAAAAAAATTTAATCACTACTGATAGTATGATATGAAAAAGAATGTTTAATGAATACAGTATGGTTTTGAAGATTTACGATTTTTACGATTACGATTCAAAAAAAAGTGAAATTTAAATTGTACAAAGTACAATTCAAATTGTAATTGTTACAATTTTATTCTTTCCCACGAACTCAATAAAACTAAAACTAAAAAAATGTAATAAAAAACTGTAAAACTGTCATTGAAAAAATGTTAAACTTGCCTTTGCAAAGTGTTGCGTCTATCAAATCCATAAATATCCTTATCGTCAGCAAAGACATGAAACTTGCGGTCGTGCAAATCGAGCGGCACGCCAGTGTCAGAAGAATGGATACTGTCACTGTCACTATAATCCCAAGAACTGGTGCTATTTCGGCTGAACTTGTACCTCTCCTCTTCCTCGTTGCTCCTCAGTCTATTCGCCTTGAGAGGGCTTCTGTAAGGACTTTTCGGCGGGTCCCTAGCCGGGCTTCTCGGCGTCCATCCCTGACAGGGTTGGACCAACTGTCTGGTCTGTTTGGCGATGCCGCTGGCGTGGGCCTTACCCTTGCAACCTCTGTGATGGTGCATGTTGTGCTGCGCGGGCATCACGACCGGTTGGCTCGTGTCATCGCGACACTCGTGTTACACCGAACAAAAGTCCGAAGAAAGTTACACGACCATTACGTAAAGCCTCGTGCCGACACAAATCGGTAAAAATTGACTTCCCCTTTTGCGGGACGCGAAATCATTTCTTCTCGGCGCGGGGCAAAAGTGATTGTTGCAGTTGGGATTATGAGAGCGGGCTCATCTCATCTGACAGTTGCTCGTCACGTTTAACTTTCACTCGCGAGCAGGCACACCGGGCGAAGCCATCCGCCACCCGCGACCAGATCTTGACGCAGCAGGTCGACACGAGCGACTGAACAAGGCGTGTGTCTAACGACGCTGTGTGCTTCCTCCTCCAGCCTCTGTACACTGCCTACTACTCCTCAGCCCTGTACCAACGCTGTCTCGAGTGGGACGACCAAGTGCTCGCTCCAAGAACTCAATCTTGAACATTTGCATCCAACATTGTACACATTGCTGTCTCTATTCTGTACCAATTCTTTTTAACCTTTCTATTCTATCATATATTACCATACTTGGTCAGATGTCATTCCATATCATTTTATATATCATCATATATGACTCCATATAATTCTATAACTCCAAACATGAAAGTTAATTTTTACCTGAAAAATGTAATGCTGAAAAAGCACTGCAATATTTCATGACAATGACTTTCATGATGTTCGTGATCCGAATATGACACTAATTAGGAATTATCACGTGGCATTAAGTGAACATGCCCAAGTTGATACGAAGGCACGTACCTCGAGAGCCGAAACTGCACGAGATAACGTGCAGCAATATTAATCTCGGTCGCAACAACTTGAACGATACAAATTGTTATGAATAATATTAAGATAAAATGAAGGCCCGCGATCGCAGCAACTAATTCGATTAAATTGGACATAAATTAGCCAGCGCTGCACTCGCGTACTTGTAATGTCCTTTTCGTTAATTAATTACGTCACTCCGCCACGCACGATTGTTCTAACCCGTTGTCGGGCTCTCTCTAATGTACGCAAATTAAGGGAACAAAAATTCCAAGGAAGAATGAGTCGACGAACAAAAATTTGCCTTTTTTCGTCTTCTCTTTCGATGCTAAAAGGGCGTGCAAAGTGATGGTTAGCAAAATTGAAAAAAAGGAAAAAGTGTGGAAAAGATTTAGTTTTTGATTCTGGACGACTTTGAGGAGGCGAAAATAAAGTGAGCGAAATGTTTTGGTCTTTAAAATTATTGAAGGGGCTGTTGAACCCGTTTTAACTTCCGCTCTGAGCTGCCATCCGGCGGAGTTATTTCGTGTGTCGTAACGCCGAGGTTATATAAGTTTGTTGTTGAAGTTCAAAAGGATTTCGGCCGAAACATAATTCAAGCTCGAATTTTAGCGGGCGGGAAATGAGGGGAAATCGACTCGATGCATACGACTTGGCCGGCGATAAAAATATGCTTACACGTGCATTTATCCGCGCTCTGCTTCCAGCCAGGAAGCCGGTCAGTCGCGCTCCTTCCCCAGCTATTCTTGGCTCCTATTCGCGAGCAACGAAACGTTTCGACTTCCCGACCGTCTGAACTCGCGAGCTTTCGTCAGAATTGTTCCAAATTTTTTTACATTTAATGTAAACACTGTCATTTATCCACTTTTTTTTGATTTGAAAATTTTGACATGTCCTTCTGAAGTAAAATTGTTGATTAAAATGAAGAAACAAGTTGTTTTGTCATTAATGTTCTTTTGAATTACAAAACACGTTGAAAAAATTGTTCACCTAGAAAGCAGCGAATGTTTTGTTGGATTTGCATCGAGAATCTATTAGGAACTGGTCATCATCATTAATCAAACAAAACGTTTGGAAAAAGAAATTGTGTGTTGTTATTTTTGTTACCCAAAAGTCGAGTTTTTGTAACCTGTTGAGGATTACCTGGTTGTCAACCTTTAAAAGAAAATCGTTTAACGTTTTTTACCAATTTCAGTTTTTTTTGATTCTTAACTGCTGTCAGATTATTTGAGTAACCACCTCCGGTTCAAACAAACGTCTCTAAAATTCTCGACTTTGACGTCGCCTGTCAGTCACAAGTTTCAATTCGCAGAAACGATTTCGATTCAAGCTTCGACAAAAATTTCATCTCACATTTGCAGTCCAAATTAATTTCATATTTTCATTATTGCTTCATTAACGATCGACCTTTAATGGTCAACAACAAGACCATAAAATCACGAATCAAGTCATAAATTAAATCATAATTTAAAATCTGCCCTGAAAAACGAAAAAAAAAGAAAAGTTAAAAAATAAGAAAAAAGATATTACGATTCTTCCTTGCGACATAATGAGTTGCAAAATTTCGATCGAATCAGTCGTTAAATAAACAAGTCAATTTTACGATCCGAGTTAGCAGTCGTACAATTTCATTACACAATATTATCCAAATGGTTGCCAATCCAACTGTCCTGTGCCAGCTTCAATTTTCTATATCAAAATAAATGACTCGATTAGAGCATTTTTCGTCCGACCACACTATTTGCAAACTTTCTCCGGTGCGCCTCAAGGGACAATGCCGCGCCGAGGATCGAAATACTAAATCAGCTCTTGTCGCGCCAAACCTATTACGTGATAAGTATTGAGAAGATTGCCCGGTAACTCGACGTTGCGCAACCGCCCGGTCCATTGTTCGTGCAAACTTTTTTAACCGGTCGACATTGTGCTTCTGGTTTGACGAAAAAAAAAGTCTGGCCCCCTCGTGGGCGGTTTATTACATGCACAACTGACAAAAACTTTTCTGATTGAAAAAAGGAAGACAAAAAATTAGAGCACTGACAGCTTCAAGGCTCGCATTGTATACAGTTTCTGACACTTTTCAGTAGCTCGAGTTTAATTGACGCTGACAGATGCAATCATGGCGAAATTTCAATTTTTAAAATAACAAACAACAAACAGTAGTTTCTAACTCACAATTTCAAAGCTTTAAATTAAAAAAAAATATTTTAAAAACTATAATTTTCTTCGTTGTAAAGAAAAAGCAAACCTGAAGAGTTACTAAACATTTATAAACTATTGTAAATGCTATTCTAAGATAAAAAAGAAATAGAAAGATAGAAATTGTGCATTTCTCTCCATATTTCAGAAGACCATAAGGAGGATATGGAAAATCGGTTGTTATCAAGACAATGGTTTTCCATAAGATGAGCCTCATGATAATCCTCAGCACTCAAATTTGAATAATGAAAGTGGAAGTAGCGAAAGTGAAAACCAAAAAAATAATTTTTTTTGCTACCGACAAAAAAATCGGCGAATCCCGCGGCGATTTTCACCGTTCAAAAGCAGTAAAGTAATGTGCGATAAATAACGGTTCGATCGTGTGATAAAATTCAAATCCACATGGCAATTATATTGTTGTTAAATCAAGCTAAGTTACATGCATTAGCATGCGATTAAAGCGCGTGTGCATTATCAGTCGTATCATCTGGGAGCTGATAAATATTAATCGCTGTCGAATAAGTGGACTTTCTAATTCGCGCGAAGTAAACAAAATAAAAAAACATAAAACAAAAGAGAGAGAAAGAGATAGAGACAGAGGGGGGGGGTAAAAAAATAATAAATAAAGTAAGCGTGTGGGATCAGGTAAACAAAAGAGATCCGATTGATTGATCGATCGGTTGATACTTTAATGCGTCTGGTAATTGCTGCTGTTGAGCGTGTGATTAGGCAGTGAGCGTTGAGAGGAGGCCAGTTGGGCGAACTCGAGTTATGCGAACACGTACAGAACCGAGCAAAAAGAAAGAAGGAGGGGGCGGCGTGGACACTCGCCGATAACGCGTGGGCCAGCAGTACCTTTTTTTCTTTCTTTTTTTTTAAAACACGATATTTATAGAGAGTCAATAGCCTGACGTCATCCTGCTCTCATCCGGTTTATTGCCGATCATTCAACCTCTGACTACCAAACAATCAACCTAATTATCAAGAAAAAAAATAAAAAGGTTCCAAAGAAGCCGAGAAGAAAAAATAAAAACAGACACGAAAATTGTTTCTGCAAGTGCATGGAAATGAGTTCGTTGTAAATCTGTCCAGGCATTGTTAGAAGAGGCTGGGCTTTGGTTGCGACTTAATTATAATATGACAATGAATAATGGTGACAGAGCGTTTGAACAGGCGATCGGCGTCAAAAGCATGGTTCTAAACGGGTCGGAAGAAAAAGTGCACACAGACACAGGTGCAGTTTGACGTCGAAATGAATTCATTGCTGAATGGCCGGACAACTGTCAGCGTAAGTTTTCTGTCACGTGCATATCAAAAGGGTGGACGTCCTTGGGTGGCTTGGAATCTGCATACGCTCGAGTTTGAAACGCAGTCGCACAAGTAATCCTATTATACGTTGCAATAGAATGAAGTAACCGCGCGTGAATGGACCGATCTCGATTCTCCATCTGAGATGTGTGAGAAGATGAAAGACGTCAGTACAGCAGCTTTGTTTTGATACCAAACGGCGATAGAACGGTTGCTAAACGTCGACTTTGATATTTCAACGTTTTTTTTTTTCAGTTCTGACAAGCCATCTGGTGGAAAGTAATTGGATTGAGATAGTTAGTGAACGAACAAAAGTATCGGTTAATTTTGTGACAATTTTTATGAGATTTTTTTCTTATTTTGTTCATTATTTTTCGTTGACCGATCGGAGTAGAGCCGTATAAGACGCCGTAGTCCTTAAAATCTAAAACAAAAGCGATTTGATGAATTTGTGAAGAGAAATCGAAATTTGAGTATATTACAGTTGCTAAAATTTGCATGTTAATGATTGCGAATGGTCCAGCCCTTAAAACGCAAGGTTTTTGAGCTCTTAGAATCATCATCTGTACGAGGTATCTGATGTGGCAGCCAAGTTGACAGATCGGCAACTCGTACCAAAGCATTTTGTAGACTGACTGAGACAAGTTGTAACTACTTGACATAATATTGTCGCAGAAGATGATGAATATGCCAATCTCCAACATTGTACCCGCTGTGGTGGCGATGCTCAGTAAAACCCCGAAAGATTGTGGGTATGTCTGGAAGATAGCAAAATCAAATGTCATCCTTATTTTGTCTTTTTTGTCTTATTTTGTCCTTAATTGTCTTTTCATAACGAATCAAGCGACA
Organism: Telenomus remus; assembly: GCA_020615435.1. Taxonomy (NCBI): domain Eukaryota; kingdom Metazoa; phylum Arthropoda; class Insecta; order Hymenoptera; family Scelionidae; genus Telenomus; species Telenomus remus. The sequence goes on from CM036338.1 coordinate 3,070,291, forward strand.
ATGTGCAAAAAACAATTTTTATTTTTGAACAAAAACCATTGTAAAAAGTATTTACCATAAGTCTGAATGTTATAACACAGATCGCTAAGCTAGGCATAAAGAAGAGTACGAAGAGTGGGAAGTGAAGTAGTCTTTGCAAAACTTTGATGAGGTAGGTCATTTTGACGTGATATCGGATATGGCCCCTTAATTCAGAAAACAACTCGTCCAGTAGTTTTGACTCTCTTAAAGCATCACGCTTATTGAGCAGCGGTTTTATTCTGTCAGTTGCGGATTCTATTCTTTGGCCGAGGATTTTGAACTGGATGTCCGAGTGGATGAACACTGCCGAGAGGCTCAAGTCGGGAAACAATATCAGAAAGAAAATTTGCAAACCTATAATGAACTACAGAGTAGAGATTTTTTAAATTTAAATAAAAATGAAGACAAATTTACAAAATTAATTCAAATCTTTAACCTCATAGAAGTAAAGCAACTCGTATAAAGGCGTTACGAAGATCAGGTCCGGAAGAGGATATGTGAACAGGTGTTCCCTTCTTCTTTCTGATGGAGGTCTCAGACGATTTTCTTCGGAATGATGAATTTTCAATTGTTAGATATTTTAATTGAATTTCGTGTTTTTAAATTGACGAATTTCGGGTTTTGGTTACCTATGAAAGGTCTGCATATGTACAACATCAATGAAAAAATAACACTAACTGTGTGGATCGTCATGAGGTTGATACCTCGTTTGTCGAATGACATTATGAATTGTTCAGTTCGCGGGTCGTGTTTTTGCGTCCAAAAATTTATTGTACTAAATTCGAACATATATTCTGATTCTTCTTTCAAGATTGAAAAAATTGCCAGTTTAAAACTCGCGGTTGCGATGATGACTAGAGTGAAGATATCATCTAAAAAACGCTAAAGGCAGTTATATAAAATAAAAAATTCGAAAACGCAAGTTCAAAACATGCATTGAAAAGTCCCAAAAACTCACTCCCTTATCCTTACTCCAATTGCAACAAGCACTGGACGATACCGCGAGTAAACCAATAAAAACAGTGACAACATTGTAAGTTCGCAAAATAAGATTTCTTTTTCGAGACTTGAAACTTTTATCTTCGTAATTCCAATTTCCTGAACATTTCAAAGTCGGTTCTATAAAATTTGCCAGAGTATACTTGAATTTACGTTTGAAGATCCCCATGTTGGGATCGTCACGAATAGGAAACTGTTAATAAAAAGTTTTCTTTTCTCTGTTTTTCTTTTCTCTTGATTATGTTTGACTAAACAATTACAGGCGAGAAGTATCAGTCAATAAAACAAACACTATTAAAAATTCAACCTCAATCACTCTTTTAGTTTTCAACTTTTTTCTGAATCCCGAAGTACTTTTTGCGGTTATTATCTTACAGATGACAATAATTTTTCCTTCAAACTTTATTCTTTGTTTTTTTTTTAACTGATACAGTTTGACTTGTCAGTTTATGACTAACCGCTATTAAATCGAAACTAAACAAGTATTATTTAAAAAAAATGTCAAAATAATATTGCTGTTATTATTTAAAATTAGTTGACATTGTTGAAAATTATCCATCCTAAGTGAACGTCGTTGATAGTTTTATCATCTGACAGTAACGCGTGGAGTAGCGCCACTGTACTGGTAGGATTATTTATGTTGTTAATTCACTACTTTACCGACAAGATTTAAATAAAAAATTGTCACCTGTTGCGTTTTACTAAACCGGAATTTTCAATTTCTCATTCATATCATCTAAATTTAACCACCCAAAAAAATACAAAACATCAAAGAAATGAAAAATGCCAAAACCAAACCGAGTTTAATTG